>PVKU01000218.1:0-626073 GCA_004027475.1 Anoura caudifer
AAAAAAAAAAAAAAAAAAAAAAAAAAAAAAAAAAAAAAAAAAAAAAAAAAAAAAAAAAAAAAAAAAAAAAAAAAAAAAAAAAAAAAAAAAAAAAAAAAAAAAAAAAAAAAAAAAAAAAAAAAAAACAAAACATACAAATGATCAAATGGCATATGAAAAAATGCTAAATATCACAAAATCATCAGGAAAATTAAAATGAAAACCACGATGAGATAACACTTCACATCTGTCTGAATGGCTATTATCAGAAAAACAAAAGATGAATGTTGGGAATGATGTGGAAAAAAATGGAGCCCTTGTACATTGTTGAGGGGGCTGCAAAATGGTACAGCTACTATATAAAACAGTATGGAAATTCCTCAAAAAATTTACAAGTAGAATTGCCATATAATCCAACAAGCTTAATTTGGGGAATTTATTCAAAAGAATTCAAATCAGCATCTTAAAGAAATGTTAGCACTTCAAGTTCATTGTAGCACTATTCGCAATAGCCAAGATGTAGAAACTACCTAAATGTCAATTGGCAGAGAAATGGATAAAGAAAATGTGGTGTATACATACAACGGAATTTGATTCAGCTTTAAAATGAAGGAAATTTTGGCCCCAGTAGGGGAAGGGCTGCTAGGCCAGCAAGGTAGAAGCCTGTGCTCAGCCACGCCAGAGGCCAGTGCCCTGACTTTGTTTTACTTGGGGAACCTGTTTCACCCTGACCCACTTTCCCTACTTTATCACCTACAAGTGCAGTGGCCTGTCCGAGTACAATGCATCTGGCAGTGTGTCCAGGCTGGGGTCACCTACTTCTTTGTGTAGCTGTGCAAGTTGCTGTTCCTGGCCACTTTCTTTCTTACCTGGGAAGGCCAGTATCTATGACTTCATTGGTGTCCATTACATCGTCCTATCCATCCAGGTGTAGATGACAACACACTATAACCTTTACCACACTTTCTGGCCCACCATCCTCCTTGCTGGCTGATGTTACTCATTGTCTACAAGGCCTCTATCATGTAGGCCTTTGTCCACCTTTGTTCCCTGGGCAGCTGGACAGCACTTCTGGCCCAAGCAGTGGTGACCAGACTGCTGACTTTCAGCACCCTGGCCTGGTATGTCACCATTGTCAATATGCGCTGGTAGGCTTGGTGTCCCAGGCATAACTGTTCCTTTTATCCAGGTTTTAATAGAGTAAGCAGTATTTGCAGGGGGTGGGGGAGGAGAAGGAAATTATGCAATGTATAATAACATGGAGGAACCTTGAGGATATTGTTAAGTGAAATATATCAATCAGAGAAAGACAAATACCACATGATTCCACTTACATGAAGTATCTAAAACCATCAAATTTACAGCATCAAAGAGTGAAATGGCAGTTGTCAGGGCCAGAGAGGAGAAAGGAATGGGGAGTTGCTAGCCGATAGGCATAAAGTTCTAGTCAAGCAAGATGAATATGCTCTAGAGGGCTGCTGTACAACATTGTACCTACACTCAGAAATAAAATAAAATAACAATAAAGCTGTTTGCCTAAAAATATAGAAAGCTAAAATTAGAATAATTTTTTAAATGGACAAATCTTTTTAATACTTGATAAAACAAGTAGAAAAAGATAGTCATAACAGTATTTAATATTTGGATAAAACTGACCTAATTGTTATATAAAATATAATTCATACAACAACTGCAGAATACATATTATTTTCAAATGCATGTGGAACAGTTCATCAAATTAATCATATGTTAGGTCATACATCAAGAATAACCAAATGTCAAAGATTGTGAATATAGAGACTATATTCTCTGACTACAAAGAAATTGAGCCAGAAATAAACAACAGAAAGGTCACTAGAAAATTCACAAGTGCATGAAAATTCAGCACTTGTGAATTTTCATACTTCTAAATAACTCTTGGCCAAATAAGAAATCAGAATATAGTTAGAAAAATTCTGAACTGGATGTTAATGAAAGTATACGGTTCAAAGTTATGGGCTCCACTAAGTAGTGCTTAGAGGGACTTATATTAACATTTAAGAATAAAAAGAGCCCTGGCTGGTTAGCTCAGTTGGTTAGAGCATTGTTTCAATACACCAAGTTTTCTGTTTCAATCCCCAGTCAGAGAATGTACAAGAATCAACCAATGAACCAATGAATGCATGAATAAGTGAAACAACAAATTGATCTCTCTCTCTCTCTCTCTACCCCTCTCCTTCCCTTCCTCTCTAAAATCAATAAATTTTTTAAAAAAGGAATTGTCAAAATTTAATTATTTATGCAGCCATCTAAAGAAGTTAAAAGAAAATTAACAAATTAAATGTAAAGAAAATAAAAATGAGCCCCAGCCAATGTGGCTCAGTTGGTTGAGTGTCATCCCACAAACTGAAAGTTCTCCAGTTTGATTCCCAGTCAGGGCACATGCCTGAGTTGTGGGTTTGCTCCCCTAATCAGGGCACATTTAGATGCATATGAAAAGGCAACCAGTTCATGTTTTCCTCTCACATCAGTGTTTCTCTCCCTCTTTCTCCCTCCCTTCCCCTGTCTCTAAACCCTCTCTTCCTCTCTCTAAAAAAGCAACCAAAAAATTCCTCAGGTGAAGATGAAAAATATAATAATAATAAAATTTTTAAAGAAAATTGGAAAAAATACAGAAAAAGGCAGAAATAAAAAATAGAAAACAAATGTACAATGAATAGCAATAACAAGCAAAGTGTTTTTTTCTTTGAAATTTTTAATACAATTAACCCTTTGCAAGATTTAATAACAAAAGTGGTAAGTGCAAATACTGGCATATAAAAGAAGACAAAAAGATGCTGGAGATGTGAAAAGGGTAATAAAAAATGAACTACTTTCTGTCAGTACATTTGAATATTTAGCACCTTTGTAGAAAATCAATTTACCATACATGTAACGGTCTATTTCTGGATTCCTTATTGTGTTCCTTTGTTTTATGTCTGTCCTTACGCCAGTACTGCACCACTGGATTACCATAGCTTCATAGTAAATCTTAAAATCAGATAATCTAAGTCCTCTAAGTTTGTTCTTTTTATTTTAATATTTCTTTGTCCCATAGCACACATCAATGAATATTTCTTGAATTAACAACATTAAAAAATTGTTTATTCTAGATCATTTTTAAAGTAATATTTAGATTCAGCTCATCAATTTCTGCAAAAAAGTAACCCCATTAGAAAGATAATTGGGATTGTGTTGTATCTATAGATTGATCTGGGAGAATTGAGATCTTAACAATATTGAGTGTTCTAACCCATGAATATAGTGAATTTCACCATTCATTTATGTCTTTAATTTTTCTTAGCAATGTTCTATACTTTTCAGTAAAGAGGTATTGCACATATTTTGTTAAACTCATTCCTAGGTATTTAATGTTTTGTAGTAATGTTGTAAATTGGATCTTTTTTCCCAGTATCCAATTGTCTTGCTAGTAGCATATAAAAATGTAATTGACTTGTGTATTGACCTGTACCTTATGATATTGCTAAGTTTATTCATTATTTATAGCAGTTGTTTTCTAGCATTTTATAAGTAAATAATGATATCATCTGCAAACAGAGATAGCGTTACTCCTTTCTGATTTTTATGCTTTAGTTTTCTTTCTTTATTGCAGTGACTAAGACCTTCATTACAAGATTGAATAAAAGTAATCAAAAAGGATACTACTTGGTCCTGAACTTTGGGAAAACATTCAATATTTCACCACTGATTATGATTCAGTTGTTAACTGAATGATGAATGGCTATTGAAATTTGTCTGACTTCTTGTAATTTATTGAAATGACATTACTTTTATTCTTTATTCAGTTATTATGATGAATTATACTGATTGATTTTTCAAATGTTACATCAGTTTGCATTCCAGGGTAAAACCATACTTAATCATGATATATTATCCTTTTTATATATTGTTGTATTTGATTTACTAATATTTTATTAAGAATTTTTGTACATGTCATGAGGAATATCAGTACATAATTTTATTTTTATTTTTGGTATATATAATTTTATAATATAATATATGTGTTATATTATAAAGGTAAAATAATGTTGGCCATGTAAAACAAATTGTTAACTGTTCTTTCCTTCTCTAATTCTGTAAAAGTTTATGTAAGATTGGTTATTTCTTCTTTGAATATTTGAAGATTTACCATTGAAACTGGAGTTTTCTTCATGAAAAAGTTTTTGATTTAAAAACCAATTTATTTACTATATATAGGCTATTCAAATAATGTTTCATCTTTGCCAATTTTGGTAAATTATATTTTTCTAGAAATTTTTCTATTTCATCTAATTTTTCAAATTTATTGGGGAATGTTTTAATAATATCTTCTTATAATTTTAATTTCTGTTGGGTCTATGGTGACAACTTTGTATCATTCCTATTATTGGTAATGTGTTACTTCTTTTTCTTCCTTGATTAGTTGTCTAAAGTTTGACCAACTATGTTAGCCCTTTTAGCATAATTAGTGAATAATGTAAAACCAGCTTTTACATTTACTCACTTTCCCTGTTATTTGGTGTTTCCTGTTACATTGATTTCTGCTCTTAGCTCTATTTCCTGCCCACCTTCAAAATTTTAGGGTTCACTTTGCTATTTCTTAAGTTTATTAAGGTAAAATCTTAGATAAGTGATCTTAGACCTTTCTTCTATTTAATGTAAGAATGTAAAGCTAGAAATTATTCTCTGAGCACTGCCTTAGTTGCATTTCCTTCTCTTCACCCAATGAACATCTTGTATTTTCATTGTCATTGAATTTGAAATATTTTCCAATTCCTCCTGTTATTTTTTATTTGACCCATGGATTACTTAAAAGTTTGCTGTCTAACTGCTAAATATTTGAGGTTTTCCAAGTATTATGGACCTACTGTTTATGTCCCCCCAAATTTGTATGTTGAAATCTCAATGCCCAGTACAGCTGTATTTGAAGATGGGGGCTCTAAGGAAAGATTTGAGGTTAAATAGGGTCCTAAAGGTGAGGCCTTCATCCAAGAGAGTTAGTGTCCTTATAAGAAAAGACACCAGCGAGCTCTCTCTCTTACTCTCTTATTAACTCCCTTAATGCATCCAGTGAGGAAAGACCATAGGAGGACATAGCAGAAAGGTGGCAATCTACAAACCAGGAAGAACGTACTCACCAGAAAACAAAATTGCTGGCACCTTGATTTTAAAATTACAGCCTCCAGAACTGGGAGAAAATTAACTTTCTGTGGTGTTTTGTTGCAGCAGCCCGAGCAGACTAACACACCAAGATATCTTACTTGGGATTTCTATTTTAATGCTTTTGTGGTCAGATAACCGAGTATGATTTTTTCATTAGATATTTTTTAATGAGAGTCAACATCATTTAGTCAACATTCATGAGCCAACATAAATTTGAAAAGGAACTGGAAAATTTGAATGGTGCAATTGAAGAGAACAACTCTGAAGTTGTTAGGTGTAGCATTTTGTCAATATCAGATATGGTAGTTGATAGTTTAGTTCACATCAAATATGGTGACAGATACATTAAAAAAGGTTTCTATATTTTTAGGAAGTGAAAACTAGTATTTAATTTTGTTCCAGCTACTTCATTTCTATACATAAGAACTCACTTAATTAGTTTCATATTTATTGGTGATTCTTTGGTTTACATTTTATACTGATTCCAAGTCATGCACATTAAGATATGGAGTCCTCCCCCCAACACTTGTGAGCCTACCCAAGCTGTTTCCAGTGCCTTTTTAATATGAATGGCCTGTCTCAGCTCATGGTTCTTACCTTCCTAAAATCTCTCAAACAAGTAGCATTTGGCCTCAGCCTGCCCCATACTTCTAAGTGGCCCTAAGCCAGGCAATAGCAGCAGCTGGCTATGGTTGGCAGCTTGGCCTCTCCTGGGTACCTCCAAGCCCAGCACAAATAGCAGGCAGCTAAAGATCACTTTACAACTCAAGCTGGATGGCCTGGGCAGAATACAGGTGGTGGCCAACCTTGTCCTGCATCTCTCAGGAGTTCCCAGAGCCAACGCACCCAGTGAACAGCTTCAGGCCATGTTGAAACACTCCTGACCAACTCCACATGTGAGACATTTGAGGGGGGGACCCAGCAGACACCAGAGTCTCACAGAAGTAAGTCCTGCTCTGTGGGACCACCCCTGCACAGCTGATCCTCTAGGGTGATGGTGGTTTCGGCCAGTCCTTGCAGCAGATCAGCTTGGGGGTAAAGCCTTCCCATTTACATGCCAACAGCAATTAAGACTCAACTACAACAGGATGGAGTACACAGCCTACATGAGGGGGGACACAACTGGAATGATTGGGGAGGGTGTGACACTAGACCCTATAGGACACCTACTATATTAGGCTGTTCTACCAAGCCCAGAAGATATATCACATCTACCTATTACAGAGAAACAAATACAGAGAGGCTGTCAAAATGAGACAAAGAAACATGTTTCAAATGAAAGAAAGAACAAAAGTCTAGAAAAAGAACTCAACAAAACAGAGGTAAGCAATTTACTAGATGAGAGTTCAAAACACTGGTTATAAGGATACTCAATGAACTTAGGGGAAGAATTATTAAACTTACAGAGAACTTACAGAGAGCATAAAAAAAGGACATGGAAAACACACACACACACACACACACACACACACACACACAACCAGTCAGGAATGAAGGATACGCTAACTAAAATGAAGAATAATTTACAGGGAATAAACAGCAGAATAGATGAAGCTGAGAATCAAACTAGTGATTTAGAATATAAGGAAGGAAAAAATAGCCAATCAGAACAGCAAAAAGAAAAAGAATTTCTAAAAAATGAAGATAGTATAAGGAGCCTCCTGGAAAACTTCAAGTGTACCAACATTTGCATGATGAGGGTACCAGAAGGAAAAGAGAGGCCGCAAGAAATCGAAAAACTATTTGAAAAAATAATGACAGAAAACATCCTTAACTTGGTGAAGGAAATAAACATACAAGTCCAGGAATCACAGAGACCCCCAAACAAGATGAACCCAAAGAGGCCCACACCGAGACACATCATAATTAAAATGCAAAAGGTTAAATACAAAAAGAGTATCTTAAAAGCATCAAGAGAAAAGCAATTAGTTATCTACAAGGAAACTCCCTTAAGACTGCCAGCTGATTTCTCAACAGAAACTTTGCAGGCCAGAAAGGATTGGCAAGAAATATTAAAAGTGATGAAAAGCCAGGACCACAACCAAGATTAGCCAGCAAAGCTATTATTTAGAATTGAAGGATATAAAAAGACCTTCCCAGATTAATAAAAAAAAGCAAAAGGAGTTCATCACTATCAAACCAGTATTACATTAAATGTTTTAAAGGGTCTTCTTAAGAAGAAAAAAAGACTAAAAATAGGAAAATAAAATGGCAATAAATACATATATATATCAAAAAATACATAAATGACAAATTAAATACATATCTATCAAATGAATCTAAAAAAACAAAGTAAACAAAGAAGCAGAACAGAAACTGATTCATAGACACAGAGAATGTTTTGGTGGTTGACAGATGGGAGGCGGTTTAGAGGGATGGGTGAAAAAAGTGAAAGGATTAAGAAGTGCACATTGGTTGTTACAGAAGAATCATGGGGATGTAAAGTACAGGATAGGGAAAGTAGTCAATAATATTCTAATAACTATGTATGGTGTCACACAAGTACTAGATTTATCAGGATGATCACTTAGTAAGTTACATAATGTGTAATCACTGTTAAAACCAAATACTATACCTGAAACTAATGTAATATTGTATGTCAACTGTAATTGAAAAATAAAAAATGTTTTAAATTAAAAATAAATAAAATTTTAATCAATCAATCAATCAATTTTAAAAGTATCATTAACTAAAAAAAAAAAAAAAAGACTAATGGGTCCTCCTCATGTTTCTTGTTGGAGCCCTTTTTCTCCTCCCAGACAAGCATTTAGAAATTACTGTACTGGCTCTGCTTTTTGCTGACAGGCAACAGTGACTCTGCAAATACAGGTTTTGGTGAACTAGCTTAAAGTAAACGTCTGAATAGTGTCAATATTTTTAAAACAAAATTTAAATAGATCCTTTGCTAAAACAGGGAAATAACAGGAATATGGTTTTTGTTTTTGGGCAAAACACAGAGCACTTCACACGATCTATTTTAAAGGTCTACACTGACTGGGAAGAAAATTGAGACAACTGTTTGGATAATTTGTTTCTTTCTTCATCTACTTTTCCTACTGATCCCACAGTTTCCAAAAGGAAGCAAACAAACTAAAACAAAGAACCACCACTTCAGTCATAGTTATTTGGATAGTTCAGACCAAAGGCAGTCTTTCGGTTTGAATTGTATGGTTTGCTTTCCCCAGTTAATCATTCTACCTTGCCTATGTATAAATACTGTCTTAACGTTGCTGGCATAGAAAAGCAAACGAGTACATTTTCCAGAAGATAAGATGATTCAACTCACTCATGCAAACTCACCCTGGACTTTGACCTTACCTCTAAAGCTGTGTTTATAAAAACAGCAAATGGTACAAAAATGGTGATAGTATCTATGATCCAAAGTTGGCTCTGGGTTTATTTATTTTTGTTTGCAGATTATGGTTTACATGTTTAAGCAATGCATTAGAGATTTTCAGAAAACAAAATCCCTTAATATAGTCTTCCTCTTTCCATAGCCAGCAAGTCCCTTAATCTACATATACCTAAATTCTCTTTTTTTAAATGAAATTCTTTCATTTTAAATATACAAACATTATTATGTTTACATTTGTCCATTGGTTTGAAATTCCAAAACAGTAAAAGTACAATTTCTAAAAAGGTTTAAGGTCTGAAATTCTTTCCCAACACTTCAAAATATATGGTAAGGCTAAGGAAATGTTAGCTTAATTCTCAGAGCTCCAAGTGGAAATCCTTGAATAATGATAGCTGGCACTTGCAGAGCATTTACCAAAGGTTAGACATTGTTCAAAGTGTTCTACATGTATTAATTCACTGAAAATGCACAACAACTCTCAGAAGTGGGTCCTGTTATTATCTTCCCTTCGCAACTAAGAAAACCAAGGCACGGAGCAGTTAATTAACTCATCTACAACACCCACTGTAGTTAGTGGTGGAGTTAGAATTTCAACTCTGGCAGTGTGTCTCTGACCCCACAGTCTTATCTACTCTATGCTATGTCCTTTCTGTTGACACTTCATAGTGTCATAACTTGTATTTTTACTTTCTCTGTAATATATATACTTCCTAAGTGGATCTGAATCAAATTCTTAATATTCATTTGAGAAAAAATGGAATTGATGTTTTCTGCGAAATACTACAAGTATAAAGAATATTAATTTGAAAAATAGTACTTGGCCCTGGCCAGGTGGCTCAGTGTATTAGCACATCCTCCGGATGTTGCGGTTTTAATCACTGGTCTGGGCACACACAAGAATCAAGCAATGAATGCATAAAGAGGTGGAGCCGCAAATGAATGCATCTCTCTCTCTCCCCCCATGAATCAAAAAGAAAGTGTAGTTTCTTTAAAAAGAAAAAGAAAAATAGTACTCAACATTTCTGCTTTAGTTTGAGGATTCACTGGCACAGGCCCAAAAACAATAACATTTATTAGAATAAACCAGAATAAAGTTATAAAATGCATCTTGAACTGCTGTTTGTGCTTTTGAGCAATTGCATCAATTGCCTGGTCAAATTTCCCTTTGGACAATATTATGCATCACAAAACTAATTCTAACCTTCCAAACTACATAGTCAGTCAAAATGTAAAATACAGGAAGTGATCTTTGTATTAGTTACTGCAAAAATGCAGAGATCATCACTGATACCCACTAAATTCACTGGCCTTACAAAAACATTTGATACCCTGAATATGGTGGTTGTTAAGCAGGTTTGGGATGCCACACATTTCAAGAGTATTTTGAAGTTTTTACAATGTTATATTTGGTCCCATAACATGTGAACAAACTTTGAAAAATATAAGATAGTATTAAATATAAAGTAGTGACTTTTACCATCAGCAGAATCTGTAGGCTTCTCTGTTCTCCAACACCGATCGATTGAAATCTGAGAGTATGCAGTTCTCCTGTCATCCATCTAAGTGCCCTCTGGAAAGGAAAGGAGACTTTTTTTCCATAGTTTCCTTGCATGCATATGTGCATAATCTTAAATGCTCTGCTGCATGCTGTAACCGCTGCTGGTAGTGACACTGCCAGTCCCTCCTCCCTTTGGTGGAGCTCCGCCCTGTAGCACATATTTCCCTCCTCCCCCTCCTCACCCGACGTGCATTTAGCAGCTCTGTCCTGTCACCCACGCACCCATTTCTCACTCAGAGTAATGCATCTATGAGTGATACTTCATAAAGGCACCCTACCCACACACAGGATGTGACACGCGCGAGATGTGGTTTTCATCCTACTTCTGAACATCAGAGAGCACTTCCTGGGATGATTCTCTGACAATTGATAACAGGTTTTCATCCAGAAAATTGCAGGGCAAGCTGAGCTCACCCTATTCTAAGAAAATACTCTTGAAATTGTGGTTTTTGAAAAGCTGAAAGGCTATATTTCTGGCTCTACCACTTATTCATGTCTTCAAATTATGTCCTTGAGGTCATAATATGAGTTATTTTGTACTACTTGTGCTTGAAATATACAGCAGAAATATGATTGACATCGGGCACAACTTGACAGTTGGGTTAGGGCTGAGAGGAACGTGGTTCCAAAGACCTTTGCTCTGTATCATATCGTACCAGCTGAAGTTTTCAAATGGATTGTAGAATTCCACAAGCGGCCTAATTTTTCATCAAATTCTGGGTTTCACATTGACCAAAGGGCAAGGAGGGACATAAAATCTAATATTCAAAATAGAAGAAAAGGCTACAATATTCAAGCCAAGTGGTAGTCCAGCCTCTGCTTGCTTACTTCTGGTGATCAACTACCAAAGCAAAGATTGAACCTACACCTTGGCTTGAGCTGAATCATGCCTCTGCAGGACTTCAACCTTTTGTCTGCAGTTTGCTTTCCAGAGTAATATATGTAATAAGAACACTGCCTACTTTTACATATTTGAAGAGAGATACCTAGCTATTGTGTGTCCTTATAATCTGCTCTTTTCTGGTCTAAAAATACATACCTTCTTTAGCAGTTCCATTTTTGCATGGTTTTAAGTTCCATCTCCATTTTTCCCCTCACTTCTCTGAGAATACTTTCATGTGTCTGTGTTCCTGTAAAGATGCAGTACATAGCATTGAACAGAGCGTTCCAGATGTGATTTGACCAGTACGAAGTACAACACAACTATTATCTTCCATCATCTGGAGAGCATACTTTTTCAAGGTCGCTTAAATAGAAATTAAAAAAACAAAAAACAAGTTTGACAGTCACTGCCATGTATGTAGCAAATGCTTTAACAATACGCCTGGGTGTTGTTAAGTTAAAACCCAGCACATTTTGCTTGTTGTTGCTTTGTTTTCTTTGTGTGTGTGCGCACGTGCACGCGCATGTGTGCTTTTAACCGGATATATGGCTAAAGGTTTATGAGACATTTAATTTCATATACACCTTCTCAGTATATTGGATATTTAGGTTTAACATGGATAGTCTACCCTTTTAAAGGAATAATTGTATTAGTACCAGTAACTACTTTCATTTAACTCAATTTTAAAGCAGTCCAGCAACTGCTCAGGAGTGATTCTTGCCTGAACAGAGAATTCCACCAGAGAGGACTTATTCAGAGCATGAATATATTGTGGACCTTGGCCAGCTATTGTTGTGTAGGGCAGTACTTACTGATATCATGGTTCTCCTCCAAGGGAACAGAACAGGGTATTATTTGTGAAAGCCCCAAGCAGGAAACTGGCATTATCTATTTTCTAATATAAATATGAGTTGCATATTTCTTTTTTGAGCAGATAGATGTTTCTGTGAAATGAAGAAATGTTTTCTGGATCTTCTTGTCAAGATGGAGATGTAGGCAGATATAGCTCATCTCTTCACACAACTACATCAAAATTACAACTAAAATATAGAACACCATCACTCAGGAATGCCAGAAACCAAGTTGAATGGAAGTCTGACAACTACGGAATTAAAGAAATCACATCCATCCAGAATGGTAGGAGGGGTGCGGACATGGCACGGGCTGGCCCCACACCCATGTGGATAAAAGTTCCAGAGGGATATCTTGAGAGTAAGGATTCCCAGACCCACACCAGATTCCCCAGTCCAGGATTCCAGTGCCAGGAAGATAAATCCCCACAACTTCTGGCTGTGAAAACCAGTGGGGGTTGAGACAATGGAGGAGGCTGCTGGAGTCCTAAACAGTTTCTCCTAGGGAACCTACACATGGACTCACCTATTCAGGGTAACTCCCTCTGAACTCCAGCACCAGGGTGGCAGCTTGAAGGGCATCAATGGTATACAGGGAGAGACTGAAGTGTCTGGCATCGGGACAAACAGAGGCCATTGTCCTTTTGCTGAGCCCTCCCCCCACAGAGCCAGTAGACTAATGCCATATCTGAGACTTCATCAACCTGGGTAACACTGTTTGACCCACCTTGGAGATTCCCAGAGGCTCTGTCCCACCCAATTTATGGGCCCACCCAAACTGCTTTTCCATAAGAATGGCTGGTCTTGGCTCCTAAATCCTACTAAACAAGCGACAGCTGGCTTCAGTGAGCCCTAGCAGCAGCCAGATTAGAGTCATAGCTTGTCTTCACCTGGTAATCTCCAAGCCCAGTACAAGTAGCAACCATCTCAGATTGCTTTACAGCTCAGGCAGGGTGCCCTAGGCAAAACACAGGTGGCCTTGGTCTGCACAACTTGGGAAACCCCAGAGCCAACTAACCCAATGGACAGCTACAGACCCCATCAGAGCAGGGTGGTGACCCTGCCCCTGCACAGCTGATCCTCCATGGAGGGTGAAAGTTGGTGGTCAGTGGCCACAACCAGTCCTTGCAGCTGACTGGCCTGGGTAAATCCCTTCAATTGATCTGCCAATAGCAACCAAGACTCAACTACAAGAGGAGGGTATACTCAGTCCACAGAAAGTGCATACCTCAAGTACCAGCTTGGGTGATAGGGGAGGCTGTGCCACTGGACCCTGTAGGACACCTACTATATTAGGCCACACTACCAAGACATGAAGTCAAAGCAGCTCTACCTAATACACAGAAACAAACACAGGAAGGCTGCCAAAACAAGGAGACAAAGAAACATGGCCCAAATGAAAGAACAGATTAAAACTCCAGAAAAAGAGCTAAACGAAATGGAGATAAGCAATCCATCAGTTGCAGAGTTCAAAACACTGTTTATAAGGATACTCAAGAACTTAGCATAAAAAGACTCAGTCAGAAACAAAGTATACACTAATTGAAATAAACAATAATTTACAGGGACCCAACAGTAGAATGGAAGAAGCTCAGAATCAAATCAATGATTTGGAACAAAAAACAACCATGCAGAAAAACAAGAAGAAAAAAGAATCCAAAAAAATGAGGATAGTATAAACAGCCTTTGGGACAACTTCAAGAGTTCCAACATTTGCCTCATAGGGGAACCAGAAGGAGAAGAGAAAGAGCAAAAAATTGGAAATCTATCAGAAAAAATAGTTAAGGAAAACTTCCCTAATTTGGTGAAGGTAATAGACATGCAAGCCCAGGTGGGAAGCACAGAGTCCCAATTATGATGGATCCAAAGACACCTAGTCCAGGACACACAATTATTAAAAGGCCAAAGGTTAAAGATAGAGACTCCCAAAAGCAAAGTAAAAGAAGTTAGTTACAAGAAGGTTGCTGGGGGTATGGGAAGAGAACGGGTAAAGAGATGAGGGGATTAAGAAGTACAAATAGGTAGTTACAGAATAGCCATGGGGATGTAAAGTACAGTATAGGAAATGGAGTAGCCAAAGAACTTATACCCATGACCCATAAACATGAACAACTTACCCGAGCAAGTTTGGGGTGCTGGGTAGAGGAGGGGGAAAGGGGAAAAATCAGGACAACTGTAACAGCATAATGAATAAAATACAATAGAAAAAAAGACATGTTTTCTATAGTAATGATAATGATCAGATCAAAGGCTATCCTTATCAAAATGCTCTTAGGCCAAGATCAGACAGTTTGGAATCACCATTTTGTCCAAGCAGGTGATTGCTGGGGACAAGATGTAAAAATTATTTGTTCATCATCATTTCTCCAGCAGTTGATACGATGCTTGGCAAAGAGCAGACCCTCAAAAAAACTTGGAAAGTAAGTCAAGAAAGGAGGAAGGGAGAAAAGGCTACAGGGAAAATTTTCAGGATCACTTCAAATCAAGAACACCAGATTAAAGACCCAAATATTGATATAGTATGGGATCTCCAAAATCAGTGTCCAACCTCCTTATTTTAGATGTGGTAACTTAAGACACAGAAAAGTTAAGTAACTTGTCCATCATTACAATATCTCGGTCTAGTTAGTTACCGAGTCATTTCTAGATGTTAAGACTTAATTTTGAGCTCTTTACGTGATACTTGGAGCTGCAGAAGGAATTATCAAGGGAAGGCCCTGGGATCTCACCCTTTGGCCCCAGGTTAGTTACTATAATGTGCCTGGATTGGAGGAAACTTGAAAAGAGGTCTTAGCCCCAGACCTTCTGGAAGAAACCCTGGGATTTAAACAAGTGATCACAAGCATGGCATATGAAGCAATGCAATCCTGACTGAGACCAACAACTGACATGTGCTCTATTTCCTACTGTCAGTGGTCTGCACTTCTCTCCACGTACATACCACAGTCCTTTCTTTGTAACAATCTGGGTAGCACTGAAGTAGATCAAACTTGGGGACAGGAGTTAGCACTCCCAGAGATGACAATTTACCAGTAGAAATCAGAGGCCATGCAGCACAGATAACCTGCTTCTCCCAACACCAGTGCTGGAGGATGTTAATAGTTGTTGTCTCTGGAATACAGAAAAAAAAGTTCTGTGGCCCATCTTTGGAAACATTCACTTCAACAGGTTTTTTTCACTACAAAGACTTTGCAGGGTTTTTAAATGCTAATGTGAGGTGTTTTCATTTTTTTAGAGAGAGAGGGGAAGGGAGGGAGAGAAACATCAATGTGTGGTTGTCTCTCACGTGGCCCCCACTGGGGACCTGGCCATCAACCCAGGCATGTGCCCTGACTGGGAATCAGACTGGTGACCTTTTGGTCTGCAGTCCGTGCTTGATCCACTAAGCTACACCAGCCAGGACTACTAACATGAGTTTTGAACCTCCAAAAGGCAAATTTATTCTCAGGCTCTGCCAAAAGTAAATGACCATTGCTAAATTAATTAGCCTTTGCTGATATGGCTCAGTCAATTGAGTGATGGCCTTTGAACCAAGGGTTACCAGTTCAATTCCCAGTCAGGCATATGCCTGGGTTGTGGGCCAGGTACCCAGTAGGTTACATGTGAGAGGCAACTGATTGATGTACCCTCTCTCATACATCAATGTTTCTCTCCCTCTCTTTCTCCCTCCCTTCCCCTCTCTCTAAAAATAAATAAATAAAATCTCTAAATTAATTAAACAAGGATGCTGTTAGACCAGTGACTCTAATCCTTGTGGGCCTACTAAGCAAACCAAATCCCAGTTTGTAAATGCCTTTAAATTAAAAACTTGAAATCTAAGGGTAACCAGTTATGAACAGCGATCTAGACTTTAAGCTGTAGCCAATCAATTTGCTTTCTTTGCTTCCTCACTTTCTCTACAGAAGTCTTTCCCCTGGCTCCTGTCCAATGAGCACTCTTAACCACTTCCGACGTGGCCTGCTTCCAATCAATTTTTGCTCAAATAAACTCTTCATATTTTCAATATGCCCCAATTATCTTTTAACACCATAAACCTCCTACATTTTTTTAAGATTTTTAAAAAGATTTTATTTATTTATTTTTAGAGAGAGGGGAAGTGAAGGAGAAAGAGAGGGAGAGAAACATCAATGTGTGGTTGCCTCTTGTGCCCCGCTACTGGGGACCTGGCCCACAACCCAGGCATGTGCCCTGACTGGGAATCGAACCAGCAACCCTTTGGTTCACAGGTCTGCACTCAATTCACTGAGCTATACCAGCCAGAGCCATTTTTTAAGATTTAAAAGACTTATTTTTCAAGGAGTACACTTGCAGACAATGTTTTTGCTGCAATGTTTTCAAATACGTTTTGCTGTGACTTCATATCAGAAACCAGTACACACATACTTGTAAAACTAAAACAAATGTCTCATAAAACAATGTTTACCTTTTCTATATGTGCTACATGTATTTTCTATTCTACTTTCCTTTTTGTCTAATATTCACTGGATTTTAAACCCACCAAACTGATTTCATAATCTACCTATAGGTCACAACCTGCAGTTAAAAAACACTGCTTTAGCAAATATTACCCCTTTACCCTTTCTTTTACCTGTGAGCTATGCCATATTGATTGAACCTAAAATCTGCCTAGGATGAATTCAAATGATAGAGTGGGGGTTAAACAATCCTCAGCTCTTTTATAGCAGCTATGTTGGAGCATACCTTGAAGGATGTGTAGTTGAGAAAGCCTGAATCAGGGATCATAGTAGTCAAGGTGGTCTCAGTGTCTTTGCAAGATACCTTTTGACCCACGAAGTGGAAAAGGGGAAATCAGAACTATATTATAGTCTAATGTAATGGATATGCTGTCAACAAGAATGAAGTACTAATTTTCAACAGTTTGTAAGGTCTATTGTTTAAGGAATAAAGCAAGATGTACAATGATGTGTACAGTGTGCTCCCATGCGTGTACAAAGAGGGGTTATAATCTATGCTTGGTGTGCACAGAATATGTCTGGAGTATAAATTGGCCACAGTCATGCGTCATTGGTTGGAGCTACTGTGAGAGGAGCTTTATTTTTCACTTTCTATCTTTTTTACTACTTTAATCTTCACCATAAACATATATTACTTTTTCAAAAATATATACTACTAGATGGATAAAAAAGCATATTTTATGAGAGGTGGAAAATATGAAAAAAAAACAAGAGACTTCCACTGTTTGGTTTTATCAGTCCCTGCTAGTGATGATATCTGCAAGAAATAAAATTGTCTAGGTTCAAATCTTGAAGACATATGTATGTGCTATAGTGCTTGTTAGACATTCTGTTTCTTTCATTGGACTCTTGACCTTACTAACAAAAAGCATCTATGCCTAGGTTGTGCTTTCTCTATTCTATCTCTTCCACAAAATATAGCTCTTTACAATATATATATATACACAGAAAAAGGGCTCCAAATAGGTTTTCTCAGGATGATGGCTCAGGTTTTCCTTTTTACCTGCAGCAGTAGAAATGTCAGTGGTACAGGGAAAAGAGGAAAAACAGGAGCAACACCCTGAGAGGGACAAGGCTCCAAAAGGAGAAAGCAAAAGGAGGGCTACCAGTACTTTGGGCAGTTCAAGAGAGAGCACAGCATTGGTTTTCAAAGTTTCACACTGATAAGAATTACCAGAGATATGCAATGGTTTTCAAATTTTAATGTTGATAAGAATGACCAGGGATACTTGTTAAAAACTTAATCTCCTGGGCCCTAACCCAGATTCTGATACAGTGAGTCTGAGGAGTTGTTAAATTCTCTTTTCTGAAGCTTCTGGGATTAGACTCAAGTAAAATGAAATGTGACACACCCCTTGAGAAACACACATGCACACATAGACAAAATTTAGAAAAAAGAAAACCAAAGACCATTCCGGCTCTATGTATCAATGACACAAAGACTGCTTGTGTGAGAAAAAGGTCTGTTCTTCTCAAGTTTTTCACCTGTAAGCAGATTTTCTTAAGTAAGTTAACGCATATGAGAACAATGCCTGCGCAGAATATAGGCTGAGCAAACGCAAATTGTTTTCATGATTTCTAAAGGCCACATCAAAGAACAGCTGTTATATAGATGAACCAGCTCTATAAATGAGACAGGGATGGGTTGTAGCAACTCATGTTATGAGAAATATTTCTTTATAAGTTAGGGTTCTGGGTCTGAGAATGCTAGTTTTCCAGACAACGAGCCAAGTAAATGCTCGAGAGGCTGAACTGTATCCAAACAATGTTTGAAATTAATGATACAGTCCTGTTCAAGCACTTGTGAAGAAAATGTCTAGTTGGCTTCAAAGTTGTTATCTAAATCGTCAACAATGGCACATTACAAGCAACAACAATATTAAAGTACATCTTCACAAACATAGTAAATGTACCTATGACTCTTTTCCTTACTTCATCTCAACAGAGCATTTTCAATTTTGTTTTGTTTTCATTTTCAAAGTTGTTGAATACCCAGGCACTGATCCCAGTTTGGGTTTAAACTTTGTTCTAAATGCCTGAATAATATCCCAGTTTTTCTTTTTTAAAGCAACAGTGTTGCAGCCCAAAACGAATCACTCTTCAAACAGATGTGAGTTTTCCAAGTTGGCAAAGTCTGGGGACCACAATCTTAGTGTTAACACCTCCTTGAGAGTTTGCAAACCTGGCTAATCACATGCAAAATGTTGTGTTTTATCAAGTTCCTTCCAGTCCCAAGGGAAAGAGGTTCATTTAACGAATATTTCATACTAGGTATTTTACTTTGTTTTTTCACACTCGGTATTTTAGAAGAATACGGCAAAAAAAGGAGGTCTTCAAAGGATTCAGTTGGGTTCGAACTGGCCCAACATCTTCCTTCCTGGAATATAGGCCATAGATGCCTTGTAAGAAATACATGGGTGCCCTCATCTTTATAGCACCCCTTTCAAGAGGTTGGCTAGCGTCGGGCTTGTTTAAAGCTGGTAAGAAGAATTCACTCCCTGTCAAGGCAGCCCATTCTATTTGTAGGAAACTTAGTAATTAGAAGTCTCTTGCTCATGTTCCCTCTAAATGTGCCCATGGGTGTTTGCCCAGACTCATGTGCCCTTTGGAGAAAAGCGGAGTGAGTGTGTCTGTCGTGCAGGGGGCAGCTTTTCAGCTTTCTGAAGACAGCTGTGATACTCTATACGACTACCTTTGTCTTTTCTCTGGCTTCTAAAAGGGGTAGGAGGGAATTACACCATGGGATTTACTAAAATGTGAATCTAGTTGCACTTAAGTTACTTTATACAGAGACTCCACCCCCCCCCCCCAAAAAAAATCTCTAGAAGACATAGAGAATTAGAATGCACTTGCAATCTATGGAGAAATGTTCCTTGAAAGAGGCATGTATAATTTATTCTTTTTTTTTTTATTATTGTTGTTCAAGTAGAGTTGTCTCCATTTTCCCTCCACCACTCCCCTCAGGCCAATGATGTTCACCACCAATCCTGGATCCTCTCCTCTTTTGGTTTTGTCCATGTGTCCTTTGTATATGTTCCTGAAGAACCTTCCTCATTAATTTATTCTTTTTCAGTATGTATACTGGGGTGGTAGATCATTTTTAGCGTGATTCTTTTGTTTTTCTAATTGTGTGTGTGTGTGTGTGTGTGTGTGTGTGTGTAATTTTTAGGTGAAATAAAAACAACTTGCGGGGGCTGAAATTTTGCCTGAGTGGGGTCAGATAACAAGTTCTGTAGAATACATAATTCTTTCTTGAGTAGCCCACCAAATCCAGGATTTCCTCTTATTCTTCTTGGTCTCACCGGTGCTTAGTACAGCGCACGCACAAAGTTGGCCTCAATAAATGCTTGTCGAATTGAATTTACCTGAATGTCCAGAAGTGGAGAGAGCTACAGACCAGGAAAAGGGAACTGATTTAACTTCAAGGAAGATTTTTTTGAAACTGGATTCTTCTAATCTTGTCCTCCTATTTACCAAAAATAACCCTCATGGAGATGAATTACACTGATAGCCCTTTGGCAAATGGTGTCTAGTGACCCCCACTTTAAAAGTGTTGGATTTTGAAGTATCAGTATTATGATGACCCACGTGTAATATGTTCTATGTGTCATAATTGGCATTCTTTCCCTTCAAGTCAATGTGCATTTTTCACATGGCATTCTTCGGAAAGTGCTTTGAACTAAAGGATAATTATAACAATAGGCAGAAATGTCTTGGGAGATATTTTGGTGCCAAATGGTGCCTCAGACTAGGAACTGGAGAAACCAAAGTCAATGACTTGGCAGGGAGATTCAGAGAGACCCCCAGGAGATAAGCTGGGGAGGGAGGAAAGCTGCTTGGGAGTCACCGTCAAGGCAACAATGTGGTTTGCTGGAACTCAGAAAGGCATTCTGACCCAATAACCCATTTTGTGCAGGGCTGGGAGTGCTGCAGATTACAACACAAGTGAAATTGGCAAAGACCTGCTAGTGCAAAGTACCCTGTATTTATGTTCCCTTATTTGAGGACTGCTTGTACTTTAACCAGATAATTGGATTAACAGCAGCATTTGCCATGTGGCAGGAAGCAGGGCTGTTTTCTTAGAGTAAAATAGGCACTAATTTTGGGACTTGGCCAAACTCACTCCTCTTGGAAGGGGTGGGAGTCTGACTCAACTGACAAGAGAAGTCCAGCCAGGAAGGCACAGTACAGTGCCCTTAGGTCAAGTGATCAGTGTCTGGGAAATCTGGTGTTTGGTGGCAACCTCCACTCACCAACAGCTGGATTTCACAATCCCTTGGTCCTGCATGAGAACCCAGACAAAACAAGACAAAGCTCCAGTATCAGGAAAAGTATTGATAGGTAGCCTGGAACAGCACTGTGTGGTGCTTATGGTCTTGATACAAGCATAAATAGCATCCTCTTTCATGCACAAGAGGGTCCTGATCAGAATGATAAATTATGCCATTCTTCATGTGAAATGCTTGGAATACCAGGAAACCCTAGAATACCAGGAAAACAACTTTTGCAACAGGAACAAAAACAAAAATCACCTTTATAAACTGGGGTAAAAGGACCTAAAAATGGGAACAGTGGTCCAGGACCACCTGGGCAGTGGGTGCTAAGCAGGATACTCTTGCATTCACTGGGAATCTCAGAGTCAGTACTAGCCACATCCATGTCAGAATAGTGTTAAGGATTTGTGTCCTTATTCACAATGCCCCCTACAATCCTTCTGAATGCAGGGGTATATAGTCTTCCTATATGTGTTTCTATTGTGAGCCTCATAGTTGAGAATGGCTGCTATTTACTTAGCATATTAAAGTAGTGTTAACTATTCCTAAGGAAGAGAAAGTTCTGCACTGGGTATTCTTTTTAAATATGTGGGCAAGACATGGCTGCATAATGCAAATTGCAAGTTGCTTATAACCTAATTGGAAAGTTAAATATTTAAGGGTTTTATATAGTCTAAGCCATCAACAGAAGAGTTATCACAACACAGTACTTGGCTAATAATCAAACTAATTCTGTTAGCAGTGATTTTAATGACAGTTCAGAGAAAGAATAACAACTTTAGCTTAGGAAGATAAGAGAAAACTTATGAAGGAAGTGGAACTTCAAGGACTTCCCACCTATTAAGTACTTATTACTTCTCGGGCATTGTCACATATGGATTCTGATTTCTCAGAATAACCCTATGAGATAGGTATTAGTATCCACAGTCTACAAAGGAGGAAACTGAGGTTCAGAGGGTTTAAGCAACTTGTCTTAAGTCACTCAGTCAGGAAACAGCAGAAAGGACTTAAACCCTTTTTTGTAAAGAAAAAAGCCATACTCCTGTGTGTCTCTCCTACTCTCAATACTCCTTGAGAACACTGCCTCACCTCTGATACCAGATTTCCACATACCAAGCACTTCTGGGACACCTGCTGGGTGTCCTACAGTTTTACTCAATTCTGACACATCTACCTGGAGATAGCATCAGATCCCATAGGCTAAGGGCTGTCAGATAACAAAAATAAAACAACTTGGTAACCAGTTTGATGGACAACGATCTGTGGATGGGAAGGTGCAGTGCCTCACAAACAGTGAAGCGCTCTTCCCAAGGGATGTGTGGGCAATAGGTGAGCTTTATAGAAAGTTACAACAGGCAACATGGAAACCGGCCATGATTGGCTTGGAGGTTGAGCTTTCCTTACGAGGCTAGCAGGTCAATCTGGAAATAAGGAAGAAGATACTTGACATAAACTGATTGGCTGAGGTTGCATATCTAATCTCATTTAGAACAAGAAAACCATTACAGAGCCTTGGCAGATAGAGATTGCATGGCTGGATAGACTGTGTTTCTGGTCATGTGCAACATTTACAGGGACTTGAAAGTGTTAAGTTTTGGTTTTGCTGGTGTGACACCTAGGCAGGAGTGGCTCCATCTTGGGGCTAGATATTTATTTCAACAGTACTCAGTCTCACAAGACTTCACCCCCTCATACACACACACACACACACAAACACACACACACACACTTCACATGCCAATCACAAGTCCAGGTTGTCACCTGTGCTTCTGATTGACCAGCTATAAATTGGAGGTTCCTGTGACTGCCTCCTCAGGTTTGATTAATTTACCAGTGCAGCTCACAAAACTCAGGAAAATCTAACCAGCGAGATTACTGGTTTATTATAAGTGTATAACTTAGAAAGAGTCAGGTGAAAGAGATGTATAGAACAAGGTATGTTGGAAGGGGCTTAAAACTTCCATGCTCTCTCTGGGCACCCCCCTTTCCCAGCACCTCCACATGGTGACCAAGCCAGAAGCTCTCCCAAACCCCCTTTGGGGGTTTTATGGAGACTTACTTACATTGGCAAGATTAGTTAAATCATTGGCCATTGGTAATTGATTCAATCTTTAGCCCCTCTCTCCTTCCTAGAGGGTTAGGATAGAGGATCTTGAAGGTTCCATCCTTCTAATCATGGTTGGTTGCCCTGGCAACCAGTCCTCATTCTTCAGAAGCTTTCCAAAAGTCACCTCAGTGACATCAACTCACGTGTGGTTTAAAGGGGCTTATTATGAATAATAAGACATTCCTTTTACTTTTATGGATCTTTTATTTGTGGAACCCAGGATAAAAAAAAACAAAAGATATTCCCATTGTTCTTACCACTTAAGAAATTCCAAGAGTTTTCGGGGTTCTGCGAAACAGAAACAGGGATAAAGACCAAATATATATTTCTTATAATAAATCACAATATAACAGCCTCTTATTTAAGTTTCTATTTTTTTTTTTTCCAGTAGGAGGGTCACAAAATCCAGTCAGAGACCTCCAGGAAGGTTGAACAGTATAAACAAATGCAGGGAGATCTAACGATGAAAGGAACGTTTGGAGTTCTGCAAGCAGCTGGATTTGACACGAGTGGAGATACCAGGAAAGTGGAAGGGTGATATTCCACCAATGAAGCTAAGTGAGAAGAACTTAAAACATCTTTAAAAAAAGTAAGAACTTTGTTTCAAATGGCCTTAAATAGTAATCTGAAGAGCAGTGGGGAGCTACTTATGTTTAGACCTGGCCTTCCATGCCTGGAGCCCAAGATAGGGCATGGAGCTCAGGATCCTGGGTTGTCCACTAAGGTTGCAAGGGCCAGGGCAGTGTATCTGTTATCACAAGAGAAACTAGCCTAAACTAGAATGGATAGATAAACTGCAAAGTAAAAAAGCAAACAAGAGACATTAGTGTAATGTAGCTCAAAGAACAAGGGCTTTAGAATCAGTTGAGCCCTGGCTAGTGTGGCTCAGTGGACTGAGCACCAGCCCATGAACCACAAGGCCACTGGTTCGATTCCTAGTCAGGGCACACGCCTGGGTTGTGGGCCAGGTCCCCAGTTGGGAGTGTGCAAGAGGCAGTGGATCGATATTTCCCTCCCTCCTTTTCTGTCCCCCTCCTCTCTCTCAAAATAAATTAATCAAATGTTTAAAAAATCAGTTGTGTTTACATCTTGGCTTTCCCACTCATTATAATTATGACCTTGGCTGGTTACTTAACATGTTGCAGATTGTTTCCTCATTTTCAAAATGTACCTACTTTACTGTAAACTTTGTGGTTGATTCCCTCAAATTCTTTTCACCTCAGCTGATCCATCTAAGCCAATCACCAGATCAAATTCTCCTCACAAATCATTGGCCTAGGAATGGCTAAGAAGATATGAAGAAGGATGCTATGGACTGACTTGTGTCTCCAGAGAATTCATATATTGAAACACTAACCCCCAATGTTATGGTGTTTGTATTTCGAGATGGGGCCTTTGGAAGGTAATTAGGGTTATATGAGGTCATGAGGGGTGGGACCCTCATGATTGGATTAGTGTTCTTACGAGATGGAACACCAGAGAACTTATAAACTCTCTCCCACTCCACCTCTCTCTATAATGTGAGGAAACAAAGAGAAGTTAGCCAGCTACAAGCCAGGAAGAGAGTATTCACCAGAACCCCACCATGCTGGCATTCTGATCTTGGACTTCCATCTTCTGGACTGTGAGAAAATAAATTTCTTTTGTTTAAATCACCTAGACTGTGGTATTTAGTTATGGCAGCTCCAGCTAAATAATAGAAAGGATTTAATGGAGGCTTCTGGGAAACGTTTTCCATGCTCTGCTAGACAAACCACAGGAAGTTTCTTTCTTATTCCACATGTCAAAAAGCACATAAGTAGCCCCAACTGCCTCCAGCACCCATTCCACACCACCAGGGAAATCAGCTTTAGAACACAGCTGACTAGAACTGAACAGCATTGCAGGGAAATGGAGCCAGAATCCTGATCAAATTATGCCTGAAGCCAATACTATTTTTGAACTTCCTGCTCAATGAGTCAGTACAATTTCTTATTATTCAAACAGGTTTGAGTCAGGTTTCTGTTACTTGCAGATTACAGCAACCTAGGGCCATTGTAAGGATAATGAAAGTAAATCAAATAATGAAAGTAAGGACCTTACTCCAGTGCATGGTATATACCAATGATAGCTACAATATTATTATTTTAGGCAGGAAACTAATTTGTATGTCACTCAATGTAATGGTCATGACAGAGAGATCTATCTGGATTTAGAGAAAGTTCCTATCAGTGAGTAAAGGTTATGGTAGGCAGGACCGGTCTCTGAAAAAAAATGAAGGGCCCTGGATGGGTAGTTCAGTTGGTTAGAGCATTGACCCTACACACCAAGGTTTCGGGTTCAATCCCTGGTCAGGGTACATACAAGAATCAACCAATGAATGCATAAATAAGTGGAACAACAAATTGATGTTTCTCTCTCTCTCTCTCTCTCTCTCTCTCTCTCTTTTTCCCCTTTCTCTCTCTCTCTCTAAAATTGATAAGTAAAAAAATATATATATAGAAAGAAAAAGAAAAGAAAAACAATGAAGACTGGAATAAACCATGTAGAGAATTGACCTGAGATTTGCCCCTGGCAAACCAGATTTAGTTATGGCAGTTACGGTTGACAGAGAAGAAACCAGCAGAAGAAATGAAGCAGAACTGACATAAATGTTGAGAACCGCAGCCTCCTTCCTAATTTTCATTTTTCAGCTGATAATTTTCCTATGGTCCTAGCAAGTCAAACAGCCAGCTCTGCTCTAGAAACTCCTTGTCTTTTCTTTGCTCTTATTAGAGCTCCCATTTAGTAGTTTCTCTTGAATGTGCTCTTATATAAACTCTACTTCTCCTGCTAAATGTTTATGCTACTTACAAGTTAAAAAAATAGTACAATTAAAGAAAGCTCATCTAGTCCTTCTTTAGTTGTACTTTTCTTTAGGTTCAAATAAATTAATTACATACTTACAGCAAAGCAATAAAACATCTGAAAATTATTCCTCAACTACACTGTTTACTTGATGAAGAGCAGTTTCTAAACAAAACCAACATAGCCAGGAAGATAGTCTCTCTAGACCACTGAACAGCTCTTCCTTGAATTGTTGTAGCTGGTAATTAAGCTGGTATACATGGTACGCTTGTTAGTGTTTTCTATTTTTATCAGTTGCTCTTCTACATTCCAAAAAACTATTCAGTCCTTGAACTACTTGTAAAATCATTTCCTTGTTTTTGAGAAACATGTGAGCCACTACATTAACTCTTACGATTCTGCAGCAGAAATTAAGGAATGTTCAATGTTTGACTGCAAGGATGTTCGCTGCAGTATTATTTATTGTAGCAAAAAATTAAATAACCAATGTTCAACAGTAGAAAATTGGTTGAATCAGTTATATACAATACATGAAATGCCATTAAAATGTATAATAAAATTATATAAATATGTGGTGCTATGTACAAATAACAATGTGAACCAAGAAGATTATTTTACATAATTATACCTCAAGTGAAGTGTGATGGCATCTGGTGAAGGAGTTACTGTGAGTCTGTGATAGTGCCCAGTGGGAGCAGCCTCTTTTGTAAGCGTGTGCAGTTACCTCTGATAGCCCCCAGAAATACCCATGGTCAAACTGGAAGGGGGCAGAGGAAGCCCTGCATCAGTGATTGTGGGGCTGAGAGTCCATGAAATTTAAACGATGATTGTTAATAGGTTTCTATGTCTTCCATAAACAGATAAAGGCTTGGAAAACTGGCCCATTTTTATGTTTCCCATAAACAGTGTTTATCACTGCATAACAAAGATGACATATTTATGCATCTGAAGCAAATAGTTTTTAACTACTTTCAAATAATTTAGATTTTAATTGCTTATAAAATTATCTTGGCATTATTAATAACTTAATTTCCCAAGAACACTCTATATTTCCTCATTTTATATTAGTTATGTGGACAGATGAGAGAAGTAAAACTTTCTTTCCAAGCAGAGCTCATTTTAAAATTATGAGGAAATGTGAAGTAACTTTGAGTGGCTAGTTACAAGGAACTTCCACTTGCCATTCAATAAACTCTCATCACGATCCTACCATGTTTAAGACCATATGCCAGATGTCATGTCTATAAGTTTGGATGAGATCAGGCCCCTAACTTGGAAGACAGACAAGACCATTGATTACTATATTTATAGTTAACACTTGACATTAATAATTCTGAAACCAGAACATCTAACTTAAAATGAGCAATAAGTCAAGTAAGGGCAAATAAACTAACTTTTGCTCATTGTTCTCTGCTGCAGACATAATCCCCTGTTAAGCCTTTACCTCAACTATGTTCTAGAATAGATCATCTTCTTTAAGCAACTCTTTGGGCTGAAAGTACATTTTGGGATTCTTGAGTGTGATTGGGGAAAAATCAGCCCCACAAAATTTTCAAAATTCACTAGTGCTTTATTTATCTTGCTCATTCAATCAACTCATCCAGCTGAATTACTAAAGGGGCAGTGTTTGGATCACTGCCCAACATCAATTACTTGCTTCCTCATTGTAGAGCAGCCAGGTGGTTGAGAAACTGATGACAGCTACCAGGGTATGCCCCAACCTGATAAACCCACCCCCTGCCCCAATTATTACTTCAGGATCCCAGGCCTAAATTACTTAGACTATTCTTGTTTTGAAAATGGATATGACTTAACTCAGGGAAGTAAGGGAAGTTTGTTGAGGATTTTTGGCAGTGTCCTCACTTTCAACATCTCGAAACCATTCAATCCCCAAGCAATCCCATAACCTGGAAAGCCTACCATCAAGAAATAGGTTGCTGGATCAATGGAGCCCTTAGCAGAGAACTTTTCGCTGATGCTCAACCCCGATATGACCAAAGAGGACTTTGGATACAAGAGATAGATCACCCCAGAAGGTAGCAGTAGGGCTCAATTAGAGCAACAAAAAAAGCAATCCTCCCAGGGGTACAGCCCCAGACTAGTTAACCAAGTCTCTCTGCATGGCAGAGAGCTCTTGCTGTTCCTGTCCAACAGGATATGATGTGTTTTGCACTGTATATTGGTGTCCTGCCTTCCATTTCCCGACATTTTAATCAGTTCTTTGTATATTGGAGTGTTGGGAGTGCTTTATCATTCAGACATAGGTCTCCTGAGGAACTACAGCTAGAATTAATAAAGGTAACATAATGCACAGATTGCTGAACTTGGCACTGATACCACAATTGGATATCTTTGGGTTGACCTGGGTGAATGCATTTCATACTAGAGGGGTCATGCATGAAGATATATGTAGTGGAAGCTGCAGTGCACCACTCAGCTCTACCTTCCACGGCCAAGGCATTCACTCCTGCCAGCTTCCAGGAGTGATGTCTGCTGGTGGCTCATGATCACTAGAAATTGTTCTACCTCTGGATTACACTTGTCCTCAGGAAAAGCCTGCATCCAAAATTATAGGAAGGCAGGGATGTGGAGTTTTACCCAGTAACTTTCCTGCACCTATATTCTTATCTCACAGTCTATTTCCTAGGAATTTAACCTAGGATAATAAATGATAATAATAATAATGTCAGGAAATGCTTAGAGAGGGCTTATGATGTTCCAACAACTCTCCAAAGTGCTTCACATATATTAACTCATTTAATTCCCACAAACACTATGCAGTAGATACCATTACTAACTCTGTTTTACAGATGAAGCGAATGAAGCACAGAGAGGTTAAGTAACTATGCAAGTTCACACTGCTGGTGAGTGTCAAAGCTGGGATCTGAGCCTAGGCATTCTGTTTTGAGAGTCCTGTGTTCTTAACTGCGCTGCCTCTCAGCTACGTGCATAGTACTTACTATGTGCCAACCATCTTCAAATCCAGTACCACTGCTGAGAAATAAAAGGCCAAGAAAAATATCAAGTTGCTACAGAAGCAGATGCACTACAGATAAAATTTGGCTCAGCTTGCCTATATGGCTAACAGGATCACCTACCGCAGGAACTCCCTGGCTTATTACCGGACTTCCTGGCTGTCTCAGAAGAGGCAGTCATCAATATCGAGACAAAGTAGCAGACAACGACTCCGGTGCCTTGTTTAAGCAAAGAATGTGACAGGGGTAGCTGCTGCTGAGGACAAGAAGACTCAAAGGAAAACCAAGAATCTGAAAAATCTCAGGCAGTCTGCCTTCACAGCAGTGTTGTTCATCCTGTACCCACTGCATCTCAGCAGGGAGGAGGAGGGGGCATGGGTAAAGATGCTAGCAAATCCAAAGGGAAGGACAAGAGCAGACTCCAGCAGCTCTCCCACTCCCACCCTTAGTAAGCAGTCGTGCTCTTCAGGAAAGTGACCCTGATGAATCTCCATCCTGATTTCCAGATACTAGTTCAAGAACTCAGGCCTCACCTCAATACCTGACATTGCCCTGGCCACAGGAATTGTAGCAAGAATTAAGGACCATGAAAATGCGTTGGGGATACTAGGAAAGTTACCTTGACCTCATAGGTGGCAGTTATCTTATCTCTTCCCTAAAAGAAGGTGGCCATGGCGAAAGCAAGATACTAGGAAATGGTGCTGGCGCCCCTGGATGAAGTCAGCCCAGAAGCCTGCACTTCCTCTGGGGCTGTAGCTGCATGTGTGAGCCAGTGAGTGTCCTGACAGTTAGGTTAAATAGTGTGATTGTCTGGGAGCAGCTGATGGCAGGGGCGTCTCCAGACTTGAGTCACTCCGCCTCCCCTCTAGACTTGTCAATGTTCTTGTGAGACAATTGAAAAAACGCTTAGAGCATTATACATTTTTTTATAAATTATTAGTTCAGATTCTTCTGGTTACAAGTGACAAGAGCCAACTTTAGCTATCTTAAGCAAAAGAGAGAACTCTTTAGAAATTTGGGACTTTTCACAGAATCCAAGGACAAAGTCCCAGCTAGGGCTCAGGGATAAACTAAAGGCTGAAACACTGTAGAGAATCCAAAGGCCCTCGTTCTCCACATCACTCTGGTGCTTCTTCCTTTTTCTCACTGCCAAAAAGGCTGTCTCTATTCAGCAGTGCACTACAAAGAACACGACTACGAACAGGTTCTGAATTTTGCATGCTACAGATAATGTTGGGAGAAACTGATTCATTTTCTCATCCTCTCTCCCTTTCTCTCCTCCATCTTTTGAAATCTCTCTGTCTGGATTTCGAAATTCCTAGGAACAGATTTCTCAGCCAAGCTTGGGTCAGGTAGCCACCGTGAACAAATAAACAGCAGCTGGTAGCTGGGGGAGGTGTACGGGGTGCAAAGTCATTTCCAGGAGAGTGGTTTACTCTTGCTGAACTGAAAAGACAGAGTGGGTGGGGAGAACAGTAAACAGAAAAGAACTTTCCAGCAATATTGCTATGAACAACAATGAAGGGGAATACACAAAAATGAAAGCAGTTTTTACCAGGATTAGGGGGTTATTTGTAAAGTTTTTCTTTTCAATTTTGTAATTTTAGGACAGAATATAGGGTGCGGCCGTTAGAAACTGAAACTGGTGCCATGCAGCTCCGCCACTTAGATGTTGCACAACCTAGTACCAGTTGTTTAACTTCAAAGTGGGATAATAATGCCAGTCCCAGAGTTTAGGTGGAATATGAGTTGACATATGTAATGCACTTCACACTTTATTGGCACCTCGTAAGTGCCTTGTCAGTAGAAGCTAATGTTATTTATGAATTTTCTTTAACTGGCAAAAATACCATTTTAGCACAAATAACAAGTAGAAAAGGAGGAAAAATGTCTACTGCTTTGTCTAAATCAAGTCATAAATCATTGGTACCATGGGAAATGCTTGTTGCTGGGCCTGTGGGTGAGACTGAGCTAGGCAGCTTCCTCCAACCATGGAGGTCAATGGTTCATGAGATATAAAGGCTACAGCCCTTGCATTGCTGTATTGATTAACTGTGAAGAAATTTTTTTCTACAGGGGATTCGACAATAGCAGAACCATTAGCAGCATCTCTTTGAGAGCCATCTGGCATTGATTTTTCCACTGTTTCCTGAAGGAGAACTCTCAGGAGCCTGAAAGTAAAAGAAACAACGATTCTTCTCTTTACCTTTGCAACTGCTGGCTTAGATTCACCTGATTTTTCTATATTCACTTGAACACAGAGACAAGCTAGAAAGAAGGCACCACTATGCCATAGGAAAGTCATCATTTCTATGTTAGGCCTTGTATGTGCCAGGGGCACTGTGATTTGGTTTAAAATTTTGGTTCAATTTTTATTCCTGTAAGTTTTATGTTTGGAGTAGAGTTAACCCACAGTTAATGTTAATTTCATTTTACTCTAACATAAAAATTGGTTGATTTAAAGTCCGCTTGTCCTTTGTATTACTGCTATCTACAAATCACTATTAATAATTTTATTTTTTGACCAATCTTTTGACTATTCATTTTCATTTGGCAATTCTCTGAAACAAATTTAATAAAGGAGTGTTGTCATTAAATCTTTTGAGTTTGTTAGTTTACATACTATGCCTAGCAATTATAAATATAAATAGTGGTATTATAAATATGAAGAATATTTACAAGTATTAATAAATATAATTCAATATTTAATTACAAATATAAGGAAATAAAAATAGCAATTATAAATATAATCAATGGTTAAATCAAAGCAAATTTAGAGCTGCTTAGTTTTCAAGAACAAACATCTTCGATTAGGCCCATATATTTAAAACAATTAATACCTTCAAATTTGACAGACTGTATTTATGTGTATCTGATCATGAAGTTGTTCACCTCACCCACATTTGGCATTTTAATAGAATCAGTTTAATATATTGGAAGGGAAGTTGGTTTTATACTGGGATCAAAAGAAAAAGAAAATAGGCCAATACAAGTTGTTAGTGCTATATACATACACTAAAAAACAATTGTGGTGCCATGACCAGTGTGTGGCTCAGTTGATTGGATGTTGTTCCACAAAGTGAAGGGCCGCCAGTTCAATTCCCAGACAGGGTACATGCCTGGGTTCAGTCCTCCAGTCACACTCAATGATTCTCTCACATTGATATTTCTCTTTCTCCCTCCTTTCCCCTCTCTCTAAAAATAAATAAATAAAATCTTACGAGACAACCACTCCCGGCATTGTGACATGTTCTTTAACAGGCTAGAGACAATTGCCCAGTGCCCTGAAGAAGGATTTGTGGATTTAAATTAATTCTCTTTTTATGACTTTTGTATATGATATATGACTTTTATATAGGAATAGTGTGCTTTTAATAAATTTTTATCGCCAGTGATGACATATTATTTTGGTATGCTGCACTGAAGTTGGAGAAATGCTATACTTTTAATAATCCCAGTTGAAGTCTTAAAATTAATAAACTTAATTCCAGTGTCCGTTGATCCATAACATCTCTCCCTTTAACATCTGTTGCCAAATTGCAAAGGATCAGAGAGTGACCCCATCCAGCCATCCCGCCACCTAACCTGGCCAGGCAGCAGTTGCAAAGGGGTTTTGTACACCTAGCATGGCACCTGCCGAGCCGCCGCACTGCGAGTCATCATCGCCTCTGGCCCAGGGATGCGTGCCTTCTTTTGTCGGTGGCGCCTGATTCCTACATGGACCATGACTTTGTGCCCTGTCCCACTTTTCTTGTTTGTTTATACAAAGGACCAAAAGAGCAAATATAAATGGGGAGGAGAGTGGAGGCAAGGAAGAAGAACAAAAACAACACATAAAATGTTTGTTTTCTAGCACTTTCTTAAAGACAATTGCTGATTTCAACATTTGAAATCACCGCAGCTCTCTCACCTGGTTCAACTAATATGGATTTTGATACACTTTCAAAAAATGACACCCACAACTCTTACTGCTATGCTTTTTTAGGAGGAGAAATTGCTCTCTTAGTTTGAGGCACAGAAGAATAACTCTTAGCACTAATCTTCCCAGAAATTTATGCATAAAATCCATATACTAGTTGTTGGCACTCCAGATCATTGGAATTTAACCTCTATCATAATTTCTTTGTGTCTATTTTTCAACTGACCTACATTTCAAACTGTGAGGGCATAGGCTAGAAATTAATGGTGTGTGAGGGCTATTTATATGCTTGAGCTTTGCATTTGTAAAATGGAAATAATGAAGTTTACATCTGCTTTGGTCCAAAGATACCTTATTATTTATAATATTATCTATATTATTTGCTTACAAAGTAGCGCAGAAAGCAACTACATTTTTGTAATTAAAACCTAAAGCACTAACATTCTTCTGTAATAAAACATATTCAGTTTTGTAGTTCATAAAATAATGTCCAATGGCAAACTATATAACCGTTATGCAAAATCACAAAAAGGTCTTATGTTCGTATGCTATTAATCTTGGATTACTTTGTTATATTGCTCTAATTTTGTTTTAAACTACTATATAAATCATTTATTTTTACTTACCTTTTCATCATTTATGATCTTACCTCCCCAAATAAATATCTCTTATAGATAGGCCAGTGCTTTCCAAGTACTAAATGACTTAATTTTTTTTCAAATATGTCCATTTGAAATTTTGAAGGAAGCAATATGAATGCTCTCAACTCATTGGGAAGCAGTTTATTTGTCTGCAAAACGAGAGAATTGGGTCAGATGCCTCTATGATCCTCTCCCATCTAGGCATGCCATGGCTTCATGTTAATTGAAATAGAACATCTCAAATGTGGATTTGGTTCAAATGTTACCCAGTTGTGCTGCCCACTGAGTTATCCTGGAGCAAGACAGCATGCTTTGAGGACATGCTATAGTGTGACTGTCTATAGTTGCAGTAAACTGCAATGATCGCAATGGCATGGGGATAGCTGACCCTAAAGTGCTATCTGGGAACCTAGCAACAAACAGCAGTGAGACTGGCTAGCAGGAAAACTGAGGACACTACTCAAGTTTGAAAACCCAGTTATGCTGACACCAGGGCAGAAGATCCAGGTCCTTGACCGGCTGACCCAGATGAACTCACTCCTAAGTTTCCCTTTCAGCAGAACAGTGATGAAGTCCTTCATTTGTGATGGTTTCCTTCTCCCTTTAAGAAGAGAATACTGCCTCATTTTTTCATCAAATAACAGTTGAGATTGTGGAGGTGTGCTAAAGACTATTCAAGGTCACACCTTGGAGGTTTGTGTTTCTGTAGAATACTATGAATATTACTCCCAAGAAGTTTATAGATGGGTATTTTTGAAATTGTCTTTGTAAAGTTAGAAATATTTATGTTTTCGTACTAGGGCATCACCAGTGTAGTGTTATGCAGGATGAGAAGGCATAGTCCTGACCAGTGTGGCTCAATTGCTTGGTGTCATCCCCAAAAGTGAAAGGTTGCTGGTTCAATTCCTGGTCAGGTCACATGCCTGGGTTGCAGGTTCAGTCTTGGTTGGAACATGTATGAGGGGCAACTAACTGATCTATGTTTCTCTCTCACATTGATGTTTCTCTCTCTCTCTTTCTCCCTTCCTTCCCCTCTCTCTAAAAATAAATAAAGAAAATATTTTTTTAAAGAGAAAGCATGGTCAAGGTTGAGGACAGATTACATTAGAAATGAATGTAAATAACTCTCCTGGCACCTGACATCTCTGCTGTTGTCAAATGAACCTGGAGGATCTGCTGTTGGCCTACCATGTGGAACCGTATTGCTCAAAGAATTGTCCATTGACCCCTGCATCAGAACAAGCTAGGGGACTGTTAAAAATTCAGCTTCCATAGCTGACTCCTGGCTCACATAATTCAAATACCTTGCAATTAGGCCATTGTGTTGCAACCTAGATATGTGCCCTGGCCGGGAATTGAACCAGTGACCTTTCTCTTTGCGGGATGATGCCCAACCCACTAAGCCTTGTTGGTCAGGGTTAATCTTTATTTCTGATGCCCTTCAGGGCCCACATTCTGAATTGTAAATTTATTCTCCAGCTGACACCACAATCATCATTTTCTTCATTATTGCCACCTTTACAAGTTTATGAAGAGCCCTATAAATAATATCAGATGCTTAATTTTTATCCACTCCCCCCAAGTCCCACTTTCCTGCACTATTTTATTTCATTTTGTCTTATTTTTTCTAAGATTCTTAGTACTTCTCAGCTCTTTACAAGTGTCTTTGTTAAAAGCACATGGATTTCAAAATAAAAGATTTAGAATTAAAACATGATTTTGCCACTTATTGGCTATGTAACCTTTTCCTAAGTTAAATTTACTGAGACTATAAAATGGGGACACTATCTACCTTATGAGATTAGTATTGAGTTACATAAATAAATATATATATTACCTCCTACATGCCAGGTGCTTTACTTGCATTATCTCTAACTTTTGGAGTAGCCACAAGCAGGATTAATTGGAAGGCAAATAGAGCAGACTCTGAAAGAATCAAGGAGATAGTGTGAGATGAATGTCACCAACTAAGGTCTGAAGGAATTTGAGAGTGGTGGATGTTGACAGAAGTATTCAGGCAAAGCAAAACAGAGCAAAACAAAACAAGTATAAAGGCCCTGAAAATAGCAAGAACTCAGTACATCAAAGAACTGAAAGTAGTAGAGAAATTCAGAACTATGCAAGGTGAGGGGGAGAGTGATAGCAGATGGATCCCAAAATGGTTATTTTGGAGACCCTATTGTTCACCTATCAAATTGCCTTATCCTCTTCTTTCTTGGTAAAAGAACCCCAAACTATATTGTTGAGATAACTGAAGGGCCAAGAACTATGGGATAAATTATGAGTTTAAGCCAATCAGAGCACCCTCCCTGTCTTTTGCTAATGACTGTTTAAGAATGGTCATGGAGCCCAATTTTGACTAATGAGATGTGAGGGGAAGTTGGCAGAAGGAGGCCTCCTGGAAACATTTTCACTTTACTTAAAAGAAGAGAGAGCTAGGGAGAGGAAACCTTATCTTTCCTTTCTGTTTTTGGATATTTTTGTGTGGAAATGTGATTATTGCAGTAGTTCCTGCCATCTTTCTGTCTTGAGGAAGACATTACCGTGGGAGGTACACTGGGGATGGCAAGGGGCTGGGGCCTGGAGGACATCATGAGCTGCTGAGCTACTTCTGGAACCGCTTACCTCCAGACTAATTTACTATATTTGATAATAAATATCCTTATCAACGAAGGCCCTTTCAGTTGAATTTTTATTCCCTGCTGTCAAAGATGTCCTAACTGATTAAAGTTATTAAAGAGTAAAATCTGCAGGGCTTTGTAAATCATGTTAAGGGTTTGGGATTTAATCCTCAGGGTTATAGAGAACCATTAACTGGTTTTGAGCATGGGGTGACACAAGATACTTGCTTTTCAAAAGGTCACTTTAGTTGCAATGTGGATAATAGCTTGGACAGTGGCAACAGTGGATATGGGTGGAATAAACAGGAACTATTGGAACAGGTCACACGAGAATGCAATGATTTAAAGTAAGTGCTAGTTGGCCACGGGAATAAAGAAAAATGAAACAATTCAAGAACTACTGAGATATATATTGGAGGCAGAATTCTGACTGTGACTGTGGCTGATTCGATGTGAATGAGAAGGAGGAAGAAATCAAGGATGGCTCCTAGGTGTTTGGGCTGAGCTACCAGGTAGATTGTAGTGCCATTTACTAAGAGAGAGATAAATAACTAGAAGTGGGAGGTTACTGTAATGAGTTTATTATTAGACATGTTGAGCTGAAGGTGCCTAAAGCAACTAGGTAGGCGGTTATGTCATGTAAGCAGCTGGGCATTTGAGTGGCCTAGGGAAGGTCTTTGGAATATAGATGGTTAACAAAATCTATGTGGTTTTTGAGATTCTCAGGGAAGGAATGAGAAGGGAAAAGATCCTAAGACAGAGTCTTTAGATCTCCAGCACTTAGCTTTTCGATGGAGAAAGAGAGGCCAGTGAAGGAGACTGAGAAACAACAGCCAGGAAAAAACAGCCGTAGAGTGTTTCTCCAAGGAGGGAGTGGTCAACACTGATGAATATAATTGACAGGTCAAGCAAGAAAAGGGCTTAAAAGACTCTATTGGATTTAGCCACATCAAGGCCATCTACCAATGACCTTGGTGATGAAGTAGTTTTTAGATAGATGGAGGTAGAGCAGTTGGTTCAGAACCCAGGTTGGACTGGATAAAGAAGGGGTAATTAAGGAATGAAGACATAAAAGGTAGAGAATCAGGTCAACAAATTTGGCCTTAAAGAGGACATAGGGCAGGAGCAGAGGGACATGCGGCATCAAGAAACAGTTTTTGTTTTAAAGATATCCAATTCGTGAGCAAGCACCTTAGATCTTTTCCCTAAATATATCTCAGACCTGTCCATTTCTCACTTTTTACCCAGTTAACTCCCAGATTCAGGCCTTTGTTATTCTCACTTGGACTAATTCAGTGGCCTCTTAACTGGCTTCTCAGCTTTTGTATTTTGTTCCTGTCCTTTTGAAACCACCCAGCAGACTAACTGAAATCATGGCACCCGGAATAAAATCAAAACTCTTGGTCCAGGCTTGTAAGATTAGATATGAGCAGGCCTGTCTCATCCCATCTACACCCCTGGTCCTATATGTTCCAGCTGCACAGTGCTTTTTTCTGTTTTTGTTTTTTTTGTTGTTGTTGTTGTTGTTCTTGCCTCACTCACTGTACCCTGTGCTTAGCAAGCTTCTTTTCCTAAATCTCTGAATGGCTGACTCTTTTTTATTATTCATGACTCCGCTCAAATGTCACCTCATCCAAAAGTCTTCTCTGACCTTCTTATCCACCCGCCCCCTCTGTTTTATCTTCTTCATAGCTCTTATTACCTGAAATGATTTTGTTCATTTATTTATTTGTTGATTACTATATCTTTTCATTAAAATTCAAGTCTGGGGAAACTGGGTGATGTTTATGGGATTATTATGTATTATATGTATTATTATATTATGTAGTATTGTATGCATTATTTCTTAGCATACGAAACTCTAATTATCTCAAAATAAATTTTTTAATTTTTATTGATTTTTTTGAGAGAGAGAGAGAAGCTCCATTTGTTGCTCCACCCATTTATGCATTCATTGGTTGATTCTTTCATGCACTCTGACTAGGCATCTAACCGCATCCTTGGAGAACTGGAAGTTCCAACGGAGTATCCCCACCAGGGCTGGGGTTTGGGGTTTTTTGTTGTTGTTTTGTCTTTTTCCAGTTCTGTAGAGAGCTGGATTTTGCTTGTTGGAAAGTAGGTCCCATTACCAGAGTGGAGTGTGGCATGCAGTGGGCACTAAATAAGTCTCATTAAATGCATGAATTAATAAATGACATATTTGGTTGTGTTTAAGAGGACGGGACAGAGAATACAAACAATAGCAATAGATTCTGAGCCGAAGAAAGGGAGATCGAAGAATTTAGCACGGGAATTCCTGTTTTGCATTGGCATTCGATGTGTCGACATTCAAACGGGGTCTTCAGAACTCGCTCCACTACTCCATGCTACCGCTGCATTAATGGAGTATTGATTAGATAGCGATTAGCCCTGTCTTAGGAGATGTTCAGTCACCGATCATCTTTGCAGCCTATTATGATTACAACAGTGCAGGATTAATAGGACCACCACCTTGCAAGTGTTCTCTGATTCCCATAAAGCATGGCCAGGCCTGCTTTTCCTTAACTTGCGACCCTGGGGAAGGTGGATGTGCACAACCGCTTGGAAGGTTCACTGCTGAACCAGATCCTCTGCTCTGCAGTTGCGGTTTCAGGTTTCAATCCTCGCAGGACCACGAGAAGTTGCAGCTTGCACCGCGCGCCTGCCGCCTCCGCCCCCGCGCCTCAACCAAGCAAGGAAGCGCTCAAAGGCAATGTCAGACTCCAGCCGCGCACTTCTACTGCCCTAGACCGACGTTGGGCGCTGCGACTGAGACTGCTTGTAGGCTGCGTTTGCTGGACGCGCTGAGAGGCGGCGATCGCAGCTGGGCCGGGACTTCCTTCCTCCACCGCAGGACAACAAAACAACCCGGCAGCAGGCACTGAGCTCTTGGCAGCTGTCTGAGTGAGACGCGCAGCGATGGGCTCGGTGCTGAGCAGCGATAGTGGCAAATCTCCGCCCGCCTCAGCCACCCCGCGGGCCCTGGAGCGCAGAGGAGCCCCAGAGCTGCCCGTCACGTCCTTCGACTGCTCCGTGTGCCTGGAGGTGTTGCACCAGCCTGTCCGTACCCGCTGCGGCCACGTGTAAGTGCCAGGGGAGCGCGCTTTGCTCGCCCACCCCCCTGGGGCGGACGATGTTGAGGGAGCCCAGGGTATGGGGAGGGGATATTAAGACGCCTGCAGGAAGAATCCTGGACCTGTCGAGTGCGGGCCACAGGAAAAAATGACCAGTCGGAAGGTGACACAGGATTTCAGTAGGCAAAAACAGCAAAACAGCGGGCCCTTGCAGTCTTCTTAGAACTGCTTCCTCCCGAAGCCCAGGTGCGGAGCCCCGAGGATGGGAATCCCGGGCGGCACGGGACCCGCCAAGAGACAGGATTCGCCAGCTGGCTGGGGTGGCAGGAGAACCAGCACCCGCCTTGGCACAAGGCAGTAAGCTCCCGCAGAGCACAGTCATCCCGCTGAACTCCGTTAATCCGGCGGTCACCCCCTCCCTTCCCCCGCCTCGGTCAGTTTTGTTTTTCTGGCTTTGTGCACGTGTTCCAGAACGCCGCTGAGGCTTGACTCTCTTGAGCAAACAAGGACCTGTGCAAATTGTCCTTCCACTCCAACCCCCCTGTCCCTTTCCCAATTAATACTGACACCTACACCCTTCCGAGATCGTCTAGTGAAACTGGAACGTCCAAGTGGTTAACTGTAGTCTTAAGAGTTTAACAATCTGTCTGGGTAGGATCTGGGGCTTGAACATTAGCACAAAGCGGGTCTGTGGATGTAGCCATTTAAAACCCAGGAGACTGTAACTACCTGCAGTACGCATAGCTTCCGCACATCCGTAGAAAGTGTGGGTAAAAATAACTGTCTTAAAAATCATGTGCTATATAACTAAAACTCGGTGTTGGCGGTCAGCTGTGGTAGTTTCTAAGAAGAGTTTAAATTAAAAAATCTATATAAAATTGGCACGTTCTTAAATATGTGCTTAAGTAACTAGTAGTGGGAGTTGCGCCTGTGAATTTGTGTTTGTTTACTTAGAAGCTTTATTTTCAGGGGTGCAGAGGTAGGTGACTGTGTGGGAGCGGGGATTGCATAGAGCAAGAGCGGAAGCCCACTTAATATGTTATTTGGACCGCCCACGAACTATAGTTAGATGAAGCTCCCGAGCAATAATGCAGAGACTAGTAAGTGCTTTTGCCTTCCCCGTAAAAAAAAAGGAGTACCAAATTCTAAGTGCCCAAAATATTTTCTAAAGGGCTTATGTGGTCCTTGACACCTGTAGCCTAGTACGTGAGAAGCGGTTTTCACCACTGAAAAGCACAGTAGTGAGCCATGGTGATGAAAATCTTTAGCCTACAAAATGTTGAAATAAGGAGTGTCCTGGGCATAATATTCCGTGGCTGTATTCGGGGCCTGTTGTTTCAGCTTTGTACTTTAAACTCTAGATGGATTCACCTCCTGTCTGATAACTGATGTTTCCCAGCTGTCCAGATGTAGCTCATTGACTTACTATCCTAAGGCCAATATGGAAACCAAGATGATGTTGCAGAACAGCATAGAATACATTGATTTGTTCAGGGTAGTAACAGCTTTATTTAAATTTAGCATTAAAACTTTATAGTTGCACCAAAGATGTACAGTGGTTATCAACTCTTGAAGATTTCTTTTGTAGACCTGAAATGAGCAGCTTTGCTGTTGGATACTGGAGATTGTTATCTGATTAGAGATTGTTTTCCCTGCTTTGGATTTCGAATGCTGTAACTTAATGTATTCAGTGCTTTTGCTTCTGCTAAAGGATAATATACATTTGCAAAATGTTAAGTCTTGTATAATCTTTTTCCTTGTTAGAGTGAATAGGAAACCAGCAACTGGAAAAGTAGTCATGAAGTATAACAACGAGGGCTGGATGAATGGCCTTCCCTCCCTTCACTGTTCTTTGTTTTGACAAATCTATGTCCATTGTTCTGGCTGTGAGCAGAATTTCCATATTTCTCTTTTTGGCAAATTTACTTGGGCTCCTTCCACTTTGTAAATGTTAATTAGAGTTTCTTCTGCACTGGAGATGGTGAGTACTGTTAATACCATTTGTACTTCCTAAATCAATTACTCTCTTCCATTGAACTTAAATTGGAAAATAAAGAAATGCAAATGAAACCTCTCTATATTATCCTATATGGAAGCTAATTTTCAAACTTGTTGAAATAGGTCATTTATGCTAATTTATATTTATAAACCTTTTCAAGCCAAGGAAGTACAATGATGGTAGCAATATTATCTTGAGGGAATATGCGTATAGCACTTTATAAGTTCTATTGTGATGCAGTAAAAACAGAGGGCTTGATAGAGAAGCAGGATTTGAAATTTGTCTCTGCTACTAATCAGCTATGTGAGCTCTTTGAATCTGTTTCATTTGTAAAATAGGATGAGTAATGGAATTTTATGAGCATTTAAAATTTACAAGTATCCCATATTTATGATATAGGCTCAACATAGTTTGTATTTCCTTTAAAGTCATTTCACAAAGCAAAAACCCATTCATTCTTATCTCTATATTTCTTTTGGAATAAACTGGTCCAGAAAAGGTGGACTTTAAGAAGTTCCATTTTAAAGTTTCAGCATCTCAGAATGACTTCATTTATATCACTGTATCAATTGTAAAAATAATGCTTGACGGTGGGAGGCTTCTTTATCTTTGCCTTATCTTCTATTATTCAGATGGGGAAAGAGGGAATAGATAAGTAAAGCTGTCTAAATGAAACTTAAAGGGAATCTGGTTTACATTTAAAAGAAGTATTTAGAAATATTCAAAGACATTTGTTATCTAATTGGATGTGATTGATTCAGGGAAAAGAGAAGCCCAAGACAACTCCCAAACAAGTGACAGAGATAAAGGGGGCAGAGTTAAGCTCAGGAGGAAGTTAATGAACTTGAGAGTGGGCTTGTTGACAGTACAGTAGTCTCACAGGGTGATACACAAGTGGAAATACCCCAGAGGCACTGGGAGACTAGGTTTGGGGAAAAAGATCAGAACTGGGGATATCTAAAAAGGGTTAAAAGGTTGAGAACTGACCAAGAGAGCTGAGGACTAACTGGAGAATACAAAGAGCCACATCTCCATTGAATTTATTGGATTACGTAAATTTCTCTGTCACACAATTTGTCCATTTTTTTAAATGTAATGGTTCAAGATGATTCTGAAATGCTCTTAAGTAAATGGATTGAAATGCTCCATTTGTGGTCAAGTATAAGCAATATAGCCTACATCAAATTAGTGGTTCTCTAAATAGAGTCCAAAAATCAACTGATGAATTTTAAATTGACCTGGAAATACACATCAGTGCTTTCATTCATTGAGGCAGGTAGTTGAATTGAGGTAGTGGGCGTGTGTGAAAGTTCCCCTATGATTACAAATTATCAATGTAACATTTGACCTGTTATTGGACTTCAGATGAAACTTTTCCGTTTAAATATGAACCATCCAGTCTCCTGGTGCTAAAAACAAATGTATATAGGATGCCTCCTTCTCCCAAGGTACTTGGGTTAAGTGTCAGTTAAAATGGGATGAGTGGAGTTTTTTGTATCATCACGGTTCAAAAACTCTTGAGAACCATTGCTCTGATTAAGGAGTGCTACTTTCCACGTTGCCATTCCTTTAAGGTCTGGCACTTAATAGGTGCTGGATATCAATTGAATTAATGAACAACTCTAAAACAAAATGCAGTTTGGATACTTTAGTGAACATCCCTCAAGTAGGCACAGCCACTCCGTAGTGCCAGGCAACTGATGGTATGTAGTTTGAGTAATGGACAGGAATCCCATGATAGTTTTTGAACTCTGTTCCTTTTATAGGGTTACCCTTCTGTGCTTGTATTATTGAGAATTGCAGAAAGATGTAATTAAGCTGGCCTGAAATTTGCCTCATCTGGTGGTTGGGCTGCTCTGTGTTTACTTAGCAACATTAGTGTTGTCAAAGGCAAATTAAGCATTAGGGATTTATTAAATTATGCATTCTCTAACAAACAGCACCTAAACACTGTAGCAGATTGAGTTTTATGCCCAGATTCTCGTTAGAACCTTGCTCCTTGCACCAGCACTATTGCAGTAGCTCTGGCTCCACCTCAGATCTGATGAATCAGAATCCACATTTTAACAAGATGCCCTGGTGATTTGTACCCACTTTAAAGTTTGAGAAGCACAGCCTTAGATAACCCCTTTTTAAATGACAGTAAAATACAGTAAGTTGAGGACAGTGCCCCTCTAAGATGTCAAGTAAAAGGAAATAAAATTAGCCGTAGGGTCAAATTTAAAACCAACACAGTGGAGTGTAGAGATATATACAGTTATTTTCTAAATGATTCCCAGGATGGACTTGGAGTGTGACCTAACTGAATACACAAGCATATCAAAGGAGTTCTTGAGGGGCAGTTCCTGGTTGGAGGAGTCTGTGCTTTAGTAGCTGCACTTGGACCTGTCCAGACTGATCCATCATTGGTGAAGAGGGAGTGACGTGTGTGACTGTGTCTTTATTGCTCTTTATTGGCCTCAATATTTTAGCCTAAAACTTTTTATTATCACTTTGAATAACAATAGCATATCCCCTTACTCTATTCACATTTTCAAGCTCACCAAGCCAGCTTGAGACTTTCATCTGCTGCATATTGGTATACCCATAGTTGAGGCAGCCTGGTGTTGAGAACAAAAATCAAGTGTTTAGATGGGCCATGTGTTACCAGTGGCTTCTTTCAGAACCACATTTGGGGACCACCTCTGGGAAGTCATTTTACTGTGTAGCCCAGGCCTCATAAAGTCTTTAATGCATCTCTTTCCTCTTTAAATCTACTATACTTACGGTTCATTTTACCTCTTCAGATTGGGCACGTAATTTTACCCAGTGGCCTCAACAACTCTTCCTGTTTCCCTCCTATACATTGCTGACCTCTTTACCAATCCCTTAATTCAGGGGACCAGAAAGGGATTAGTAAGATAACCAACAGGAATGGGGTAGTTATGTTTCCAGCCGGTTGCAGAGGTCTTGGAGTCATTATCTAGTTCTTAATTGATTTCTTTAGGACCAGTAAACTCAACAGAGCTGAGCTGCAAGTGTGACAAATGACTGTGGAGGGTGACTACTCCACAGGAGGGGCCACCAACCCATATGGCAATTTGGAAATTGAGTTCAGGGTTGCAGGAGGTTGGTTAGCTTTTCAAGAGAAGCCATAAATTTGGCTTTGTGTGTGGAATCTGATTTTAAAGCAATGGCACCTCATTCAGAATTTTTGAAAACATTGAACTGGTCTTAACATGCATTTAAATGGAAGGAGACTTGACTTGGGGTGGTGAACACACAATACAGTACACAGATGATGTGTTACAGGATTGTACATCTGAAAACCATATAATTTTATTAACTAGTGTCACTCCAATAAACTCAGTAAATAAAAATAAGTTGCTCTGGCTGGTGAGGTTCAGTGGATTGAGCGCTGGCCTGCAAATCAAAGGATCACCGGTTCGATACCCTGTCTAGGGCAAATGCCTGGGTTGTGGACCAGGTCCCCAGTGAGGGGGTGTGCAAGAGGCAACCATACATTGATGTTTCTCTCCCTTACCCTCTCTAAAAAATTAATAAATAAAATCTTTTAAAATAAATAAAAGATACAACTTAAAAAAAAAACCATGCAGTTGACTTTCATCCTCAGCTTCTCTTTGACTGAAAAATACTAATCATTCTGATCATGCCTTTTATAATTCATCATTCTGAACTACATTATGGAGTGGGAGAGACAGTAGACAAATAGGAATCCCTTATGTCCTTAGGTTTGTGTCCATTTCTTTCCTTTGCATACTTCCAGAAAGACACAGAACTCTTATTTATTCATTGGCCCCTGCCCAGAAAGTTCTCCTTGGGAAATTCCTCATAACTAATTTAGTGATTTCAGTTTACTGAGTAGCTACTGTGTGCCTGGAGCTGAGTAGGAGGGAGGCCTGCCAGATTCGGAACGGCTCTGTGCTGTACGTATTTCTATGATCTTCTCCATGCAGTGCTCTTGTCACTGACCTGTTGTCTGGGGCATTTTTGTTCTATTGTTCTTTAGCTTTTCTGAAGTGATACAGTACAGTTCACACAAAAGGCACAGGTTGATGAATTGTGGTAATTGTATGCAAATCCTGTAACCGTCCTCACATACAAGAACCAACAGTTTCATTTCCCTAAAACGTTCCCTCAAAATCTTTGCAGCGAATCCCCTTCCCAGACCCTTGGTTCCAGGCAACCTCATCTGCTTTCTGTCACTAAGTTTTGGGATCATACTGTAAGTAGTCTTTTGTGTTCAACTTCTTTCACTTAGCGTAATGGGGGCATGTATTTGTTGTTATTTGGTATGTTGCAAGTCCTTTTTCCTCTTCCAAAAGAAATTCTAAATTTGTGTGTCCCCTTGCACTGTCTAATGTTACATTGCTGGTCTAAGCCACCATCTTGTCTTAAAGTACCAACGGACTTAAGCCGGGCCACTCACCGTGGCTCTTGTACCTCTGTAATCCATTCTTGACACAGGAACCAGCGATCTACATAATGTAAATCAAATCATGTCACACCCTTACTGAACACCCTCCAGTGCCCCCGCATCGCTCTTAGCTATGGCTTTATGGTTCATCTCCTACCTACTTATTCTTTCACAGTAATCTCTGATTACTTGGCTTTCAATACCTCGGTAAGCTGGTCCCTATCTTTTGTACCTTTTGTTTGCAGCTTGGACAACCATTTCCAGCTCTTCCCAAGATTGATGCCTTCAAATATTATCTAACTGCTCCCTCTGCCTCACCCACTCTGTTTTTATTGTCAACTGTGTTATTCTTCTCAAAGCATTTGTTGCTTGCCTGCCTACTTCCTCTCCCCATTCTGGAACCCTGAGAACAGGAACCTGATGCACCGCACCAGTTTCATCTCTGGCCTGTCAAACACAGCCTGGTGATAGATAGTAAGCTATCACTAAAAATTTTGCCAGTGAATGCATGCTTACATGGTTGGGTTTTGGGAGATTTGTGTGGTTTTATGCATTCTCTCATAAAGTCTTCATTATGACCCTGGAATAATCATTCTTAGTAAAAGCCACACAAGTTCATTTTTTAAAAGTTTTGTGTTTTGTCTCTTCAGTCTTTTATTAGATTTCAAATTGTTCAGTGCACTTTTTTTTTAAAAGATTTTATTTATTTACTCTCTCTTCAGGGAGAGGGAAAGGGAGGGAGAAAGAGAGGGAGGGAGACATCAATGTGTGAGAGATACATCAGTAGGTTGCCTCTCATGTGCCCGCAGGTGACCACCAGGCCGGCAACCCCGGCATGCTCCCTCACCGGGAACGAACCAGAGACCTTTAGTTCAGAGGCCAGCGCTTAGTCCACTGAGCCACAGCAGCCAGGGCTGTTCGATTCACTTTTACTTAAATAATCATAAATGCAATGTAACCTTTTTCTCACACTGGATTTGAATGCCCTTAAAAATATTTTTAAAAATGTTTTTGTCTTCAAATCACATTCTACTATAAATTTCAAGTCTCTCATTCTTCAAACATTTCCCTTTCTAATATCCAAACTAAATTTTTCTCAGGAGTAAAGAAAACTTAAGTCATCGTAAGGTAGTTCATTTCCCTAGCACTTTATTGTAAAATTTTTCAAATGTACAGTTAAGTTGATATAATTGTACAGTGAACACCCATATATTCACTACCTAGGTTCTATAATTGTTAATTTTGCTACATTTGCTTTTCTTTCTCACTTTATTGCATACCTATCCATCCACTAATCCATCTTATTTTTTGATGCATTTCAGGGTAGGTTATAAATATTAGTGTGCTCTGATTCTTTCTCATATTAGTATGCATAATATTAACCAGAATTCAATATTTGTTTATGATTTTTAAGGTAAATTATACATTAGTGAAATGCATACATCCTAGGTATAACATTTGCTGAATTTTAACAAATACTGAATCTAAACCCTTATCAAGGTCTACAGTATTTTCAAGAGACAGTTTTCTCATGCCCCTTCCCAGCCAATCCCTGTCCATGTACCCCCATAGGTAACTACTATTGTGAATTTTTTTCTGCCATGGACCAGTTTTACCTATTCAAATGCTTTGTATAACTGGAATTTTACAGGATGCACTCTGCTAAATTTGGCTTATTTTATTCAGTATGTCTTTGAGATTCATCTATGTTGTTGCTTGTATCAGTGATTTGTTCTTTTTGTTACTGTATAGTATTCCATTATAGGAATATGCTGTGGTTTGTTTATCCATTTTCTTGTAGATGGATACCTGGGTTATTTCTCATTTGAGGCTATTATGAAAACATTCCTTATGAATGTTCCAATATTGTACAATTGAACATAGTTTTTATTTCTCTTGGGTAAATACACGGGCTTAGTATTGCAAGGCCAAGGGGCGCCTGTATGTTTTTTTTTTTTTTTTAAGAATTGTTCATTGCACAGGTAATGTGGTCATATGGTTCAAACTTAAAATTTGGCAGTGAAAATGCCCTCTTTCTACTTCATACCCCTTCTTTCCAGTTTCCCGCTTCTCCAACAGGTAGATAAATGCTTCTTATTTTCTTTATCCTAGATGTTTGTATACATCTGCAAACCTAAAGGTAGCTCTATATACCCCTCTATACTTTGCCTTTTGAGAGGTTTTAGTTTTGAGTCATCTTATTTATGGGCCTTGTTTCATAATATATGTCACCTAAATTTGGAGAGCCTTGTGTGGATTCTAATTAGACGATTCATGAAATGTTTGATCACTTGTTAATACTTTTTATGCTAATGTATTAAGGCGGGGATGTTAACTTCTCCAGCTCTCATTACTTGAATTTAATAGCTATACCTTTAATGAGAGAATTTTAACCTCAGGTTTTTTTTAATTTAGCAGGCCTGCAATCTTGTTTCTGCACCCCAGAAAGTAAGACTTGAGCTCCGGTAGCATCCAATTCCTTTCCAAAGTAACACTTTCAAAAGTTGTGGTTTTTACGCATTCATAATCTGTAAATTCAATCTGTTCCAAAACACCTTGGTCTTGTGTTTTCTCCATTTAATAACCCATTTCTATTAAAATGAGTACAGCTAATCGACTAATTTACCAGATTTGCAATTAGTATCTCCTGTAATGCAGTAGTAACATCTGTATAATGCTCATTGGAGAGTTTCATACTCCATGTAACAGCATTGTACAGAGATGTAGGGGGCTTATAGTGAGGTGGCTTGATTAATTAATGGTTCAAGTGTGCTACTTTTCACAATTATCTACCAGGCATTTTTCCATTGTGTGGTTACAAAAACTTATGCAAAACATTTACAAAATGACAGCGAAATGTACTATGTGTAAAGCCCACTGGTTTATAGAGGTCCATCGATGATATAATTGTGCCACTTCTGCTTATCACTGGGAGGAATCAAAGTGACTTTAAAAAGACTACAAACTTTAAGCTTCTGAAATTTAGGAGAAAAGCACGACTGTCTTCTGGCTGTGTGGCCTTAGCAAGTTGTTACACCTCTTTGAACCTCAGTTTGCCATCGGTCAAGAGAAGAGATGCAGAGCAACATTTCAGGGTTGCTGTGAGGGCTAAACACGGTCGAGTGTGTCGGTGCACCCCACAGGGCTTGGCACCAGTGCTGGTTTGCTGCTTGTATTGGCGTAACACCAATTTCATTGTGAGAAAATCGGGAAAACTTTCAGCTAAAAACAAACAAACAAACAAACAAAAAAAAACACAAAGTGTTATCTGCTTGTTCGTAAATTATGTGAACAAATAATTCATGTCAGAACCATAGGTGTTGTATTAGAAATGTTAATTATGGGTTGAGTATTTGGACCATTTGTAATAAATACTCTTCAAAGCCTACATTTTGAGAACCAATTCTTAAGGTCTTAAAGAAATGCAAGGGCAGATTGTGCTTTGGAACTTAAAATTAATCATGAGGCAGAGAAAAATACAATAGAGCAGAGGACTTAGGTATCCTGGTTCCATCAAAGTACTGATCCTTCTAACTGGGCCAGCCGTGGTGGCAGAAAGAAAGGTTGCTGAATTTTGGGTCAGGAAACCCCAGCTTAAATTTTCTATAGATGTGGTCTTGCAGACTTTTGTAACTTAATCTCTATGTACCTCACTTTCCTCATCTATACATGGAAATAATCATCTTTCTTAGGAGTTTGTTACGGTTAAATCTTAGTTTTGTTTTGTTCTGTTTTCAAAGCATAAGTGAAAGTTTCTAAGTTAAGAGGTGGTAGAAGTGAGGCAGCTGGGCTGTTTGGGCTCAGGAAACCAGTTACAGAAGCAGAAGAAGGGCCCTTGCAATTTAGGAGAAAGACAAAGGTAACTCCCCTGGGGAGAAGGATCAAGAGAAGGGAAAGGTGTGGGCATATTACTGAGAGGGAGAGAGCCCTTGAATTAAGGTATTTTTGAAAGTATTTTAAAATTTTTTATTTAAAAAACAGTGTATCAAGCTTGAAATTATATCAAAATAAAGTTACCAAACAGTAATCATAACAAAAACACCTAGGAAGAAAGGGGTAGAAACCTAGGCAGATCTGGGGTTCTAAGTAAAGAGGACGGTCCCATCGAGTTGTTCCTGAATCAGTCTTTATGTCACTGTATTTACCACTCATCTTCCAGAGAGAGAGTTCACTTAGTCTGGCCTATTTCAGGTGTTCTTGCCTTCAGCAGAGGGTGGTGAGCACCTATTTTAAAAAAAATTTATTGATTGATTTAAGAGAGAGAGAGAGAGAGACATCGATTTGCTGTTTTATTTATTTATGCATTCATTCGGTGATTCTTGTATGTGCCCTGACCAGGGAATGAACCTGCAGCCTTAGCACATGGGGACAGTCTTCTAACCAACTGAGCCACCTGGTCAGGGCTGGTGGCCACCTTGATTGAGATCCTGCCAGATTGTATGTAAGAGGTATAGCTCCTGTAGGACAAAATGAGGATGCTTGTTCAAGAAAAAGGGGAAATGGACGTGGGCAGGCACAAGCATCAAGCAAATGCCTCAAACACTGTGCAAACGTCAGCATCCTTTGTGTGCTAATAAGATTTTTTTTAAAAATAACAAATGCAGAAAAGAGTACTTTTAAGAATCAGTAATGGCTGGTATAATTGAGTATTCAGTTTGTGAAATTTCGTTGAACTGTGTACTTACTGTATGTGAACCTTTCAGTAATATGCATAGTGTACTTAAATTTTTAAAAGCTTAATAACTTTTCCCATGTGTTAGTACTCCCACAGAGCTGTTACATGCTGAGTGCTTTAAGAGCCATCAGACCATGCTAATGTGTATCACCTACCTAAATGCTCATTTTGCCTTCTGTGTTCACTTAGCCTTCAACAGCTCCCATGAGTGGGCTGGATATTCTGTGAATTCTGTTGAGTCTGTTAAAATTTTGTTATGACCATTTTTAAATAAACCAGAAAATTTATCTTCCCCAAATTTTTTAGGTAAAGTAGGATTAAAGGAAAGAAAGGATCCAGTGGATATCCTTTGGGTTATCATTTTAAATCCAAGTACAGGAATACTATTTCACTACTTGGCCTGTGTTCTTTTGTTTAAACATGTGCAGTGCAAGTGGTGAGAACATGTGATCCCAGAGAAGTCTTACTGGGGAGAGGTAAGAGACTCTGACCAGTGCAGGGTGCAAATGGTAGTACAGCTCATAATGTACAAGGAGTTATTAAAATACAGTTTGCACAAATGAACACGCAGTGGTGGCTTCGTTATGAGGAAGTGTATTTGTGTTTTCTGTTGGGCAGATTCTGCCGTTCCTGTATTGCTACCAGTCTGAAGAACAACAAGTGGACCTGTCCCTACTGCCGGGCATACCTTCCTTCAGAAGGAGTTCCAGCCACGGATGTGGCCAAAAGAATGAAGTCAGAGTACCAGAACTGCACCGAGTGTGACACCCTGGTAAGGGACCCTGCCTGTAGTCCTGGTTACCAGCTTAGACCGCTGAGAAAATTGTTATGCAGCTAATCATTTTGCCTATGCCTTTGACCTCATCCTGCCCCAACTCCTAAAGTTTATTGTCTCAGCCTCTCTCCAATTTCATACGTGTACACTGCAGGGAAATGGTCACCTGACTTCTACCATCATCTAATTTTTCAAACAGATGCTTTCATTGGCCACCTCCATTTTCTCTCTTCCCATGATTTTTATGACCCCCTCTTATGGGGTCTCCATTCCTGCTACTCTATTGCAGCCCATCAATGAATAACTTTATTATCAAATCCAATGGCATAATTGCACCTATGGTCTTCTGGGCTTTGCAGTATTTATCTCTCTTGATCACTTCTTCCTTGTTGCAGTTTTAATCCTTTGATACATGGTTAGATCATGTGAGGTCTTGGAGGCCACACAAAAGGTTCTATCTAGATTTTATCTCAAATGCAATAGTGAGTCATAGAAAAAGTGTAAGCTTTTGATGGGGTTTACATTTTTAGGATATTGCTCTAGCATGTGCGTGGACAGTGGTTTGACGGGAGCAAAGCAGGATTGGTGAAGCCAGCTAGGTGGCTATCTGGATGGATCAGATAAGGAAGCTGGATTAGAGTGATAGTGTTAGGTATGAAATACAGAGGTTTGGTTTTTTCTAGGTGTATTTAGGAGAGAGAATCAAAGGAAATTGGTAATTGACTGCATGTGGGGGTGGGGGTGAGAGTGAAGTGCCAAAAATGCAGGGTTTCTGAGTAGGTGAAGACTCTGAAATGGGGCTCAGGTTCGGAGAAGAAGCCACAGAGTTAAATTTTAGATATGTTAAAATTTGATATGCTAAGTAGAGGATATTTACATATACCACTCTAGAGCTCAAAAGAAAGATTATGTACTGAGTATCTAAATTTCTTTAGAGAATTTTTCTTGATGGTTAACCTGAATTATAGCCTGTTATACTTTCTCTTAGCACTCTGTATTCCCTTTATAGCACTGATCACCACTTGTAATTATTCTTTCATGGTCCTTTAACTTGTGCCAGTTACCCCCACCAGGTTCAAGTACCATGAAGGTAAGGACTGTGTCTGTTTTATCGGCAACTGTATACTCAGCACTTTGAAAAGTGACTGGCATATAGTAAGTGCTTAAGGCATTTTTGCTTTTTTCTATATATTTATGTGAGACTCAGTGACCTATTCATGGCTTCCTGACTACAGACAGAATTCATGCATGGTCTTTGGGGTCAGACATCCTGGGACCAAACTCCAATTCTCTCACCTATTCTTTGTGATTTTGGGAAAATTATTGATCTAAGTTTTTGTTTACCTCTGGAAAATAAGGAAAAGGGTAGTGATTGTGTCTCAAGATGGTTTTAAAGGTAAATGATAAAACAGCTTTTTTGAAACATAGGAAATGCTCAAAATCAATATTTACGTCTATTGTAATAGACTATTGCTTATTTTTACTTTGATATTTTTGTCATCATATACAAAACATGCACAAATCAAACTTGGGGTATTATTTCACCATCTGGTTCTTTATCCTGCCTTTGGTGTCTGTCACAAAGACTGGGATGCTCTCAGTTATCCTGGGTGGAAATCCCCTTCGTTTTTCAACCCCTGCCCCCTCATTTCTGATTCCTCCCAAGTGTTTTTGCATTTTCCTTTGAGGTAGTTCTTGTATCCATCGTTTCTGTTTTATGTTATTTGTCTTGCCAGGAATACTGCTGTTCCTTCTAGAGCCCTTTTAGACTCTATTTACTCTGGAGAATCCAGGCCAGAGCGCCATTCCATGAGGCTTTCGTATTCCAGTCCCCGGTACCAAACAGCTTCCTCTCCACTTGTCTCCATATCTTTTTTCCTTCCCATTTGATTAGAAGCACTTTTACAGCAAACACAGTGGCTTATGTTTCTTCTGTCACCTCTTACAGTGTCTTAGGTAATTTTGTCTCCAGAGTAGCTGCTTATGAATTTGTCAGTTCATTGGTCAGTGTATAGTCCCCAGATTGCTAATTTATGTAAGGAATGCCTTGCTTTGTTGATAAAGGAATACAAAGAGAAGAAAGAAACTTAACACAAGTAGTGAAGAGATGAGAGAGTATTAGTGGGCCAAGTTGGGTGTTAAAGATTGTATAATATTCTGTTTCAAGACAGTTACCTAAATCAGTCCTAGTTTTTACAGCTCTTAGATGGATATTTGTAAAGCAAGAGTTTGCTTTTTTTTTTTGGTCTTTTGTTAAGCAATTATAACCGTTTCCTTGACGTGGTAGATTTCAAGTTTGAGGTTTAACTTCCGTAGCTTGGGCAGAATGAAGCAGTGTGCAGTTGGCCACCTTACCACAGCTGTCAAAGCTTCCTTTAGCACAAGATCTTATCAGAGTTTCTAATGAAACATTGAGTAGAATATGTGTTATTTAGCAACAGATCCCTCATGGTTAGGGGTCTCTGAATGTATATCTGGAGGAACAAGGGCTCTTTATTTGGCCTTGATAAAAATGGACTGCAAGAGCTGTCTTTCATGTGTGTGCTTAATGGGGCCATTAAGTATACTGTGCATTGTGAATTCATGTGATGCTACCAGATATATTATAAAACCATGGTATTTATATCCTTCCCCGAGGCATAGCATTTCTTTTTACTCACTATGGACATTTCTAAAATTCATCCATTTATTCTTCTTATCTCTCTTTGTTTTCCTTTCTCTCTATTTTTTTCCCCTTTCCTCCCTCTTTTTTCTCTTTTTCCTCTCCCCTTTGTCTTTCCCCACTTCCTTTTTTCCATCATCATTTTAGGCAATGCCATTGCAAAAATGTAAATTTGAGTTAATCTACGCCTTTCTACTTTAAAGAACATATGCTTTCTAGAAGAACCAAATTTAGTAACTCAACATTTCAGCCTTTATTAAAGTATTAGAGAAAATTAAAGCTAGTGTTATTCTTGATAATGCCTTAACTTCATTGTACCGTTGTCATGAATGCATTCTTTTAAAATCAGCTGACCCGCACTATGACCTTTTTGGAAATAATGAAAGTAATAAAGCTGAGTCACATAAGGCTTCATTGAGCCCCTTTTCAACAGTGAGTTTATTTTCGATTTGCTTTTACATAGGTTTGCCTCAGCGAAATGAGGGCACACATAAGAACTTGTCAGAAGTACATAGATAAATATGGACCACTGCAAGAACTTGGGGAGACAGCAACAAGGTTTGTTTCAGTAGAGTACAATTGAGTGCTCAATTTGATATGTCTACAAAGAATTTAATGCCAAAACTAATACAAAATAATATTGAATGTAAACTGTAATTGAAAATACTTTTTAAATGTTATGTTACTGAAAAGCAAAAGGAAAAAAGAGAGAGAGAGAGAATTTAATGGGCTGCAAAATTTAACGTTTTTATTGTGAAAATATGCATATACTTATGTGTAAGCCCTGAACCACAATACCTGTTACTGGTAATCATTTGTTAGTAGCAATAATTATGAAGGAATTTTGCTCTCCCCACTTTAAAAACTTTGCATGGAGGAGCCAACCAAACATTGGAGAAATTAGGGAAACTTCCTTAGTGAAGTTTGTATTAAGGAAGATTCAAAAACAGAATGCATAACTCTTCATTTCTGTTAGGCTTTTTTCCTGACTAATAGACTCCTGAAGTAGATCATGATTAAGAGGGTTTTTTTGTCTTTACTTTTCCATTACTGCTGCTCAGTTCCCCTGCTCATTCCCTCTTGTTTTGCTAGTTTCTTCTAAGAAAGTAGGAAGTGACATCTCTGTATATATTCTAACTAGGAAGTATAGACCTCTAGCAAGCATCCTAAATTCTGTAGTTTTGGAGGCTGGAAGAGGGGTGGAGGTGGCTAGCAGGTGTAATGGAGGATATTGATCATTAACTTTTTTACCTTTAAAAAAAGAAAAGAAATCTGGGTCATTATTTTCCCGATAGCCAGAATAATTACAAAGTTTGGAATTCCTCTCTACTAAAGGAAATGATTTAAAAAATATGTCCTTCCACATAGGCTAATGGCTTTGAAACCATTAAATCTGCTTATGAAATCAGTTATCCAATAGTGGTATTCAGTAGGAGTGTGATTTCTTTCTCATTCCTGAAGGAAAATGTTAGTTCTGCTTATTTTAAGAAAATACACTCAGCCCTGGCTTGTGTGGATCAGTGGATTGAGTGCTGGCCTGAGAACCAAAGGGTTGCTGGTTCAATTCCCAGTCTAGGGCACATGCGTGGGTTGCAGGTCAGGTCCCCAGTGGGGGGGCACATCAGAGGCAACCATACACTGATGTTTCCCTCTCTCTCCCTCCCTTCCCCTGTCTAAAAGATAAATAAATAAAATCTTTAAAAAAATATACTCAGAATAGAGCTTACACTTTTTAACCTGGAAGTCTAAATCATTGTTCCATTCCTTTTGCTTTACTAGAGATTGCTTTGCAGATATACCTGTTTTATAGGATTAGTTTTATACCACGACATTACAAATTTTAAGTGAGTATGTTAGCTCTTAGGAGTATGGGTTCTGTTAGATTGGCCACAAGGAACAACAAGAATGAAGGGTAACAAATGGGTTGAGGAAGTATGTGTATTTGATTGCAAGGTTGATATGCTTTATAAAAAAATTAAAAATATATGAAAGCTGATTTAAAGTCCAGTTTCTTCTTCTAGTTAGAAATATTAAAGAATTAAAATAACAGAAAATTATTGGATTGGTGGTTAATCAATCTTACAAGATAGATTAATATTTGTATTTAAGGTAGAAATCTTTGCTTTATAGAAGTTACTACATGATTCAAATTTTAAAAAAATTTTGTGCTGGGAGCTTGTCTAGAGTACAAGTCTTGGGGTGTACGAAGTTATTTCTATAATGGAAAGTGAGCAAAAAATTCTAAGCTTCCATATTAATAGCCAAACCAACAGAGTAAAAAGCAACAAGTAAAATGAATTTTTGATACATTTTATTTAAGCCCAATAGAGACAAAATATTATCATTTCAACATGTGATCAATATAAAAATTGAAATATTTTACATTTTTTCATGGTAAGCCTTTGAAATTCAATGTGTATTGTATACTTCAGCATATCTCAATTTGGACTAGTGATATTTTAAGTGCCCAGTAGACACATATGGCTAATGGCTACCGTATTGGACAGCACAGGTATAAGGGACAAATACTCCTAGGTGTAAGGACTTAACAGGGTAGTTGTAGTTGTAGGTCATTTTTCATCCTTCCCTGGATACTAATTATGTGAGTTGACACTTGTTATACAGGGTAGATTTACAGTTGTGAGTACACGAAACCCAGAATTTGTTCTTGCATTATTACATATTAATTATTGTATTATTTTCCTTCCAAACAACTGTAAACTTACTTTTGCCCCACCATGTACATACTAGCAGAGTTGGAGGACAAATAACACCCAAATCAAAATTAGGAAAGGGAGGATGTAAAAGTGACAGAAAAAGTAACCCAGGGACAGGTGGGTAGACTGATGCTCAGTTGCTCAGTGAATGGCTGCTTCAAGTGTACTCTAATATAACTGTTTCTCTAGTTTGTCCCGGTTGGGATACACATTTACATCTCTCATGAGAAAAAATTTAGGCACCAAAACCATTATCAGGATAGGAAAAAATATTACGTCAGAAAGAATGAGGCCTGGAAACTAGACCTGCCTGCATTTTACTTTTTACCTGTAGTTAAGTGACTATCTAATTGCCAACATTTTTGGTAATATTCGTATCCTGTGCAATTTCCAGGTGTGTATGCCCCTTTTGTCAGAAGGAATTGGATGAACACAGCTTGCTGGATCATTGTATTGCTCATCACAGATCAGAAAGGAGACCAGTGGTAAGAATTTTATATATTTCTGCAATGTCTAAACTCAATACACATTAGAAAATTAATTTGATAGGCTGTAGATGTAAAGGATAAGTTATATCAAGGTTATGGTAATTCTGTGATATTGACTATATGTGAAAATGTTGAATTGAAACTGATAAGAATCACTAATGTGCAATCATTCATGAAATTAGACAATTTTATGTCTTACAGATAATTATGGATATGATCAACTAAAAAGATCTAAAGAGCACAGTTAAGATCTAACTTTAGTATGTTAACCATGATCAAGTGTTAGTTAAGAACATTTTTTAGTAACGCAAATAGAGTTGTCATGAAAATACACTAGAAATGAAAAGTAGAAAGTCATTCATCTTCATTAATCAATTTATTATTTTATTTCATAGTCTTGCACATAAAATATACATGTTGCTCTTCATTTTCTGGATTCATAGTGAATACTGCTTTTTTTCTTTTCATCTGGGAATTTTAGTTCTACTTTGCAGTGTAGCTTCTATAATTTTTATTTCTGTATAGTTGTGAGATGAAGCAGGGTGATAATAGGTACGTCATCATTTATTTAGCCATTTTACTATTTTTGAAAACCTGAATTATTACCAATTTTTAGGATTTTAATTCACATTTTTATACATTTAAAGTTCTCCTTTTATTGGATGTTTTTCCTAGAATGAAATTTCTTAGATTAATATTCCTGGGACTAAGAGTACAGACTTTTTTAAAAGATTTTATTTATTTATTTTTATAGAGGGGAGGGGAAGGGGAGAGAGGGAAAGAAACATCAGTGTGTGGTTGTCTCTCAAGCACCACCTACTGGGGACATGGCCTGAAACCCAAGCATGTGTCCTGACTGGAAATCTACTAGTGATCCTTTGGTTCTCAGGCTGGTGCTCAATCCACTGAGCCACACCAGCCAGGGCCAAGAGTGCAAACTTTTAATAACTCAAAATATAAAATACATTCCAAAAAGTTTGAGTTAGTTTATACTTAACATCAGCAGTTGATAAGTAAATTAATTTTTCCTTAACCTGTCCAAAATTGTATACATGTATTTAAAATTACCCACACTTAACAGATACAAAATTATATCTTGAAGATTATTTTGAATTTTAGTTGTTTTATATTTCATATGTATGTTTATATGTATATGTGCATATATATGTACATAAAAGTATATACACATATATACACACATAAATATGTGTGTCATTTATATATGTATACATGAGTTTTTTTATTTTGGATTTTAGGTGTTATTTTTTCCCCCCATAAAATACTTTTGGGAAGTGGATGAGATTGAAACATTAGTATACTAGATAGATAGATACAGATAGTCATCAAAACAGCCCTGTGAGATAGGTGTGATTATTATCCCCATCTTACAAATGATAACCTAAGGCTCAGAGAGGTTAAGTCTTATAAGGTCATACAGCTGTTAAGTAGGAGAGCCACAATTTAAACACCGTCTGGCTCCAGGGCCTACATGGTGAACCCCTGTGCTCTACTAGCAAGTTCATGAGAAAGCTACACAACACAATCAAAGGTGTTTATTATTAATTCTAATGGCCTGGGCATTTAGTTCTTGAAATGGCTTACTAGGAGCTTGATATATGTAGGGGGCGCAGGGGAGATTATCATGGGCTTTTCCTGCTCGGGTTGCTCTGTGGGAGGAGCTGGGCTAAAGTTTTATAACAGGTCCTTGGGGAGTGGAAGGAAGTTAGAAAAAAACCTTAGGTTAGGTGGCATGGACTATCCCCTTGCATCTGATGTTTCTCTTTCTCCCTCTATTTCTAGAAGCAATGAAAAAACATGTTCTAAGGTGAGGATTTTTTTTAAAAAAAGGCTTTCTTGACATAGCCTGAGCCCTGACTAGTAGTACCCAGGGTGCTGCTCTGGCTGGAGGAACACCAGGCATGCTGGACCATAGACTTCGTCATAGCAGCAGTCTGTGGCAGGCCACATCCTGGTACTGGTGCATTTGTACTGTGCACCAGCTCCAGCAGAAATCCAGTCCGCATGCCCCTAAATTTGGCCACCGAAGGAGGCCCATGGAAGCTAGGTCTTCCATGATTAGGTCATTGAAGACAGCTAACCTAAGGACAGAAATAAACCAGGAATGATGGGATCAGATCACCCATGGAATTTAGTAGTTAAAAACCTAGGCTTTGGAGGAGAAAAGCTTTGGTGCAAATTCCAGCAAATCCCATTAACCTCCCTGTCTCTGTTTCATCATTTGCAAAATGGTGATGATAATGTAATGATGGCTTTTTTACAGGGTAGTAATAAAGGAGTCAAGCATATAAACTAGGCCCTCTTTTGTTACATGGTGTTTATCCCATAAGTAAAAGAGAGTGGAGGGGATACTGCCACCTTTGCATTTATGCATAAAACATACAGAGACTTCTTAGAGGAATCCTTGTATTTTCATAGTTGGTGAACCCAAGCAAGAAGGAGCTGGGGAGGTCAAGTGGTAAAATTTTACCACAAGATCTGGATGTGATTATGGCCTTAAGGCAGGAGCAGATTAGTCAGAAGATTTGTGGTTCTGTAATACACTGGGGCCATCCAGAGATGGTTCCTGGAACAGAAGACCTTTACGGTTCCTATGTTAGTGTTTTATTCTTGAGTAAAAGTTTGAGATTCGTGTTGCTCTGAAGGATCTAGAGCCAGTAGGAGTAAGATGTATGCTGAGGTTGTGAAAAGGCTGGAGGTGGATAATGTAGCATGGCTGAAGTTCATGTGGTTAGTTCATGTCTCCTTGTGGAGACATGTGGTGAAACACACTTGTACAAGTGCTGGGCAAGGAGGGCTGAATCGGAAGCTCGTTCTGGGTCGGTGTGGAAGTTAGCAAGGAATTACTGCTTTGAATGATTGAATCACTTGTTTTGGTTGCAGATAAAGTCAGTGACATCATTGACTTACCTGGACAAAGAAGTTTCATGGCAGTTAGAAACTTGGACAAGTGATTCTGCCTTCCAGAAATAATCAGATAGTTCAGAGATCAAACCACAAGGAACTAATCTCTTTCTGAGTTGCTCAAAACTGGAGTGGTAGGTTAGGAACATTGGGGAACTTTGACTTTTCTCATATGCAGCCATAAAAGCCAACAGCTCTTGTCATTTAATAATTATATTCTGCCATGTTTAATTTTTTGAAAAATTACATTGGTGGAATTTATGTATTTATTTATTTTTTTAAATATTTTATTTATTTATTTTTAGACAGAGGGGAAGGGAAAGAGAAGAGAGAGAGAGAAACAGTAATGTGTGGTTGCCTCTTGCACGCTCCTTACTGGGGACCTGGCCTGCAACCCAGGCTTGTGCCCTGACTGGGAACTGAACTGGTGACCCTTTGGTTCGCAGGCTGGTTCTCAATCCACTGAGCCACACTAGCCAGGGCATATCGGTGGAATATAGACTCAAAGGAGGCTAATGACACAAGCAGCATGCTTCAGATTGAATTGTGAGACCACTTGAGAGAAATTTGGTATTTTATCTGGTAAAGAGAAGATATTTTAGCAGGAACCATTCTTTCCGACTGTTCTCTCTGCAAAAGTGCTCTTTCTGTCACCCCTTGGCTCTTATTTATCTTTTAGAACTCAGCTTAAATCTTACTTCCTTAGGATGCCCATCTCTTTTTTTGTTTGTTTGAATAATTATGTTAATTAAAACAATTTTTTAATTTATTGGTTTTAGGGAGAGAGAGAGAAAGAGTGTAAGAGAAATATCCATTTGTTGTTTGACTTATTTATGCATTCTTTGGTTGGTTCTTGTATGTGCCCTGATGGGATCGACCCTGCAACCTTGGTCTATCGGGATAACACTCTAACCAACTGAGCTACCTGGCCAGGGCCCTGAACTACTCATCTCTACAACAGTTTATTTCTGTGGGTAGTATCTGTGACTTAACTGGGCAGAGAAGGGTGTATGTGCAGAGGTGTTTTGCAAATGAGAAATTTTTCATTAGATTTGCTTTTAAGCTCCTACCTGGATTCTGGTTATGTATTTACCTGTGATTATTTTCAGTGCATATCTCTTTTCTTTTGTTGTTAGATTCAGTTGTCTTTAATTTCCTTCCCCAAATGGCATTTGCCATCATAGGGAAAGTGTTCTGTAATTGGCCAAGTTGCTGTGGAAGTTAATCTAAACCACAGACAGAGCCAAAGGTCCTTGTCATAGATGTGCCAAAGGATTGGATCCTTTGCATCTTGAGACGTTTGTATCATGAGTGCACTGTTATCCTTGCACTCTGAGAATTCATCCTCAGGTCTCAGGTCTTGACAGAATATGCAACTCATGAAGGGTCATTGCTATTAGATGACATATGTGGACAGTACTTGGCAACTGAAAGCCCTCAACAGTGAAATATGATGTTGCATGGCATCTGTGCTTTTATAACCTGAGAAGAAAGAGGGTGCCAGAAAAAAATAAATTCTCCCATCCGGTTTTTCTGTTCTTTATCAAATCAGTCATGTACACACTTTAGAAAGAGATTTCAACTTTTACAATATAAAATATACCTCAATCACAATGAAGGATTTCAAGGGCCTCTATTGAGAAAGATATTCTGTATGGGATCCCCTGTAACAGTATAAAAATGGGGGAAAAGCAGGGTTTGATGAACTGGAAGGTTGACTGTCCCCATCCGTTGTGTTCTCTGTGTTATTACCCTTATCCTTAAAGGCATTTCAGGGTGGGGGGTGTTATTTTGAGAAACCTGATAAGGACCAGCTCAGAGGCCCTGGGACTGGATGGCTTGGCTCCGTGTATCCATGGAGCAGCATCAGATCCATTCTGTGTCTTTGGTATTTGGTGTGAGCGGTTTTGGAAAATGTGTCCTGCTATACCCACATTAGATGCTAACATCTAGTACACTGATAATCCAAGGCCATATGTTCCTATCAGATTTTTGTACATTTTATGGATTCTCAGAAGCCCTTAGATTGGCAGTTCTCAACCTTTCCTCTGTCCTGCCACATCTAAAAGATATGATGCTGAACTAAATCATTCTGAATTTGTTAGCAGTGATTCCTGAGGGTGGCCAAGAAATCCCCTGGGGAGAGAAGGTGATTGTATCAGAATTGAACGGAAGCGGAGGTATATAGTTGAAAAAGGACTCTCATCTGACTCTGTGTATCACCTTCGCATGACCTCTTCTCCCCCCATCCTTAACTGGCCCAGTTACTCTGTCACAGGAACAGGTGTGAAGTAGAAGGCTTTTTCTTTCCTTTTAGGATTTCCTTGCTTCCCCACAGATTCCTCTGCCTGTAATGACCCTCCTGTAGCATGATTGACTCATTCCTCAAGACTCCATCCTCTGAATCATTTCTTGATTTCCTAGGCAAAATTAATGATTCCCTGTCTTGAACAGTTCATATCTTGAATTTAGCACTTGCTGTGCTGTACTGAAAGTGTCTGCATAAGTAAGAATAATAGTAACCATTTGTTATTTGTGCCATGGACTGAGCTAATATAATTACTGAGCTTCATAATGTTACATAATGTACTACTTTAAATCTACCAAGAGCCCCGAAAAAACAGAGATAATTCTTGTTTTTATAGGTTAAGATTAATTACTTGCCATGATTAAGTCAGTGAGAGGCTGGAATGAAATTGGAAACTATTTTCCAGGTACTGAGACTACAAGAATGACTGGGACACTTGTAGTTCCTTCCCTTAGGGAACTCTAGCTGTTTAAGGACAGGGATCAAATGGTAGTAACTATATGGCATTTATTAAATACCTAATAATGTACCTATCCCATTAAGGATAGTATCTCTAAACATCGTAACTACTCCACAGGATAGATGGTGGTATCTCCATTGCACAGAAGAGGGAACTTGAATGCTGAAGGTCAGAAAGGTGATGTTAGGCTTTGAACTCTAGGCTCTTTGACTTCAAAGCCCATGCAAAACCAACCCATCTTACTAGATTTCATATTCCATGTGCCTAGCACATAGTAGAGGCACAATAAAAGTGCTGAATGAACACATTTCTGTAATTAGTGTTTCTACACCACAAAAATTTGTTAACTTTTCTGTTGAACTATTTCTTGTTCTCAGCCCTTTTCACATTACTACATAGGGGTGCCAGGGTAGATTAAGTGCTATCTTGGATAGCCAGTATTGCCATTTAACCAAGATAGCTAGTGCATTAGAAAATCATAAATGATTATAAAGCAATAGTAATTTAAATGTTGTAATTTTATTAAAATTTAGACTTAAGGATTAATGGAGCAGAGCAAAATTCAGGAGTGGACTTTATTTAAAGAAATTGAGCATATTAAAACTAGGACACGCACACACCTCTTGCCCCATGAAACAATAAGAAAGAAAAGAACCCTGACTGTGTAGCTCAGTTGGTTAGAGCATTGGCCCAATATACCAGGGTTGCAGGTTTGATTCCCAGTCAGGGCACATAAAAGAATCAGCCAAAGACACTGAAACTGAGAACAGGCTGACAGTCACCAGAGGGGAGAGGGGAGGGAATTTCAGGGGAAAAGGGGAAGGGTTTAGAGCAAAAGTATAAAGGACACATGGACAAAAACTAGGGGGGTGGAAGTGGGAGGGAGGTGGGAGGGCTGGGGCGGTGGGCTGGGATGGGAGTAAAAGACAGAAAACTGGACAAGAACAACAATTAAAATAAAATTTTAAAAAAGATAATGAGTGCAACTTAAAAAAAAAAGAATCAGCCAATGAATGCATAAATAAGTGGAACAACAAACCAATCTCTGCCTCTCTCCTCCCCCTCTCTAAATTTGATAAATTTTAAAAAAAGAAAAGAATTACATAAGGACCTCATTTAAATTTAAAGAAAGACATTATCTAAACTGATAATGTGGACATTGTTACAATATGAAAAGAACATTGGATTGTCTTTTGGAGGCCCAGTGTTCACTTCTGATACTTACAGTGGTATAGATTTAAGCTGTTTTTTTCCTCCTTGAAATTGGGTTCCTCAACAAAGTAAGGGTAATAATTAACAATTGTTGTGAGGATCAGTTGAGACTAGCACCTAATTTAATGCTAACAAATACTTGGCAATCAGTAATGATTCTGCATTTCACATTTTAAAAAGTGAATACATAAAGCAATGGAATTAAAACACAAGCCTAGGTTAAAATGTAATAAAGAAGCATATGTTAAAAGAATCATTTGTACTAGCCATTGGGGAAATGCAAATTAAAACCATGATGAAATACTACTACACATCTATCAAAATGACTAAAATAAAAAAAATATTGACAGTACGAAATGCTGGCAAAAATGAGGAAAAACTGGATAATTCACACATTGCTGGTGAAATGTAAAATGGTATAGCTACTCTGGAAAATAAGTTTGGCAGATTTTTACCAAGTTAACTATAACACCGGCATATGACCAACAGTCAGACTCCCGGAAATTTATCCTAGAGAAATAAAAGCATGTTTATGCAAATATCTGTATACCAATACTCATTGCGGCTTTATTTGTAACAGCCCAAAACTGGAAACAACAAATGTCCTTCAGAAAGTAAATGGATAAATTGTGGTAAATCCATACCATGGACTATTTACCACTAACAATAAAAAAGTAAGGAACTGTTGATATACAGAGCAACTTGGATGAATCTGAAGGTCATTATGCTCATTGAAAAAAAGCCAATGTCACAAGATTAATACTGTATAATTTGATTTATATAACATTCCAAAATGATGAAATTAAGAGGCAGAAAACATCAGTGGACACCAGGGTACGGAGAGAAGAGGTCAAGTGGTAGCATTAGGGAGTTCCTTTGTACTGACAGCACACTTCTGTATCTTGATTGTGTGAATGGCTATATGAATCTGTGTGATAAAATTTCATAGAACTACACACACACACACACACACACACACGCGCGCGCGCGCGCCAAAATGAATTCATGCAAAAACTGGTGAAACCTGAGGAAGGTCTGTAGTCTAGTTAATTGCCAATTTCCTGATTTTGATGAGGTAGTATAATTATGTAAGATGTTACCATTTGGGAAAACTCACAATTTCTTGGGAGTTTATAAATATTTCAAAATGAAAGGTTTTGTTGAAGAGTTATTAATGGCTATTAAATTGGGGAAATACATATAAATACTAGTAACTGATGTTGGTGTGTTATCTATATTGCTGGTGGCAATTAAAAACTTTAAAGCAGTAGATATTATGAACCATAAGTGTTCATAATTTTTGAGTACAAGTCTCCATTTCTGGTCACTTATCCTAAGCAGGTAATCCCCCCCAAGATAAACACTATAGATAATGTCATTTGTAATAATAAAATATCCATGTACAAAAACTTATTTCAAGAAGTAAGCAACTAATGTAATAAGTGTAAGTATTAATAAGTACATTACAGTACATTTACTAACTGTAATATTGTTTAATCAGTTGATAAATATGAAAATAAGCTATACAAAATTATATGCAAGAAATACATATAAGAGTAAATGCAGTTTTATTTGTTCAATGTTGCTTTAATGTTTATACAATTTTAAAACATAATACTGAGGTATGGCCAGTAGGTTCATCAAGTTAAAATTCACTTTATCGAATGGTTAATTTTTTCATTAAATTTATTGAAGTGACATTGGTTAATAAGATTATGTAAGTTTTGAGTATAGATTTCTATGATACATGATCTATCGTATTGTGTGCCCACCACCCAAAGTCAAATCGTCTTCTATCACCATATGTTTGGCCCCTTTTATTCTTTACTACTTCCCTCCCCCCTTCCATCTGGTAACCACCATGCTGTTTTCTGTGTCTGTGAGTTTCAGTTTTTTGTCCCACATACGAGTGAAATCATATGGTTCTTACCTTTCTCTGACTTACTTTGTTTCACGTATTCTCAGAGCCCATCTATGTTGTCACAAATGGCAGTATTTAATTGACATTAATGATTGTTTTAAATTCTTTATTGAACTTTTGGTCTTGTATGTTTCCAGTTCTGCCCACTTTGCCGTTTAATGCCTAATGAGAATTCAAACAGCTTCAATGGCAGTTTAATAAGACATTTGCAAGTCAGTCACACTCTGTTTTATGACGATTTCATAGTAAGTATATATTTTTCCTTTTACATTGTCTTTATGCTGTCTGTGTTAAGCTTACCTTTGCAATCCTGGTGGACAAAATTAGGAAGAAATTTGTATATAGCCAAAGTGTTAAGTATTAGCATTAAGTAAGAAATCATAAAAATACAGTGTTTTATAAATTTGGGTATTAATATTAACGTAGTTATCTGCCTTAGACAAAATTATTTTCTTTGTGATCTATATAATTATCCATTGTATAAGCAGCCAGATTCACCTTCAGATTATTTGAGTTTCTACTCTACTCCATATGTAGTTATAATTTTTATGAACTTGAAAACTTATATAGCTAAGGTGAAATCACGTCAGTAATAAAATGACTCAGAGAATTTGCTCTGCTTCCAGTTGCTTTTATAGTATAGTACATTGAATGGCTGTTAACAGATATGACATTATCAGTGTAAAACATTCAGGCATTATTTTTAAGTTAAATTTTATAAAACACAAAACTCATTTATTGAACTTTTTAAACCTAAAAAGCTAAAACCTAAATATGAAAAATATTAAACTTATGCAAAAGTAGACAGAAAGAATAGTATAACAAACCCCCATATACCCATCATCTACCCATCAGTAACTAACAACATATGGCCAATCTTGTTATATTAAGATTTTTTGTAAAATGCAAGAAAAGGTAGGTATTGTATGAATAGCCCTAATACTTACAAATATTTCCCATGATCAGAAATGAGAATAATAAGCAAAATGTTAATGTAGCCTTTGTTGTACTTTGGTCCATGTGTTGCCATGTGAGGGTAATATATTGTCCTCTGAGTCCCTTTTACCCTTATTATGGGAGGAAATCACCAAAGTCATGTTCTGAAATAGAATATTTTATTGTTAACTTTTATGTAAATACATGATGTGTTAACAGCTAATTCTAATTTGCGTATAACTTCTCCTGACCTTTGTTTATGCTATTTCAAGATAGAATTTAATAATTGTTAAAGACTGTCATTTGAAAATTTTCTCCTTGCTTTCTGATCTGCATGCTATAATTATCCAGATTCAATACAAGGAACAACGTAGGCTCTGACCTGGAATTAAATAACAGCTCTGTCACAACTGTGTGAGCTTGGGCAGACCATTTAACCTTTGAGCCTCTCTTTGTTGATGTGTTAAGTGAAGGGAGTACAAACACCTACTCGCCAAAGCTTTTGAGGTTAAATGAGATAATGCATGTAAAGTGATATACATAGTGTGGGCATAAATGTTAGGCAAATTGTGACAGGGACAGAACAAATGGGATATAAGGAATACTTGAAGAATTGAACAGGCTACGCCACAGAGGCCGCCTAGTAGCCTCTGCTCCATCTCTCAAATGATACCATCTTGTCCCTAAAGTACACAAGGCCCCAGTGACAGAGCCTGGTTCCGGTCTATGTGTTCTCATTTTTCATAGCACATGGGGCTTCCTCTTTCTTTTAGCTCCATAAGATATTCTATAAAAGCCAGGCTGAGGGGGATAATGGTGAAAGGAAGGGGAAGGGACTAGTCAAAGGACATGTATGAGTGACCCACAGATATGGACAACAGTGTGGGAATTGACTGGGAAGCGGGGGAGGTGTGGGATGGGCAGGAAAGGGCAAAAGGAGAAAAATTGGAACAACTATAATAGAATAACAATAGAAAATGATTAAAAAAATAAAAGCCAGCTTGATTCCATTACCTATTCTGGCTATGCACATTCAGTCCATTCATAACATCTTTCAAAGTACAAATTCAGGGCCAGTGAGGATGAAGCCACTTTGATGAGAATACTTTCCACCCACTCAAAACCATATTCTTGATATGGAAGTGAAGATAAAACAGCATTCTTTGTTTTGATTTTTTTGTTTCCTCAGCTACCAAGTACTATGGTAGGCACTTTGTGTGTATTATCTCATTTTATTCCTTGCAACAACTTCCGCCAAGGGAGTACTGTGTTATTATACCTCAGTTAGGTATGAAATATCTGAAATTCAAATGTTAATAAATTGCCTAAGAAACAGCCAGTATCAAGCCCCAGGTCTTACGCTCTTCCATTCTTTGTGGCTCTCCTTTGATTTGTCTTTATGGTTTTATGTTTCAGAATGGACTTCAAATAGAGATGTTTACTTTTTTGTCTTTCTTTTCTTTTTCCCTCCCTCCCTTTCTTTCTTTTAGCTTTTAGTTTTTTTGAGGAAGAGGAGATGGGTTGCAAAGCATAGGGCTCTTAATAGTTTTGGTTTTGTTTGAATGTGCTGACAAAGTTTTGAATGCCATTTTGACCATAGGAAGGCAAAGGAAAGAGAGTTTTGTTTTCAGCAGTGTTCAGCTAGATATCCAGTAGTACCACTGGTGAATCATGTGGAAATGTCTTAACTATACTCCACATTGCATGTTTATGTGGAACCTAGCTCTCTGACCAGTATTTGTAATGTTGACCCAAAACTACTCATTAGATCAGACTTAAAAAGCTTTATATTCCAAATCAAGACTATTTTACTATGACAATAACTGGTTAATTTGTAGGCAGTAAAATGAAGTAGAAAACGTGCTGGCCCCAAAGCAAAAGTCCTAGGTTCTTGGACATTTTTTTGTGGAAGTTCAGACAGGTCACTAAACTTAGGGCTTTAGTTTCCTGCAAAATGAGGAATTACAACAATCCTCCTCTTTCAGTTTGTGAAAACTGTCTCCAATTGTATGTTTCTAATTGTTTTTCTTATTTGTAGGATTTTAATATAATTGAGGAAGCGCTTATTCGAAGGGTATTAGACCGGTCACTTCTGGAATATGTGAATCACTCGAACACCACATAATGTTACTGAAAGGAAAAGGAAGCAAATTATACAATCGCACCACTTGTTAAGCTGCTGCTTGAACAGTTGGAGGGAAATTGTCAGTGTTTGATGGGGAAAATGCACGGCAGTTATGTTTGTCCATGTTTGTTGTTATCTGTATTTTAAAACTGCTTTCATTTTGATGGTTTAAGTCTGTTTCCCATTCCTGAGTTTCTTAGATACTTAACAACAAAAAATAGTCTCCATTAGCCATTAATATATGAAAGAGAACATAAGGCTGGGATTTGTGGGTGAAGGATCTTTATTGGCCAATTGGATAACACTGTGTGTAATGATATGTATTAATAATTGCCACCATGGTTGGGCGAGATAACTAATCTTTGTTCTATGTAAAAAGATGGAAAGTGAAACAAATTGTGGACATCCAAGGAAACATGAAATCTGTTTCAATGTTCATGTTCTAATTACTAATAGAATAACATGAATAACCTTGTATGGTAGGAAAAGAAAATTTTGGACATCAATGAAGTCCATTTAACCTAATTGTATAACGTAATGTAACAAAATTAATTTTGTGTTAGGAATGTATGCTTAGTTCTTTTACTTTTTATAACTGCACACGTAAGAATTTAATATTATATTTTTCAAATATTTGTAGCTTATTATTTAGAAATATTTCTATAATGTAGGCAATTTCTTAAGAATCATCAGCTCATATTTACAGTAGAAGTATTCACTTCCATAATTTTTAGTGGAAAACCCAAAGGGCTTTGATGTTATTTTTCTTTTACCCTTCAGAAAAATTATAAAATACAAGATAAATACTGAAAACCAAACAAGAAATGTATAGATCATTACATTGTGATAGGGAAACACTCTTTTAGAACTCTGCCAGCCACCCTGGATGTCCTCTGTGTGTCCTGTGACAGTTCACAGCCCTCTTCACCAGCCCCATGAGAGTAACCACTACATCGATTTCAACAGTTAATCTAGTATTCTGTTACCCAAGTGTGTATCTCTACACACTAATTTTTGATCTTATCCTCTTAAAATTGTTAATAGATATAATAAAATTCCTTTTTACATTCCTTTTTAATCTACATGTTCCTTCTTCTTTCTTTTTCTTAAAATTTTCCTGTTGAAGAACCTAGTCTTACTACTTCCAGAGTTTTCCACAGTCTCTATTAGTAGTACTTGTTGCAGACTCAAGGCACAACTTAGCATGTTCCTCTGTCCTCTGCATATTGACACAGGGATCCAGATGTTTGAAAAGACTTTGGCATGACTATAGGTCATGATGTGTCCTTTCATCAGAGGGCATGTAAATGTCTGCTTCTCTCTTTTAGTGACATCAGCAAAAATTGATAGTGCTTACTTAGATCCATTGATTTATTGTGGGTTGGAGAATATTCTGTCATTTCTTTTGTTTATTTCTTGGAACATTTTTGTAAAGAGATGTTTCCCCACATTTATGATTTGGTTATTCAGTGGTAATATTCATATACAAAAGGGAAAACAAATATTTGAATTTTTCCCTTTATTTACCAATTTTCAAGATAATAAAATTGCTTCCCATCATCTAGTGATCACTTTTTTAAGTATTGTGAACTAACTCATGGACTCAAACATTTCATAGAGTTTAATCCATTTTCAATATTACCTTATCAAAGCTCAAATTCTCCCATCTTTGTCCATTGGGTGCCTCATGAAGCTGTCTCTGAGTCCTTTTGACATACTCTAGCAATCTTTAATAGCTTCCTTGCTGTCTCATATGGCAAAATATTCCAGGCTCAACTTGTATGTTTCCTCCCCCGGACCTGGAATTGGCCATTTCGCAAAGAAGCCTGGACATTTTCAGTGAGAAGTGGTATTTCAAAACTATAATTGGGGCTGTTATGCTTATTGCAACCAGATTTGTCATTGTTTCTGGGAGAAAGCTAGGAATATCTTTGTCTTTTAAAGATAAATTGCTTCATGAGTTTATTTTGATACTTGCAAATCAAATGGAGTACTACAGGGTTTTTACCTATCCTTTCTATTTCAATTGTCTTCATTTTTCTACTCTGAGAATCCTGGTTTTCAAGACACAGGCCACAACAGAATTAGAATATCCTACAGATACTCATTTCTTTATCTACCTTACACATGCAACGGTCTCAGAGTAACAGCGCTAATACAACCACCACCAATATTTAATTAAAACAATTAAACATTTTTAATTTGCTCTCCCCATTCTCTATTTTTTAAAGTTATATTAATATTTTCAGAACATATTGGTATGGTATAATACTATACTCTCTCTCTCTATCCCCCATTTAGTCTTAGTTTTTCAAGTAACTATACTCAGTGCTTGCCACCAGTCCTTATTTGATAGCTCTGTTTTTCATATCTGACTCTAATGATGAATCCAGAAAAAAGAATACTGTTTCCATTGGAAATCAAGCCATTAAACTAGTTAAAATGTTATTTGGCTGCAGTTAGCTTTTAAATTATAATTACTTACAAACTTTTTTGTTTTTTACACACAGTCATGGTACCCAAAATATCTATAATAAACTGTCCATTACTTCTTAAAAGTCTTAACTTACAATTTGGCCTTCCACTACAAGGTAATTAGAAAAACATAAAGCTGATGAAGTTTAGAGGGCTTTATTTCCTCCTAATTAGATACTGACTTCACATCTGTGAACAAGTAACAACAGATTTTTAGTTTCACAACCTCTCTTCCTCCAATTCGGATGGATTATCCAGTAAAGCCAAACCTGTTGGACAAGTGCAAAAGGAGAGGAACTTTTCAGAAGTAATCATCAGACTGAAAATTTAGTCCCTGAAAAGTAAAAGAAATATACTTCTGAGCTTAGCACTAACTATCCAGAACATAAATCTTTGTTTAGAGCAATGCAAAAGTCATCTTTAAATCTGTGAAACTTGAAAAAACTTTAAAACTTTAAATACGGTATTTTAAGTAAAGCTTTAAGTCACCTACCACTGTTGACCTCAGTGCAGCAATTCTGCATCCTGCCTGGATTCCTCGCTTGATAATTTTGCCACCTACAGGAAAAATTAGGTGCTGGACGCCTGAATTATTTTGCCTTTGGAATTATTTTGAGTTCTAAAATGGTCAAGTGCAAATATTCATTGTTTTATTGTGCCTTTAACTTCTGATAAAAAGGAACTTAAAATTCATTGTTTTAAAAAATGAAAACCAATTTATGAAGCTATTGACTATTAATGAAACATTTCACTTTGTTAATAGTGCCTCAAGATGCAACTTTTTCAAGGCCTCAGAGAGGAAATCTGATTCACGTTATTCTTCAACAGCTAAATTCTTCTAGCCCTACAAAAACCTATGGAGATTTGCCTTTCATGTATTCTTTCATCCAAGTTTTTATAATGTAGGTTGAAAGCTGGATTGTGAATCTGAATCTATGGTAAAGATTGCTCTAGGTCAGATCTCCTAAGATACTGTGGCTCCAACAATGTTGCTTCATTACTTTTACTGGGTGCTAAGTGTCTTTCATTTTGAAGTGAGCTTACTCCAGTTATTGAATGTTTATGATATAATTTGTACCTTTAAACATTGAAGTTACTTTAAAAAGTCATTGAGATCAATTCTTTTCTTATGCAACTGCAAAATGAAATCTGTATAATGATCAGAATGTAAGATGTACAGTTCTTTTTTTCTTCCGTAAATATGTATTGTGAGAAATAAAGAATGGCAGGACCATTACTTTCATTAAAATATCTGTTGTGTCTGTTCTTAAATATTCATCTTGATAATTTTTTACACAAACCAAATTAAGCTTTTAAAATTGTCATCATTCAGCAATATTTATCACAAAAATATACCTTCATATAGGCCTCTCGGGACATTTGGCAGTGCCTAGAGATAATTTTTGTAGTCATAACTGGGGTTGCTGTTGGCCAGGGATGTGGTAGAGGTCAAGGATGCTGCTCAACATGCTACAATGTACAGGACAGCCCCCTCACAACAGAGAACTGCCATGGCCCAAATGTCAAGTGTTGAGGTTTAGTAACCCTTTAGTAGGCCAAAGTAATGCTGATCAACATAGAGTTACTCATTCTGCTTCCAAGGGGCTTCATTGGAATTTAGGTAAAATGTAGATGAACTCTTACTCTCTGCTAAATATTGATACATACTAACTTTTAGGTGGCTGTAACTGTCATTTGTACCACAGTTCAGAATGCGCTCAAACATATGAAAGCTTTTTAGATTTTTCATAAGAGATACAGACCAGAACACAAGTAGTATTGACATGACCCATGATGAGTGACATCCTGAGAGAGGGAACCAGGATGAGTGGGGAAGGCTTACTGTTGTTAGCTAGACTATCTTTATTGAAGTAAACAAGACATTAAGGAGAACCACCTATATCTGAGATCTTTCAAGCTAAGAAGTACCTATTTTTACCTTATTACTAGAAAATAACCTGGTATTTTAATTCTGCAAATTTCAGAGAAAGCCACATGTGGGTCTTGATTAAGGCTAATCATTGCTCATAAAGCAACCATATAAGAGGCTCAGTGAAGGGGAACCCAAGGAGCAATTGGTCAAGACAGATCAGGTCATGCTGTGGTTATCAAAACTCTGAATCCCAGCACTTGACTAAAGTATAACGTGGATCCTGGGTATACTCCAGGCAGCTGTTGTCTAACCTCAGAATTACAGACTACTTTGATCTCATGGCATTTATATGTCACCATGTGCTTCTCATCATAACAGGCTGGAGAAGTGGTTGGTTACACAGGTAAAACAGGCCCTATCTCCAGATACCCTCCTATTGGGGATTAGGGTTTCAACATAAGAACTTTGGAGGGACACAAACATTTACTCCAGAATAACATGTTAGTTGAATAGAAAAATGAATGGCTGACAAATGGATCAGATTACTCATGTTAGATCTTCTGCATATTCTTTTCTCACTAGCAAAGTCTATATGGGAACCAAAATTAAAGAGAGCAGCACTATGTCTGAATTTGCTCATTACTGTTTCCCCAGAACTTAGCATGCAGTGCTATGCACCTATAGTCACTCAATAAATACCTGATGAATAAATTAGTGAATAAATTAGTTTGAGAAACATAAACAAGATGTTCTTAATGCATAAGGTCTTCAAGCCAGTGATGCATCTTTTCTCCTTAGAGATATACCTGCCAAGTGAACCAAATTACCAATCAACTTTCCTTAGAGTTCTAAAGCAACGATTCGGTCCAGTGGTATAACCCTTAAAGGAAAAGCAGCATTAATTTGCCTTCATTCAGTAATATTAGAGGTATGGTGTTAATTCTGAAGCACTACTACACTTTATATATATAATAGTTGCTGAGTTTAATTTGCTCCAGATTATACAGTGGAGTAATTTGCTACACAGTTAACCTAGATAGCCAAATAAACTTGTTTAACCCCAGTAAACAGATAAAATGAAGAGAATGTTTAGTTCTTATTTCCACTCTATTTTGATACCCTCTAAGTGTATTTCACTTTGTCCTCTTCACATATTCATAATAATGTCTGCAAGAAGGTTAAGTCACACATAAAACCATACTGTCTTTTGCCTGTATTTCAAGGGTGTGTTCTACAGAAGTTTCACCCTTGAGGCATTCTGATTTTAAAACTACCTTAAAAAGAAAAACAATAATTTTCTATCTAAAAAAATAAAATAGTCAATCTCTTAGAAACAGAAAATAGAATGGTGGTTGCCAGGGGCCAGTGGGAGGGGGAAAAGGAGAGTTAGTTTTTCCATAGTTACAGAGTTTCAGTTCTGCAAGACGGCAGAGTTCTAGAGAGACATGTTGCATAACAAGGATCATAGTTAACACTACTGTGGTACAGTCTTAAAAATAGTTAAAATGGTAACTTTTATATATTTTTACTACAATAAACAACATTGGTATGCACGTGAACCAAATACCATGGTGTGTATATATTCCTATGCCACTTAGTTTGGAAACTTATAATTGTTGGTGAAATTTAGGAAAGAAGTATTATCTCACTAGCAAACCCTTAAGGTTTCAAAAATAAATTATTTAAATATAGAGACTGAACAACTCTCCTCCCAAGTGCTATTTTTTCTGCCCACTTGTCTCTCTCAAGACTTCTGTTGAAGTGGAAGGCACACAGCTTTGTTTGCTGCCTTTGTCCCCCAGATGCAGTGGTTGCATTCTTATAGTTACTTCTGTCACCAATCTGGGTTAGTATGGCTTAATTAAAGGGGTTTCAAAGAAAGTCCTAGGAAGAGAAGGCAGTTCTTACTGTTGGTGCTGTTGTTTTTCACACCGAATATCTTGATCTCAAATAATTTAGCATTTGAGGACCACCAGGGGAGAAGAGTTTGCCTGATACTAATGTCAACCCAAGCAAAACAGAGCTAAGAGAAAGTGAGAAACTAAATCCTTGTATATTTTGAGCCTCTGGTTTCACACATACATTTTTCTTAGCTTTACCACTGGAATGATGTGAGCTGGAGAAACTTATTTATTGTATTTCTATCACTTGCAACCCCCTCAAAAATTTGACTAATGTGGGTTTCCTCCCACTTAAGACCTAAGAGTCTTAAGTGATATAAAAATCAATACCAGAAGTGGGATCATTACTTTAGATCATAAGAGAAAATAGAGAAGTAGCTGAGCTGTGGCTAGGTTGGGGGTGCATGAAAGTGAAGATTCCTGTATTGTGGGGTAAGAACTTTAGATTTTGTATGTAGATGTAAGGCTCAAGGCATATGGTCATGGAGGCTTTAGAGGACTTAGGAGCACAATGTCAACAATGGGTCAGTATCAGTATGTTAGTTTTCATCTATTCATTCTCAAGTCTGAACTTACTCCTTTTTGCCTGCTCTGTGAAAATGAAATGGGTCCTTTAAATATTTTTCTTTTGCCAGGTGGCACAATAGTGAGATCTGCCAATAGAGGGCACTAGAGAGAAATTGCTGGAGGAAAAGGGTTTGTTTCCTGTAGCTCACAGGGCCAGCCCCAGCTTCTGCAGTGCCCTGTGGCCAGCAGCCCCCTGCATACAGAGGCTTCCTCCAACATTTCTCTGGATGGTACTGTAGCAGAACACCTTCCATGAGATACTTCTTTGTGAACAAATATTTTTCCCTTGGACCCTAGAGGATAGATTTCCAGCAAGTTCTGACAGCATGGCACCATAGGGACTGCTCTGCCATCCAGTGAGCCACAGCTGGCACCTCTCCAGCAAGGTCAGGATCTTAGGCCTAGTGGTGGTGGTAGTGGTAGAGCCCTTCTTTGGATACTTTATTTCAACCCTATATTCCAAAAAAAAAAAAAAAAAAAAAAAGACTCTTCCATGAATTTGCATGTCATCCTTGCATAGGAGCCATACTGATATTCTATACAGTGTTCCAGTTTTAGTATAGAAGGGAGCACTCATGCCTATATTCTTTAGATTTCTCTATTTCTTATACTATTTTGTATTAGAGTTAACATTATTTATATGACATTTTCTCAGTTCAAATTACTGTGTATGTTCAAATTTCTCTTTTCCCATTTGACCCAGACTTGTAAATCAAGTGTTGATTTTTCCTGAGTGCCAACAAAAAATTTGTATGCTCCCATCAAGGTCTTCCTGGATGTGGGTAGAGAAAAAGAAGAGTTGGGAATTGAGAATGCTGAGGTCCAAATCAAGTAAGTAATTGTTTGCTGGCCGGAGGGGCAGAAGTCTCATTCTCCAATTCACTTCCTTTCCTGTGTAGAAAATTGAAATGCTGACAGAAAATGTGAGATCCTGGAGGATTAATTCAAAATGTGAGTTAATGCAGGATTTGCAGTACCCTGAGTCCCTGAACCACAACGCAGTGCTGCTGGCTCCCTTCCTGAGAAACAGAAGGGCACTGCCATTGCAATACACACTGAACTGGAATTCAGTTTGGGGGTGAGTGATAACAAAGAAGAGCTCTCTGCCAGCCCAGCCAACTTTCTTCATTCACCTTGTCCTGAGACAAAGTTTGTCAAACAGAGTAAACTGGGTATGAGTTGCCCCCAGAGTTTCTGCTGACAAACAGAAAATCTATTAAGTGTAGCCCTGTTTTAGATTTTCAATTTAACAGCCCTGATGAATAACAAAGCTTTTAGTATTTACTTTTAGGAAGTTCTCCTACAATGAAACTGGTAGGTGACTATTAGAATTTATTAGACTTGTAAGCCCAGTAAAAACCCTGTATAACAGGTCTGTAATTTATTAAAATCTATGGGTCAGAATGTCTTAATTCCTTAGAAAGCCTCAGGCCATTTTTGTACCATAGTACCTTCAACAAAAAGTGAGTTTCAAATGAGATATACCAACTTCTCTCTCCCCAAACAGGGTCAGATACTCTAATGTCCTTTTAGGTGTTTCCCTGGCAATAGAAATGATCCCAGCAGGCAATTATCAGAAAGCCGCACTGGTTGACAATAGAATTCTCATCACTACCAGGTCAAACAAAGGAGGCCCATGAGACTCAGTGGTTGTCTGCTTTACGTCATTAACTCTGTCCAGCAGCAGATGGTACATATCCTATGCTTTCTCCTTTCTCCATGTTCTATGGAAGTTTTCATTGTAGTTGTAATTTGTTCTGCATTGTGGTACATAGAGGTGGTTGTCGATAGAACTCACACCTGTGATTTAGTCTAAGGCTGCAGGATCATGAAATGTTAAAATTGGACCAGATTAAGACTCAATTAATAGTAAAAGTAAGAGACATTGGATTGGAAAAATAGTGGCCTCCTGACATTGCTTCTGGAAGCATAGCTGGAAGGGAATTGGATTGTCTCCTTTTAAGGAAGTAGTTAATGTGTATATATGGAAGGGGGAATGGCTGGAATAACTGAACTTTATATATATAGAAAGAGGGCTGTATATGTGCTGGAAGGTTCTATTTCCCTAAAAATTAGGCTTTGTTTGCTTTTTAAAACAGGTGTTAGGCTTTGCCTCCACTCTTACACTAGACTAATCTTGTTACAGTTGCCTTTATCCTGGCTATGAGCCCAGGATAGAACAATGACCAGAAGATAACAATAAATTACACAAAGGAAAGAAAAAAAAGGAAAAAAGAAAAAAAAATAATGAGGAAAGAGGAAGGGAGAAAGATGGAGAGAAAATGAGGGGTGAGGGGTAGAGGCAAGGGATATTTTATCTTCAAATTTCTTTCTCTTGAAGATTAATTTTTAAAAAATCGAAGAAAAGTTAGAATGTGAGCTGATTTGCTGCAATCTGTTGCCATTTCTGGTCAGTCTATGGCTCTGCCTGCTCCAACAGCCGCATACCTTATTCAGTGAAACAACTTTAGCTGCAGTCACAATGTTTGTTTCGTTGTTAGCTTGTTCTCTCTCTACTGATTGACTTTCTCTGCTTGGCCAAGGGAGAAAACAGCTGCCCTGCAGCCTGTGTTAACACAACTTCCAAACTGAGACATTTAATGGAGATTGACTAGAATGTAGGGATCTGAATTCTACATTCTTGGGAGACTGTGACTGGCATAAATTTCGACTATATACATTTCTATTCTAATCAATTGTTAACAGACTCTAAATTGCACAGGATATATAGGGCCACTGGGTTACTAAAAGGAATGTTATTTAAAATGACAGCTCTATAATAGTACATAAAAACACAACTGATATGAAATTAAATGTCAATGGCATGAAATGCATATTCACAATGACATTTATAAAGTTGAATTTTAACTGTCCCAAACTGAGGTACACTAAAAAAGGATAAATTCCTTTATTTTCTATACTTAATTTCACTTTTAGATTTCCATTTGTGCTAATTTGCTGAGTTGTGAAGAGGAAATTTAAACCTGTAGTGAAAAGTAACTCTCAGTTCCTTCTCTTTTGGAAAAAGAAATACTTTCAAAGTGTTTCTCCACTGCTTTCCACTCTCCTAAAGTGTTTATTCAGTTAGGAAAATGGGTCAGGGTCCAATCAGAAAAGTAGAACTCTCAGTAATTCAAAAGAGGACATTTAATATAAAAAACTAATCACAGAGGTGTTGGAATTGCTGAAAGACCAAGGGCAAACACAGAAGCAACTGAGAAAAGGCAGGGACTGCCCAGAGGACCTGGGATTGTAGAGGAAGGGGTGGACTCCCCGAAGCTGAAACAATGAAAGAAATGAAGCCACTGACAGAAGCAGAGAGAAGGTAAAATTCTGTCACTCAATTCCGCTGTATGGGTGGAGAGATGCATCCCACACACCAAGCAATTCTCCAATACCAGCTAGGTATCCTATAATTCAACTCAATTCCAAGACTATCTACCTGGAGATAATGTCAGATCCCACAGGTTTAGGGGGCAGCCCTGCAAGACTGCCCCCTACTTCCTACAGATGCTAATTGGAAGTTCAGTTTGTCACCTGAGCTTCTGACTGATGGGCTATAGATCAGAGGTTCCCACTACCCCCTCCTTAGGTTTGATTTATTTGCTAGGGTGGTTTACAAAAAAACTCAGGAAACTAGTTTACTCACTGGATTACCAGTTTACTCACTAGATTACCAGTTTACTCACTAGATTACCAGTTTACTACAAAAGGATATTACTCAGGAATAGCAAGATAAAGAGACAAGCAGGGCAAGGTATGGGGACAAGTGTGCAGAGCTTCCTTGCTCTCTGAGTAGCCTAGTATCTCTTCAATCTTCAACCTGGAAGCTCTATGAAGCCTGTGCTTTTAAGTTTTTGTGGAGGCTTCATTACAAAAAGCATCATTGATTACATCATTGGCCATTTTAATTGAATTTAATCTCCAGCTCCTCTCTTCTCTGGAGGTCTGAGTGTGGGACATAAAATTCCAACCCTTTAATCACATGGTTTCTTCTGGTGATCAGAGCCCATCCTCAGGCGACCTAGGGGATTTCCAAAATTCACCTCATTAACATAACAAAAGACATCCTTACCACTTTCATCACTTAGGAAATTCCAAAGGTTTAGGAGCTCTGTGCCGGAAATGGGGAGAAAGACTCAATATATATTTCTTATTATAAATCACAGTATCAGAGAGGGAAAAATACCTTGATTTCTCCCTTCCAGTCTCTCTCATCAGTGCCTCCCATTCACTGAATATAGCAAAAAGTCAGTTAGCAAGAAAAAATTGGAAACAGTTTGTAAGGGTGAGTTCCAGCAATACAGCAGAACAGGCAACTACTGGGGAAATGGATCTGAGAGTCAAGAAGCAAACGTCCAGCTTAGACCCTTTGAGGTATAAATGACAGAAGAGTCAACTGAGAATAGCTTAAGCTAGAAGGGCCTAACTAAATGTCTCAACTACATCAAGATGGACATTCTTTCCATCTTTCAGCTCTGCCATCTTCAGCACATTGACATACTATGTGCATGGTTTCATGATGGTTGCAGAGTTTCAGGCAGCACAGATAGGAAAACATCCGGACAGAGCATGGAATTGTTTATTCCTATTTGCCTGGCTTTTCCTTCAGCAAAGTACTTGCTGAAGCCCCTCAGAAGAATTCCTCTCACAAACTCCTTAGTCATAATTGAGTTATTAATACATGGCCATGCCTAAATCACTGGCAAGAAATGGAAATGGCCCATCCAGATCGGCCCAACTCAACTATGGTTTCTCCCCCTGAGCTGGGAATGAATGTTGCCTCCTAAGGCACATAGCTGGGAGAAGGAGAGAAGATAGCTGAACAATGATCATGATGTGTTAGAGTGGGGGATGGAAGAGGGGTTTATGAATGCTTGTTGATAGGAACATGGTACCTGTTATAGTTTCCCTTTCACATTCTTATTCACTTGACTTCCTTACTACTTGGCCTGAGGCATCTGTCTGTTTTGTTTTGGGTGGGGTGAGGTAGGGAAAAGAGGAAATTAGGATTGATTCAACAGAAATGAAAAGAATGTTGCTCATTTTTTTTAAAAGAACATTTCTAATACAGGCTTGAATAATTAAATGATTGGCCTTCAGTGCATAGGTTTATTTATGTACATGGTCATAATGTTTAAAATATTTAACAACTGGAATCAAATTAACAACTGGCCATTCAGAAACAGACTATTGGCCAATCAGAAAAGACAAGGCTGAGAAAGGGCTAGCAGTGCTGTACTTGTGCAAACCAGCTGAATGTTAACACTGCCCATAATACCAATTTGAAGAGATACCAAATGGTAACTGGTAACCAGTGAAACATGAGTCTCCCTCCTGTTCCATTCCTCAGCTCCCCAGTTCACTTCTTCAAAGGCAACCACTTTTACCAGAAAAACAGGCTTTTCATGCTCTGCAGTAAGATAAAGCCAGGCTTTGTCAAGGAAGAAACTAACTTTCTAAATCCAGTCATTTATCCCCTTAGTTTAGCATCCCTTTAGGGTGCTAACTACCTGGCTTAGTGGATTTGATTAGATAGTTTTGCATATTGGAGGTCCCAATCATCAGTAAGTGGGAAGGATTTAGTCCATTCTTTCCATTTGGAACAAATGTGGCTGAAAAAGAGACAGAGTGGCGAGAAGGTCTCTTAGCTAGGTTGAAGGCAGTGCTGAGGGATAGGGAGCTGGAAGTATATGGCCTTACAGGCTTTTCAGAACCAACATAAAGGTCAACAATTCAGGGAAATCTAGGGACATAGGATGTTTGGGCAGAATAAGTCTCCCTCCCAAAGTGGCAGAGGCAAGGACCAGAAAACCAGAAACGATGCCATGGACAGTGCTGTTAAGTGTAAGGCCCTACTAACACACTTGCCATATTAAGGGTCAAGGAACTAGAGGATGATTGCCATAGATATTCAGAGTGTTCTAAAGTGTTGGTGAGGCTAAATCAACCAGGGATACCATAAAGCCGTCAGCTGAGGTGGGCCAGAGCCATCTTCATTAGTAGATACCTATAGGATGGCCAAGTTTCATTGTACCTCAGGTCACAACCAAAATTAGCCCCACTGCAGAAAAGTCTAGCAAGAATTCAAAGGAGACATTGCAGGTCTCAGGACCCAGATTCCCCAGCAGTGTCTCAAATCTATGTTAGCTACCCCTAGTCCTCCTTCCTATTCCCCAGAATGACATTTGGGTGAGTGCAGACTGAGAGAGATGGATTATTAAGTGATTAATTTACCTAAACTTAAAAGGAACTATTTAAGTTGATCATTTTGGTCTAATCTTAAGGGTTTTCTCCTGCTATCTAGAGGCTGAGGACATTTTACTTACATGGCTGAATGTATTTTGAGTACATCTGTGATATTGCCATAAAAATGTCAAGTAGTTTTTCATATGAATTGCTGCCAAGACAGAAGATTGTGTTGTTTGGCAATTATAGTTTATCTTCCTAAGCTTAACTCTTAGAAGGTAACCAAATTTTCCTGATATCCACATTTTTGATGGTTACATGTATGTCAAATGACTTCTTAGAATATATGAGAAATCAACACAAACATGTTTCAATTAGGGCATTAGTAAGGCTGCCATTACAGAGGGAATAAAGCAAATAAAGCTTTTACTACAAAAGGACAAAGGAATTATACAAAAAGGAATTAATACAAATACAAAAGGGATATTCTGGTTAAGGATTCCCCAGGAGTAAAGGGAAACACTCTTATCAGGTAGAAATTATACTTTACTTCCTAAATGAGTGAAAGGATTGGAAGTATATTATCAATAAGGTAAAATTTGGACTCCAAGAACCATTCTAAACGTGAATTTGAAAAGCACTGGACTAATGCTATTAGCTGTCCCTCCTCTCAGGTGCTTTTCCTCCTCCCAGGAAATCTGAAGCTAAAATGAACTATCCTTCTTCACTTCCATTGTTTTTGTTAGGGAGGCGGAGGAACAGCACAATATGGAGTTTGTTAGAGGGAATTCAGTATCATTCTAGGAATTTTAAGATGCACATTAAGACCCATCTCCATTAAGTTTTCTCTAAGTCACACAAATCCAATCATTCTGCTTCCCACCCTCAAATAGAACTGATAATGAAAAATTTAATGCTTTTGCAAATACGATATTTTTGTCCTTTTATTTTCATAGACATTCAAGAGTGTAAACTAGCTTGGAGCAAAGTTCATAAGATCTGCAAAGCATATAACATAGTGCCAAGGACAATGTTAGACAATACATAACAGAATTGAATTAACTACTCCCTTCAATGGCTTCTATTCATGATTTAATTAGACCATGATGGAGAGTGTTAACACAGCATGTTAATGAAACCTCTCCTTACCCCCACCTCCCGAAGTTAACTGAAGATGCTTTATGATGTTCCAGATTCTCCTTACTCTTTTCATGGTTGATTGTGATTCCATTTTAGAGATTTATCAATTATGTGGATATATCAACAAATTAAGTGTTCATTAAAAAATAAAAAGAGCCCTGGCTGCTGTGGCTCGGTTGCGCGTCCTCTCACAAAGCAAACGGTCACCAGTTCGATTCCGGTACAGGGCACAGGCCCGATTCACAGTGGGGGTAAGCAACCAATCATTCTCTCACATCTACGTCTCTCTCTCTCTCTCTCTCTCTCCCTCCCTCCCTCCCTCCCTCCGTTACCCTCTTTCTAAAATCAAAAATGAAAAAAGTGAAAAATAATATTTAGTGAATAACGTTGGTGAAATGTCTTGATCCATGCTTCTACTTCATTTTTCTTTAAAGCTATCAAAAACAGAAACAAAACAAAGGTGTGGGTGTAAGACTTCATCTGCAACTGTGATCAGTCACATTAAGGGCGAAAAGGAAACCTCAAGGGATATTTTCGCCCGCCACCCCCCACCACCGCTCGGCATTAAGATCCCCAAACGGATATTATTGCTTCATAATACAACTTGACGCCATCAGAACATGACATAGACAAGTTGTGAGGACCAAATCTTTCAAATCTTTAACCTTAGGGGTGGCATTTTCTGATTAAAAATTCCCGAGAAACCCAATATAATCAACAGTTGTAAGAGAAATGAGGTTCCCGCTATAGGGAGGTGGGGTGGGGGCGATACAGGTGGGCACCCAGTTGTTTACGTCACAACCTGCTGAAGGCGCCGCGCGCCATTGCTATGGAGCCTGCCCTCTTCCTATTCTTCCGCCAGCGGTCGTCGTCCCCTCGGGTTCGGTGACCTGCCCGGCAGTCCACAGGGAGCGCAATGCCGCCAGAGAGCTGCTGGAGGGGGCGGTGGGATTCCGCTGCACCCTGAGCATCGGGCCGATGAGCACTGCGCATATTGCCCGCCACTCCCCTCCCGGCCTCGGCAAGGAAGGGAGCGACAGCGGGACGAGCCCGAGGCCCGCACAGGGCCACCTCTTTCACCACGTGTGGGGAGAGAGCTCCATCAGCCACGCCACTGCGTAGCTTCCAAGTGAGTGTCTACGAGAGAGGACGGGAGGGGCGGGGCGCGGAGCAGCGGGAAAGAGTGGGTTGTAGCGGGGAGACGCGCCCTGCGTGATAGACGCTCGGGGCGGGGGAGGAAAAGGAGCCTAAAAACGCGGGGAGTGGAGGCCGGCAGCGAAGTAGAGGCTAGGGGTGGAGCCGAGGCCGCGTGCCAGAGTGCCAGAGTACCAGTACTGGAGTGGCCGCGGGCGCCCTTCCCAAAAGAGGGGTGCGGCTTCTTGCTCCTCCAGCTCGGGGTAGAAGTGAAAGAGAAACCAATCGCTGTTTTTTTTTCCATCACAGCCTCCCGCCAGGCACCGCTTCCGGGTCCCGCGGGGCGGGTTCAGCAGCCGGGAGCTCGCCCGCGGCAGTAGTATCTCTGCGCTAGGCCCCGCCCCTCCCTCGCCCCGCCCCCTCCCTGGCGCGAGCCACCTCTTCACACGTCCCCTCCTCCTCAGAGTTCACGCAGGGAGTCGGGCCCGGGCCGCCTCTGCCACCTCGGCTGCTGCCGCCGCCTTGATTCACCACCCTCGCCATGGCCGAGGACCTCTCCGCGGCCACTTCTTACACCGAAGATGATTTCTACTGCCCCGTTTGTCAGGAGGTGCTCAAAACGCCGGTCCGGACCGCTGCCTGTCAGCACGTGTGAGTAGACGTCCCCTCTCCTGTGCGGTGCCGGGTGGTCGTTTAGGCCCAGCATCCGGCCCCGGACCCTCGGCGGCGTCCTGACAGGAGAGGAGCTCGCCGTGGCCTACCCGAGCTCCGCTCGGCGCGGAGGGCCCATTTCTGATACGTGAGAGCCCGCTTCGCCCTCCCTCCGAGCTCCGGGCCCTCTGGAGGCGCCCGGCCCCTCAGCCCTAGCTCCAGGTTTCCGGCTCTACCTTGCTTTTGCGCCCCCGGGGCAGGGCCCAGCCCCTTCTCCTTGGCGTCTTCAGGCCCCGGAGGCCCGTCTCCTCTCCTCCGGGCCGGGGAGGAATGGCAGGGAATGTGGAGCCTTTTTGTTTCCTAGCAACCTGAGTGAAGGCTGGGTGTCGAGTGTCAAAGCCCTCCGAGGAGGTGCCGGCACGGGCCCGCTCGCCCTACTCTGAGCTGCCTGGCTTTAAAGTTGTACCTTCTCATCCTTTAGTATCTTCGTCCATCCTTTCCCAATCTAAGAGCTCTTACCTTACCTTCCAACCCTGCTTCCCAGACCTCCTTTGAAAGTGTTTTGTTTCGTTTGAATTTAGTACATGTTAGAATGATCTAGAGGGGATTTTCTTCTCTCATATGTTGGAAGTGACAGGATTTCCGGGTATTGACGTGATAGTTTCCCTTTGTTTTACCCTTTTGCTTATTACTTGGTTATTACAAGGGTGGAGATAAAGGAAGACTGCTGTTAGAGGGAATCAACTGAAAATAAGGCAGTAACCCAACGGGTGAGGGAGAACACGGAGGGATTAGGTGAGGTGTCATGGTGTTTGATTTGGCATATTTTTATAGGAAGGGCTTCGATAATTTCATAGACTACTGGAATGTCAGTAAGGGTTGGAAGGAGTACTTCTTGAAAAGGCACTTCTGACAATCTTGGCTGCTGATCAGGGCCCCCGGGCAACTTTTTAAGTAAACATATCAATTCCCAGGCTCCATTCCATACTTACAAAATAATTTCTGGCAGGTGAGGTCTGGAAATCTTTATTTTAGAAGAATACATTTAGGCTTAAAAGTAGCTGAGAAGAATCAAACAAGTTTCTAAATAAAAACCCCCCCTCCTTATTTTTTTGGAGAGGGAGGTTCTACAGTTTTGTAAAGAATGGATTGAATTTTGGGTTAATCAGAAATTTTATTTCAATTGTTCCTTGATACCCACTGTTCTCACTGTGATCTTCGATCTTAACTCTACTACCTACCTTATTTCTATTCTGTGGTGATGTGAGCCAAGAGTTTGTGGCTTTTCATGATAGAAGTTATGCCATTTATGTTTTTCTTGCTTAAGGGAGGTAAATGACAGTGGGAAATTACTTTATTATTTGGACCGACAAATGTGAATTGTTAGAAAAATATTTTGAAATGTCTAGGGTACAATGTATGTTTTTTAGCATTTAATCTGTCAGTATTCATGATCATAAATTGATACCTTTTCTGTGCTTGTGCTGGCAGTGGGTGAAAGAAAGGAATGAAGGGCAAAGTGGGAGGAAGTAAATTTTTCTGGACAGAATCATTTCAGTTACCCTGTGGGTCATTGACCCTATAGAACTCACTGTAATCTCTAGTTCCCACTCAAAATTCCAAGCAGTTTGCTCGTCTATTTTCCTTATGGATCATTTAAAATCAGACTGAAATTTGACTTGACCTTAAGGTTATGGAAAAGAGAGTGGAGATGATCGTTGAGGACCTTTCTCAGATCAACTCATTGAGCTTGGTTGTGATCAGACTAGATATGGAAATGAAATGAAACACAGAGCAGATTTTGTTAGGAGGAATGAACACTACTCTAACACTCTCCTCCATCTCCTGTCTTTTGCCCCCTCCCTCAAACCTCCAACACACACAGTTAGTTGCTCTGGGTTCTGGTTGAACAAGGAATTAAAGAAAGCAAGGGGGGGATGAAGTTTTATATGAAAGGGATGGGAATAGTGAAACAGGGCCTCATTGATTGGAAGAGTGTGGTGGGAAAATAGATTTCTGTTTTAAATAATCTAAGTTTACAATGTCATTTGCTCTTTTCACAAAGGACAAACCTGTGCCTTTAAACAAATTTATATTTAGTTACAAAGTCAGCTTTTGATTGATAAGTAGTGAGAGATAAGATGATAATGCTTTGGGTCACTGTGGCAATATGGGTATGTTAGAAAATAAAGTAGCTTTTTTAAAAAAAATATTTATTTTTAGAGTGAGGTAAAGGAGAAAGAGTGAGAGAAATATCCATGTGTGAGAGAAACATTGATCAGTTGCCTCACGTGCCCTGACCCGGCATCAGACCAACAACCCTTTAGTTTGTAGGCGGACTCCTGACCCACTGAACTGTACCAATCAGGGTAGAAAAATAAAGTTTTCATTACCATTTCAATGACAGCAAAGCATTTGCCCGCTACTAGTCAAAGGAGCAAGTTCATTTTTGTTAGAATAACTCCACCAAAATATAAATTCTCATTTGATCCCCATTCATTCCTTCAAACAGCAATTGTGGAATACTTTCTGTATGTCAGGTACATGGAATAACAAAGTGCCTTATCGCTAGAAGCTGTTAATAGTATAATAGAGAAGACCTATAGATGAATGTGGTTAATATGAGAGAGATTTATTTAGGTATAAAATTTTATGTGAGCATTGAGAGTAGGTATCTAAATCAGCCTTTGACTATAGGGGAGATTTCCTTGATGAAGTAATACTTTAGGTCAGAATTGGTATTCAGAGTTTGTTGGGTAATACCCAGATTAGGTTCATAGCATATGCAGAGGCAAGAAGGGATTACAGAGAATGACTGTATCCGGTCTACAAAGTTTGGCTGAAGCCAAAGGATGAGTGTAGTGGAGATAGAGTTTATAGATATTGGCAGGAACTTACTGTGTAAACCAAAACTTTTTCCTGAAAGCCATAGATACCAATTCAGTTTTTGACAGAGCAGTAGCATGGTCACATTTCAGTTTTAAAAAGTTCACTTTAGTAGTGGGGTCCAGCTTGTTAGTGGTAAGGCTAGTGAAGAGGTCATCCATTGCTGTGTCAGAGAGAGAAATGATTGGAACCTGAACCGAGGAAATGATACTGGAACTGGAGAGATTTCTGACATTTTAAGGATATCGTGTGAGATTTGATATGCTCATTGGTTAGGTTTGCGTATGTAGATCTGGAATACATGGATCTAGAATTGAGTATGGACATAGACATAAGAAGGGGTGTATAAATTGAAAGGTAGCAGAGAGCCTAGATGGAACAAAGTGCTGGGGAATACATTTTAAAATATGGAGTGAAGAATAGTGCAGTCTGAGAAGGAATGGGCAGGATAGGAAGGAAACCTAGGATAGAATGTGACGATGGAAACAGAAAAATTGTAAGGAAACCAATCAGCAGCAGTATCAGATATACTATTTTGGAAAGCATGTAAAGTCTAATTAAGAATATTAAAGTTGATCGATGTACTCAAAGTCAGTTTTCAGAAGAAGGTACAGACTGGCATAGTAGTAATGTATTTATCTCCTTTGGTGATGTCCTTTGTAATCTTTCCTTTTGTGAATGGTCAAGGAAATAAATAACTCTTGTGCATTGTTAGAAGTAAGTTCCATTACAAGGAAAATCACAGATAATGACAAAGTGATGCCTTGCCAGATTCTTAAATGTGGAAATCTAATCCGTTTGCTTTTAGGCATCATTATAAGGAAGCACCTTTTAAAATAAGCTAATGTAGCCCTCTCTGGTGTGGCTCGGTGGATTGAGTGCTGGGTTGTGAACCAAGGGGTCACTGGTTTGATTCCCAGTCAGGGCACATGCCTGGGTTGCAGGCCAGATCCCTAGCTGGGGGTGCGTGAGAGGCAACCACATGCTGATGTTTCTCCCCCTCCTGTTCTCTCTCCCTTCCCTTCTCTCTAAAAATAAAATCTTAAAATAAGCTAATGTAAATCAGCTTCCACTTCCCATTAAGCACAGATTTATATGATTCTCTATTAACTTGCCTTGGATTATCCAGTCCCTGAATTTTCAGTTTATAGCTGAAAATTCTTGTAATTTTAATAGCTTTATTGGTATCTTGTCATTTGAGCATATATAATTTTAAAAATTCTTCTTTCTACAGATTTGTTATAATTCTGAAAGCCAAGCTTATATTGGTTCTTGCCAGTTTAATAAGTGGCTGCTCTAGACCATCTTTTCCCTTAAGGTTTTTAAGACTATGACATAATTTTAAAAAGCTATGCTATCTAATTATGTAACAGAAAATTGGCTTTTCAGTCCTGAAGACCATTTCAAAAAGTCTTTTTTTTTTCCCAGTTATTTTGGGGAAGGATTTTGATTTTAAGACTAGGAGGATAGGCCCTGGCTGGTGTGACTCAATAGATTGAGTGCTGGTTCAATTCCCAGTCTAGGGCACATGCTTGGGTTGTGGGCCACGTCCCCAGTAGTGGGTGCACGAGAGGCAACCACACATTGATGTTTCTCTCCCTCTCTTTTTCCCTCCCTTCCCCTCTGTCTAAAAATAAATAAAATCTTTTTTAAAAAGACTAGGAGGATAAAAGGTGACAGATTTTACTAAAATCAGGAGCATGATAGTTGGGAAAGTTGTTTTACTCTTAGTGTCTGTTGATCAGCCTTTTGTTAGGAGAGGAGAGTGAGTAAGGACAGAAATTCATCTAGCATCTTCTAATTTAAAGTTGAAAGAAACTTAAAGATAACATTTTTAAGTTGTTTTAGAGTAATGTACTATGCTAAAGACACAGGATCTTTTGATATGTGAAAAAAATTGTTTTAGTAATCTTGATTTGTACCTTTTTTCCTCCTTGTTCTATACTTTGTTTTCAAATAAGCTCTGTTTAGCAGATTCAAATAGTCTAGCCAAAGGGAGATGAGGAATAAGCAATTTTATAGACTCGTGTTTGGTTATACAGAAGAAGAAACAAGTTCAATTGGAGATAGAAGACCTGAATAACTTTCCTTTGTACCTCTTGTCACAGCTTATAATCAATATTTTTGGAATCAGATGATTGGAGTACTGTCATTCTTACCCGTTAGACTATAACCTCTATAAAGGCAGTACCCCAGGTTTATGTTCACTTACCTGAATGGGTATGCATTCAATATTGAATAAAGGAATGAATGGGTTTGTGTTGAGAGAGCACAGATTATAGCTGTATCACTTTGTTAAGTCATTTAATTCCTTTTGCCCTGTTTTGTCCATAAAATGGATAAAAATGTGTTACCTATTTCACAGGGTTGTTGCAAGGAACAAGTGAGGTAATGTTTGTGCATAATATATGTGTTTAACAGTTTTTAAAATACATAATATAAAATTATGTCATTAGTTTAATAACTACAACACTCCACACAAAAAGGTAGATTTAAAAAAATGTTGACATACAACATTGGCATTTGTTTATTGCTCGTAAGTCTACAGATCAGCTGTGGTTTGACTGATGTAGGCTGGTTCATCTGGGCTTGACTCCAGGCTACAGGTTGCTTTCAGGCCTGCTCCACGTGTCTGTAATTCTTTTGGAGTCAGAAGTGCAAGAAGCAAGACCAAGTGGGCAGGCTTATTTCTATCCTCTGCTCATATTCATTGATTGAAACAAGTCATGTGGCCATGCCCAACAGCAATGGTGAGGGGAATACATTAGTTGCTCTTACGTTGGGAGGGGTGGGGAGTGAATCCTTGCTGAACAAAATTCAAATTAGCACACGAAGTGACTTAACACAGTCTTTTCCAAATTTATACCTTGGTAAATGTTATTCTATGGTGTCTGGCAGTTTCGGTGTAGTTTTCTCCCTTTATCAGTGGGGGATAAATTCCAAGACTCCAGTGGATTCTTATAATTGTAGATAGTATTGGAACCCTATATATACAGTATTTTTTCTTATATCTATTATAAAGTTTAACTTTTAAATTAGGCACTGTAAAAGATTAACAACAATAATTAATATACTGTAGTAAAAGTATAGGAATGACTCTGGGGCCATTAGTAAGTAAAATAAGGGCTACCTGAACACAACCACTGCTATACCGGGTCACCTGATTTGGTCACTAAGATGGTTACTGATTAGTGGGCAAGGAGCATATACACAAAAAGCTAGATTATTATTGTAAATAGAAAGGCATCTATTTCAAGTTCTTTTGGTACAGGTAGTTAGTACCAAAGGATATGTGGTGAATGGAGAATATTGTAATTCATAATTATAAAGGCATAAAGGGAATAATATGACCGTGTCCTATAATCACTTATATATATCTTTCCGGTGATATGTGTATAAACAAGGTTGCAAATATTATTTTCTTGTTTTTCACATAAAGAACAGTATACGGTATGCATTCCTTTGTACCTTGTTATTTTCGTGTTATTATCTCAGTGATCATTCTGTGTTAGTACATAGAGGACCTTCTTTCTTTTTTGGTTGTTGAGTTTTCATTCATTCAACAAACATTGCCTATGCATTATGTACCTTGCAGGACATTTCGTCCTGTCCAAAGCATCCATGGAGATGTCCATGCCAGCCCATCTACCACTGCCTACTAGGCTGTAGAAGTAGGCAGGGTTATTGTTGACAATACAGACGCAACACAATTATTTGACCAAGAAAACATGACAGTATTTTTATGTATTAATCTTGTAAATCAGAAGTAAAAGTAAACATGGGCTGTTTGAACCCATGGACTTTTTTGGCAGCACCAGATATCAGGGACCATTTGGCATGGGCCACATGTGCTCATGGACATTTTTGATAGTACTATATTTCAAGGATCTTTTGGTGTGAACGAAATGTCTCTGTGGATGTTTTAGGACCAAATATCCACTAATCATTATATACTAATACTAATGTAGATAAAAATCCCTGTCCTCATAGAATATAATTTAGTATTCTACTAGTATTCCATTGTTTGATGTATCATTGTTTAACCAGTCCCAATATTGATGAGCATTTAGGTTGTTCCTAATTATTTGTTGTTAGGAATATATCTCAATGATTAAACTTATATAAATACTGTTTCACATGTAAGAGTTTTCCCTCTAAGATAAATTTTCACAAGTTGAAGTGCTGGGTCAATGGGTAAAATACAGGGGAATTTGTCAGCTGTATCATACAGGGATGATTACAGCTTTAGCAGAGTGTTTTGTATGTGGGAAGTGCTCATGGTTTTGATTTGAGGATGATGGATTATATCTTTGGGTTAAGAGATTTAATAGTTTTTGGATTGGATTGAGGTAAATTGGCATTCATTGCTTTAACAAATTTAATGAATGCCTATTAGTTGCCCAAGTCTGTGCTGGGCATACAATGTTGAAGAGTTAGATATGATGATCCCTGCTGTCTCGGAGCTTGTGTTATTGAGATGTATTTTTTTTTTTATTTTTAAAGATTTTGTTTATTTTAGAGAGGGGACAGGAGGGAGGAAGAGAGGGAGAGAAACATAATGTGTGGTTGCCTCTCATGAACCCCTTGTTAGGGACCTGGCCTGCAACCCAGGCATGTGCCCTGATTGGGAATCAAACCTGCGACCTTTGGGTTTGCAGGCTGGCACTTAATCCACTGAGCCACACACCAGCCAGGGCTGAGACATACTTTCATTCACATAAATACTCAAATAAACGTGTAGTTACAAACTTAGGTTCTGAGAACGTGTAAGAGGGGGATCAGATTTTGGGTGGGTTGGGGGTGGGTGGGTAGGTAGTCAAAGACCGTTCTTGAGGAAGAGATACTGTTGCTGAGATTTAAGTGGTATGCAGGTATTCATTTATTGAGGGCTGTGGTTGCTTTTTAAAGAATTTATTTTATTTATTGATTTTTATTTTTTTAAGGGATTTATTTTATTTATTGATTTTTTTATTGAAGTTGAGGAGGGGAGAGAGAGAAACATCGATTTGTTGCTCTACTCATTTATGTACCCTGGCAAGGGATTGAACCCTGCAACCTGGGTGTATTGCAACGATGGTCTAACCAACTGAGGTTCCTGGCCAGGGCTTAGAGGGTTGTGTTTGTGTACAGAATATTCTGGGGTAGAGGGAACATTCTGGGCAAAGACTCCAAGGTAGAGAGAACATTTAGGGCCTTGTATTTTAGTGAAGGAACATGTTTTAGCCTTTAGCCTCTTAATTTAAAAAAACAAAACAAAACTATTTTGTAAGCAGTTTCCTCATCTTTATTCTACAGATGAGGAAACTAAGTGTCTTTTAAAACTCTTATTTTTAAGAGTTCAAGGTAATGAATATAAGTTTTCTGAAACATTGTCTGGCACATATTAAGTACTCAATAAATAGTGACTGCTCTTTTTTATAAATGTCATGTTGCTTTCCACAAAATTGAGCTAACTTACAAAATACCATTAGTACTATGAAAGTGGTTCTGGCCCTGGCTGGTGTAGCTCAGTGAATTGGGTGTGGGCGGAGAACCAAAGGGTCGCTGGTTCGATTCCCAGTCAGGGCACAGTCTTGGGTTGCAGGCCAGGTTCCCAGTAGGGGCCACATGAGAGGCCCCACTTGATGAGCCACACCTTGATGTTTCTCTCCCTCTCTTTCTCCCTCCATTCCCTTCTCTGAAAATAAATAAATAAAATCTTTCTTTAAAGTGTATCTGTATTCCATCATCTTTGCCAGCTTTTTTAAAACAATTTTTTGCTAGTTTAATACAGCTCCTGAAGGTAGTTAGAAGTTACTTTAAAATCTATTTCTATGGTTGTTAGCAAGCTATGTGCACTTTTCCACATTAAATTTTTATATACTAATTTATAATTTTACCATAGATAAAATTATAGTATATTTATAATAATTTTTATGGCTATTTTTAATGCTAGTCTGATTTCATTTTTTTATAGATTTGAGAGAGAGAGACATCGATTTATTGTTATATGTACTTATGCATTCATTGGTTGATTTTTGCATGTGCCCTGATTGGGGATCAGTTAAGCAACCATGACATATTGGGATGATGCTCTAAACAACTGAGCTACCTAACCAGGGCCTTAATGATAATCTATTATAATTTACACTTATTTTATATTATTTTTCTATTTAGTTACTTTTCTTTTGTGTATTATTATCTTACATGTTCAGATTTGAGATATTTGATTATCTAAAATTATAATGCTGTTCTCTTTTTTTATTTGTTAAATCTTTTTAAAAATGGTTCATTTTTTGGACCTATCTGGGATTCACTGAGATATATGATGTGTGTCTTTGAATCTGAATTGGACATTCTTAATCAGTTTAGCAGGTATTCTTTTTGCATTATTTTAAAAATCTTTTAGTATATTTGAATTCTTTAAATAATTTGACTTTGGGGGGATTCTTCACTTTCATTGATTACTTTTGCAGTTTTAGTACAGTACTATGATTTGTTAAATTTTGTGGGGTGCGGATATAGCATATACACACATACTGCCACAAGTGCCTGCATGCACACAATTCTGTGAATACCATCAAGAGCAGGCAGGGTAGGGATTTTTGCTTCTTTTGTTCTCTGCACTATACCTAGTATTTCTTATGTAGTAAGTACTTAATACATATTTATCAAGTGAGTATGCATTATAGTATGTAGACATGTACTTCAAAAAATATGGTAGGTTTATCATTTTTGCCCTTTTTAAAATAACTTTCCTTTAAGTTAAACCTTTTATTTTGAGATCATTGTAGTTTTACACGTACTTGTAAAAAATAATAAAATCCTGTGTCCCCTGAAACAGTTTCCCCGATGGTAACATTGTATAACTATAACCAGGATATCTACATTGGTAAAGATATAGAACATTCCATTACCACAAAGATCCCTCACATAGCCCTTTTATAACCACACCCACTTTCCTCTTGATCCTACCCCACTCCTCCTTAACCCTTGGCAAGCATTAATATTCTCTAGTTCCATAATTTTTTCATTTCAAGAATCTTAGAACCAATAGGATAGTACAGAGAGATTTCTGGATACGAGAACAGATAAAAATCATTAACTTTTTATACTAACAATATTATTAGAAGAAAAGCCCTATTTATAATAGCAATAAAAACAATAATGTATATGTATTTAGAATATTTAGAGTAATTATTAGAATAAATATAAAAATTACGAGGCTCTTATATGGAAAACTTAAAAACTTCATTGAAAAGTATAAGAAATCTGAGTAAGTGGTAAGACATGACACATGTATGGAGAGATTCAGTAAAATTAAGATGCCAGTTCTTCCCCAGATAACTTTAAAAATGCTAATGCAATTAAAATAAAATCTCCACATGATTCTTTTGGTAGACTTTGAAAAACTGATTAAAAAATTTTAATAATGATTTAATAGCCATGAATAACTAAGAATATTTAGAAAAAGTAGAATATAGAACCAACCCTACCAGGTATCATGACATATTATGAAGCTATGGTTATTAACATGGTATAATATTAACATGGTATAATATTGACTCGGCAGTAGATAAATGATCAGTAGAACATGTTACAGGTTGCATTTCTGTTAGAAGTTTGGCTTATCATATTTAAGTTTTTAATCCACCTGGAAAAATTTTTTTATGTATGGTATACAGTAGATACTCCATAAAAAGCCATGAACCAAATACTGTTTTACTGAACAAGCCATTCTCCCACATTGATTTGTGCTATCATATTTATTAAAGATAGAACTATTTCTGGTGCATGCAGGGGGAATATCTCTGAATTTGAGGGGGAGAAGGCTTAAGACTACAAAAGTACAAGCTGTAATTTTAGGGAAAAATGATGAATTTAGATTACTTTAAAAATTGAAATTTTCCATAGCAAATGATCACAAACAAGGTTAAAGACAAGTGAAGGCTAAACAATGAAAACACTGTTGTTTTGCAACAGATTGGTGTATACGTGATTTCCACCCTGCATGTTGATTTTTTGGCTATAAGCGAATGGCAGCTGAAGCAAAGTACATTAACACTCAGCTCAGTAACAAACCACAGAATCATAAACTATTATACAAAATATCAACCTACATTTTTTGTTTGTTTTGACCATGAGTTTTCTCTTGGAGAAGCTGTTGAAAATTTACTAGCTTCATCCCTGGCTGGTGTGGCTCAGTGGACTGAGTTTTGGCTTGCTAACCAAAAGGTCACTGGTTTGATTCCAGGTCAGGACACATGCCTGGGTTGTAGGCCAGGCATGGGAGAGGCAACTGATGATTGTTTCTCTCCTTCTCTTTCCCCCTCTCTTCCCTTCTCTCCAAAAATAAATGAAATTTATAAAAAGAAGAAGAAAAAAATTGCTAACTTCAGCCATTCCTTATAACCCTCTGACCCCTCTCTAAAATTTTAGGGTCATGTGTTTATTAGGAACTTAAATGTCTTTTTAAATGTGTTAATATTTTTATTAGGATTGTTTGGGCTAAGTGCTCTGGTGACATGGTTGCATAGGTAGTCTACCCCAAGTATTTTTTCCCTGCAAGCCCTGTAAATTTTAGTGTGCAGTTTTGCAGAATGCAAAGAGTTTCTGTATTGCATATATTGTATTGTATCAGAAATGTCAAACATATATGAAGCAAATGATCTAGTATCAAGATGATGAAATTCTAGGTTGTAATCATTTTCCTTCAGAACTTTGACACACCATTCTAATTGTTTTGTCACCTCTTTGTTATTGCTGATGATTTTGATGCTAATCTGATTTTTCTTAGTAAGTCATCTATTTCTTTTTATTGCCCCTGTGGAAAATATTACAAGTAGAAAAAAATCATTAATTTGGACTTCTGGCCAAGGTGGAGCCCTAGGTATATATGCTTTGCTTCCTTGCACAACCAAAGAACAACCAATTTAAAAACAAAAACAACAGGAGCTGCCACAAAATTGAACTGTTTGGAACTCTGATAACCAAGGAGTTAAAAAAGAAACACTCATCCAGCCTGGTAGGAGGGGCAGAGATGGGCAGCCAGTAAGGAGAAGACAACCCGGCAAGGTGGAAGTTAGTGGACCAGGTGGTCCCACATTCACATGTGGATAAACTGGAAGGAACAACTGGGGAGTGAGACAGACTGTGAAACCTTTCCCTGTCTGGAACCTAGGGTTGCAGTGCGGGGAAATGAAGTGTTAAAACCTCTAGCTGTAAAAATATGTGGGGGTTGTGGCTACAGGAGAAACTCCCAGTCTCAGAGGAGAGTCCGTTGGAGGGACCCACAGGGTCCTAGAATGTAAACATACCCATTCACCCAGGAATCAGCACCAGAAAGGCCCAATTTGCTTGTGGGTAGTGGGGGAAGTGACTGAAAGCAGGTAGAGAGCTGATTAAGTGGCATTGTTCCTTCTCTGACCCCACCTGCACATACAGCACCACAATGCAGCCTGTGGGTTGTGCCACCCTGGTAAATACCTAAGGGTCCAGCCCTTACAACGTAACAGTCATGCCAAGACAAAGAAATATGGCCCAAATGAAAGAACAAATCAAAACTCCAGAAAAAGAGCTGAGCAACAAGGAAATAGCCAACCTATCAGATGCAGAGTTCAAAATACTGGTAATCAGGATGCTCACAGAAATGATTGAGTAAGGTTGCAAAATAAAGGAAGAAGTGAAGTCTATGCAAAGTAAAATAAAGAAAAATGTGCAGGGAACCAAGAGTGAAGGGAAGGAAACTGGGACTGAAATCAGTGATTTGGAAAAGAAGGAAGAAATAAACATTCAATCAGAAGAGAATGAAGAAACAAGCATTCAGAAAACTGAAGAGGGGCTTAAAAACCTCTGGGACAGCTTTAAACATTCCAACATCCAAATCATAGGGGTCCCAGAAGGACAAGAGGAAGAGCAAGAAATTGAAAACTTATTTGAACAAATAATGAAGGAGAACTTCCCCAATCTGGCAAAGGAAATAGATTATCAGGAAGTCCAGGAAGTTCAGAGAGTCCCAAAGAAGTTGGACCCAAGGAGGAAAACACCAAGGCACACCATAATTACATTACCCAAGATTAAAGATAAGGAGAGAATCTTAAAAGCTGCAAGAGAAAAGGAGACAGTTGCCTACAAAGGAGTTCCCATAAGACTATCAGCTGATTTCTCAAAAGAAACCTTACAGGCATGAAAGGCAAGGACCTACATTGCTGGATACAGCAAAGCTATCATTTTGAATAGAAGGACAGATAAAGTGCTTCCCAGATAAGGTAAAAAGGGAGTTCATCATCACCAGGCCCTTATTATATGAAATGTTAAAGGAACTTATCTAAGAAAAAGAAGATCAAAACTATGAACAGTAAAATGACAACAGACTCACAACTCTCAACAACTGAACCAAAAAAAAAAAACCCAAACAAAGTAAACAGCTAGAACAGGAACAAAATCACAGAAATGGAGATCACATGGGGGGTTTTCAGCAGGGACAGGGAGGGGGAAGAATGGGGAAAAGGTACAGGGAATAAGAAGCGTAATTGGTAGGTACAAAATAGACTGGGTGGGGTTAGTAGTAGAGGAAATGGAAAAGCCAAAGAACTTATATGTACGACCTATGGACATGAACTAAGAAGGGGGAATGCTGTAGGGGTGGTGGAGAGCTGAGGTCGATAAAGGGGAGAAAATAATGGGACAACTGCCATAGCATAATCAATAAAATTTACTTAAAAATCATTAACTAATAATTTCGAGTGATTTATGTGGATGTGGTTCTTTTAAAAATCATTATAGTGGTTGTTCAGTTTTTTCCACCTGCAGCTGTATTTTTGCTCTGGATTCTAGAAATTTTTTAATTTTATTTTAAGCCTGATTAGATGATAATCTTTTCAAAATTTTATTTTTAATTACAGTTTACGTTCAATGTTATTTTATATTAGTTACAGGATAATCTTAGTTTAACTATTTATAACACTTTTAACATAATTACCCTTGTGTTTTACTAATTAAATTTTTTCATTTATGTATAATACACATAATAGAAAAGTGCCCCATCATAAATGTCCAGCTTAATGAGTTTTCCCAAACCAAGCATACCTGTCAATTCAACACTCCAGAAACTCCTGTCATTCCCTTCTCCAAGAAGTATATCCCACTTCTTTCAGGATTTATGTACACGTGAATAGCCTAACTTGTTTTTAGCATTAATACCTATCCATAAGTGCTTGTTTGTTTTTAATCATAGCAATTAAAAGCCTGCTTTTTTCTGTAGTTAACATGTCATACGTGTTTGGTTTAGTTTCTGTAGAAAATGTTTCCTGACTGCGATGAGAGAAAGCGGAATACATTGTCCCCTCTGTCGTGGAACTGTGACTAGAAGAGAAAGAGCATGTCCTGAACGGGCTTTAGACCTTGAAAATGTCATGAGGAAGTTGTCTGGTAGCTGCAGATGCTGTGCAAAACAGGTACAGTAAATGTGACATAGCTCTTGAAAGTTAAGTTTTACTTTGAAATTCCTGCCTGAATATTCTTTGTGGGTGCCGTTTTGAAGAGAAAGAAGTTATTTAGATTGATAATTGGGCTGAAAGTGCCAAAAAGAAAAAGAAAAAAAGCTATGGCTATAGATTATAAACTTTACTAAAAACAGACTGAAAGACACAATCTCTGAATTTACCATAATTTTTATCATATTCTTTTTTCTCAAAATAATTTTTCATTTATTATCTACTAAACATAGATATGAACTAAATGAAAATGAGTAAGCTGGTATTCTAGTCATTTAAACCCCATTCTGATACAAATTCAACCATTAAATTGTTTTTCTGATGATAGTATCATCATTGCAATTTTGCATGTAGAAATAACCAAATGGATTTTTGTAGTCAAGGAGTCATTAACTGCCCACTTGTTTATTTATGTATTTCATCTAAGAAATCACAAAATATCAACAGAAGACTTTGCTTAAGTTTTAAGGAGTAAGTGGGAAAATTAGCTATTGACAAGTAACTGGCATTAATTCTCCAATCTGGATTTTATTGTTCTCATTTGGAGAAGGAGTGCAATGGTGAAGTGTGGTTAGGCCTTGAGTATATCCATGTATTTGTGGATTTATTGCAGCCACTTTTTCAAATAGCTAATACAGTCAGTGAGTAAACCCAGTTGCCATTTCATGCATTCACACAAGTCAGATCTGTGTTTCCATCTCTTTGAGGGAGGTCTTAACTGACAGGGCAGTGAAGTGAAGCTGGAAACTACACTTGAGAGATTTTTGGCTCTATTTTTCAGTGAGAAACTGAAAAATGTTCCAAGTGTTAACCAAGGAATGTAGTTTTTTAAAGTGCTTTCTAATTCTGCCAAGTTTCAGTAGTTAAAGAATAAAAAAATAATACCATGAGACATCTTTCTAGTACTTACATTTTTTGTATATTATTAGTATTGTTTCAAGTGTAAAATGATTTTTTAATATTTTTTGCAGTGAGTTTACAGGCAGATGGATTCTTCCCCATTGTCAGTTCATCTAATGGACAGAAACATGTTAAGAATTAAATCATTTATTTAAAAAAATCTCGTTACAATGGAATATTTAGTTATCAATTTTTATTCCCCCCCCCTTTTGACAGTATGTCAAATCTTGTGAATTTTGTATAAAAATAAAAGTCACATTACAATGGCTCTCTCTAGGGAGCACACGTGCTCCTTGCCCCATCCTGTTCCTCTTAGCCACGTTTTCCTTGCCTATCTCTCCTAAGCTCCAAGAGCCCTTCTTTTGCCTCTGTAACTTGTTCCCTAAGCCCATTTCTTCTACAGTTCACTTATTGTACCTCTGTGACTTTCTAAATAAACTTTCTTTTATAGTTTGAGTCTTGTTTCTGAATTCTTTCTTAGCCAGAATTCAAGTACTGAGGTTGCTGAACAAAGGTCTGGTCTGACTGCATTGGCCTAACACCTGGTACTGTTCTCACTGTCAACAATTGTGAACAATTGGACTGTTCAGTGCCTTCTTTACTTAACTGTGTCTGTTTCTGGCTACTGGGGGGCTGGCCTTGCTAGCACCTCACCCCTGAATGTGTGGATAGATCTTTCTGTGCCTAGTGATTTAAAACAGCACCATCCAGTGTGTTCTCTGTGCCTTTTTTATTCCTCTAGCTATATAAATAAAATTATTTTTTTTAAAAGTCACGTTACATTTTAATCAATAATTTACAGATTAAATTCTATCGCATGAGACATCATTACAAGTCTTGTAAGAAGTATCAAGATGAATATGGTGTTTCTGCTATCATTCCAAACTTTCAGATCTCTCAAGATTCAGTAGGAAGCAGGTAAGCAATATTTATTCTTAAAAAGAATTTTTATAGTTGAAATGGAAATTATGTTGGGAACCATATGATAAGGTGTGTTTTGTTTTGTGTGTTTTGTTTTATGTGTTTGTGTTTTTAAAGTTTGTGTTTTTAAATCTCATATCATGTTATGAGAACTATAACATTTGTATATTCAGAAGTTTAATACATGTAAGATTACATGTGGGAGATTAAGCTTATGTTATTTAAAAATCATTTTAGAGCACTGGCTGGTATGGCTCAGCAGATTGAGTGCTAGCCTGTGAACCAAAAGGTCGCCATTTTGATTCCCAGTCAGGGCTCATGCCTGGGTTGTGGGTCAGGTTCCCATTAAGGGGCATGCAAGAGGCAACTGATTGATGTACCTTCTTGCACATCAACATTTCTCTCCCTCTCTCCCTCCCTTCCTCTCTCTCTCAAAATAAATAAATGAAACCTTTAAAATAAAATTTTAGGAAAATCTACACTTTTTTGAATAAAAATAGACTTGAGAGTTGATGGTTGTTTTCTTTTGCAAGTGAGATTATTTAAAAACTAGGGGAAAAAATCCCTTTTAGTAGTGTATTTACAAACTGAAATCTTTTTACTACCCAAGAAATAGAGCTGTTTGAGATTTTTACTCTGATAATGAGATGTCATTTAAAAGTGAGACCTGGTACTGTTAAATTCTTAATTCTAGGTTAGTCTCATTTTTTTTTTTTTTTGAAAACTAGATTTTGGCTTAATTTATATCTTATTGTCTCGGATATCTGTATATTAGACATTTTATGAAATGTATTTCATATAGAAGAGAAGCCAAAATACATATGTGGTTTTAAAGAAAGAGAGAAATTTTAGAGAAAGAGAAGAAGAATCATCAGCTTGTTGTTCCATTTATTTATGCATTCATTGGTTGCTTCTTATATGTGCCTTGACCAGGGATCAAACCTGCAACCTAGCATATTGGGACGGTGCCCTAACTAATTGAGTTATCTGGCCAGGGCACATTTTATTATTCAACATATATTTATTGTACTTTCTGAACTACTGGGCACATTCTACATGTTATTGAATATACAAGGATGGGTTACATAAACATAATCCCCTTTTCCATATATGTAAGTAGTATAACTTCCAGTTGAGTGATTCAGAATCAACTAGCACTGATTTCAGTCAGATCATTGAGGGTAGAACTATAGACTAACAAAACTTGGAGGATGTTTAACAAATTATTGCATTGGCATGGGGAGTTTCTCATAATAATTATATAATAGTGCTATTTGTTTTACTAAGGCCATTTCTAATTCATAACAATAAAATTGTGCTTTTTAACACAGAAGACTATCTTTCTCTTTTCTTTAGCCCCTAGAAGTGAGGAGGAGGAGGAAAAGGAGGATGCATGTAATCATTAGGATAAACCCAAACACATTCTACTTACCTTCTTTGGAAATTATTTTGGTCTGTTTGCAGGCTTTTCCTACTAATCTTGATTCTTTGTAAACATTAATAACTGGATATCAGTAAGCTTGGACTGTTTAGTCCAAATACAGCTCTTCCATTGTTCTTAATAGATTTCTTTCCAAGGTGTTGAACTTTTTGTTTTAAATTAGTATCTTTTTTTTTTTTTTTTAAGATTTTATTTACTTACTTTCAGAGAGAGGGGAAGGGAGGGAGAAAGAGAAGGAAACAATAGTGTGTGAGAGATACATCAATCAGTTGCCTCACAGGCAACCCAGGCATGGGCCCTGACTGGGAATTGACCCAGTGACCTTTCATTTCCCAGGCTGGTGCTCAATCCTCTGAGCAACACCAGTCAGGGCCAAAATTATTGAACATTTTAAGTGGCTAAATAACTATTAAGGGATCTGTTACAAGCATTAAGTAAAATGCCCTTTCCTAATTTATAGGCATTCTTTATGTATTCTAGGTAATAATCCTTTATTACATGTATTGCAAGTATATTTTTATATTCAAAATTGAAATTTTTTTGCTGTTTTGTAAAATGTAAATATAGAACTTGAGATTTTTCTTTATATTCTAAAAAAGTAGAAATAAGATATTTTAGTATTTTGAAAACTGCTTTAGGGAATATCACAGTTTAATTTAGCATAAAGTGACATAGTCATACATAATTTTATTTTTTATTGTAGTAAGAATACTTAACATGAGATATCTATCAACAGATTTTTAAAAATTTAACAGATTTTTAAGTGTACAATATTATTTATAGGCACCATGTTGTACAGCAGCTCTCTAGACCCTATTTTGCATAACTGAAATTTTATATGTGTTGATTACCAACTCATTTCTTCTTCCTCCTTCCCCTAGCCCTTGGCAACCATCATTCTATTCTTTGTTTCTAAGAGTTTGACTATTTTAGATACCTCATAAGTAGAATAATGCAGTATTTGCCTTGTGACTGGCTTTAACTCAGTATAATGTTCCCAAGGTTCATTCATGCTGTCACATTTGCAGGTTTTCTGTTTTTTTTTTTTTTTTTTTTTTTTTTTTTTTTTTTTTTTTTTTTTTTTTTTTTTTTTTTTTTTTTTTTTTTTTTTTTTTTTTTTTTTTTTTTTTTTTTTTTTTTTTTTTTTTTTTTTTTTTTTTTAAGGATGAATAATATTTCCTTGTATTTATATACTACATTTTCTTTATCTGTTCACAAAGTTCTTTCCAAGTCTTGGCTATTGTGAATAGATCTGCGATTCTTCAGAGTCTTGATTTCAGTCCTTTTGGATGAATACCCAGAAGGGGGATTGCTAGATCATATGGTAGTTCTATTTTCTATAGTAGCTGCACTATTTTGCATTCCTTCCAACAGTATACAGGGGTGCCTATTTCTTCACATCCTCATAAACAGTTGTCTTTTTCTAAAAAAAATAATAGCTGTCATAACAGATGTGATATATCATCTTACTGTGGTTTTGATTTACATTCCTCTGATGATTAGTGACATTGAGAATCTTTTCATATACCTGTTGGCTATTTGTATTTCATCTTTGGAGAAATGTCTATTCAAGTTTTTAGTACTTTTTGTAACTAGTTTTTTTGCTATTGAGTTGTAGGAGTTCCTTATGTATTTTGTAATTAATCCTACATTAGATACATGGTTTGCAAATAGTTTCTCCTATTCCATCTTTTTGCCTTTTTGTTTTTTTATTGTTGTTTTTTTTTTTTTTTTTGCTGTGTAGTAGCTTTTTAGTTTGAGGCAGTCTCACATGTCTATTTTAAGTTGAAAATAGGGTGTCAGTAAGATTTTTTTGTTGTTGTTGTTGAACCCATTCATGCATTTCTAAAATAAATGAGTAGGCTACCAGCAGTAACCAAGGCATGATATAGGAGGATTAGGAAAGACTAGGTTGATATAATGATAGTAATAATGAAAAATAGGGAATTATAATAGGAGATGGATGGAAGTATTTAAAAAGGACATTAATTTTGATATTAAAATTCTTTAAATTAGAATTTTGATTTTGCAATCACATACCTCATCAATGAAAAATAGAGCAAGTATGCCTAGAATATGTGTTTATATAAAAAGTACACATGTATTTTATGGTACTGATATTTTATGTACATTATAAAATGGAAAATTGAAGTAAAGATGAAAAAGTTATTTTAAGAATACATTTTGTTTTAATGGCATAAATTTTTTTATTTTGAAAGTTTTGTTAATATTTTACTGAAAATAATATTGATGACTATGCTTTCTTAAATTTTTAAAAATCTTAGTGTAACACTGTGATACAGTAATTGGAGATTTGGATCTAAGTTCACTTTATTTTGATGACTGTCATGGCTGAAAAAGACATCTACCACACAGTAAAGTGTTGATCCAAATGGAAGAATTATGTCATAGGTTGAGATTACTAAGATTTTCAATTTCATCTTTCCTGATAACATTATAGGTGTTTCTACAAACCCATCAGAAGTTGTTATATTTTTAAAGGACATGTTAAAACTCAATGATTATATTTATATGGATAATTTAAAAACTGAGTAGAAAAATCTATTATTAAATTTACATATATAGATGTGAGACTTTAAGAAATAGGTGACATCCTGTTTCGGGTAACAAAATTATAACATCTTTTTAACAGTTTGAGTTTGTTTTAAAAAGCAGTTGTTAGTCTCTGTATTATTAAAATGCCATCTTTACCTATACCTAGCAGACATCAATCTGCCAGAAAGGTGCAAAATTGTGGTTTAATAGTCTCTTATTTGAATATTAAATGGGAGTTTGCTTCTTTGCCTAGCATAGAATATGTGTGGAGAGATCACATTGTTATCTTCACAGAAGGGAACTGTTATTGGAGGGTGTCTTTGAACTAAATACACCTTGTTGTGTGTAAAACATACAACAGCTTATGAAAAAACAAACCAAAAAAAGAAAATTAAAAAAGGAAAGAGCATCTGTTACGGAGATTGGTTCTAGGACCCTCCTCAGTCCACAGTCTGAGGATGCTCAGATCCCTTATATAAAAAAGCATAGTGTTTGCCTATAACTAATATTTGCAAATAGGCTACAGCAGGCTTTGCCTATGCATCATGTCATTCATATGGATTTAGCATAGTGCTCAGTGTATGGCAAATTCAAGTTTTGCTTTTTGGAACTTCCTGAGATTTTTTTTTCCTGTGTATTTTCAGTCCATGGTTGGTTGAATCTGCAGATGCAAAATCCTTGGATATGGAGTACCAGCTATGCTGCTTGTCTTTTTGTAAAAGAAAAATGAATAACCAGTTTTTAAGTTTAACAACTCTTTTAAACCTATGTGGTATATATACCTTGTATATTTTTTGTTCACTAGCTATCTCATTTCTGTTTTAACATTTCTGCTTTTGGAAGATGTTTTTGTGTAATTGACCACATTGATGAAATTCTGTAATGTCCCTATATGGAATACTCACTCTTCCCTCAGGAGTCCTCTAATAATACATATGACCCATGATTCTGGCATGGGGTCTGAATGAGGATGTCAAGTTGTTCTATATATTAAATGTTGGAGATCCTAGTTTCTCTTTGGAAAATGAACGTTCAGATATTTTCTTAAACCTATTCTACTTTGAAGACACAACCTTAAACCATATCCTACCTTACAAACCAAAAAGTTCATGAATTCTTGAGCCTACCCTAGCATTCAGATAAACACTCGCTTGGATAGAGGTAGAGGTATTCTTAATTTTAAAGTCTGAAGGACATGGGAAATGTTATCATGCTGTAGATTTAAGGTAATTCTGCAAAATTCTACATTCTTATACTTTTATAACTGCATATATTAATTTTGAAGGACATGATAAGGACACAGTAAACAGTCTTAATCAGAATTTATTTGAAAAGTAATTAATGCCATGTGTTTTGTTGTTCAGAACAATTTGAAGTTTGGGCTTTTAAAATATTTGGACCAGTCTTCATTAGCAGTTCAATTGATGAATCTATAATGTGCTTTATTACTTGAGGTATTAACTTCATCCCCCTATGCTTCTTAAGTAATAGGAGTGAAACATCCACATCTGATAACATAGAAACTTATCAAGAGAATACAAGGTAAGCTTTTGAAAATCCTGCTACTTTAGTAAATAATCTTTATTATTTTATAATAATAGACTTTTGAGTTAAAAACTTTTTATTCAGTTAAATCACCAGACACAATGCTAGAACTTGGTAGTTTAGAAATAAATGATGTAGTTGCTGCTTTTATGGATCGCGTTAAATTAGAAGAGTTTTTAGCTATCCTCTTTCACTGTGGTTAGGTTTCTTTCATGCATAATTTAGGTAGAGTTGTCAATATCGAACTGTCCCTTGCGGAAATTCAGAGGTATTAAAACCCAGTGATGCATGATCCTCAAGATGTTTTGAAATACTGATCAGTTTGATTATCAGTGCTTTTTCGTTTTTTACTTTTTCCTAGGAATTTTGTATATTAGAGTTCCAGAGACTGGGATAGATGAAAGATATTGGAAGTCTTTTCAAAGTTAAGTTCCTAGATAGGGGGATAGAGGGTTTCCAAACAGGGACATCACAGGATATTTAAAATACGTGGAACAGCAATGTTTGGTTTGGTTTTGGTTTAGAGGCACCATGAAAAAGTTATGGTGAGACATTAAAATGAGATTGGAAACATTGGTTGTAGATTATTTATTGAAAACATAGGGTTTTTTCCCCTTCAAAATTAGAGAATCTTTGAGTAGTCTAATAATTGTGACTTAAAAAAAGAGCCTTATAATAGCTGGTTAAAAAACAGGAGAGCATTACTTCTGTGTTGTGATTTGTAATTTCAAATTAAGTATACTTCATTTTAAATTGTTTTATAGTTCTTCTGGGCATCCCACGTTTAAGTGTCCCTTGTGTCAAGAATCAAATTTTACTAGACAGCGTTTACTGGATCACTGTAACAGTAATCACCTCTTTCAGATAGTTCCTGTGGTAAGTACATATGTTTCCAGTAGTCTTCAGCTTAAGTATGCTGTTCCATTTACTTCACATCATGGGTATAACAGGGAAGGTAGTTGATTTAAATGAAGGGGCATTATCAATAAGGTAAATTTTTGTCAGCAAAAGATGAAAGATAGGAAGTATAATGAGATTTCAGTAGTTTACTTATGAAAGGGAGATACTTATTGTGAGGGTAATGTAGAATAATCTAGAGAAGAGTGAAATAATGAAAGGTGAACTGGGGATTCATTACCTAGCTCTAGCATTGCTCAGTTACTTGGTCTGTAGGATGTAGTCAGCTTGATCTGGTCAGGTGGATCTGTTGTAGGTGAAAACTATAAGTAAAAATAAAGTCACTAGGTATTTTTAATTTGTATCCTTGCAGAATCTAGTATATGAATTCATACAGCAAGGAAGGAAAGAAATCATACTTATTTTTGATGCATATATATCTTTTTGATACCATTTTGAGTGTATAAGAAAGTGGTGAGACCTTTTTGATGAATGAAGGAGATAGTGCAGAGTGCAGGATTCCAACATTGTGTTAATGATCCTACAACTCCTCATTTGGAACATAAGTTTCACAGGTAAGTGAATTCAATTGTGGGTGAAACAGGACAAACTGAGCTAGGAGAGATACTTACTGCCCTTTCAGCTGTACATTTTGATATATAAACATTTTCTTCAGAAATAAGAATAGAAGGAAATATTACAAATAAAGTAAGGATTGTAGATATTTCAAAGCAGTTTTAGTGGATGTACTTAACTAGAAAGAAATTCTGAAAGAATATGCCTCAGTAATTATTGAGGATGCCCTTTAACTTGTCTCCTAGCACTAAGGAAGACATACCACCAACTTTGCTCATTAGGAAAGGGTCAGTTACTGTTAAATAAACAAATACAGTGCCAAAGATGTCTCTAGGGGAAAAAAAAACATATTTAAGAGATTTTATTTGTTTTATATTGCATTTTGAGCAAATTTTTGTTTCTATGTTTTGTTCAATATAGCATAGACTTTTGGCTAGAGTCCAGTAACTGAAGTTCTTTTTTCATTTCAGAATGTCATCCATTCATTTTTAAAGATGTACTTCATTTAAAACCTTAAGGATACAATTTAAAGTTTACTACACTTTCATTTTACTTATAAATGAAACAAAGCTTGTAATAATTATATCACAGTTACTATGTGACTCAAATGAGATTACATACCGGTTAATGATAACTACTATTACAAATAGTATTGTTAAAGGCTGGATGTGGTGTTTCTGTTGAAACTGTTGTATAGTTGGAATGTAATAGAATGTTATACATTCTAAGTAATGGAATGTATAAGATTTCCTTTTTATTGTGCTGTACTAGAATGGCATAATTTAAGGTAATTTGGTTGATAAATGATGTAGTCATGGAATTTGGTTGTAAAATGCTTTTCATGTAGGTGTTTTCAGTTTTGTAAGTCTGTGTTTAATACTTTCAATAATTACAATGTTTTAGTTTCATTTTTTTTTTAATTTAAAACATTGTTTCTCATAGGCGTGTCCTATTTGTGTGTCTCTTCCTTGGGGAGATCCTAGCCAGATTACTAGAAATTTCGTTAGTCATCTAAATCAAAGACATCAGTTTGATTATGGAGAATTTGTGGTAAGTGAATTCTTCAAGATTAAGAAAATGCTGTTTAAATATTCAGGTTAAATTAACTTTTTCAATCTAGACATCAGTTTTGAGGCAAGCTATTATGTCATATTGGATGGTTACAGAGCAAATTCTATTGTTTCTATAATAATATAGGTGAATTTTGGTTTGTAAAAGTGGTTAGGAGTTCAATGTAATGTCTACTTCCTGTACCAGAGAGATAAATAATAAGAGGAAGAACAAACCCTTAGATTAACAAAATGATTTGTATGAAAACTGTATAAGGGAAAACTAATTGCTAGAGAAGTAAAATTGGTACAATGGGTTAAGGAGGATGTATTTTTCATGTAAGTTGCTTTCTAAACCCATTATAATACATACATGTAGCATGCGAGGCACATTTTTAAAAATGAGGGAGCTTAATTATCAAGTAAATCCACGTTAAATGGTAGGTTTTTGCCTTAGTTGGACTGCTTTAACAGGGTGAGGAAAGTTATATAATGCAAAAAAATGGATCCCCAAAGAAAACATGCAGTTAATTTCTGCCTTCCAAATGTGTCATGATAATTAAAAAAAAATTTACATGTGGCTTTTGTTTTACTTATTGTGAAATTGCATTTTATTCACTTAGTGAATTTAAACTTTACCTAATTTAAAATTAATTTTGACAAAGAATATTTGATACTTGTTTTCAAGTTTAAGTAGTAAGTACAGGCATGTGCAACTCTGACAACAGCATGGATAGAATTTACATTTTTTTCTACCTTCCAATGCTGAAATTACATCATTCTTGATAAATATTTTGTGGAATTTGCATTTTTAATCATACTATTTCTTTTTTTTTTTTTTTAAGATTTTATTTATTTATTTTTAGGCAGAGGGGAAGGGAGGGATAAGAAGAGGGACTCAAGAAACATCAATATGTGGTTGCCTCTCATGTGCTTCCCCACTGAGGACCCGGCCCGGCACCCAGGCATGTGCCCTGACTGGGAAATGGAATGGGTGATCCTTTGGTTTGCAGACCTGGCACTCAATCCACTGAACCATACCAGCCAGGGCTAAACATACTATTTAAAAATAACAATTCAAATATATGTAAAATTCAGGTGTACTCTTATAATGTTAATATTTTTATGAAGTAATTGTAGATTATTTTAAAATTCTCATTGTAAGAAAGTTACTGTGTCTGGAGGACTGTGTATTTGGAAAAGCAAAAACATATTTGGTGAGCCCCTTTTGGTATATTTGGTAGATTGTTTTACCTTGCCTCAGAAAAATATGTAATTTTAATTATTCAAGATTGTCAAGTAGAAGCCTATTCTAAAGAAAACCCATAGGATGTAATTGATAGCAAATAGAATTTTTTAACTTAGGAGTAGTAGTATAACTCAGATTGAGTGAGCTATAGTTTTTAGCTTCATGGTTAAGAAGCTATTATTCAACTCTTGATTCAGTAAAAACTTATTTTCTTTAAAATGAATTTACCTTTAGACATTGTCATTCTTTTTTAGAGATCACACAAAATTTACGATTGTGGGTTACCTTTAAGTATACTTTGAATTAATAATTTACCATAAGACATTTTTTACTTTCAATTTTCATTCTTTGCTGCTCCTCTCTGTTGTTTATCAATTCCTAAATCATTACAATTAAATTTCATTTTCTATTAAAATTTATATATATAAATACTATATTTTAAAGGATATATGTTGGCCTTGGGTAGTGTAGCTCAGTTGGTTGGAGCCTCGTCCTGTAGACTGAAGGTGTTGAGTTTGATTCCCTTTTGGGGTACATGCCCAGGTTGTCAGTTTGATTCCCCTCTTGAGGTGCATATAAGAAGGCAACCAATCAATATTTCTCCCTCCCTCTTTCTAAAAGCAGTGAAAAAAGGTCCTTGGGTAAGGCTAAAAAATAAATAACTAAAGGATATATGTTGTAACAAACTGTTTCAAGTGTGTAGTGTATATGTCAAGGTGTATAATATATAGGGCAAAGTATTGAATAGTGTACTGTGTTTTTCCTGTTGACATATTAATGTTATCTTGTAGAATCTTCAGCTAGATGAGGAAACCCAGTATCAAACTGCTGTTGAAGAATCTTTTCAAGTAAACATCTGAAGGCTGTAGACATCTGTGCATCTTTGTACCGGCAAGTGCCATCTTTAAGGAGAAAGCTACATGAAGTCACCATTTCAATAACTTGATGTGTATATTAATAAAAGTAATTCAGTCTATTGTTTTAGGTTTTTAATTGAAAAATAAACATGGGCCATCTAAAAATTTCATTCTTTTGATAAGTTAAATGAACATTAGGACATTATCTTTAAAAGTGTTAAAATGATTATATTTCATTAATGTAATGGTGAAAAGGGAATCTTTGTTGTACTTTATCTTTTTTATATTACATATTCTTGAATTTTTCCTTATGTGGCTTTTGAAATTCGGTGCAGTTTCTCCCATTGATGTTATTGTACACAGATAAAATGCTGGAGCAAATGCTGAAAGATGTGATTGATATGAACTTAACGAATCTGAGCCAGTTATCTGAGTTGTGGAATGGAAACTTGAAGTGCTAAGTTAAACAATCCAAAGGAAAAAAATTTTTAATACAGATTCTAGCTGAAGAATTCAACTATAACAACACAGTATTTATATAACATGTAGTATTTTTTAAAACTAGTGAGATTTCTTTAATAATTTTAACTGTTCAAAAAGTGAAAGCTCATTGTAAAGATATTTCATTTTTGTTGCTATATTAGAAGGAACTATCAAGAGAAAATTTCTTTGGCAAGCAATTAGTAATTTCAAATCTTGTTTGTTTGGCTGACTAATTTATAAGCCTAAAGCATATTAATTGAATTACACCTTTTTGGCTTCAGAATTTTCAATAGCCAGTATTTCTGATGAGCTAAGCTGAAACTTTAATTGGAAACTTGCAGTTGGTGATTCAGTTGTATGTTCTACATATATATATTTAAGTGAAGAGTTTGGCTTCATCTCATTTGAGAAATTCCAGCAAATCTAAAGATGTGTATGTATAATATAGACACACATATGCATGCAGTTTATCAGGTCATATACAGAATTTATTAAGATTTAAAAAATAGAAAGCAATATGGGATTGAAGTGTTCATCTGATTTGATTAACATTTTGTATATCACCAAATTTTTGAAAAGTAACAGTCAATGCTAAATGGTTTAGTTGGCTGCCATCATACCTTGAAATTGAGTAAACACAAGCATGCACGCACACGCACACACACACACAATAACCTGTTTTTATGGTGCTCATTTGTTCTCAGAAGATAATGCATGACTATGAAGTAGTGAGACGCATTTTACCAGCCACTCTGTTTCACTGCTTCTTAGTCAGACTGGTTTTGTTCTTAGTATTCCTTAATGAGAAACATAACTTGTACTAGAAGGTCCAAATCACAGAATAAAAGATGAAGAGTGGACTAGTGCACATTCCATACTAATATAAATTGTTTATGCTTTCTTTAAAATAAATAACTAAAAGGACATAAAATCTCAGAAGTAGTTTGCTGCTAATATATACGTATATTGTATAAAAAGGTATATTTTGGTTTTGTTAAAACCCTTGTTGACTTTTCTACAGTGAACCTTTTTTTAACTTGGTTTAATAAAAATGTTAATTTTGCAAGTGGAGTTTTGTAAAAACCTTTTTCAGTCAAACGGTAATGACTTTATGGGTAGAAATAACAGTCACCAAAAAGCCATACATCTTAATGAACTAATGCCTTTGTTCTGTCATTCGAAAGAGTGATGTTTACTATGTGCTTGAACATTTCCTCTGCAGTTACATGACTGTAATTGTAAGAATAGCTGTTTAACTTTTTAAAAAGAGACTTTGACCATAGGTTTTTCCAGTTGAAAGCAATAACTTTAGTACTTTCTTTCAAAGTTTAATACTTTCCAGTATGTCAAGTTAAACCATTTTGGGATGTGAGAACTTCTTCAAAGGAAAATTGTAATAGAAATCATCTTGATGAAATTGTGTTTTGAAATTTTGTGGATTAGTTCAGTATCATTAATAGTCGTGTGTCTTTCATATAAACTTTTTTATAAAGAAAATATTGACTTTTATTTGCTGTTATCTGGGAGCTCCTCAGTATGGAAATGTTTGTTTAAAGTCTCCCCTCCTCTTGCGCAGTGGATTAGGAATAGGGATTTACAGGTTTATAGTTTAAATTCATGAAAAAGTTCTCATAGCTGAGTCAGGATAAAAGAGGGAAACTGTTGATACTCTTCTACCTAAATTTCACAATACCACTAAGGAGAAACGATTTTCCTCAACAGATTACAGTTTATGTTATTAAACAGTTTTATTTGAGATGTTTTATTTTTCAGTTAAAAGTGGTTTTCTCTACTTGTGTGTCTAAAATTTTGCATATAGGCAAACATGATAACATTTAATTTCCATAACTCACTCTGGAAGACATGTAGGAGATAACCTATTATTTTGCACAGAAGAAAGCAACCACATGCTGATGCTATATGTTGGATTTAACTTTATAAACCTATTTTATCTTTATTTCAAATGTTAACTTATAAAGTTGTTTTATCAAGTATTCATGCAGCAAGATTTTTAAGCCCTGTTATCAATCAGGCAGAAAGATAAGTTAACTGGTTAATAAATACTTTTTATGGAGAATTTACCCTTATGTAAGATATCAGGACTGTAGGAATATATTGCCAAATAGAATGTCGTTTACCTGTTGGGCTACTCAATAGGGTATGATCTTGGTGAATAATCACTTTTATAGAAACCCTTTAGGGCTGGTACTCAAAGGAAATACCCTTTGTGGAGGTGGTGACATTTTAGCCTTTGTAGAACAGTTGTAACCCAGAAAACATGTAAATATGTGTAGTATAAAACTCAAGAGTGTGAAGTGCTCATTCCGTGATACAATTTAGAGTGCAATGTAATTTTCTTATTGTGCAATACAATTTGAAAAAAGATGAGGAATGGGAATGAATGTCATTAAGAGGTTAAAAGAGTACAGGAACCTCTAGAAAATGGATGTTACAGCATGAAACTCTCCTCCCCCCAAAAGCAATTGTCTAATCCTGGGGCCAAGAAAGATGACAGTTGCTGCACTCCTTTCCTGAATGAGGAAGATTAACGTGTATTCCATTGTACTTGATTGAAAAATTTGGATTAAACTATACCATGCAATTTCGTATGTATAATAATAGGAATTTTTAGAAGCATATAATGGTGAAAGATACTGTCACAGAATCCAAGATGAGCAGGGGAGGGGAGCAAATTTCTCCAGAAGAGGAATCAGAAGAATTAGAACCATTCTATGGAGGTTATGAAGAAGAAAATACTCCAGATGTGAGGGAGGAGATTTCACATTTGGATGGACAAAATAATGGTACGTGATCCTGACAGTGCACCAAGTGAACAATAGTAGTAGCTTTTTACTCTGAGCTCAGATCAGGGAAACCCATTACTAGAATCCCTTGAATCCCTTTGTTCCTACTTCCAGTCATAACTACCATTGCTAACCTCTGATACCACAGATTGTTTGCCTGCTTTTATACTTTATACAAATGAAAGCACCCAATAAAAGTTACATCTGGCTACTTTTGCTCAATGTTGTTTTGAAATTTTTGTCAGTTTTTAATTTAGTCAAGTTTACCTACAGAAACTTGTCCAGAACAGAAAAGCTAGAAAGTAGCTTCTAAAGCTACTTTTTAATATTTTTGGAAGTTATGTTGGATGTGTTTCAGGTGGTTCTTTTATGTATGTTGACACCTGCGGGGGAGGGGGGAGTGTGGATGCCAAATCTCAGTAAAAATTGAAAATTAGCTGGCATTCTGCTCATAACTAAGAGAAAACAGTATACCCTAATGGCCTTCCACTGCTCTCAACCTGAACTTGTAAGCTGCTCTTTTGGGGGCATTTTGTAGGCACAGGATTTTAATAAATATGTAGGGACTATATTTTCTGGGAGTAGGGTCTGATACTACTGATAGAAATAAAAGGGCTGGCTGCAGTAGATAAGAAGGTAAACAGGTCTTTGCTGAGACACAAAGCATTTGAAACAACTAAGCCTAATTTATTTGGCTAAATGACCTGTTTTTGATGATTTTGTGGATTGATACTGAGTTCTAGACAAATTATGTAGCTTCTCATCTCTATGGATTATGAAGATTGAATAAATTAATACAGGAAATGCTTGTTATCTTTATCATTACTGTGTATATAGCACAGATACACCAATTATGTTTATATCTCGTAGATCTCCAGTCTCATAAATCCTGCCAGGAAGTCTGAAATAATTTGGATCTTTTTCCCTTTTGGAATGTAGAACCTAAAGGATTATTAATCTTTGCTAGTCTCAACTTTTGTAGGAAGATCTGAGACATTGTCTTTTTCTCCAGGAGAAATGAATGTTCCAGACAATGAGAAATATAAATGAAAAGTCTATCTTTTAGAAAAATCCTTATAAAGTGCAATCAGCTGGTGATCATACTTTTTAGTTAAATGTATGGCAGGATTTATAATGAGAAGTTAACATCCACTTTTATTTTTAGTTTTATTGAGATATAATGGACATACAGCACTAGATGGTCAAAGTGTATAACAAAATGATTTGACTTCCACAGATTGTGAGATGATTGCCACAGTAAGTTTAGTTAGCATCCATCATCTCATATTGATACAAAAAAAAAAAAGCAAAGGAAAACTTTCCCTTTGATGAGAACTGTTAGGATCTACTCTCTTAACAACTTTGAAATAAACCACACAGCAGTGTGAATGATAGTCAACATGTACATTATGACCCACTTTTATTTTTAAATGCTTGTTTCCTAGCTAATAAGTAACATGAAGAAAATACTGTTTAAAAGAAAACTTGCCATATTTGCAATATTAGCAAATGATCTGAATAGCTTATATATGATTATCTAGATTATTCAGTCATCTCTAAGAACTTTTAGAGTTAAAATAGTTCTGACCATTTTGAAAAGTTCATGGGTGTTGAGTTTATTACTCTACACAAACTTTATTTTTCTATTTCTAGATAGAGTAAACTCATTACATTAACAGTATTTTAAATGGGAAATAACTTCAAAAAAATGTGGGGAGAATAGTGGCATTGTTTGGCATTTTTATAGATCTCTAATAACTGGCTTAGTGGAAGACAGCTGGATTCTTATGTCTACATCTTCATGAGTGTTATGTAGGTTCTGGTTGAAGGATATGAAGGCAGTCTAGTCTCACACAGATAATGTAGTTGGAAAAATGAATGTTTTAATAACCTTTCTTTTTAGATAACTGTGAGTGTTCTTTGATACAATGCCAAACTCAAGAAATGATCATTTCTTAAAAGTTAGTTGCTATCTGAAACCATGACAAACTTTTTGTACACTGGTAATAGTAAAATCCAACAACCTGTCTTCCACTTTGACTGGATCTTGTACCCATGCATGATTTTGTAATATTTTGTAATGGTCAATTGGAAGAAACAATGATCCAGACTGGTAGGAGGGGTAGTGTGAGGTATGTAGCTATTCTATTATTGACACTTAAAATATTTGTATCAAATCATGTTTGTTAATATCACCACTGTTTAAAAAATGGGAAAGCTGACTTCCAGCCAAAATGGAGGCGTAGGTGGACACACTGCCGCCTCTCACAACCAAAATTAAGGACAACAAAAATTTAGAAACGAGAAAACAACCAGAACTCATAGACAATTGAACTGTATGGAAGTCCAACAACCATTCATCCAGACCGGTAAGACGGGCAGAGTCGCGGCAGGAAAAAGTGGAGGTGTGGACCAGGCACGCAGGCAGCAGCGGCTGGCAGACTCCGGGTACGGGGTGGCAACTATGCAGACCCAGCGAGGCCATGCAAGGTGGCTGGTTGACCAGCTGGTCCCACATTCACATGCAGATAATCCAGGCTAAGGGGAAGCAGCGGAAGGGACTAGAATCCAAGAGAGAGCAGAGCAAGCGCCATTGTTCCCTCTTGGACCCTGCCCCCACATACAGCATCACTACCCAGCAACAGGGCTGCCTTGCCCTGAGGAACAGCCGCAACTAGACAAAAAACAAACACAAAAAACAAATGAAAAAAACAGAAACAAATGGCTCAAACCAGAGAACAAATCAAAGCCCCAGAGCCAATTTGTGTAAGCGATGGATAGCCAACCTATCAGATGCACAATTCAAAGCCCTGTGATCAGCATGCTCACAGAATTGGTTGATTTTGCTCACAAATTAGATGAAAAAATGAAGGCTATAATAAGTGAAATGAAGAAAAATGCACAGGGAACCAATAGAGATGGGAGGAAAACTGGGACTCAATGGAGTGGGTCAGAAGGAAGAAAGAAACAACCAAGCAGAAAACAAAGAAGAAACAAGAATTCAAAAAAATGAGGAGAGGCTTAGGAACATCCAGGACATCTTTAAACGTCCCAACATCCGAATTATAGGGGTACCAGAAGGGGAAGAGGAAGAGCAACAAGTGGGAAACTTATTTGAACAAATAATAAAGGAGAACTTCCCCAATATGGCAAAGGAAATAGACTTCCAGGAAGTCCAGGAAACTCAGAGAGTCCCAAAGAAGTTGGACCCAAGGAGGAACACACCAAGGCACATCATAATTACGTTAGCCAAGATTCAAATGAAGGAGAGAATTCTAAAAGCAGCAAGGGATAAGGGCACCGTCACCTACAAAGGAGTTCCCATCAGACTGTCAGCTGATTTCTCAAAAGAGACCTTCCAGGCAAGAATGGGCTGGAAAGAGGTATTCCAAGTCATGAAAATCAAGGACCTCCATCCAAGATTGCTCTCTCCAGCAAAGCTGTCTATTTAGAATGGAAGGGAAGATAAAGTGCTTCTCAGATAAGTTCAAGTTAAAGGAGTTCATCATCACCAAGCCCTTATTATATGAAATGTTAAAGGGACTTATCTAAGAAAAAGAAGATAAAAAATATGAACAGTAAAAAGACAGCAAACTCACAGGTATTAACAACCACACCTAAAACAAAAGCCAACTAAGCAAACCACTACAATAGGAGCAGAGACACAGAAATGGAGATCACATGGAGGGTTAGCAACAAGGGATTGGGAGGAGGAGAGAAGGGGACAAGGTACAGTGAGTAGAAAATAGACTGGGGGAGGGCAAGAATAGCATGGGAAATGTAGAAGCTAAAGAACTTATGACACATGGACATGAACTAAAGGGGGGAATGTGGGTGGGAGGGGGTGTGCAGGGTGGAGGGGAATGAAGGGGGGAAAATGGCACAACTGTAATAGCATAATCAATAAAATATATTAAAAAATGGGAAGCTGAGATCACAGCTTTATCAAAATTCTAATTTTTAGCCCTGGCTGGGTAGCTCAGTTGGTCCCAACACCAAGGTTGAGGGTTACATCTACAGTCAGGGCACATACAAGAAGTAACCAATGAATGCACAAATAAGTGGAACAACAAAATGTCTGTCTGTCTGTCTGTCTGTCTCTATTTCTCCCCTCCCCCTTTCCCCTTGCTCAATCTAAAATCAATTAAAAAATGGACTGATGGTCAAGATGGAGGCGTGGGTAGATAGACTTTGTCTCCTCCCACAATCAAAAGAAGGACAACAACAAATTTAAAAAGAAACATAACCAGAACTGCCATAAAGTCAAATGGTATGGAAGGCTGACAACCAAGGAGTTAAAACAGAAACATTGATCCGGACTGGTAGGAGGGGTGGAGATGGGCAGTCGGGATGGAGAGATGCAAGGTAGAGCGGTGGCTGGTGGACCAGGGTTCCCACATTTGCGTGGGGATAAACTGGGAGGAGCAACTGGGGAGCAAGATAGACTGCACAATTCAGGGTTCCAGCACGGGGAAATAAAGCCTCAAAACCTGTGACTGAAAAAACCTGTGGGGATTGTGGCAGTGGGAGAATATTCAAGCATCACAGGAGAGTTCATTGGAGAGAGCCACAGGGTCCTAGAATGTACACAAACCCACCCATCTGGGTATCAGCACCAGAAGGGCCGGATTTGACTGTGGGTAGTGGGAGAAGTGACCGAAAGCTGGCAGAGAGCTGAGCAAGCGCCATTGTTCCCTGTCTGACCCCTCCCCCACATACAGCATCACAATGCAGCAACCTGGATTTCCTCCTCCCCTCACTATGTAACAGGTATGCTGAGACAAAGAAATATGGCCCAGATGAAAGAACAAATCAAAGCTCCAAAAAAAGAACTAAGCAACAAAGACATAGCCAACCTATTAGATGTACAGAAATGGTTGAGTAAAGTTGCAAAATAAAGGAAAAAGTGAACGCAATGAAAAGTGAAATAAAGGAAAATATGCAGGGAATGAACAGTGGCAGGAAGGAAACTGGGACTCTGATTTGGAGCAGAAGGAAGAAGGAAACTTTCAACCAGGGCAGAATGAAGAAGCAAGAATTCAAAAAAATGAGAGGCTTAGGAACCTTAAACATTCCAACATCCAAATAATAGGGGTGCTAGAAGGAGAAGAGGAAGAGCAAGAAATTGAAAACTTACTTGAAAATATAATGAAGGAGAACTTCCCCAATCTGGCAAAGGAAATAGACTTCCAGGAAGTCCAGGAAGCTCAGAGAGTCCCAAAGAAGTTGGACCCAAGGAGGAACACACCAAGGCACATCATAATTACATTACCCAAGATTAAAGATAAAGAGAGAATCTTAAATGTAGCAAGGGATAAGGGGAGAGTCACCTACAAAGGAATTCCCATAAGACTATCAGCTGATTTCTCAAAAGAAACTTTATAGACAAGAAGGGGCTGGAAAGAAGTAGTTGAAGTCATGAAAGGCAAGGACCTACATCCAAGATTACTCTATCCAGCAAAGCTATCATTTTGAATGGAAGGGCAGATAAAATGCTTCCCAGAAAATGTCAGGTTAAATGAGTTCATCAACACCAGGCCCTTATTATATGAAATGTTAAAGGGACTTATCCAAGAAAAAGAAGATGATCAAAACTATGAACAGTAAAATGATAACAAACTCACAACTATCAACAACTATACCTAAAAAACAGAAACCAAGCAAACAGCTAGAACAGGAACAGAATCACAGAAATGGAGATCACATGGAGGGTTATCAGCAGGGACAGGGAGGGGGAAGAATGGGGAAAAGGTACAGGGAATAAGAAGCATAATTGGTAGGTACAAAATAGACAGGGGGAGGTTAAAAATAGTATGGGAAATGGAGAGGCCAAAGAACTTATACGTATGACCCATGGGCATGAACTACGGTGGGGGAATGCTGGAGGGAGGTGGAGTGCAGAGTGGAGAGGAATAAAGGGGAGAAAAAAGTGGGTCAACTCTAATAGCATAATCAATAAAATATGTTAAAAAGTAAAAAAAATCAATAAAAATGTTCTAGAAAACATAAAAATCTAATTTTTGCTTAAAACCTTAAAATGTATTATTGCAACAAGTGGTTTGTTTCCTTGAAGTAATAGGCTCATTTCCTACAAATATCCAAGTCTGAATAAACATGTTTATCAGCTCTTTCCAGCAAAAATAGTGGTGCCATGGAAAAGCTCCAAACTCCAAATACCTGCACAAGTGTATGTCATTGAGACAATCAGTGCAAGAAAGTCCTTGATCAACTTTAGGCTAATTATTTACTCACTCATTTAACTTTTTTAGTATTCCCTCTAAAGGACAAGATATTCACCCCTTGCTCCTCCCAAATATTAATGAAATTAATAACAACTTAGTTTAAAGGAAAACTTAAGATCAACTTATTTTATCTCTTCTAGTTTTGTTTCCTCTTCCATGGATGACCTTGCCTTGGCTTATCACCCAATGAACTTCACAGGGATCTAGCATTTTCCTCTAAAGGATCCACCTTTAGAACATAAGGTGTACTTTAGAAAATCTTTCTCATGATCCCTTTAGTGCTTTCAAATAGGGAAAGCTAGCCCAATAGTGAATTAAATGACCCAAAAGCCTAAACTCTTTTGATAAAGATTTAAGTATATATTTCTAATGTCCCCCTGAGAGCACCTGTGTGCCCAGAAAAGAATTTTGTCAAATTGAGAAGGCATTTAAAGGTGGTGTAATAGTCATTGACCAAAGTAGTTCATAGGCTTTTTTTTTTTTTTTTTTTTTTGAGAGCCTCAAACAGAATTTGGATGAATTGCTCTTGGTCACGGTAGCCAGTGAGTAGCAGAAGCAGAAAGTGAACACAGTAATTTACTTCTGATCCTATGACAATTCTATCTTGTTCAATTGTAGAACTATGAATTTTCTTTCAAAATCTACTAACTATATTCTTTTGCTAATTGCTTCTTCATGTGCTGTCTGCATTTGAGCTATAGAAAATTCCAGGCATACATAGAATACTGGTATTCATAACATTGTTTTTAAGAGATTTAAAAAGAAGAGGGGGTTGTTCTCAGATATAGAAGTTGTAACTGCCCATTGGAGAATTCTGAAAAACAGTGAAAAGCATCTAAAACGGCATGCACCTACAAACCAGCCACCTAATGTAATTACTATTAAAATTTTGGTGTATGACAGAATGCTTTATATGTATAAAACTTTATGTAATTTTTATCAAGATGGGTATATTTTACAGTCTGAGTTTTTGTTTAATTGTCAGGCATTTTTCAGTGTCAAAGATTCTATGTTTTTAATAGTTTCATACATTACAGTGTAAAGATGTACAGTTAGCCTCCAATTCTGCACATTCGGATTTCTTCTATTTTCTGTCCAGAAAGTATCCAGCCATGCAATATGAAAAATAGAGACATTTATTAAAGAAGATACGAGATTCAAGAAACATTGTACATAGATAATGATGCCTCAGCCCCCTTCAAAATTATGACCTTCTTGAGGAAATATGGTTCATTGGTAGTGGTTTGAATCAAGTCGGTAGCAACTGCAAGCACAATGTTCCTTCTGCTCTGGTAACAGAAGCCAGTGGAATGAATTTTGCCACAACACATTTCATGCGAAGATCCTGCATCAAAATCTCAGACACAGTAGTTTTTGGAATCCCCAAATCAGCTGCTAGTTCTCACATTTGCTGGTCAGTTGCTGGTCTTTCTTGATTGCAGCCTATACATGTTCAACATTCTCAGATGTTCTGCTTGTTTCAGGCCTTCCACAATGTGGATCACTCAACAGATTCTCGACCCTTTTTTAAGCGTTTGTGCCACACTTTTATGTGTGCTGCACTCATTGCATCATACCCCAAAAGCCTTCTGAATCATCTGAATAGTTTCCTTGGAGGAACGTTCAATCTGAACACAGAATTTGACACAGATTCATTGCTCTACCCGCTCATTTTGAATGCAATGGCAACACAGTGCACATACTCACTCAACAGCATCTTACCACCCCACTGACTAGTACAGTGAAGTTGTCATTGTTCATACATGCACATTCCAGTCCACTCTCCTTGGCTGCCAGGTTACATTGGTGTTGTGTAAACCGTTCTTGTTATATTAACAATGACTAGACTTTTTCTGGACAGACCTTCATATGTCTGTGATGGTATTATATTTAATCTTCCCCTTTTCTACCTGGAAACCAAACAACCAAACTTGCTAGAATTGTGTAAATAATAAGTAAGCTCTGATTGAAGGGATGTGGACTTCTCCAAAAGTAGCATAAATTTAAGTTCATGGAATTTAAGCTCTCAGTCATTCAACCTTGGTCTTGACACCAGGTCCAACCATTGATTAACTGTCAACTTGGGCAGGTCATTTAATCTGTATAATATAATCTGTTTCCTTATCTATATATGGGAGTAACAATGCCCTACCTCATGGAATCATTACAAAGGTTAAGACAATACCTGATAAGTAGCACTCCATTTCAACCATTTTTAAATTCTACTTTTACTTTTTTCCCCTGGGGGAGGGGGGAAAGACTAGTCTCACTACTCTCAGCTTTTGTAAATACCTTACCTATTATTTATTTTTGTGTTATTGTTATAAATGTATCTAAAAACAAAACCAAACACAGCTTAAAATGTACCTTGAGTACTGATGAAAAACACTTGTTTCTAAGTAGTTAAAACATGTGGATCCACAGTGGGGAGAATTACATTATAATGAACACTAATTGGGACAACTGGTGAAATTTGAAAGCTGCCTGTATATTAGATATTGGTATTACATACAGCATTGTAAAATTTTCTCAATTTGGTAGTTGTATCATGGGTATGTATGTATAATTTTATAAGAAGTTGCCAAACTGTTTATGCCACTTTACCAACAATGTATAAAGAATTCAGTTTCTCTCCTCAACATTTGGAATTTTGAGTGTATTTACTTTAGACATTCAAATAGGTAACAAATGATATCTCATTGTTTTTTTAATTCCTATTTCCCTAATGGCTAATGTTGTTGAACATCTTTTAATTTTTAATTTATTTTATTTTTCTTCTCTTTTAACGTGCTTATTTGCCATCTTTATGGCCTCTTTAGTGAAATATCTGTTCACATATTTTGACAATTTTCTAACTGAATTATTCTTCCTCTACTGTTGAGTTTAGAGAATTCTTTGTCTGGATCTAAATCTCTTGTCAAATATATGGTTTGCAGATATTTTCTCCTCGTCTGTAGCTTTTCTTTCCTTCTTAGGGTTTTTCATTGAGCCAAAGTTTTTAACTCTAAGAAGCCAGAGGTCAGTTAATGCGTGACTAGTTCAAAAGCTCTGAGACCCGAGGGAAGAGATAAACTGCAGTGAACTGGTGGGCGGGGGGGGGGGGGTGGATGGAGATGCTGGCCAACACAAGTGGACGCTGCACATGGGTGGGTTCAGGCCAAACTTAGCAGCGGTAGGTCCTCAGAACCCCTTCCTTTCATTCTTTCCAGGCTTCCTGCAGATTGAACGTGAGGCTTGAATGTGGGAGGCTCTCAGCAAACAGTTGTCATTGTCATCGTTATCATGGCGTTTTCACTCATCCTTATCTGAACCTAGAGATATGAATTCATCTGAAGCAGTTATTTACTTTTATTCATGTATCTTGAGCTTCAGTTCTATATTAACTATGTTTATGCCACTCCTTCTAGTGAAGTATTATTTTCCTGAGTAGAAAAAAATGGAAGTTATAGCTTGTATCCTGAGAACCTTGATGCTGAAAAGTTCTTTATTTCCTAGATGGAGGTCTCATAGCTACTTAGTAATTGTTTTATTTTATTTTTTTGTTGTTGAAATACTGTTTTCTTTTGGTATATCTGGTAGTCCATTTTTTCTGGTTCTCCTTAGATTCCTCTCCTGCTCTTGCTTTGCTGATTCACTTTCTTCAAACAGGCATTCAAATATTACAGTTCATCAGGGCTCAGCCCTACCCCTCCTCTTTGCTCACAGTGTACTTTATCCCCATCAAGGATGTGCTTATTTCATTGTACGCCAGTGATTACACTCATTCAGGTTTTGTACCACCATTACGTTAACCATTCTCAAATTGGCATCTGTACCTCTCCTCTGAGCACTAGACCTGTACATCCAAATATTTGCTCAGCATCTTTATTGTCTTGCAGGCATCTCAAACTCACCAGAGTTTAGACCAAATTTATCTTATTCTCGCACCTAGTTTTCCATGTTTCAAAACTCTGAAAGCAAGTACCTTTCAGCACTTGTTTAAGCCAAAAAAGCCTGGGAATCATCCTTGGTACTTCTCTTTTCCTTATTCCACATATCCAATTCATGATCAAATCCTGTTTATTTTAACTCTTAAATCTTTTTGCTTTTGTTCCTATTCACTCATTCTACTACCTAAAGATACCATTCCTGCCTGTGGACTTACTAGTTTTCCTGAACCTGCTTTTGCTCCCCTTAGTAGGTATCTTCAAATTTCTCATCATTTTCTGATTAAAATCATTCAATCACTGTTTTTGTTCTCTTGAGGAAAAAGAAACAAAAGCTCTTAAGTTGGCCTATAAACCTACATGGTTTGCTTCTTGCTTAAACTTCCCAGCCTCAACTATCATCACTGTCCTTACTACAGACTGGGCATTATAGCCATAGATTCCATTGTTTTCAAAATTGCCATACACATTCCTGCCACAGAGTCTCATCACACATGTGTCATCAGCATAGGATACCCCCACTTGCATGCTCTTCCCCATCTTGCTATGTATTATCTACTTACCTGAAAGCTCACTTCTCACCTGGTTTGCTCAAGGCAGCCCTGCTGACCTTATACTGCTGAGGTCTTGCTGTGTGCTCCCAGAACACCCAGGCCTGCCTCCCCTGCAGGTGTTTTCTATGCCTCCTGTAAAAACTACTTACACCTGAATCTTTGTCGCAGACTATCCTTCCTGCAGAACCCAAACCAAGACATACAGCAAATCTCAGAGTGTGTCTCAGAATGTGGTGCTCGGACTAGCAAAATCTGCATTACTTGGAAATCTGTTAGAAAAGCAAATTCTGAAGCCCTGCTCTGGACTTCTGATACAGAAACCCATGGGGGTGGGATCAGCAATTGTGTTTTAACAAGGCCTCAGGCTGATTCTTGTGTACACCAAAGTTTAAGAACCACTGGAGTAAATCATCCCTTCTTCCCAAACAGAAAGCCTATCTCTGTTTTTTCCTCTTGTTCAAATATATCTCTAAAAAGTTAAAAGAAAATTAGCCCTGGTTGCTGTTGTTCAGTGGAATGAGTGCTGGGTTGCGAACCAAAGGGTTGCCAGTTCGATTCTCAGTCAGGGTACATGCCTGGGTTGCAGGCCAGGTCCCTGGTGAGGGTGCGTGAGAGGCAACCACACGCTGATGTTTCTCTCCCTCTCTTTCTCTCTCCCTTCCCTTCTCTCTAAAAATAAATTAATAAAAAATTTAAAAAATAAGTTAAAAAATAAAATCTTTAGAATTTTTCAAGAGTCTTATATATTCTGGGCACTACATTTCTTGACAGGATTCTTCAGAGTTTTAGGCCATCCCTGCTGTTTATACTTGTGCATTATATGTCCATTTATAAGAGTGATCGATCCTATTTTTAAAAATGTGATGTCATTTGCACATGAAGTTACTTTGATTTCATTAAACATTTTTCCCTTTCTTTTTTCATTGGGATCAGTTTATGATAACATTGTTAGAATATCTTTTCTAGTAACATTTTTTAAAGTCTCTGACCCAGAGACACATCTGAACTTGTTGAAATGTGCTTTACCTCCACTAATTCATGAGGCTTCCTCCAAAGAGAAACTTTTTTATAAAGAAGTTTTTTCCAATCTATTAAGACCTTCAGTTCACAATTATTGTCAGTTGTACCTTAATAATTTGATAATCTGATTTATTTTAGGAGATACTTATTCCCAACATGTTATATATTACCACCACCTTCCAATATTGAGCCTCTAAGTGAGTCTCTGTATCTTGTGCTGCTGTGATGAAAGCCAGGCTCTGGCCAGTTTAACGTCTTTGGTCAAACTGTTGGTGGAGTTTTGACCCGAAGAGCAGAATCATCAGCTTTCTTCCACTATGGAAATGGAGGCAGATAGTCCTCTTGTTTGTAGGAGTGCAGATCCATAAAGAGAAATATTTGATAACCTTAGAACTTGAATGCTGTTTTTGAAGACTACAAATTGTGTAATGTATTGTTCTTTTATAATTACCAATTTTTGCACACTAGTGAACAAATCCTTTAGCATGGAAATCAATGCAGTTTTTCCATTAGTTTTCATCCTACAATCTACGAGCTAGTTGTTTGTTTCTTTTTCTTTGAATTTGATTTTGTATTGGCTTCAACTTAGTGGTTAGACAATCATATAGTTTACATAGTGCTCCCCTCGATAGTTCTAGTACCCCAACTGGCACCAAACATAGTTATTATAGTATTCTTGATTGTATTCCCAGTGCTGTACTTTATATACCTGTGACTATTTAGTAACTACCAACTTGTGCTTCTTAATCACTTCACCTCTTTTTCCCAGTCCCCCTCAACCCGTCCCCTCTGGCAACCACCAGTTTACTCACTATGTCTGTAAGTCTGTTTTAATTTTGTTTGTTTATTTATTTTGTTTTTCAGATTCCACATGTAAGTGAAATATCATATGGTATTTGTCTTTCTCTGACTAATCCATTTCACTAAACATAATACCATCTAGGTTCATCCATTTTGTCATAAATGGTAAGATTTCATTTTTTATGCCCGAGTAATATTCCATTGTATAAATATACCATAGTTGTTTTTTATCCACTTGTCTATCAGTGAACATTTGTGTTGCTTCCATATCGTAGCTATTGTAAATAATGCTGCAATGAACGTAGGGGTGCACATTTTTTTGAATTAGTATTTTGAGTTTCTTCAGATATATTCCCAGAAGTGCAATTGCTGGTCATAAGGCCGTTCCAGTTTCACTTTCTGAGGACACTCCATACTGTTTTCCATCGTGGCTGCACCAGTCTGCATTCCCACCGGCATGCATGAGGGTTCCCTTTTCTCCATAACCTTGCCAATATTTGTCATTTGTGGATTTATTGATGATAGACATTCTGATGGGTGTGAGGTACTATCTCATTGTGGTTTTAATTTGCATTTCTCTGACAATTAGTGATGGCGAGCATCTTTTCAGGAGTAGTTAAAAAATACCACCCTTATATTTATTAAATACTCTATAATTTTAATGTACTTTGGGCTCATTGTTTTGACTGATTCTCACAATAATATAGAAAGGACAAATATCATCTCCATTTTACAGGTGAGGAGTCTGAGTCAAAGTAAATAAGGTTGGGTGACTGGTCCAAGGTTATAGACCTGCTCAGTAGTAGCTAGAACCGGGATTGGAACTTAGTCCCTGGTTCTTTTTTTAAAAAAATTATTTATTTATTTTTCTTTTTAAAAATTATATTTTATTGATTATGCTATTACAGTTGTCCCATTTCTCCCCCATCGTTCCCCTCTACCCTGCACACCCCCTCCCACTCACACTCCCCCCCTTAGTTCATGTCTATGGGTCATAAGTTCTTTAGCTTCTACTCTTCCCACACTATTCTTGCCCTCCCCTGTCTATTTTCTACCCACCATCTATGCTACTTATTCTCTGTACCTTTCCCCCCTCTCCTCCTCCCACTCCACTGTTGCTAACCCTCCTTGTGATCTCCATTTCTGTGTTTCTGCTTCTGTTCTTGTTGTTTGCTTAGTTTGCTTTTGTTTTAGTGTGGTTGTTAATATCTGTGAGTTTGCTGTCTTTTTACTGTCATATTTTTTTATTTTCTTTTTCTTAGATAAGTCCCTTTAACATTTTATATAATAAGGGTTTGGTGCTGATGAACTCCTTTAACTTGACTTATCTGAGAAGTGCTTTAACTTCCCTTCCATTCTAAATCCAGCTTTGCTGGATAGAGCAATCTTGGATGTAGATCCTTGACTTTCATGACTTGGAATACTTCTTTCCAGCACCTTCTTGCCTGGAAGGTCTCTTTTAAGAAATTAACTGATAGTCTGATGGGAACTCCTTTGTAGGTGATTGTGCCCTTATCCCTTGCTGCTTCTAGAATTCTCTCCTTCATTTTAATCTTGGCTAATGTAATTATGATGTGCCTTGGTGTGTTCCTCCTTGGGTCCACCTTCTTTGGGACTCTCTGAGCTTCCTGGACTTCCTGGAGGTCTATTTCCTTTGCCAGATTGGGGAAGTTCTCCTTTATTATTTGTTCAAATAACTTTTCCCCTTGTTGCTCTTCCTCTTCCCCTTCTGGTACTCCTATAATTCAGATGTTGGGACATTTAAAGATGTCCTGGATGTTCCTAAGCCTCTCCTCATTTTTTAAAATTCTTGTTTCTTCCTTGTTTTCTGTTTGGTTGTTTCTTTCTTCCTTCTGATCCACTCCATTGATTTGAGTCCCAGTTTTCCTCCCATCACTGTTGGTTCCTTGTGTGTTTTTCTTCATTTTACTTATTGTAGCTTCCATTTGTTCATCTAATTTGCAACCAAAATTAACCAATTCTGTGAGCTTCCTAATCACCAGTGCTTTGAACTGTGCATCTGATAGGTTGGCTACCTCTTGGTCACTTAGATGAATTAGCTCTGGGGCCCCGATCTGCTCTCCCATTTGAGACATCCTTTGTTGTTGTTGTTGTTGTTGTTTTTGTCTGGTCGAGACTGTTACACATGATGGGTGGAGCCTTAAGCGTTCACCAGGGTGAGGCAGCCCAGTCGCTGGGTTGTGATGCTGGATGTGGGGGCAGGGTCCAAGAGGGAACAATGGCGCCTGCTCCGCTCTCTCTCTCGGATTCCAGTTCCTTCTACCGCTTTCCCCAAGCAAACTGGGCCCCTCTGGAGCTGATCCCCATATGGGTGGGTCTCTCCAATGAACTCTCCCCTGAGGCTGGAACTCCCTCCCGGAACCCCAACCTCCACAAGTTTTCTCAGTCGGTGCCCGTTAGGCTCTATTTCCCGGTGCTGGGGCCCTGCACTGCGCCGTCCATCTCGCTGCCTGTTTTTGCCTGGCTTATCTGTGCTCGAATGTGTGACCATTGTCAGCCACCTTGTGCACCTCACTTGGTCTGCTCACTGCCTTCCTGTGCTCGGTAACTGCCACCTGTGCACCGGGACCACCAGCTACTGCTTCTTCCCGACGCAACCCCTCTCTGCCAGCCGCTGACTCCGCCCCTCTTACCGGTCTGGGTGAATCCGTTGTCGGACTTCCGTACAATTCAATCCTCTGGTTGGGATTTTTTCGGGGGGGGGGTCTCTATTTTTGTTGTCCTTAATCTTGGTTGTGAGAGGAGGCACAGTGTGTCCACCTACACCTCCATCTTGGCCGGAAGTCCTAGTCCCTAGTTCTTAATCCAATACCCTTTCCAACACACTGGCTGTCCATAAAAGGTAAAATTGCCCATGAGTTTGGCTGTCAGGCAGAGACATGCCTGAACTCCATATTCCCCTTTTCTGTGTGTCTGGGTCTCCCCTTCTAGGGGGCTTCCTTCTCGATCCAGGTCTCTGGACTTATCTATTAGCCACCAAGGCCCCACATGGTGCCTTTGACATGTCCTCTCCGTATTTATCTCCCAGGACTGAGACTCAGAGAATTTAGCTTTTTAAACTTACTTAATGAATGATTTATATTTAATGAGTGGTTAGCGATGCCAGGAACTATACTACACTCAGGACAGACGTTATTGAGCAGGAAGACACCATTCCTGCCCATGTGCTGTTTGACAGTAGTGGGCTAGAGACAGACATTAAATATTCATACATGCATGGATGTGCACGCATGCATGCACACACAAATCTAAAATTGCAACTGTGATAAGTTCTATGCAGGAGAGGAACATGATGCTAAGAGACCACGAAATAGCAGGATTTGATGATGTCAGAGAGGCTACAGAGAAGATCCCAGCTGAAACCTGATCTGAAGGAAGAGCAGGCATTAACTAGACAAAAACAGGGGAAAGAAGTGAACCAGTTCTTCCAGTCTCTCCCAGCACTGCAAACTCCTTTGAGGTTCAGAAAGTTTCTCAGACCTCCCCGCAGGAAGAGTCACTGTTTTCACCATTGAGAAAATATACAGTGCTATTAATTCATTAACCACTCGAAATGCATTTATAATTTACTATTCACTTGACAATTGTATACAATTGAACCATATATCTTATTTTCATGGGATATTGTTTATTGATTATACAGACAACTCCTTATACTCTATCAGCCTCCTCAGGGTTTGGTGCCAGCTCTGAGCTAATTTGTGGCTGTGTACGGTTGGGAGAAGAAAAAGCAGGACTTTCCCTTTCCTCCCTTTTCCTCTCCCCTACCAGGCACCCAAAGTGTATTTTTTCAATGATTTCTCAGAGAGATCAGTCTCAGCCAGTTGCCCGTCCAGTTTCAAGGGATGGGTGGGCTGTGAAAAGATGTAGTGTTGCTTCAGAGGAAGTAATCCTGAAGTGGAAAATTATATTAAGGCAAGAGAGAAGAAACATTGGCTAACGCAGTGGTTGGTCAGACTGTATCTCAGGGATACCCTATGGTTCAGTGTAAGACTTTGTTTGGGAAAAAAAAGGGTTTCTCTTAAGAAAGTTTAAGTCTGTTAAAAGCAAGATTCTCTGGGAAATAAAGTCCCAGACTAGTGGAGCATGAGCTTCCCCACGAAAATAGTGCAGCTCTTCCTGTTCCTGGGCTGTCTTACCCCCTCCTAGCCTCAGTCCCTTGATCTTTTGGCTTAACCGTCTGCCTAGACTCTTCTGTGAAAACATCACCGACCCCTTCAGAGAGACTGGGGTGCTTCTTCCCAGGCCCCCAGTGTATATAGGAAGATCCCCAGCGTAAGAAGATTGTGTTGGCAGCAGTTGTCCGTGGTCCCACATGTCTCCTCGAGAGGCAGTGGCTAAAAAGTGCTCAATAAATGCTGTGAAAGGAATATGTTATTGCTTGTGAAACACGGAAGTTTTAAAATAAAAATTACTCAGCAGTGTGGGAGAAAACCGTATCTATGTCAACCCTGCCACAATTTTAAGCTGTGGAGGGAGACACTAGTACTGTAGTCCGTTTTCGTGAATCTATGACAGGAAAACTGGCAGCCGTGGGGGAAGGAAGCATATGCTTCTATTCTTTATAGGTCACATAAGTAACATGTTATTCCTAAATGCCAGGATGAGTTAGTGGTACAGATGAGAACGTAGAAGGGATGAGGAATGGCATCAAATTACGAATGCAGCTAGGCAGGCAATGCATTAAAAAGTCTGGTTAGCAAGAGCTGGAAACAGCCTAAGTGCCCATAAGTAAGTGAGTGGATCAAAAGCTCTGGTACATTTACACAATGGAATACTACACAGCAGAAAAAAAGAAGGAAATCCTATCCTTTGCGACAGCATGGATGGAACTGGAGAGCATTATGCTAAATGAAATAAGCCAGGCGGTGAAAGACAAATACTATATAATCTCACCTATAAGTGGAACCTAATCAACAAAACAAACAAGCAAGCAAAACATAACCAGAGACCCCTTGAAATTAAGAATTAATTGAAATTAATTGAAATTAAGAACAATCTGACAGTGATCAGAGAGGAGGGGGAGAGGGATAACGGGGGAAAGAAGGGGAAGGGCCAAGTCAAGGAACATATATAAAAGGACCCATGGACAAGGAAAATGGAGGGGGAGGATTGAACATGGAAGGTGGGAGGTGGGAAGGTGAGAGCAGGGAAGAGTAATGGGGGGAAAATGTGGACAACTGTAATTGAACAACAATTTAAAAAAAGAAAAAGAAAGATTACTTAAAATTCATACATATAACAACCACAAGGTGGCAATGCAGAACCATGACATTAGGGCTAGACCATCATCCAAAGACCAAACTGCTGGGCCAGAGTGGAGAACAGGTAAATACAGTGGCAATTCCAACAGGGAAGGGAGAAAGGCCATGGTTTGTAATACCTGCTGCCCACATCTTTATTACTTTGTTTCCCATAGAAAGAAGGGCAGACACACGCAGACACACTCATACAAGCAAAGCTTCATGAAATGCACCCTTAACTTGTGTCACTCTCAGGGACCCCCAAGGTGAGGATGAGATGTTTCAAGCATGAGTCGGCGGGTACCTCAGGTGGGCCTCGTTTCCTTTGTGGCTCTCACAGTGTGCCTTGAGAGACTATTTAAGCACTTCCCGAGGGTAATTTCATTTTTATTTGGTTTTCACTTGATGTATTCTTAGTATTGATAAATGTGACTCAACTCTGCTCATAAAATATAATATATAAATTTATATATGTTATTTATAACATGCAAAAGCCATATAGCACAGACTGATAAGCCAGGGAACCAGTGCTTTCCATCATGCCTCAAATATAGTGGGTGCTCCATATATGTTTGGAAACAGATAAAGGAAAGGAAGGGACAGACTTATTAGCAGAATAAAAATTCAGCATGGTGTGGAGGGTCATACACTACTCACCAAAGTGTAGGGAGCAAAATGTAACAATGGAGAGAGAGAATGCCCACTTCTCTTCCTCTTCTCAGAGCAAAACTGCTGTGTCCAGAGGTCTGTGAAGCTCAGGGTCCCCTCCCCAGTTATGACCCAAACTGTCACCACCTCCATGTGTCCCTCTCCAGGTCTTCACTCACGACAGTGAAACATTGGGGAAATAAGGGCATCGTGAAGGTGACTGCTATTAGAAGGCAAAGTTACTGAGGACAAACGGACAGGTAGTGCTCTCACGGTTCCAGCACCATGTACAGAGCAGGCGCTTCGTGCAGATTGATTACAAGCCCAGCCTGCCAGAAAAGAAGTCCAAAAGGTAATCGCAGAACCGTATGAATGTAGAGAATTACTGAAGTAATTAAAAAGAAATGTTATTTATGGTAAACCAGTTACGTACTACATAAAACCAAGCTTTTGTTAGATATGCAACAAATCAAAATTACATTTTAGCACAATCACCTTTTCTCAGAGGCACACGAAGCTGAAAAAAAGCTCTGGGTATAGGGCAACAGGTCCTGTGTCATCCTGCCTTCAAGGGACTTACAACTGAGCAGGAACAAAATATCACATGTCCATAAAGATGTATTCAACAATGTATAGCAAACATGGACTCTGTAGAATCTCAGAGGGAGGGGAGGGAGAAGTCACTGGTGGTGTCAAGGATTCTTCCGAAGAGAAGACAGACTTTGACTTGAACTTCGGAAGGTGAGTCATCTCCAGATAACGATAGGAGGGGGAAGCATTCTAGGAGGCGATGGCCAGGAAACCGACTCAGGGGAGAGTGAGGGAGCAGTGTGGACACAACGGACATTCAGGAGGGCGTGGCAGGACACACGACTGACACTCAGAGGTAGCAGAGCCTGAGGACTCCAGGGAGCTAAGTTCAAAGGTCTGTTCTTTCCCTCAGAGACACTGAAGATCATCGAAGAGGGTAATGGCCTGGTGAAGGCTGAACTTTTGAAAGATTATGCAATTTCACAATATATACTTTCAATATTTCAAAGTGTGTATTGACTTGGGTATGATGAGAAAGTTAGATGGTGTTTTGTTTTTAAAACAAAAAAATCATAAAATATCTGTAGTTATGATACATATATAAATATTCAAACATATTATAGCCAATAGATTTACCACATGTCCATTAACTGATGAATGTGCATAAATAAAATGTGGCACATTCATATAATAAAATATTATTTGCCAATAAAAAGAAGTGAAGTCCTGATACATGTTACAAAATGGATAGACTTTGAAAATGTTGTGGTAATTGAAAGAAGCCAGATGCAAAAGATCACATATTATATGATTCCATTTGTATGAAAAGTCCAGACTAGGCAAATCCTTAGAGACAGAAGAAAAATAAGGTTGGCAATGGTTGGGGACATTGTGAGGAAATGGAGAGTGACAGCTAAAAGGTACAGGGTTTTGGGGGGGGAGTGATAAAGTATTCTAAAGTTGATTGTGGTATGTTCACACAACTCTGAATGTACTACCAGTCATTGAATTCCACACTTCAAAAGGGTGTATTATATGGTATGTGAATTCTATTTCAATAAAACTATTACCAAAAGAAGAACACATGCTGCAATAGCATAGTACTGGAAAGGACTTCAAGATGTTATCTAATGTAGTTTAGTCAATTAGATGTGGTTCATGTAATATAATGTCAACGAATTTGTTGAGCACCTATCATGTGCTTGGTATTTGGATATGATGTTATCAGAGCCCTAAGGAAGGGCACTCAGCTCAAACTGGATTAGAGGGGGTTCCCTGGAGGAGAAGGTGACTAAGTCAAATTGAACAGTAACAAGGTATTAGCATGAGGTATTCAACAGTGCGAATGACTTAGTTTTGGGGAAGGTTGTGCAGGGAAGTCATAGTATGGTATAATTGGTGTAAAAAGTACCAGACTGGGGAGGGGTAAGAGATCTGGCTAAAGATGTAAACACACCATGGAGAGCCTTGAGTAGCACACTGCATAGACCGGACTTTAAGCTGTAGCTTCTAGGGTACCACCGCGCGGTTTACCTGAGAAAGTGACATACTACTTGCGTTCTGGACCTATCTCTCTGTACAGGGGGAAGAGAAATTCAAAGGGACCATGTTGACAGAAGGGGCCAATTAGTAGACCAAAGTCCAGGAGAAGGAGATGCTTGAGACTCTGAAAGCTGAAAGTGGTGGGATCATGGGTAGGGAGGAGAGAAGGGGCTCCCCAAATTTTGAGAAGGAAGGGTGAGCCAAACTTGATATGGCTCAAATGTGAGTATGAAGGAGTTGAGGAGATGCAGACAACTGGTATTCTAGTTTTAGGCCCAAGTAGAAGGAGAAGCTATTAGTCGTGATAAGCTTGCAGGAGATAGAAGCTGTCTAGTTTCTAAGAGGGAAAAATTGAGTTGTTCTAGATCCATTGATTTTGAGAGGTGTTCAGCAGGAGTTGGATTTTGAGTCTGAAGCTTAAGGATAGGATGTCATTGAAACCATGAGAAGAGATTGGACACAATATAATAACATATAATATAATAATATTTAGTAGTTGTTAACTTTTATTGCATACCTCCTTCATGTTTATATGTATTAACTCCCCCAGAGTCTATTCAGTTAATACTTTTAACCCGTTTGTATAGAAATGACAGATTAGAAATAAGAGAAATTCCACAATCTCCTAAACTCCATCTACCTACTTGTCTCATGTACTCAGTCTACTGTGAATGCATGTTACATTTTTTTGGAAGTGAAATCTCACCACTTGTTTACTAGATCTCAGCCTCGAACACCTACTAAAGGCCATTGTTTCAGCAATTGTCCTTTCTCTATCCATCATAAAAATTTTCCTCCCTGCTGGGTAATTCTTATCAGCCTATAGTCTGATCTTCTTTCCCAGTTCCAACTAAATCCAAACCCAAACTTTCTTGACCCCATTTTGCCTTCTAGCTCATGTCCCAAAGAGTTGTCTGTACTCACTGTCTCTAACTTCTCTATTTCATTCTTGTTTGACTCACTCTAGTATGGCTTTTATTGCTTCCAGTCTGCCAAGATTTTTCTTAACAAGGTGGCCAAAGACCTTCATTTTCTCAATATGACGGTCGCTCTCAGTTCTCGTTTTGCGTGACCTGTCTAGCTTCTGACTCAGTTGATCATCCCTTCTTCTTTCCTCTGCTTGCTTATCTCACATACTTTCTTGGTTCTTCTCTTGCCTCTCTGGTCACTTCTACTTCATTTCTTTTTGTATTCCTGAGCTTAGTTCAGCATTTCTGATTGCATTTATCTGTGTGTGTGTGTGTGTGTGTGTGTGTGTGTGTGTGTGTGTGTGTGTATGACTGTTCCTCAAATTCTTGAAATGGTTCTTGCACTTTACTGGTTCTTTATAGATTAATTACATAAAATCTTTAACATGTATACATTTGTGCCCTGGCTGGTGTAGCTCAGTGGATTGAGCTTAGGCTGCAAATCAAAGGGTCACCAGTTTGATTCCCAGTCAGGGCACATTCCTGGGTTGCAGGCCAGGTCCCCACTGCGGGGCCATGTGAGAGGCAACCACACATTGATGCTTCTCACCCTCTTTCTCCCGCCCTTCCACTCTCTCTAAATGAATAAATAAAATCTTTAAAAAAAGTTTAAGAAAAACAACAACAAAAATGTATACATTTGTATGTACAGGACAGCTATCATTTTACATGTGCCTTAACAGACTATGAGTGAAACATGATTAAAGCAGAATTCATTTGCCTGAAATCTTTAATGGAATTAATCTATACAAATAATATGCTTATAAAGTAACTCAACTGTGCAGAAGCTGATAGGCTTACAGATTTTAAACCCTAGAAATATCATGATGTCCAATCCCTTCCTTTATGTAAAAACTATTAATGTTAAAGAAGATTTTGTGACTGTCTCCCATGCAAAGGAAGGGCCTTTAGGAGGCTAATTCAAAGATTTATATTTTATAGAAAAAGAGAACATTTTTATAATCACTGTAAGATCAAATACATACATAGAATAAGTTCAGTGAAAAGACAGCTGATACTCCAGAGGGTTGGTATAAAACTAGATTTCTCGAATCTTAGTCCCATTAAACTTCATCAGCAAATGGCTTATGTATTGTATCAGGAATGTAAATTTCTTCTCAGGAGGGTGTTCTTTCCAAGTTCAGGTTCAGGACAATTTTTGTTTATACTGATCTTACAGTTTGTGTAAGCACAAGAAAGTACACAAAAGTTCTGAATTTTCCTTGACTGCTTTGGTGCTTTCAAATAAATATATCACATTTCAAATACTTTTCAAATATTTATTCTTCTCTTTTAGGTCCCCAAGCAAATACTTACTCCAACTAACTAAAAGTTCCACAATTAAACAAACTGAAAAGAGCTTTCTTGCTTCTGTGCTTTAGTTCCTTGCTCAAACTGTCTGTTACCGGCAGTTTCATGTGCATTTCTTGTTGTGCTGGGTGCCTGCAGGCAGACCTGTCTGAAACCTTACCTTTCTTCTTTTCAACTCTATGGGTTGTTCCCTCCTACAATAGCCAGGTAAATGCTCACTGAGATCCAGTTATTGATAGTTACGAGTTTGTTGTCATGTTATTGTTTATAGTTTTTGATCTTCTCTATTTCTTAGATAAATGCCTTTAACATTTCATATAATAAGGGCTTGGTGATGATGAACTCCTTTAACTTGACCTTATCTGAGAAGCGCTTTATCTGCCCTTCCATTCTAAATGAAAGCTTTGCTGGATAGAGTAATATGAAAACAAACTCATAACTATCAACAACTGAACCTAAAAAACAAAATCAAAAACTAAGCAAACAACAAGAATAGGAACAGAATCACAGAAATGAAGTTCACACAGACAGTTTTCAATGGGGAAGGGGAGGGGGAAAATGGAGGGGAGGTACAGGGAATAAGAAGCATAATTGGTAGGCATAAAATAGACAGAGATAGGTTAAGAATCAAATAGGAAATTGAGAAGCCACAGAACTTACATGTACAACCCATGGACATGAACTAAGGTGGTGGGGGAGGATGCTTGAGGGTGGGGGTATATGCAGGGTGGAGGGGAGATAAATGGGAGAAAAAATTGGGACAACTGTAATAGCATAATCAATAAAATGTACTTAAAAATTGCTCCCTGAGATCCAGATGGAAGAAGAACAGGCAGGACAATTTCTCCTCTTGGTGCAACTTGTCACTACTCAAGTGGACAAAGGTGGGCTTATCTGCCACTCTTCCAGGAAAGTAGACATGCAGCAGCATTTCTGGTGGGGAGAGGAAGAGCCTGGTAGAATCCTGACTCGGCACAGGACCAAGGGCCCTCCATTAGAGGCTCAGAGGTCTGGGGGAGGAAACCCCTGCTAACCTCCCAGAAGCCTGAAATGGCCATGTCCAAAACCCTGTAGGAACTTTAAGACTGGGACTCTTACCTTTCTCAAAAGGCAAAATGCCTCGGCAGGGAGGGAGGGCTGAAGGAGGCTGGTGGGAGGATGGAGAAGCTTGTGGGCATGGAGGGAAGAGATACCCTAGTTGGCAAATCTTTTCAGGAACTGAACAGAAGCTGTGTTCTTTGTGGGAGTTGAGAGGACAAATTATAACTTCAGGCTAGCATGGTTTTGAGACTTTTGAAGGTCTAGGTTTGCCTTCTTATTTGCAACCCTGGCCCCACATCTTTTCAAAGACACCAAATATTGGATGCATTTCCATAATTCTGCTTTTGAAAGTGCTTCACTGTAACTTTTAATTTTTTATTGCCTTTCTTCATAATCATGTTTACTTGAGATTTCTTTCAAAGTGAGAAAGTCTGATCTGTAAATATCTTTTAAAATTTTATTTATTTATTTTTAGAGAGAGGGGAAGGGAGGGAGAAAGAGAGGGAGAGAAATATCAATGTGTGGTTGTCTCTCACATGCCCCTCACTGGGGACCCAGACTGCAACCCAGGTGTGTGCCTTGACTAGGAACCAAACCGATGACCATTTGGTTTACAGGCTGGCACTCAGTCCACTGAGCCATACCAGCCAGGTCCTGATCTGTAAATATTTTTCAGATGCAAATATATTAATGAATATTCAATGTAATGATAGATGAATTTGACATGTATGATTTGGTACAAGTTTTAATTAGACATTTATTACTTGTCCATCTGTAGCTTTATTTTTAGTTTAGAGCCCAACTCCCCCCTCTTTCCGGCTGCTAAGTCTGTCTCGAGCATTTGTGCAGACAGCATCGTTCAAGCTCACTGGCCCTAGGCCCTGTTTCTATGGTGTCTAATGGATAAAACAGCTCACAGTCCTCTGGTTTGAAGGTCTGAGCTGCTTCCTGGAACTGTCATAAAAAACCTGCCTATTCCTTCAGAATTCAGTGGGAGGTCCATCCAGGGAAGATGAGGTACAGTGGAAAGAGGCAGCTCTCACCCCTATCATTTTTGGGCCATGGGCCCCTTTGTTAGTCTGGTGAAGCTCACAGATCCCTTCTCAGACTGAAGTTTTAAACGCACAAAACGTAATCTGCAGGTTTACAAAGGAAGCCAATTATGTTGAAATATGGTTAGCAAAAAGAATAAATTTGTGAATAGTAATACATGTTTATTAATGCATTAAATGACAAGATCTAGCTGCGAGTCAAATAACTACCATAACTCAAAGCAGCAGTGAGTATAAACTATATTTTGGGAGCTCAGCACTTACTGTGATCTGATATGAAAGTGTTTGTTATTTCTATTGGTGACAGTCGCAGGTACTGATACTACTGTTAGGGTTTGTTGCCTATTTTTGCAGTGGAGAGAGATGCTACATTTTAATTATAGGTTAATGAAATTAAAATGTGGTTATTTTTGTCATTGAGTTCACAGGACCCCTGAATTCTATCCATGCCTGTGGACCTCAGGTTAAAGCCAATGGAAGGCAAGGTGCCCTACCATCATGAATTATGTGGGAAGGTCACAGGCACTGAATGACGCTCAGCCTGAGAGATTCTGAGGCTGAGTCTCTGGCTCTCTGAGCCCCAGACCACTGCCCCCTCCTTTCCTGATGTCGTGTCAGTCAGAAAGTAAGCGCCCTTGAGTATTTGAGATGGCCCCAATCTCCGGTCGATTGCCAGAGCTCCAACTTAAAACTATACTCTCAATTTTCTGGGCAAATGACGCCCAGACAGGTCTCTTGAAGTACCCTACCTTCAAAGCTTATAATTTTTTTCCTGAAATTTATTTTATCTTTAGCTCTACAGTTCACATTTCACACCAAACCACCATGACTCACCTTCTTATCCATCCAACCATCTGTCCGTCCGTCCATCCATCCATGTACCCACCCAAACACTTAACCATACATTTCATAATGATACTATGCTGTAAAGGTTTGAATGCGTAACTTATCTCCTTTGTTCATAACCTCATAGTGGAAAATATCAATATTAGTGCAAAGGATCATATGATAGAGCTATCCTCAGAAGTTTCTAGAATAATTAAAGCAAATCATGTCATTTTACTATGCAGGACTGATCTGAGGGCCGGTTTGTGAAACAGGCAGGTTATCCTCAGCCCCTGGTCCCAGAGCCAAAATGTGCAATGCTTGGCAGTCAGACTCCCCAGTGCACATGTCAGACGACATTCATCTCCACGATTGATCATTATCTCTTTTTTCCTTTCTCCTCTCTCAGATGACACTTGAATTATGCCACTTGGAACAATAATTGCCTTTTATTTTCCCTCCAACCTGCAATGAATCCCATCACACCTACTCCACGCACACCTTGCTCTTCTGGCCACACAGGGCAAAGTCAGTACCCAGAGGGCCCGGAACTCACAGCAGCACCTGTCAGAGCAGAAGTCCAGGGGATTCCCACGATGTGTGTACCTGTGAGGAATCGCCTGCTGCTTTTTCTAGGACAGCGGTGGGGCCCTGAAAATCTGATGCACCTGACATTCTCACCGTGACTCTCTTCTCCAACCAAGGGCATAGGTCATAGTTCAAAATGTTAGGGCTCCCTCCGTCCCTCTTGGCTCTTCAGGCCCTTTGGTGACCACTGAACCTTGTCAAAACCGGGCTCTCTGTAGATTTCTCCACTTGGACTGGCCAAGAGTCCATTGTCTCTTTTTAATTGGCCTCCTAAATCCAGATATAGACTATAAGCAAGCATATTGCTGCTTGACCTTGGCACTTGGCATGTGCCTTATTTTTTATATCATTGATCAGACTGAGCTCTTATAACTGATTTAAATGACTTTGTAAGATACTTAAAGGCAGAGATCATGCAATTTGTTTCTGTATCTCCATCATGACCATGGCTTCCTATAAATATTTTGAAATAAATGCATAAATATGTTAATTAAAGAATATTCCAGCTCTCTTCAGTTACTTCTTTTGTTCATGAACTCCCTTATGTATATATGTCTCTGATTCATGCTCTAGTTGGGTCTCTATTACAGGCACTAAGTGTATATTTGAGTATATATAATTTTTAATATGTTAATCATGTCCATTTAATTTATTTCTCTTTCATATGTAAGAAAGTTGAGGCTCAGATTGTTTAACTTTCCCATGCCCAGGTAGCTAATAAATGGCTGAACTTCTTAGCTAAGAGTTCAAACCACAGTCTTTTTGAGGCTACTTCTATCTTTCCCGTCACTGTAAGGCAGCTCTTCCCAAAGTGTGGACCCAGTTCCCAAAGTGTGGACCCCAGGTCCCTGAGTGTCTTGGAGACCCTTTCGAGGTCCACAGGTCAAAACTATTTTCATAATAATACTGACATTTTGGCTTTTTACAAAACTGTGTTGACAATGCACCTCGATGCAAAAGCAGTGGCCATAGCAGGCATTGTACTTCATTGTCATGTACTGGCAAAAAACAACAGCACAACAGTCTCACTTTAAAATATTTGATGAAGCTATAAAAGTTAATTTTATTAAATTTGGACCCTTGAGTGCCCATCATTTTAACACTCTGTGTGATAAAATGGGAAGTATACATTAAGCACTTCTGCCACATGCCAAAAGAACTTCGTCTTGAGGAAAGCACTTGTGTGATAGTTGGAGATGTGAGCTCCTTTTCTTATGGAAGACTATATGAGGGGAGACCCCCTCCAAAACCCAGAATTATCTTCTGGAGGCTGTGCCCCTCATAGCACAGTCTTCCCCCCACTGGGTACATGTTCTAAAAAACCCATCTTTAATGGTGTCCTAGCTGGCATTGTTGTGAGAGGCCTTGTTTGGCTTCAATGACATTCGGCATGCGTTTGCCCATTTCTTGATGGGTGATTTACACGCACACCTGTCACACCTTGCTGAGTGGTCAGCAGCTTTTGAACAAAAAAGGCATGACCCTTTTGCCCTACCCTCCCTATTCACCCAATCTGACCCCAAGCAACTTCTTTTTTGTTTTTCTGGATGGAAAAAGTCCTCAAAGGGAAATATTTCCAATGTTGAAGAGATTAAACAAAAAACTGGCAGAAGCAGTAAAAGGCATCAAAATTGACAGGTTCAAAAACTGTTTTGAGCAGTGGAAAAAGCATCTCAAAAAGTGTATTGCAACAGATGGAGAGTACTTTGAAGGTGACTGAAGATTAAACATATAAGAATAAATACACACTTTTGTTAACACATAAATTCCCTTTTTTGAGTCCCTTTTGTATTCACTTAAAGAACAACTGTTAAAGAACCACAGTTAAAGAACAAACTGTGGATATTTCAGTATTTGGCAGAAATCTTCTTGAAAATTAATGGAGTGAGCCTAAAATGTAAAAAAACAAACAAACAAACAAACAAACAAACAAACAAAAAACCCACCACAAACAAAAAGCCAAAACCAACTGACAGTATTTATTGCCAATGATAAAAATTGAGCTTTCAAGAGAAAGTTAGAATTTTGGAAAACTCGTGTCTGTCATAGTGAATTTAACAGTTTCCCAAATACTTGTAAACTTTTCTCATATGATTGATGATGATACTCACAAAGGGACTGCTCTAAGAAGCTATATTAAAGGATCTAAAATTTCTAAAATGCAAATGAATGATGTTAAAATCATGCATAGGTAAAGGATATATTCAAAATGCAAGATTGACCAATGGATTTTAATGTAACAGATAAAGACAAATTCATTGATGTGGTTGAAGAAACTACAGCTTGTTGAGTTAGGGTATAGTATTTAAGAAGAACAGCTACAATGATCTAAAATGACTGGTAAATCCTCATTTCTTCTTCAATTACATTTTTGTTTGAGGCTGAATTGTCTTCATTTATGTCAATTGTGACAACATATTGCATTGGGTTGAATGCAGAAGCAGACCTCCAGCTCTCTTCTATTAAACCAGACATCAAGAGATTTTCCAAGATGTAAAATGATGCCACTCTTTTCAATATATTTGTTTTTGAATACATATTTTTATTAATATATTATTTATGTTAAGGTATCATTGGTTTAAAATTGGTATTTAAAAAATCCTCATTTGGGGATATATTTATTGATTTTTAGAGAGAGAGGAAGGGAGAGAGAGCGGGAGAGGAAGAGGGGGAGGCGGGGAGGGGCAGAAAGGGAGGGAGAGAGAGAGAGAGAGAGAGAGAGAGAGAGAAGCATCCATCGGTTGCCTTCTGTAGGTATGCTAACCAGGGATTGAGTCTGCAACCTAGGTATGTGCCCAGACTAGGAACTGAACCCACAACCCCACAACCTTTCTGGAGTGCAGGATGATGTTTCAACCAACTGGGTCACGGGCCAGGGCTCAAATTGGTATTCTATAATGAGTTAATAAATAAAATTTTTTCTCAGTTCCAATTTCTAGTCAGGTGAACATTGATAGAAAACTCAAAATAATAAAATTTCTCAGGCATCTTCAATCATTTTTCAGAATGAAACGGTCTCAAGACAAAAATATTTGGGGCTGCTGCGGAGACATCTGCGTGTGACAGGAAGGAGTGGAAGCTGAACTCGTACGGCAGAGTGCTTAGGAGATTTTTCCAGTTTGCAGCAGATGACAGTGAAATGAATCATACTGTCTATCTTTTCTTCCTCAACAATTTTTGTGGTTAAAGTGACCCAGGCTGATTGTTATTGTGAATTGAAAGCGGGAGCCCAGAAAACAGAAGGAAGAAAGGAGACTCTCTTTCTCTCAAATTTCCTTTGCTTCTGTCTAGCAAAATTTCTCCAGCTAGACACAGCAAACACTTAAACAATGCCGTTGACCTTCATGCACTTTAGGAACACATTGTAACAGAGTCGAGTTCACCCTGAAGGCACCAGCCTGGTCTTGTGCTGTGTGAGTGACCCTGTTTTCTTTCTGCTCTCTTGCTGCAGCTGTGCTGCAGGTAGTGTCATTTACATATTCTTTGGAAAGTATCTGTCATTTTAGCACATGGTCTGGGTGACTTTCCTCAGAAGACACATTGTAAAAAACAGAAAGCGAAAAGCCAATGCAATGGAAAATAAGCTAGATGCCACATAGTATTAGACACATAGAAGGTACCGCTTGCTAGTTGTTAAACCAGATGAATTAATTTTGGTGATCTCTCCCCTGCTCCCTTTTATCCACGAGAGATATGTTCCAAGACTCATAGTGGATGCTGGAACTTGTGGATAGTACCAAACCCAATGTATACTGTGTTTTTTTCCCCCTATGTATACACACATTTTCACTTAAAGGGAGCGCTTAACCCCTTCTCTTTGGCATATCTGAATCGCCAACATTACTACTCTTGAACCTGGGGGCCATTTTTAAGTAAAACAAGACTTACCTGAAGACAAGCACTGTGATACCACTACAGCTGATACCAAGAGAGCTAACACGTGACGAGCAGGTAGTCAGGTTACACAGGTGGGTATACTGGACGAAGGGATGATTCTGTCCACACGGGATGGAGCAGGAAGCTGCGAGGTTTCATCGCATCTCTAGAATGGCACACATTCTATGAATTGTCTATTTCTGGAATCTTCCATTTCACATTTTTGGACTATGGTTGACTGCAGGTAACTGAAACCTTGAAGTGAGTAAGGGTGGACTGCTGTACAAGGGGCGTTGCCTCAGCTAACTCAAATGCCCACTGATACTTGGAAAAGCATTTTTGGATTGCTTAAGATGTGAGCTGAACTAAGTGTGCATGTGTGTTTTTTTTTTTTTTTTCATCAAACACCATATCTATTTAAAGAACAACTCACGGACAAACCATGGTTATTAGGTATTTGGCAGAAATTTTCTTGAAAATGAATGGAACAAGACTACAATGAATACATTTATATTGATAAAGTCTTTTAGACCACATTAGTGCTGGGCATACATAAGCCCACACCCCAGAAGTACTGTGCATATAAGTCTAATTTGTCCAACCAATCATGAAGCAGTGACATGTGCATGCTAATGTATCACAACAAAGCCTTACATTGCTTCGCAGTGGGAAGTATTAGTCCTTGCAGAAAAAAAAATATGTTGGACGGGAACATAGTCAATAATATTGGATGAAATATGTATGGCACTTGGCGGACACATGAAATATAGGCGTGCTCACTTTGTAAAAGATGAGATTGTTTAACCACCATGCTGTACAACTGAAATAATACAAAATAGTATTGAATGTAAACTGTAATTGAAAAGTAAAAAGAAAAATAAATTTGTACTCTCCAAACAAATCTAGGACAGAAACATGTGATTTCATTGGCTTCTGTGCCAATGAAAACTTTTTGTATGCCTAGCAGAGATGAAATAGGCTATGAAAGTAATTCACAAGTAGACGATGATTTTCGAGAGTTCATCCCCATTTCTTTCAACAAACATTTACCAAATACCTAGTAAGCGCCTGAAACATGTACTAGAGTTACATGTTTCAGAGACTGGTTTCTAGTTAGTTATTTGGGAGAGGCAGATTTATAAAATGCAGACGTACCTCATTTTGTTGTGCCTCACTATAGTGTGTTTCACAGATGTTGTGTATTTCTACAAATTTAAGGCAAGACCCTCCACCAGCCAAAGGATAATGACTTGTTTACTGTGGTGGTCTGCAACCAAACCTGTGGTATCTCCTAGGTATGCCTGTAACTATAATCCTAGGTAATGGGAGGTGTGCACGAGTGCAACCGAAGCTCGGAAGGCCTGATTAATCCCTTCTTCCAGGCATTTGCAGGCCCGAGCTACGGAGGCAGTAAGCTGGACTTGAGTTTGAGGGAGCTGAAACTCTTGAACAATCCCATGAAGTAAACATGCAGGTGTCAAATGAAGAACAACCTCAGATGTCACCATTTCCACCTCAGAGTCAATGGCTGTCAGCTCTAGACCTGTTCTAGCCTGGAGTGAATTCTTAATGGCACCAAGCCAGCTGAGCTAGATTAGGGGTGCCCAACAAGCCCCCTGGTGGTCCTTCTGTGGTGGTGCGAGGAAGAACTCTGTCTCATCACGCTGCCGAGTTTTTTCCCCCTGTTCCTTTGCGTGCTGGCTCTAAGAATAACAACTCCTTGTATAAAATCAGTCCAGGAATTTGGAGTGGGATTATCCTATGGAGGAATAGAATTGTTCCTCATTGCCTCAGCCAACCAGCTTCCTGAAATCTGAAGGGTTACCCCGAACTCTTTTGTATTTTTCTAGTATGAAAGATATGATTGTGTTGTCATTCATGCTCATCACGAACTATATAGTATATAGCATCTTTGTCTTCAGCCGGGGGTGTGGCTGACAGTCAAGCCAATTGAATTAAGTGGCAACAATAGCCACCTCCAGTGTGACCAGTAGCTATCCCATAAATTGATGAACTTGAAGAATTTAAAAAATGGGAAACAAAAAGGTAACTGTGATGGATCATTTTATGTGTCAAGTTCATCAGGCCATGGCATCCAGATATTTGGTTAAACAGAATTCTAAATTTCACCAAAAAAGCTTCTTTTTAGATGACATTAATATTTAAATCAATAGATTTTGAGTAAAGCAGATTATCCTCCAGAATGTGAGTGAGCCTCATCTAATCAGTTGAAGGACTTATGAGACAAAAGACAAAGATCCCTAGAAGAGGACCACCTTGGGACTCAATCTGCAACATCAGCTTTTCTCTGGGTCTTCAGCCTGCCTGCCCACCCTGAAGATTTTGGACTTGCCAGCTTCCACAATTGCATACGCCAATTCTTGAAAAAAAAAAAAAAATCATCTATGTGCATACACATCTTACTGGTTCTGCTTTTCTGGAGAACACTGACTAATAAAGTAAGATACCAAAATTTTGAAAAATGGGGTAATAGTAATTCCAGGGAGGGCTTGGAAAATCTGTGTGAAGAATGTGATTTAGTCTGCGTAATCCCAGGAGTTGCAGATACCTTATAAGCTTCTCTGTTCTTTGGTTGTCTGTGCCCCTATTGACTTTGTGTTCTTATAGCTACCTTGGGGTTTCTTTAGTCCCCACACTCCATTTTTTTCTAAATCCATTTAATTTAATTTAAATTCAAATATATGTACCTCCCCAATATAAATGCTTGTAAAATTTCCTAAAAAGCTCGTATTGGGAAACTCATGGACTAATTAAGACTTTTTGCGGGGGCAGAGAAGAATCAGATGAAGGAGTTTTATGGAACTTCTGTTGCAATCTTTTTACTATTTACCATCAGAAAGCATTTCACACTCACGATCTGCTACCCTCAGGTCTAGAATGTACTCAGGTTCCACAGAGATTTTGAGAACCAAAAGAAATGTGCTTTCTGATGGTTTCAGGGCCTCTCAGAGCAATCCGCACAAGTTCTAGAATCTCAAGCATGGGGTTCCTGTTCCTGATATTACCTGGGGGAAATGAAGACCAGAGGAGGACCAGCAACTGGAGGCAGAGACAGTTTCCTGAGATCAGACTCGACGGGGCCCGATGAGGCTTGGAAAGGTTTCCTGGGGGCAGAATGCCGGCGAGGGGAGCTGCGGGTATGTTAGACCAGCCGAGTGCAACTTCTGTGTTAAGGAGCTTCACTGACAACCCCGGAAAGAAGGAAATGTAAAAGATATCCACTAATTGTAGTCAAAAGGCAGTTTTGAGTTGGATTTCACCCATGCCTCAATGACTGCTGGTGAGATTCCTGGTGAGGTTTGGTCCGTGGGCCGTAATCAGGGTTCAGAACAGATTCCAGCGGTCCTACGAACTGTTGCCTCCAGTCTCCTAACTGAATGTGAGCTGCCTGTGCCAAGTCATAGAATGAGGTGTGTCTGTGACATATCTCAGCTCACTAAAACAGATGTGCATGATAATATCTTTATTTTTATGTAACCACACTTATGGTCTTGGGTCCCCAACCACGTAGGTGGGGAAATTGAATTGCAGCCAATTCAGGATTCTCATCTTTTACCCTTAGGCTTCTGCCTGAGCTGAATAGCCCATGGCACTGGGAGGGCCTCATCTGATTTCTGTACCACCTATCCTCATGAGAATCCCTGAAAGTTTCACGTCTCTGTCTGGTCCTCGGTGGTCATTCTGGGAAGCCTGCTACGGAGGCTTTCTTACTCCTCACCACAATGCTCTTCAGGTGGCAGCTTTCTCTGACAGCTTCTGTTCCACTCTTGTCCTAACAGGAGTGACTGTCCTCTCCCAAGACCTACTTTCTTCTGTATTCTTGTTTCCTTGGATCTCTAGCCAAGAAATAGGACTATTGGGTTTTGGATCCCATAAACTGTCTCGGGGACCCCAGGGAGCAAGTGAGGAATTGATCCACATTTATCGCTTTTATTCATTATTATTTTTTAATCCTCACTTGAGGATATGTTTATTGATTTTAGAGAGACGAATGGAGAGAGAGAGGAAGGGAGAGAGAGAAAGAAAGAAACATTGATCAGTTGCCTCCTGCGTGCGCCCTGACCAGGGATCGAAGCCACAACCTAGCTATGTGCCCTGACTGGGAATCAAACCCTCAGTCTTTTTGGTGTATGGTCAACACTGCAACCAACTGAGCCACGTGGCCAGAGCCACACATTGCTTTTAAAGCTTCCTTTTAATTCTGAGAGGGTGGGGATGTCTTGTTTGTATTTACAAAGCATCCTTCCATGTCTTTTGTCTGTACTACATGTCTTTTTATGTCCTTTCTATTAGCAGAGAATGGGACAAAGACCAGTCTTGAGTAGGAAAGGAAATACTGTGGGGAAGAAATAGTATTTTCAAAAAATAACCTTCCTTCTAAATTGAGAATGAAGCTGTGAGAACTGAGTTAGAGAGTTCGTTGTCCTTAAAGGGAAGTTATCCCAAGAAAAGAAGAAATATGTGAGAAAGAATTGAGAGATGGATTGGGAACATTAGTTTAGTTGAAAGCCAGTAGTCAGCCCTAGCTCTTTTACCTTAAGTTTCACCTAAGTTTGCTTTCATGGTAATTTTCAGGAGTGAAATATGTTGCTATTTTGCTACTGTATCTGGATAGCAATAAGTTAGATTTCTAACACATTAATGGATATTGTACCTCAATACACTTTTATTAAATGAATGAATGACAAAAGCTGTGGATATAAATGGATATATCAAAGCAGCACAGGGCTAGATGAGCAGGAGGAGTTTCACAAATGTTTAGTATTTGAAAGATACTGGAAAATTACTTTATCATTTTCTTTTGCTCAGGAGGCATTTAGTCTTGGGGAGCAGTATGTATACATTAGAGAACTTACTTCATTAACAGCTCTCAGCCAGGGCTTTGGCTATTGAATGTTGACACGGAATATAAAACCAACTAGCTAACCAACTAACCAAACAATCAGCAACTCTGCAGAGCTGTGTTAAGGATACTGGACTTTAACTCCTTGATTAGAGGTAGTACCAGCTGAGCTGGAAGATGGGTCAGCATGGTCAAAGGCTATAAGTTATGACGTTTGCCTTTTAAAAAGTAAATGCTATTCTGGAGTTCATAGTTTGCAACTTTCAACGGACAGTTGAAGTGGCAGTATGGATTCATGGATTCCGTCTTGGGCTCTGTTCTTTGCCTCTTTCCTCGTGGTTTCTGGCTTGGTAAGAAAACAATTAGAAAAATTTTGGGCATTTGATATCAGTTGTTAAAGAAAGAATTGTTCACTTTTTGTTTTTTATGAATTTTGAAGTGTTAGTGAAATGAGCATTTCTTTTGGGTGAGCAGGGGCGGGCAGGGCCCAGGGAGCGGGAGGAAGACCTGCAGAGAGAGTCAGAGACACTGATGTAAAGTTATGTTCTTCTTCGTGTTTCATTATTGTGTAACAAGCCTTCTTTGATAGAAAATGTGAAATTTGAAAATCATTCCATTTTTACTGCTGAATGACATCACACTGCAGTTACAGTAACATGAGATGGGAATGGAGGGAATGCTGTTGTCACAGGCTCAGTGAACTCTTACAACGCTTGGCAGCATGGGGCTTCTCTTCTGCTTCCACCCGAATTGAGCCCAGTCCTGCTCCGTGACAGGAGGTCTGTACCACAGACCAATCCGGGGTCATTAATGAAGTTCCAAATGCTTAGTGGGAAAACTTTAGTTGTGATTTAAGATAACAGTTCTTATATATTATGCTGATATTCTGTGAACAGGAACTATAGCATTGAGAACAAGAGAAACCATTTGATAACATTAAAACTGTAATTATGAAAAAATACTTGGTAACTTGTTTTAGTCGGAATACTTTGGCATTCCTGCAAGTAGCACTTGTTACTATCAAAGAGGGTGGTAATCATACAACTAAGCTCATACCCACTGCTTGCCAAATGTTCCAAATGATCCTATATTTTAGATATGAAAACCGTATTTACATAAAATTGTACCTTACATTTGTGTGATATTTTCTTACAGTTTAAAAGTGCTTTCACACTTCTGGCCAAGATGGAGGCATAGGTAGATACACTTTGCCTCCTTGTACAACCTAAGGAAGGAAAACAACAAATTTAAAAACAAAAAAATAAGTAGGACTGCCAGAAAATTGAATGGTATGGAAATCAGACAACCAAGGGGTTAAAGAAGAAACATTCATTCAGACTTGTAGGAGGGGTGGAGATGAGCAGCTGGGGTGGAGGGGATGCACAGCAAAGTGGCAGCTGGTGGAGCAGGGTGGCAAGACCATGGCTGGCAGACTGGGGGTCCCACATTTGTGTGTAGATAAACCTGGAGGAACAACTGAGGAATGAGACACACCGTACAACCCAGGGTTCCAGCGCAGGGAAATAACACCTCAAAATCTCTGGCTGTAAAAACCTCTGGGGGTTGCAGTGGTGGGATAAACTCCCCATCTCACAGGAGAGTTTTTTAGAGACACCTACAGAATCCTAGAACATACACAAACCCACCTACCTGGAAATCAGCACCAGAAGGGTCCAATTTGCTTATGGGTAGTGGGAGAAGTGATTGAAAGCTGGAGAGAGCTGAGCAAGCAGCATTGTTCACTCTTGGACCCCTTCCCCACATACAGTGCTACAACACAGAGAAGTGGGTTGCCCTGCTCTGGCCACTACCTAAGGCTCCACCCCTTACAGGTAACAGGTGTGCCAAGACAAAAAAAATATGGCCCAAATGAAAGAACAGATTAAAATTCCAGAAAAAGAACTAAGTGATGGGGAGATAGCCAATTTATCAGATGCAGAGTTCAAAACGCTGGTAATCAGGATGCTCACAGAAATAGTTGAGTATGGTCACAAAATAGAGGAAGAAGTGAAGCCTATGAAAAGTGAAATAAAGGAAAATATACAGGGAACAAACAATGAAGGGAAGGAGACCAGGACTGAAATCAATGATTTGGAGCGGAAGGAAGAAAGAAACATTCAGTTGGAACAGAATGAGGATACAAGAACTCAAAAAAAATGAGGAGAGGCTTAGGAACCTCCTGGACAACTTTAAATGTTCCAACAACCAAATCATAGGGGTGCCAGAGGAGAATAGGAAGAGCAAGAAATTGAAAACTTATTTGAAAACATAATGAAGGAGAACTTCCCCAGTCTGGCAAAGGAAATAGACTTCTAGGGAGTCCAGGAAGCTCAGAGTCCCAAAGAAGTTAGACCCAAGGAAGCACACACCAAGGCACATCATAATTACATTACCCAAGATTAAAGATAAGGAGAGAATCTTAAAAGCAGGAAAAGAAATGGAGACAGTTACCTACATAAGAGTTCCCATAAGACTATCAGCTGATTTATCAAAAGAAACCTTACAGGCAAGGAGGGGCTGGAAAGAAGTATTTGAAGTCATGAAAGGCAAGGACCTACATCCAAGATTACTCTATCCAGCAAAGTTATCATTTTGAATGGAAGGGCAGATAGAGTGCTTCCCAGAAAAGGTAAAGTTAAAGGAGTTCATCATAACCAGTCCCTTATTATATGAAATGTTAAAGGGACTTATCTAAGAAAAAGAAGATAATCAAAAATATGAATAGTAAAATGACAACAAGCTCACAACTACCAACAATTGAACCTTAAAACAAAAACAAACTAAGCAAACAGGTAGAACAGGAACAGAATCACAGAAATAAAGACCACATGGAGGGTTATTAGTGAGGAGGGGGAGAGGGGAGAATGGGGGAAAAGGTACAGGGAATAAGGAGTATAAATGGCAGCTACAAAATGGACAGGGGGAGGTTAAGAACAGTATAGGAAATGGAGAGGCCAAAGAACTTATATGTATGAACCATGGACATGAACTAAGAGGGGTGGGGAATGCTGGTGGGGGGCGGTGCAGGATAGAGGGCAATAAGAGGGAGAAAAAAAGCCATACAACTGTAATACCATAATCAATAAAATTCTTTTAAAAAGTGCTCTCATATGACATCATATTACCCTGACAATACCCACAAAAGCAGGCGTTGGCCGTATTTTATTGATAGTTTGAGTATCAGGAAGGTGAAATATCTTATTGTTAATTGGTGGAATTAGGACTATAACCTAGATATACTATATATTGAGCTTTGCACAATACAACAATACAGAAAGTCCAATGAGCTTTTTCTTTTTAAATAGTCACTCAAGGGCATTTTTTTTCATTGCTTTTAGAGAGGGAGGATGGGATAGAGAGAAACATTGATGGGAAAGAGAAGCATTGACTGGTTGACTGCCATATGCAACAGACAGGGGACTGGTGCCTGGCCCAGGATCCTATGCATACTGATGGTTGAGGGGATGAGTCGAAGGGAGGGGGTGTTGCATGTGCCAGCGCCTGGACCGGGGATTGAACATGCAACCTTTCAGTTACAGATTGACTCTCCAACCAACTGAGCCATACCATCCAGGGCAGTCCCATGAACTTTTTTTTGTTAGACTACATTAAGAAACTCTTCAGGTTCTCTTAATTTTTCCATTGATATAGTGGGGGTTTCATTTGATTACTTCTATCCTCAGAAGTTTTTTTTTTTAATCACAGTACTATCTATACCCATTGATATTTTTCTTTGGTATTGACTTCGAAGGCATCTTAAGTGAAATATGAAAGTAAACCATGATTAATGAATTCTTCAATAAAATTTCTTTTTAAAGGATTATTATAAATTTTAATAATATTTCAATGCTGGAATAAATTTTCAGGCTATTCAAATATTGCTCCATGAATCCTTTAGAAAATCATGATAAGAGTGAACACATTTCAGGGCTTGAGTGCTATGTTCTGCCTTTTCTTTTGTCTGTGAAGTTGGTTTCTTGTTTATTTCACTTTCAAATTCACATAGCAGGATTTTTTAGATGTGACATGGGAAGACCCTTTGACTCTAATTCAGCTGTCTTAGATATACATTGGAAAGTAATTTATAGTAATAATGGAAAAAGTCCTCACAAATGACTAGCTATAAGTCAGAACCAAAAAGACCATTTATATCCTGGGCAAAATAATAATGTCTTCTTTCATGTGTTTGTTTTCCAGCCAACTCCAGAAAATTTTGGTGAGTGTGTTTTGAGATTTGCTCTAAGTTGTATGAAAAGAAAGTTATGTATATAATAGAACAACAGGACAGAAGAAGTTAGGACAGATTTAATGCTAAGTACATCCGTAATTGCATTGAACTTTGATCAAATGCTGGCTTCCCTTGATTTACTGAGGAATGTTTTATTGTTCCTGTACCAGAGTTCCACATACCAGCAGAAAAACAGATGACAGTGTAGGAGAGGCCAAACACAGTGACAGACACACAGACATCCATAAATGCTTGCTATTATTATTTTTGCTATTTTCTGTCAAATCAGATGAACATCCAATTCAGTTGTACGCTGAGAGATTTGGCCGTATTATTTACCCCTTTGCAATTTAAAAGAGAAATTTAAGTTTAAATTACAAATTGTGCTTGAGAGTCCCAAGGTATGCTATTGCAAAGGGTATACATTTATGGGTAGACTGGACTGGGGTGACCAAAATTAAACATTTACTTTTTATTTAATCTAGTTGTCTAACTTACTCTTCCAAATTAAGCTTATTATTATATAGAGTAATCAATTTCTTATTCCTGAAGTTATTTGGAATTCACGGGACATGAATAGGACAAGAGCAAAAGCCCCATAGCCTTAAGCCTGGGCCATAAGAAGTTCCTGATCAATCAGTCAATCAATCAATCAATCAATCAATCAATGTATATGTATTAATTTGGAACCTAGTAGTCACTTATCTCAGGCAAAAGAAACTTGCTCACTTCTAATTCGATAATTGATAAAGATTTTCTTCTTTCTAAACATGATGTTCAATGTGTTTTTCTTTGTTATTTTAAAGATGTAGATGGTGGAATTGACCAGGATATATTTGACATCAATGAAGGTTTGCAATTTTTTTTACATTCTTTACTTTTTTAAAATATATTTTATTGATTATGCTATTAGAGTTGTCCCAATTTTTCCATCTTTGCTCTTCTCCACCTGGTACATCTCCTCCCACCAGCATTCCCTGTCCCTTAGTTCATGTCCATGCGTCATGCATATAGGTTCTTTGGCTTCACATTTCCTACAGTGTTCTTAATATCGCCTTCTCTATTTTGTACCTACCAAATTATACTTTTTGAGTCCTGCACCTTTTCCCTCATTCTCCCCTTTTCCCTGACCAGCCGATAACCCTTCAAGTAATATCTGTACATATGATTCCGTTCCTCTTCTGGTTGTTTGCTTGGTTTGTTTTTTTTTAGATTCAGTTGTTGATAGTTGTGAATCTGTTGCCCTTTTAATGTTTGCAGTTTTGCTCTTATTCTTTTTCTTAAGTAAGTCCATTTAACATTTCATGTAATAATGACTTGCTGATGGTGAACTCCTTTAGCTTTATCTTGTCTAGGAAGCATTTTATGTACCCTTCCATTCTAGACAATAGCTTTGCTGCTTAGAGTAATCTAGGTTGTAGTTCCTTGTTTTTCATCACTTTGAATACTTCTTGCCAGTCTCTTCTAGCCTACAAAGTTTCTTTTGAGAAATCAGCGGATAGTCTTACGGGAACTCTTTTGTATGTAACTCTCTGCTTTTCTCTTGCTTCTTTTAAGATTCTCTCTTTATCTTTAACCTTTGGCATTTTAATTATGTGTCTTGGTGTGGTCCTCTTTGGGTCCAATTTGTTTGGGACTGTCTGCTTTCTGGGCTTGTATGTCTATTTCCTTCACCAAGTTAAGAAAGTTTTCTTTCATTATTTGTTCAAATAAGTTTTCAGTTTCTTGCTCTTCTTCCTCTCCTCTAGCATCCCTATGATTTAGATGTTGGTACGTTTGGAGATGTCTGAGAAGCTTCTTATTCTACCCTCATTTTTTGAATTCTTTTTTCTCCTTGCTATTCTTGTTGAATGCTTTTTCTTCCTTATGTTCCAAATTGTTCATTTGATTCTCAGTTTCATCCTTTCCACTGTTGATTCCCTGTAGATTTTATTTTTATTTCACTTAATGTAACCTTCATTTCTGCCTGGCTCTTTTTAATGCTGTTGCCATACTCTATGAGTTCTTTGAGCATCCTGATAACCAGTGTTTTGAACTCCGAATCTGATAGGTTGGTTATTTCTGTTTTGTTTAATTCTTTTCCTGGAGTTCTGTTCTGTTCTTTCAATTGGGCCATATTTCTTTGTCTCCTCAGTTTGGCAGCCTCCCTCACCCCGTGTTTGTTTCTGTGTGTTAGGTAGAGCTGCTTTGACTCCCTGCCTTAGTAGTGTGGTCTATTGTAGAAGAGCAGACCTGTAAATTGTGTGGGGTGGGGCTTTAGGTGATCGCCGGAGTGGTGCAATCTGCTTCACCATTTTGTGGCTGTGTGTGTGGGGAGGGCTCGGAGAGGGGGCAATGCTTCCGCCTGGCTTCTGGAGGTTTGCCCAGGAGGCTGTCTCCCAGCACTTGCCCTGTTTCCAGTCCCCTCACCTTCTCCCCATATGCCACTTTTGCCCTTCCAGATGTTGCCCTAGTGCTGAATCCCAGAGTGGGAGTGGGTCTGCATCGGTCCTAAGTCTGAGCGGGCCCTTTAATAGGTGTCTCCTGATAATCTGGCAGTTTCTTCCATTGCCCCAACCCCCACAGGTTTTTACAGCTGGAAGTAATGGGGATTTATCCTCCTGGTCCTGGAACCCTGGACCGCTGGGTAGTCTGGTTTGGGGCTGAGATTCCTCGCTCCTGAGGTATCCCTCCTGATTTTTATCCACAACATGTGAATGTGGGACCACATATTCTGCCACCTCTCTGTGTCACTCCCACGGCTCTGCACCTCCCTGCACTTCTCCACCTCTCTCCATGTCTCCGCCCCTCCTACCTGTCTGGATGAGTGTGGCTTCTTTAAATCCTTGGTTTTTGGATTTTCTTACAGCTCAATTTTCTGAATGTTCTGGGTGATATTTGTTTTGTGGTCTGGTTGTAATTTTTTTCTGCAGTTGTTTGAGGAGGTGAAGCCTGTTTATCAATGCCTCCATCTTGACCAGAAGACCTTTATAGCCTTTATTAAGTGGGAAGTTTAAACAAATTTGCTAACGTGAATTTTTATCTTTCTCTTAGATTTGGGGCTGGATCTTTTTGAGGGAGACATCAAACTCGATGGGGTGAGTTGAACCAATGCAAGGAAGAATCTTCTATTAATCACTGAGAGCTAAAATACAGAATATCTGAGAATGACTAGATAGCATGGGCTTAGTTAAGCCCAACAGTCTCTAAGTGCACAAAATCATGGTGACACATTCCTTTAGTGAGTATATTGTGCTGTAAGGGACTCATATAATAGTGCTTTCTTGATCTAGTACTCAGATTTCTCTGTGGTTAAAGCCACAGTCACTCACTCACCATGGATGCCTTGGTCTTTTTGATCTTTCTGATTTTCATTACTGAAACAATACGATGTTTTCATTCTAAAATAGAGCCTCACTGATTCAATCAAGTTGAAGCAAAGTTAAACTGAATTGATAGACATCTTCAATAAACCAAGCTTTTTACCCTGAGATAAATTTTGTGACTTCTACCCTGAAAGCTAAAATAGTGTTGCCAAGTACAGGTCCTCCTATACCTTTCATACAGTCTTCCCTCTTAGTGAAGTCATCACCTCATGTCACCGAATAAATAAAAAATCCAGGTATCACCTTTGCTTATTCCCTTTCCCTCACCCCTCCATCCAGTCCATCAGCAAGTTCTGTCATATCTGTCTCTAATGCATGCCTCAAAAAATCTACTTCTCTCCTAATTTGTCTTTTTATTCCAAATACTGCCCTTTTGTAAGGGAAAACCTTGTCCCTGTTAACAACCAAATGATCTTTTAAATAGACAATGACATGATTTCACTTCATGTCTTGAAAGTCTTCAATAGCTTCCTATTGCATTTAGAATATTACCCAGATTTACCCATAGGCTTCAAGACCGTGTATAATTTAACTCCTTCCTGTTTCTCCATCCATTTCTTCTCTTCTTCTCTCCCCCTCCCCTCCCCTCCCCTTCCCTCCTTATCCCTCCTTTCTCCCCTCCTCTCAATTCATTTCTTTTCTCTCCTAACTCATTAGGCTACTGGGCTCAAATAATCTCAGAACATACCAAGCATATTCCCATGTCAGAATCAGGGCAACTACTGTTTCCTCTGCTTGAAATGATCCCCCCAAGGTCACTTTCAATTCTGGTTCTTTCTTATTTTTCCTATTTCATCTTAAATGCCATTTTTTAAAAGGGTCCTGTCCTGGACACTTTATCTAATGTACTATCTTGTTCCTTTACTCTTATTCACATACTGCTTGTCTCTTTCACTAGGTATTACTTCCATTAGGTAAAGACCTTGGTAGTTTTGTTTTCAGCAAATCCCTATTCTCTAGAACAGTGCTCATTTTGTTGACTGGATGAATGCATCAAAGTGAAATATTAGTTCTTTACTATAAAAACTTTAAATTGTTTTAAAATTTTTTGAAAAAAAAAGTTTTTAAGAAACTTTGGCCTAGCTCATATGACTTTTTCTGACTCTGTCAGGTCAAGATTATTGAGGTTTTGCTATCACTTCCTTCTGGTATATTTTTACTCTCTTGTATAGAAAACTAGTCTATAAGTCTACCACAACATACAGCTTAGTTTTATTACAATCATTCTTTAAATTGTTTTACAGGATTTCTTTTTCAATTCTATCAACAAAATTAATGATAGAAATTTCCTCCTAAGAATTTTGCTCTAATGTGTTAACGGTAGAGGCACACATGCATGCACATATGTGTATACACATGCACACACATGGGCATTTGTTTAGCTGACTGGGGGTAGAGCTTAGAACTTCACTTATTTCTAGATTGACTAGTGGTCGTTTCATAAGTTTGTGCTGGATTCATTTAATTACCCTTTTCACATTTATTTTTGACAGGTACAAGATAGAAATTCCATCATTGGAGAAAACTATAGATGGCCTCACACCATTCCATATGTCCTAGAAGATAGCTTAGGTTAGTATACCCCTTGGAATGTCCATAACTAATGTATGTTGCAGAAAGAATATAATTACAGTATTTCCGAGGGTAGGAAATTATGGTCTTTACAGGTTTTTGTTTGTTGTTTTGTGTAGCTATGTACAGTTACTTAAAAAATAAGCAAAGCAAAGAATGAAAATAATCTAAGTGACTTTGTCTGAAATATTTGCTGAGCTTTGACCAATAAAGGAATTAATTCAACCAACATTTATGAAGCATCTAATCTGTGCTGGATCATTTCATTTTAGGGACAGAAAGATTAGAGTGCTAGTCTTTATTTTAAAGCAGTGGTTTCCCAGATGTTCAAATTTGAGTAAAAAGAAACCAATCAAACAAATAAAACTCTAAAAACTCGCGTTGCTTTACCAACATTTTATTTTGCCAAGTCAGGAGCCTAACCAACAAGAACCCACTATCTTTTTTTTTTTTAATTTTATTTTAATTGTTGTTCTTATACAGTTTTCTGTCTTCTACTCCCATCCCATCCCACCGCCCCAGCTTTTGTCCATGTGTCTTTCATACTTGTTGCTCTAAACCCTTCCCCTTTTCCCTGGATATTCCTATCCCTCTCCTCTCTTGTTCTCAATTTCAGTGTCTTTGGTTATATTATGCTTGTTTGTTTGAAGAACCCACTATCTTTTATTATCCTCTTTTCATAAAATGAATAGTGTTTTAATGGCAAAAAGTCAGAAGAATCTAATCCAAAACTAAGAAAAAATTAATTGTAACAGGCAACTGTAAATCTGATTATCATTTTATTTTTCGACTAGCGAAAATGGTATCTTTGACCAGTGTCAGTTTAGGAACTGGTGTTTGGGAAAGTTTTCCTTAAAGATCATACATTTCAGTGGGGATTCAGATAAACAAAAAGCTAATTGTAATAGAATGGAATAAACATAATGATTAATCCTGTGTTCAGAGAGCTATGGGAGTAACCTAGGTATAAAAGAATTTTGGAGCAACAAGTATGAAGGTCACATGGACAAAACTAGCGGGGGTGGAAATGGGAGGGGGGTGGGGAGGGCTGGGGCGGTGGGCTGGAATGGGAGCAAAAGACAGAAAACTGTACAAGAACAATTAAAATAAAGATAAAAAAAAGAATCATTGTCAGGCAACAGGTGGCGCTATGCAGCAGGGCTGCGTGCAGGTTGTGCAAGTTGTACGCCACACGGAAGTGCTTCGGAGGGGGCGCAAGTGGGACTGAAATTGAGTTTGCGTTCTGCTCATCAAGAGACATTCATTTCTTTGCACGAAGTGCTATTCATCCACCAAGAAAGTGCTTACGGTGTTCTCCCAGATGAGGTGCCTCTTTCTAGAGTGCATAATGGCACCACCTGGTTCCACGTGGCTTCTGGTAGCAAGGGAAATGTTTCCTAGGCAGATGTGCAAAGGCATGGGGAAGGGAAAAAACCCTTAACTGGAATTCAGACAGGAAGTAGAGAGATAATGAGGTTGAACAGGTAGGTAGGATCCAGTTTGGGAAAGTCTTTCCTGTATTAAAAATTTGGTGTTTATACTGATGGTAATGTGGAGTTACCAAAAGTTTTAATGTGGAAGAAGATTGTTATTACGTTGGTTGCAGTGTAGAAGATGTATTATTAATAGGGCAATAAGAAAGTAGGGAGATCAGCTAGGAGACCATTGAAGACATTTAGGGAAGCACAAAAGGGTTTCTGAACCAAGACTCTCTTAGTGAGGACAGACAAGAATGCACAAATCTAAGAGGGATTTAGAAGGCAATTGTTATATTTGGTGATTGACAGTAAGAGGTCAAGAATGTAGTTCAGGTAAAGGGATGCTGATGCCCAGGGTTTACACAATTTGATGTATAATAGTGCTTTTAACAAAAATAAAGAATATGTCTTAAAGTGAGTGGGATAGAGAAGTGTGGTGGAAATTAGTCTTTGGAATGCAGAATTTGTAATGCGTCAAGTATGCCGTGGTAGAGATATCATATCAAACGTTGGTGGATAGCCTGGTTGGTCATTCAAGCTAGAGAAATATTTGGGAGGTATTAGGATATAGGAAAAGGCTGAAGCCGTGGCTATGAGTGAGAATCTTTCACAGTGCCTTGCATGTAACAGGTGCTCCATAGATAATGGATGTGACCGAACACCCCAAGAAGACTGTGCTGAGTGAGATGGCCAAGGGTGAAACCGGGTGTGGGAGAGCAAGTCCTTGGACTTGGCATAGACAAGGGATCTGATAGAAGTTGTTGAAAAGGGAAGGTCAGCCAGAAACATAGATGAAAAAAGCAAGCATAGGGTAGAAAAAAATCAAGGCAAAAGAAATGAACAGGGTTAGAAGTTTAAAAAGCTCATGCAGTATGAGGAGAGAAAGATGTTTATTGACTTTTGGAATTGGGGGGGGAATCAGAAAGATTTGAAGTATTTTTTCTGGTTTAAATATTTTGATTACAATCTTAGAAATACTTTTGTGTATTAAAAAATATAATCATGATATATCATGATATATATAATCATGAACTGCATATTGATGATTCAGTTAAAGACAAATGATGAAGATATATAATGATGATCCTGCAAAAGTATAATGGAGCTGATAAATTCCTATCACCTACTGACGTTGTCACTGTCCGATCATGGCACAGTGCATTACCCATGGGTGTGGGGTTATACTGGTGTAAACAAACCTACCACACTGCCAGGCACAGAAGTGCAGCACGTACAGTATGTTATGTACAGTACTTAGTACTTGATAATGATAATAAATGATGTCACTGGCTTATCTGTTTATTATACTTTTAATCATTATTTTAGAGTGTATTCTTTCTACCTGTAAACAATTTTGCTGTAAAGCAGTATGCACATTACCCCAGTGGCAGCCTCATATATCCCATGTCTACCATGTCTCTTGATTATGTCATTTCCTTTTGTGCTCAATTTAACCTTGTGTTTTCTGCAACAGTGACTTGCTGCGCAGGCTTGTAGCCTACGAACAATAGATTCCACTGTGTAGCCTCGGTGTGCAGTAGGCTCTGCTATCTGGGTTTGTGCAAATGCACTCTGTGATGTTCACACACCAAAAATCACCTAATGACATATTTCTCCGGATGTAACTCCATCGTTAGTGATGCATAATTCTCTCTGAATATATAGACTATATATACGCATATACACAGGTGTATATGTATACACATGTACACATATACACACATAGTATACGCATAAAATTTTACAAACATACATGTGTGTATGTGTGTGTGTATATATATAATTTTAATACATTTATTCTCCTAGGCAAACTCCATGAAAGGTCAGTGAGCCTTAACATGACTGTATCTCTTAGGCTATTTTTGCCATGTATTTTAACCAAAACTATCCTAACCTTATGAGATATATGTACCTGTTTTTCACCAGCATCATAAAAAACTGTGTATGCTTTGAGGACAGGAGGTATTATTTGTCACCTTGCAAATCTGAGGCTTAGGTATATTATAGGCATTTAAAAAATATTTTAAAAAATAAACTGGTAGCCCTGACTGGTGTGGCTCCACTGGTGGGCCCACAAAGTGTGGGCTCATGTCATCCCACAAAGTGAAGGGTCACTGGTTTGGTTCCTGGTCAGGGCACATGCCTGGGTTGTGGGTTTGGTCCCCAGTCAGAGTGCATATTCAAGGAAGCTGATCGATGTCTCTCTGTCACATCAGTGTTTCTCTCTCTCTCTTCCCCCTCCCTTCTCCTCTCTCAAAAAATAAATAAATAAAATCTTTAAAAAAATAAATGGATAAATATATATGAAAGAAACATATTCAGTATAAAAAACTCAGCTCAGATCCTACCACTCAAACTGTGTGCATGTTTGAATAGTTATAACTATGGTTTTTAAAATTTTTGTTCTTTTTTCATGTAATATTATTGCATTGGTTAATGTTATATAATTTTTAATAATATAATTAAACTTCAAATTTTTATAGGCCGTTTCATCAATTCAATGATTTTGATTCTTATTTAGAAAATACTAACCTATGTTTAATAGTATAACAGAAATCATTCTTTATGTTTAAAGTGAGAAGAGTATTTTCTCACATTTCAGAAGTTTTTCTGATTATAATTTTTAAAGTTCTATTTTATTTTTACTTAAAAATTTTTTCAATTACAGTTGACGCAATATATTAGTTTCAAGTGTATAACACAGTGATTGCATATTTCCATAACATGAAATTTATACCATCTTCAAATGACTCCAACGAGGAAAATCACTAAGCAAGGCCACTCTTACGTGCATAGCAGAAGTAGTTACTTTTGAAGGGCTTCCAGTAGGTGATTTTGGAAGGCCAGAAATCACTGTTACTCAAATTCTGGTGGGCCAGAGTACTAAGTTCTGCCAGCAGGACTTTGGTCTTTTAGCTTAAACTTTAGGTATTATTTGGCTGGTAGGTGCAACTTCCTTGAAAGGGAAGCAGCCATTTATAGCTCCCGGTGAAAAGTTTTAATTCCTTGCTCAAGTGTCAAATCTGAGGTAGTAGGTGAGGGGAGGTAGGAAATAGAGGATGAAGGTGAAGAGTTAGGGATGGAAATAAAATGTCAAAGTGCTAGTAACTTAAAGGGGCTGACAAGGGGAAAATAATCTTGAACAGCTAATTGCTTAACTCCGGGGCTTGCCCAATTCCTGCCTAGAACCTGCCTTGAACCTGCCTTAACCTTCCCAGACTGGACATTAGACAACGTGATCCCAGGTGGAGCTTTTCTGCATCTGTGATGCACAGTGAATTAAGGTCCTTTGTAAATAAAGGCATATGGTGACTAAAGACTTTATTATGGCTGAGAGCTATACCTTTTCTTTGCTATACCTTTTTTTTTTAGTTTTTAATTTTTTATTTTATTTATTTATTTTTAGAGAGGGGAAGGGAGAAAGAAAGACAGGGAGAGAAACATCAATGGGACTTTGAGACTTTGAACACATGTTGCAGCTTCTCAGATAAAGCGGATGTCAGTGTTTGTTCATTTGGTTGCTTGTGATCTAATGTACATGTTTCTTTGAGATAATGCACTTCTAATGGCTCCAGAGATAGAAATATGGGCAAAAGGGATTTGGAGAATAATAAAATATTTGTATATGATAGGTGGGTCCTCGAATAACATATAGTTTCATTCAATGTTGTTCCATTACATTGTTGATGAGATAAATATTTTTGTTTGTGTTCTTCCTTTAGAAATGAATGCTAAGGGAGTTATCCTCAATGCATTTGAACGCTATCGCCTAAAGACATGCATTGACTTCAAGCCTTGGGCTGGAGAAACTAACTATATATCAGTGTTCAAGGGCAGTGGGTAAGTTGAAAAGTTTGTGTTCTAAGGGTGCTAAGGAGACCTGTTGTGACCAGGGCATTATGTCATGGCAATTGCCCTAGGCTCTGACCTTGAGAGACAGTGGGGGCTTCCTTCCCTGTTTGTTGGAGAGTAAAATACAGCTGGATCTAGTTTCTCTAGACATAAAGTAATATTTTCATGCACGCAAGTAGACTACACATTTTTTAAGATAAGGAGGGTGGGATTCCCTGCCATCCAGTCTATAACTTTGTAGACTTCACCTACACCTTATGCCCCCCTTCAAGTAAAACATGAGTGTGTGTGTATGTGTGTATTTAAATTGTATTTTATCCTAACGACTCTTACTACTTGAGTTACGAAGATGAGTGTTATTTGCTTGGAGCTTAGCAATACCTATTGGTTGCTATGCTTACAAAACACTTACAGTCATCAGTATGGAAAGAACTATCTGAAGGACTTAGAAATTTCCAGGAAAAGTCAGGATGAGTCTGACTGTGGCATAACTTGCTTTTATACTATATTTGGTGTCAGGGAAAGTTCTCCAAAGGTCATCTGGCCTGGGAGATTTCTCATACCTCCCCAGGGTTATGAGAGAAATGAACTGTGCTGTGTGAAGGATCCAGGTGGGTGACCAATGGGTTAGGCACTGGGGAACTTGCCCTGAGACCCCAGCCTGCATCGTTATAACATCCTCTCCCTCTTCTCCCGCAAGCTGCTGGTCTTCAGTAGGAAATAGGCGTGTTGGGGAGCAAGCACTCTCCATCGGGGAAAACTGTGACAGAATAGCCACGATTCAGCACGAGTTCCTCCATGCACTGGGGTTCTGGCACGAGCAGTCGCGTTCCGATCGGGATGACTATGTCAGCATAATTTGGGACAGAATTCAGTCAGGTATATTTCTCTTGTTTTTTTTTACATTTTCAGTTAGCTAAAGACTGAATGTCTAAGCTTGGTTCCCTCTCCTGCCATCTGTACCAAATGTTAACAATAGGAAAACTCTGATGTCTTGATGTCTCACGTCATTTAGCTCTAACTCAGTGCGGGTTGAAGCAGGTGCAGGTTGGTGGAGGACAAGATCCTCGCTCCCTAGTACATTTGAGCTGACTATGATCTTAGAAACCAGTGCTCCCTAAAGCAAGTGTTATGGAATGCTGTTCCTCAATATGCTCACGGGTGTTTTGTCAAAAGGAATCTGTGGTCACATCGGTTTCTGAAATACCAGGTTAAAAGAAATTAAATAACACCACTGTACACTTCAGAGTTTCTTAGATGAACATGAATTGTAAATCTCTGAGAGAGGAGCATTTCCCAAAGTGTCCTAAGTATGGTCCTTCCATGTTTTCACTTTGTGAAACCTTTGGATTTATCGTTCCGTGGCACCCCTGTTGGGAATCACTGCAGTAGCTGGACAGCCTCAACTTTTAGGGACTTTTTTGTTCCAACAGAGAAAGGTCCGACCAGAGCTTGTGTTTTCCATGGTAACTGTTAATTCCCCATCTGCAGTGCCTCTGTAAGGTACGGTGGAGGGAGCTGCACTGCTGTCACGTGGTGACCGTGAGGACTGCTCTGTGCTGAGGCCCCTGACAGCATAACCCTAACATGGCAGCTCTGGCCCTGTACTCCCACCTCCTCGCAGTGTCTTGCTCTCAGCTGGGTTAAGGCACAGGAGCAGGCTAAACGATTTCTGGAGCAAGAGAAATGTTTAGCTTTTCTCCATAGCTAATTCTTTAGGATTCCCAAAGTCTTATTTTTGGTGGAAACTTCTGCCTAGATTTGACACCACATTTGTGTGCTTTGGAGATCAGGTCTACCTCATTGCGCCCACAAAATCATTGGACGTCAAGCTGCAATCCATTGCCTACTGGTATGGTGTTAAGCAGCCTGACATCTCCTCCAAATCTATTCATTTAAAAGACAACTACATACATTCCAGTAAGCATGAAACCCCTGACTACGCTGATCCTTTCTAATGACGTGACATTATAATTCCCAGGTCCTTTCGCTCCACGCCTCCCAAAGTCCTCTCCCTTTCATTCCCATCTGATGGGATGCTCACACCCTCCCATCATCACCTGCCAATGACCCTGATTGCTTCTTTATTTTAATTCTTATTTATTTTCCTTTTTAATTGCACTTATTGGGGGTGACGTTGGCTAACAAAATTATATAGGCTTTAGGTATACAATTCTGTGATATATTGTCTATAGACCCTGTCTCAATAACACCTTTAGAATCCTCCTTTCCATGTGCAGTTTTTAGAACCTTGGGCCCCATGCTAATATCTAACTCTGGGCTGTAATTAAAACTTAGATATGTTTAGCATGACCATTAGTATGACAATTCTAATCCTGAATATTATATTCTAAGGCAGGAATGTGTGGAACACCCTTGAAATACAGTAGGTCAGTCGTAGCAAGGGTTGCACTATGTTTATTACGGTCTCCATTTCTAAGTTAATAACACTCAAAGTAAAGTAAGTTGGATTTTGTGAACATCAAGTAATTAAGTTTTTTAAACTTTATTATTTAGGCAGAGAGAACAATTTTAACATCTATGATGACCAAGTCTCGGACACGCTGAATGTCCCCTATGATTATACTTCAGTCATGCACTATAGTAAAACTGCATTCAGAAATGGAACAGAACCCACAATTGTAACAAGAATCTCAGACTTCATGGATGTGATTGGCCAGCGAATGGATTTCAGTGACTATGATCTCTTAAAGCTCAATCGCCTGTATAACTGCTGTACGTGACAGGTTCTTCGAAATGCCTTCTGTTTCTCTCCACTATGTAGGAAAAAAATTATGCTCTGTACCATTTTGCTGAGCATTGCTGAGTTTTCTGAAATTATAAACGTTTGATTTTTTTTTTTTAAAGAGCACCCAAATCCCAGTCTATAATTTGGAAGCAGCGGTTTTCTTCTCACACAGTTGGGCTTTCAGATGTAAAAATAAATTGGGTCTTGAAGGAACATGCCCCATGATGGTTTTTGAAACTGTCACTAATTCAAATGTGGACCAACTCTTTTCAGCCCAAATGAGGTGGCCAATCATAATATAAATGGGGTTAAATAATCTGGGTGTTGTTTTAATAATCTGAAAAATTTGAGGAGTATAGACTCAGGTTTCTAAAATTAGACAATTTAATAAAAAGATGTGAAGCAGGCAATTTATTTAAATCCGCAGAGTTGATCAGTGTCTTGGTTCTGCAGATTATCAAGAGGTCTTCAAGCCACCATCACCCAGAATCAATGAGATGTCACTCTTTAATGCCATCTTGGCATTCCCAGTATTTCTGTCATAAACTCAATTTTTATTACTTAGATTATCATGTTGCAAGAACGTCAATAATTGTTTTTTGCTTTTGCAGCCTCTTCCTTGAGCTTCATGGACTCATGTGATTTTGAACTGGAAAATGTGTGTGGTATGATTCAAAGCTCAGGCGATAATGCTGACTGGCTACGGGTTTCACAGGTTCCCGGGGGGCCAGAGAACGATCACTCCAACGTGGGCCAGTGCAAAGGTAACAGGAGAGAGGTGCTGCTAGATTTTACTTACACGCGGTGGGGTTCCAGTGTTTTTCTTTGCGATGAAAGACTGGCATTTTATCTCTAACTTCTATCAGAATTATTCATGATAACTCATTAGGTTGCTACCAAGGAATGGGTTCTGTGCCCATGAGGACATGGTTAACTTCTTTGCTTTTATTCTCTGAGTTTTTCTTTCTCTGTCAGAGATGGGCTCTGTGAAGCCCTACCCCATCACGCATGCACCCACAGCAGGAGAAGACTGTCTCTCCTGAAAGACTCTTATCTCCAGGGCAGTGGGGTTGTTTTCTGGAAGCTTGCAGAATACAACGGACTTTCTAGTGAACAGCACTAGGCTGTGGATCAGTCAGCTTCAGAATTTCAGCTGGTTGTGAGTACCTGCTCCTACTACAAAAAATACTTAAAATGAAGGTAGAAAGTATAATTTAATTTTATTCAGATAAGTGTTTTTTCATTGTAATTTTATTTTAAATTATATATGCATTGTTTTGGCTACAAATACCAAATTTTCATTTATTTGTTCATGTCTGGGGGCAAATATGTAAAACTAGACTTCGGAACCCAGAGCTATTGCTTGGCAGCTCAACTGGTCTAGGCAGGGCATGGCCCCTGACAGTGAGGAGGTGCTTTTCCTTTTTAGGGCTGGTGTGTGTGTGTGGGGAGAGGTGCGGACATATTTTCTAATGTGTTTTCCTCATCATATCTGGCGTGACGGTGGGGGGGCGGCAGATATTTTCTAAGGGTACAAACTTGCCATGAGTATTGAATAAGCCCTAGAGATCGAACACACAGCACAGTAAATATGAATAACAATATTGTATTATAATAATCAAATTTGCTTATAAAAGACTAGAACTTACTTATTCCAACCACTAGAAAGAAATAAATTTTATGTAATGTGAGAGAGGTGCTGGTTATTACTACAATGGCAATCATATCACAGTATATAAATGTATCAAATTAACATGTTGTACACGTCAAATGTACACAATGGTATATGTCAAACATATTTTAATAAAAATATTTTTTCTTCTTAAATGCAGATTTGGATAATGGATAGTGGTCTTACATAGACCAGAGCAGTGGGGAAAAAAGGGAGGGAGGAGAGAGAGAGAGAGACTAGATCCAGTAGGTGACATTTTTTTTTCCACTTTTGAAAACAAATGACTACAGTAAGGAAAAGGTGGCCTGGTGTTGTCTCTTTAATAAACTGTCTGCTCCTAGAGCCATATTTAAATGTCCCACACAGTGCCCTGCATACCATGGGCAGAAAGTGGAACTATGCTGCCCACAAGACATGCATTCCTCTGTCCAGTATCTGTTTTCTCTCAATTCTGCTTCTATCCTTGTAACAGGTTCTGGTTTCTTCATGCATTTCAACAGCAGCTCCGTAAATGTGGGGGCCACAGCAGTGCTGGAAAGTAGAAAGCTATATCCTAAAAGAGGATTTCAGTGCTTGCAATTTTATTTATATAACAGTGGAAGTGAAAACAACCAACTGAACATTTACATCAGGGAGTATTCTGCAGGCAATGAGAATGGCACTTTAACCCCAGTGGAGGAAATAAAAGGTACAGTATTGACATCCTCATTGCTTGAGTTCAGAGTAAGGCAATCTTAACTCTGTGCTGCAGCAACTCACAATAGGGTGGGGGCTGCAGGCTCATTACTGTTCAACTTAGAGCTTAACCCTCCTTGTTTTATGCTGTGGGAAGGAGCCATAATGAGGGTCCTCTGTGTGCACTAATACGGGGATTTTCAACTGGTGTGCCTCAGAATTTTAGTAATTATTTTATTTTAAGGTTGAAAATCACTGCTATAAGATGAGGCACTCACCTAAGAAACTGTAATTGGTCTCTGACACTGAGGAGGTCAGTTCTTGGCAAGTAATAATTCTTCCCACCTTGCAAGGCAACGTGAGAAGAATTTCGGGGTCCATGTAATGAAATTGTGGAGAAGACCCCAGGAAGGACTGGACCTGTCCCTGAACAGCGTCAGGGACCTCTTCTGCTCTCTCAGATGGGCTTTAGCTGTTTTACTTCCCAGTTTACATCTTCACAAATATGCCATCAGACTGGAAAGGGGACTCTTCTTCTAATTTCTAGCTTAAAGATAAGTCCCAGTGAAGGGTTCTCATTTTTATGACTCAAGTTAAATGGAACTTCTGGAGCAATTCCTGAGGGGAGAGAGAGGAACATGACTGGGCACCCACCCTTGATTGCAGTCATGGTCAGAGAGGAGAGTCATGTCCATCACCTATTAAAGTGGATGGTTAAGAAGGTTCTCCGAGGAGGGGGTGCTGTGGGCTGGCAACTCTATTACTGTCTGCTCCATATAGTGCCCTCTTGGTTTCAATGAGTTGAGTAAAGCCTATCATAGAGCCTATCCACAGTATGCTGCATGTCATGCCATTCCCCTCCCGCACCACTGTTTAGCCATGAGAAACACTCTGAAAACAATATTTTACCTTGTGAATACCAACGGTGAGCTCTTTAAATCTCATTTTATGTGTATACATATGTATATATACACACACACCATGTACTATACATATATAGCTTCTATGTAATTATACTATATACGATACAATATACTATATTAGATATATTTATATGGCTATTCCTTTCTATTAGCAACCTGTGGTGTTATCATCAATAGACAATAATGAGGTACCCTCATCACCTCTGGTGTATCATTGATAGACAATAGTGCAAAAGGTACTTAAGGAACTTGCTTAGGAGTCCAGAATTTAAACTGACAGTACCGATGATACTACAGTGGGAGCTCTCAGGAAAGGTTCCTGTTCAGTCTGGGATCCATCCATGGACAAAGGCATTTTCCGTAATTTGGATATTTCTAAGTTATTTTCAGGCAATTGTGTTTTACATTAAGTGCCAATATATTTAAATTTTAAGTTATTGCTTTAATTATGAGTTTCACATAAATTGAGCCATTCTCTACCCAGGGCTTCTGAAAACAAAACTAAATGTACTGTTTCTTATTTGGGTGTGTGATACAGGAAAATAAGATAGGATGGAATAGCTATGCTGCTAACTAGGGGTGGGGGCAGATAGTGGAGAGGGAAATGCAGGTTGGGGAGAAAGGAGGTGGTACTAAATATTAGGTAAATATTTATGATGTTGAGTCAACTGGGAATGATCCAAGGAATAAATTGTAAGATGTAGGCTTTCTAGGGTTTGGTGGATTCCTGTTTAATACTGCCAAAAAGTTGATTGAAAATGTTGCATGTGAAGGAAATGTTCCAATCAGAGTATAAATATATTAGAGGAGGCTTTGGTTGAGTATCACAGGAATCATGGGTACAGATGTAGTGTATCAGGCTTGCTTGACCATTTAATTAACACAGAAGTAAAATGGAATGACAGGTAACCCCTAAGTAGGGCATGGAGTACTCATGAGTTAGATGCTGTTATTGCCTCACCCATCTCTGGGAAAGGATGACCTGTCTGAGAAACGGCTAGATAAACATCCAACATCCTCTATTGCACAGAGGAGTCTGACCCCACAGAAATACCTTAAAGTAAATGGAGCTGGGCTGGAGAAGTGAGAAAGCCATAACTCAGACTTGTAGGAATCAATAACTCTGGGATAAACATTTGTCCAAGAAGGTTAGAACTCTAATGTTGATTTGCATATGAATCATTATCCTTTGTCTTCTGTGAAATAATAATGTCTGTTTTGCAGATATACCCACTGGGAGCTGGGAACTTTACTACGTAACACTGAAAGTAACCAACAAATTCAGAGTGGTGTTTGAAGGGGTCAAAGGCACTGGCGCATCATCGGGTGGCCTCTCGATTGATGACATCAATCTTTCAGAAACGCGGTGCCCTCATCATATCTGGCATATAAGGAATTTCACACGGTTCATTGGCAGCCCAGATGGAACTCTATATAGTCCTCCGTTTTATTCTCCTAAAGGTTATGCCTTTCAGATTTTCTTGAATCTAAGCCATTCCAATAATGCGGGAATATATTTCCACTTGATCTCTGGAGCCAATGATGATCAATTACAGTGGCCGTGTCCTTGGCAACAAGCCACGATGACACTGCTGGATCAAAATCCTGACATTCGACAACAAATGTCCAACCAGCGGAGTATAACTACAGACCCTTTTATGACCACCGGTTCGTGACTCATTTTCTTTATTGCTAATGCCTGGCCATTACTCTTGGAGGGGCGGATGGTTTGGGAATGAGAGACTGCACAATCAGGTGCCTAGGGGATTTCGAGCCAAGATCTTAGGAACAGAAGCTACTTAGGGGAAGGGTTTCAGCAGTCGTGGACTGTCAAGAACGTCAGCAGGAAAGCTCACACATAGATATTGACTGTAGTTCTGGGAACCGATGACCATACCTGAATTCCCAGTGCTGTGCCAGGCATGTAGGTTTTATTTTTATTTTTTGTACTTTTATTTTTTTTAAACTGAAAATTTTTTTCTTTGATCCAGCAGACTTACAGTAAATTTTAAATCTTGGTTATTAGTTAGATCCAAAGCTGGCAGGACTATTGCTTGTAGAGTCTGACATGCCTGGATTAAAATCCAAGGTTTGCTTTTCATTAGTTAAGCAAATAGACCTTGAGCCAATAATCTCCTGGAGCCCCAGTGTCTCAGCAATAAAACTGGGGCTGCAATAATAACCACACAGATTTGTTATGAGAATCACTGCAGATCAAGTGTGGAAGTTGTGGAAAGGCCTGGTATGGAGAAGCTCTTAGCTGTCAACTTCTAATCTGTGCTACACTGATCTTGACACTGGGATTGTCATAACCAAGTTACCTCTTGTAATTGGGGGATGGTTTTTGATCAGAAGGAAAATGAGCAGATTTTCTGGAGTGTTGGGAAGGGTTGGGTGTAGGTTATAACTTTTTGTTAAAGAATTCTAGAGGATTTGTCAATGGTGACATCATTCCTCATCCTGCTTTCTCAAAAGAGGAGCAGAACCTAGAAAGCTATGATCACATTTCTAATTTTATTAATCCTTTGCTATCTGGGAACCCAACAAAAGGACCAACGGAATTGTGGCAAGGTGAATATTATCGCCAAATCTGAATTCTGTATATGAAAATAATGCATCCAAGTGACATAGAAAAAAGCCCTAATTTGATAGGTAGAAAATACTATTCAACAAAAGGATTGTAGGGACTAGATATTCAGAATTTCTTTATTTAAAAAAATATATTTCCTCCTGCCTTACAATGAAGATGGCTGGTTGTGGGGGGTGGTCATCACTTTTTCCAGAAGGAGTGCTTCTCTGCTTTCTACTCCTGAAGGATTTTGCTCTGTGAGGTGAATAATTCAGTTAATGAGATAAAGTGTTCTATGTTAATATTAAAAGCTCTCTCAGTAACATATTGATTTAACTCAGTTAAAAGGCCTGTCTGTAACTCAGATCACTAAGGAATGAATGGTTCTCATGGGCAGGGGGGTTCCCATACTGGTCAGTCAGTGTAGATGTGATACCCCACCTGGGCAACTTTTGGTACCCCTCTGCTCCTATTCCAGAATGTGGGCCTCCCTGCCAGGCAGTCTCACTTCCTTCAGGATGGTGTAAACAGACACACTCTGGGCACTCGCCAGGGACTACACCCCAGAGCATCAGCATCATTTAATTATTTCAAGCTGCATCTAATCGTGTTTCACATTGTCTGTTCTTTCCTCCCACCAAAAGCTATGATACTGCTCAACATAATCAGTTAATATAAATTGCTTTTTCAGGCAATGGAGACTATTTTTGGGACAGACCTTCCAAAGTGGGAGAAGTGGCTTCTTTCCCTAATGGAACTCAGTTTAGAAGAGGTAGGGGCTACGGAACCAGTGCCTTTATAACCCACGAGAGGCTGAAAAGCAGAGATTTTATAAAAGGAAATGATGTTTATATCCTACTGACTGTGGAAGGTATGTCAATAAAAATAGTTTTATATAAATTATTGTTGTTCTTGTGGTAGCCATTGATTATTTGCTGTGTTCTTCCAGGTCTCATTTTTAGGTATATTAAATAGAGATGTGGGAGGAAATGGGTCTGAGTGGAATTTTTTTGTATGAATCATTAACAATATGAAAATAATTTAAATTGAAACAGTGAGGGTTCCAGGATAAAGAATTTGATTACCACTACATGGAGTAATAGTGAAAAGCTCTAGGCTGGAAAACTTTTTAGAAATAAGTTAAAGTATAGCCATTATACCCTTGAATGATAGTTGAGGATTCCAGAAATAAAAATATCACACAAACACATGAAGTTAATCTTAAAATGGATTGTCTTTTTCAAACACATACACACATATCTTTCTTAGCTATGGCAGCCAAAAAAAAACAAAACAAAACATTTTTCAGGAATACTGGTGGTTTCCAACATGTATGTGGTAGGATTTTAACTTACTATGAAAGATCCACTTGCATCTCAGTAAATCAGAACATTGTTTGTAATGAAAAGTGGTGCAATTAAAACTCATGAAATTTTGATTTCAGTGTCAGTTAGAAAAAATTACTCAGGAAAACTTTTGTTGAGGAAGAAGGGGTTACTTGAAAGGTTTTCTCCCTTGACAAAAGTCCCCTGTTCATCAGCTGTGTTTGACCGTATTTCAATAAGAAGCAACAGAACACATCACAAAGAACAGAACCCTGGCTGTGAGGAGACCTGGTGTCTGTCACCAAATATCCAGCAACTACTCCACAAAGTGAGAGATTGGTGACTTGGGGCAAGCCCCGCAGCTGCCTCATGATCTGTTCTTTGGTGTCCTTGTCTGGCCCTTGGGAGTTGCTAGTATATACAAACGACAAATCGGGCCACTTTCAAACTGACTTGGAGATGCCATGCCCAAAAAACTGCCTTGTGTGCCTAATGTCTCCAACCTTGGCAATGTTAAAACAGGGCAAGAGAACCTTTGGACTGGGTCTAAAGCAACCTTGTGTCCAAATAATGGTTTGCAAAGTTAACAGGAAAACAGACATTATGACTACCAGACTGAGAATTAAAAACTTTCTGGGACTTCCGGCCAAGATGGAGGCGTAGGTGGATACACTGTGCCTCCTCGCACAATGAAAATTAAAGACAACAAGGATTTAGAAACAAGAAAACAACCAGAACTGTTAGAAAATTGAACTGTACGGAAGTCCAGCAACCACTCATCCAGACCGGTAAGAGGGCCGGAGTTGCGGCAGGAAAAAGTGGAGGTTGGTAGACCTGGGCACGCAGGCAGCAGTGGCTGGCAGATCCCAGGTGGTAGCTAGCAGACCCCGGGCAGGGGGTGGCAACGGTGCAGACCCAGTGAGGCTGCACGAGGCAGCTGGCTAACCAGGTGGTCCCACATTTGTGCACAGATAATCCAGGTGAAGGGGAAGCGGTAGAAGGAACTGGAATCCAAGAGAGAGTGGAGCAAGCGCCATTGTTCCCTCTTGGACCCCAACCCCACATACAGCGTCACTACCCAGCGACTGGGCTGTCCCGCCCTGGGGAACACCTAAGGCTCTGCCCCTCACTACATAACAGCTGTGACCAGACCAGAAAAGAAAACAAAAAACAAAAAAGACCAAAAAATGGCTCAAATGGGAGAACAAATCAAAGTCCCAGAGCCAATTCGTCTAAGCGACCAAGAGATAGCCAACCTATCAGATGCACAGTTCAAAGCCCTGGTGTTCAGGTTGCTCACAGAATTGGTTGATTTTGCTCACAAATTAGATGAACAAATGAAGGCTACAATAAGTGAAATGAAGGAAAACGCACAGGGAACCAATAGTGATGGGAGGAAAACTGGGACTCAAATCAATGGAGTGGACCAGGAGGAAGAAAGAAACAACCAAACAGAAAAGAAGGAAGAAACAAGAATTCAAAAAAAATGAGGAAAGGCTTAGGAACCTCCAGGACATCTTTAAATGTCCCAACATCTGAATTATAGGGGTACCAGAAGGGGAAGAAGAGCAACAAGTGGAAAACTTATTTGAACAAATAATAAAGGAGAACTTCCCCAATCTGGCAAAGGAAATAGACTTCCAGGAAGTCCAGGAAGCTCAGAGTCCCAAAAGTTGGACCCAAGGAGGAACACACCAAGGCACATCATAATTACATTAGCCAAGATTAAAATGAAGGAGAGAATTCTAGAAGCAGCAAGGGATAAGGGCACAGTCACCTACAAAGGAGTTCCCATCAGACTGTCAGCTGATTTCTCAAAAGAGACCTTATAGGCAAGAAGGGGCTGGAAAGAAGTATTTGAAGTCTTGAAAGGCAAGGACCTACATCCAAGATTGCTCTATCCAGCAAAGCTTTCATTTAAAATGGAAGGGCAGATAAAGTGCTTCTCAGATAAGTTCAAGTTAAAGGAGTTCATCATCACCAAGCCCTTATTATATGAAATGTTAAAGGGACTTATCTAAGAAAAAGAAGATAAACAATAGGGCAGTAAAAAGACAGCAAACTCACAGATATTAACAACACACCTAAAACAAAAGCAAACAACTAGAACAGGAACAGAACCACAGAAATGGAGATCACATGGAGGGTTAGCAACAAGGGAGTGGGAGGAGGAGAGAGGGGGAAAAGGTACAGAGAATAAGTAGCATAGACGGTTGGTAGAAAATAGACAGGGGGAGGGCAAGAATAGTGTGGGAAATGTAGAAGCTAAAGAACTTATGACCCATGGACATGAACTAAAGCGGGGAATGTGAGTGGGAGGGGGTGTGCAAGGTGGAGGAGAATGATGGGGGAGAAATGAGACAACTATAATAGCATAATCAATAAAATATATTTTAAAAAAACTTTCTTTACAATGAACACCACAATGTTACATTATCCACACCATGTGAAAGCCTTTCTTCTATTGGTAGAATTTTTCCAGTTCCCATTCTCATAAATACCTCTCTGGCTTTTGTTTCTTAACCAGAACCTTATTTGGGCTTCTTCCTGAATGGATGCTTCCCCAGTTGCTATCCTTCTGATCCCAAACACATGCTTGTTGCCTCTCGCTTTGAAAGGCCTTTTGCTTTCAGGTTAGCAGTAACGAAGTCTTGGGCCCCTTAGAGTTCAGTGGTAGCCCCACAGGCTGGCCCAGCTTTCCTCTGTATCTAGGTTTCAGCCTAGACATTGATTATTTCACTGCCTGTTTTGAAATTTAAAGATCAAATCCTAGTTAAAGCAAAACCTGATTTCCATCCATGCTCTTCCCCTGCCGCCCTTAGACATTTCCCACCTTAACTCTACATCAGCACAGCCAGTCCCGACATCCGGCGCCATCGTTGATCCTTGTGCAAACTTCAAATGTGAGAACGAGGGCGTCTGCACTGTCCGAGGTGGCAAAGCTGAGTGCAGGTAAGGCGTCACGTGGAGGAGACCTGCCCGTTCTTTTGTTTGAAAAGTTATCATTCCCACAGTGTGGGATTAAATACTGATACTCCATACGAGTGAAATTAGTTAATTCTCATCTCAAAACCATTCATCGGGTGTTTATTTTTTGCTCTTCATTTGGGACTTTGGAGAGCCACGCGAACAATAAAATTATGTAGGAAAAAATAGCACATTGTATTTCTAATTGTCTGAAAAAGTCCTCATGCTTTACATAGCTGAAGTCCTCACAATAATGTGATGTGGTTAAGTGTTAACCGTCCCCATTTTGTAGAAGAGCTTGGCCAAGGCGTATAGCTGGGAGGTGGAGGGAGGAGGACCTTAAGAACTAAATTTTCTCCGTTACCCAGGCTGTCTTTCTTTCCCCCGGGGAGCAGCTGTTTTGAGCACCAGATTAGGAGTCTTTCCACCTTTCCTTTCCGTTAACGCTCCCTGGCCTCCTGGTGCTGGTCTAACCATCTCTCTCTGGTCCAGAGTGGGTGAAATGCTCAGATACAGACGCACCCAATGCTGACCGGTACCTTGAATGGTGAATATGTTCAGAGGTAAACATCAGCGCATAACTGAGCCGTGTTCCAAATGTGTAGGTGTCCGTCAGGGGAAGACTGGTGGTACTTGGGAGAGAGGTGTGAAAAGAGGGGCTCCACTCAAGACACCATCGTCATCGCCGTTTCTTCCACCGTCTCTGTGTTTGTGCTGATGCTGATCGTCACTCTCGTCAGTGTCTACTGTACCCGGAAGAAATACCGTAAAAAGACAACCTCCAAAACAGCACATTTTACTCTGGGAAATGTAAGTTGAATCTGATATCTGGTTATTCAAAACTTATTGATGAAATCGTATGAAGAAGAATTAAGACTTTTAAAATATACTTAAAAAAAATTCTGGGGCCAACTGCTTTGAGACTGTGAGTTTTTGTTACCTTCACTATAAATCAATGATTCTTAAATTAGAAACCATGAAGTCTTTTGAGGGGGGGAGTTTATTATCTTCTTAGAATTGTATTCCTTCTGAGAGACAAAACTGCTTTTGCCTATGAGTTCCATCCTTCCTGGTAAAGGGGAGCAGTGACCTGTATTTTTTTTTAAGTCTTTGAGTGATGGTTGAGCTCAGGCTTGTAGAAAGGAGGTGCGGGCATATTTGGGGCTTTTCTATGAAAGAAGGTTGCAACTAATTCTGGCTTTATATACAATAACTAATTCCAAGCAGAGGTTTAAAACCTTGCCTCAGGTGGTCTCTAAAATGACAATAGACTCTTAAAAATGCCTCTTCTCAGATTGGCTTCCTGGGAAGCAGACTCAGAGATGGGTATGGGCATGCAGGAGGCTTATTGGGCAGTGCCCTTGGGAAGTACCCCCGAGAGGGAAGCTGGGCTGAGGGCTCAGTCCTCCCTCAGTCTCTGGAGCTGGGATGGTCCCTTAGATGTGTCCCGAATGGAGGCGGGGTGGGGGTACCTACCACATCAGTAGCCATTGGATTGGGGCTCCCCCCAAGAAGAGTAGAAAACTGTGCGAGTGCATATTGGGGGGAGGGCATGTCTTACACAAGAGCCTTAGTTTTAAAGGGCAGGACTAAGCAATGGGTCCCAGCATCCACTATGTACACCAATAATAGAGAGCACAGAGCATGCAGATTCATGTTCTTACAAAACAGACCAAGGAAAATGGCATAAAATCTGAAAATCACTTAAAAGTGAAGCTTTAAAACATTTCCAGTTATATTTCATTCAAAATAGAGTCTCTGAAAATCACTAGAACTAAAGAAAAACATGCCCAATTAGAATACTTCTGAAAATATAAAATATTCCCATTAACTAAAGCAAGAATATATTTTCTTAAGAAAATGAGTATTCAAGACCTACAATATATTAAGGTTACAATTTTTTAGAGTGGACAACCCGGTATCAAGATACTATATTTCTCTGTGAATTCAGTCAAAAGATGGACAATGAACAGAAAACAAATAGTTTTATTGTTATACACCAGCATCATATTTTATTAACGTTAGGAAGGCATTTAAAGCTAATCAGGAGGCAATGCATCAATTACTTCACAAGCTTGTTAGAAAAGTACTTAAAATGTGTGTAGGTTGCTTTGTATTTTAAAGTTATTTTCAGCTTATTTTATGACTCAAAATAAAGGGAACAGATCCACCGATACAGGACCCAGGAGATCAACCTACAGGCATGTTCCCTGGGACCAGAACTAAGAGTTTGGGGGTTGGAGTGGAGAAGATGGAAGAATGGTTAGGGAGAGGAGGGTCAGGTTGCTGGGTGAATGGGATTGCTGGATATTCCTCCGGAAACTGGCAAATATCAGTGCTATTGTAGCGGCCGACTTAAGTAAAAATTGGAAGGAATTAAAGAAAATGATAAAACAGAGAGAAAGGAGAACATTAAGTCAGTAAAAGGATAACTATCAGGGTATCACGGACAAGGTAGAACTATTAAGTGGAAACACACACACATGCATACACATACCCACCATAATATTACAACAGAACTGCTCTGTCTCTGCATCATTCAAACACATTCTCCAGAGAAAGGAATCAACCTACATTCTTCTTAGTGTAGACATTTCTACAGTTAATTCACTAATAACAGAACCTCCAGATCTAGTTTAAAGATTTTACTTATTTACTTTTAGAGAGAGGAAAAGGGAGGGAGAGGAACATCATTGTGAATACATTTATCAATTGCCTCTCACATGTTGCATGCCCCCAACTAGGGACCTGGCCCACAACCCAGGCATGTGCCCTGACTGGGAATCGAACTGGTGACCTTTTGGTTTGCAGACCTGAGCTCAATCCACTGAGCCACACCAGCCAGGGCCTCTAGATCTAGTTTAGATCTTTAAATCAGAATGACCTCCTTTCTGAGGCTACAGTGTGTATTCACCCTAATGTTTAGCATCTCACATGAGCAGACAGGGCATCTTCCTGGAGACAAGGACTGGGGTTGCCAGCCTGCTGGGAGGGATGCTGGGACACTGCTGATGGCATTTCATTTAGAAATTAGACCATTTCATTGTGATTTATTTAAGTGGCAATTTTTAAATTTGGAAATTAAGCCATCAATTTTTCTTTCCCCTTTTAGCAACATGCATTTTGAAAATGAACTCAACAATACGGCCAGCAAATGCAATTCAAAAGGATTCTTTGTCATGGATTTCACTGAAATATGTTACAATCACCTCATTCTTCTATAAATGGATCATCTGTGTGAATAGCTAGATATACTATAGTAAGTCTTTATTTTGGCAAATGGCTAATTAGTGAAACATTGTTTGTGCGTTTGTTTTTAAAGGGGGGAAGCAAAAAAAAAAAAAAATAACAATAGAGGTGGGGAAACAATTCAGGTTCCTCCAGAATAATACTGTCTGTAGAAGGAGTAGCTTTCTGAATGACTGATCCTTTATTTGGGAGACAAAGGTAGGGGCCTCGCAAATGATTGCCTAGAAACCCAAAGAACTTTTGCTTATGAGCATGAATTTTATCGATACTTACCTTATTAGGAATTCAAACCAGAAAAATTTAAACCTGTCTGTATTAATCATTAAAAAATAATAAGACCGAATGTGGCAGCATACATCATGTGTTTAATAAAAATAATTACATTTTCCAAAATAAAGAAAATTTAGCAAAAGGAGAGGCATTGTTTTAATTTTTTTGCAAGTTTCTAATGTCTGGCTTGATAAAAATAGCTGAGTTCTTATATATGTGTCAACATTCAATTCAGTCTGTTGTGATATATTATTTAGATGAAGGGTACAAAGAAAATCTCCTGTAATACAGACACGTAGCTGAAAATGGAGGCATATTTGAATAGTTTTTCAGGTGATTGTAGACACTTTTTTTAATACTTGGGTCAAAGTTGACAAATGGTAATTTCTTAAAGGTTAGTTGCATTTGGAATCTGAAACCATGTTGGTGAACCGTTCTATTCTGTCCAGTAAATCCACTGGTCTATTTGTAACGGATCTTTCAGCTACGAATGGCTTGGTAATATCGTGCACTAATTGTTTAGAAAATATTGATACACTGAGTTATGTAGCTCTTAAAACCTTGGCACATTTCTTAATTTAGTAAAAATATTAGTTAGTATCCCCGCTGATTCCACAAAAAGTCTTTAGGTCCTCGTGACACTCGTGGTGGCACAAACTTTTCAAAGTTCTGTTTTTTCCTGGAAGCATGAATCTTCTCATTAGCCCAATCACTTTTTTTAATTCAAATTTTGAGACCACTGTAGATTCATATGCAAATGTAAGAAATAACACCGGGGTCCCAGGTGCCCTTTATTTACTTTCCCTTCACTGTAAAGTCTTGCAGAACGGTTGCACAATGTCACAGCCAGGGTGTTGCTCTGATACAGAACATTTTCATGACCACAAAAATCCATCAAGTTGCCCTCAGATAGCCACATCCATTTCCCTCCTGTTCCCACCTCCTGTTTGTCTCCTGGCAACCATTAGTCTGTTCTCTATTTCTATAGTTTTGTCATTTAAAAATATTATATTAATGGAACCATACAGTATAGAGGTCTTGGTGGTTGCTTTTGTTTCTTACCTTTGCATATTCTATATAGGTTTAGCCGGGTTGTTGCATGTACAGTATTTTGTTCTTTTTTATTGCTGAATAATATTTCATGGTATGGATACACCACGGTTTGTTTAATCATTCACTTGTTGCAGGACATTTGGTTTTTTTCTAGTTTTGAGGTATTATAAATAAAGATGCTATAAACATCCATGTATAGGTATTTGTATAGACTTGTCTTCATTTCTCTGAGATGCTTGCACAGAATAGCATTGCTGGGCCATGGTGGTTGCATGTTTAGTTTTTCTTTTTTTTAAAGAAACCGACAACTGCTTTGCATACTGGCTGCATGATTTCATAGTCCCGCCACAGAGGTGGTCCAGTTTCTCTGCATCCTCACCAGTTTTGCAGTGTCACTACTTTTTCACAGACTGTTTTTCAGAGTAGTTTTAGATTCACATTAAAACTAAGCAGAACTTAGATCTCTCAGATAAGCATAACCTCTCCCACTATCAACACCCCTGCCAGAGTGGTTAAGTTTCTTACAGTTGGTGAACCTACAGTGACACGTTATCATTATCACCCAAAGTCCATGGTCTGTTTACATTAGGATTCACTCTCGGTGTTGTACCTTCTATTGGTTTTGACAAATGTATAATGACATGTGTATCCACCAAAATAGTGTCCTATGGAATAGTTTCAATGCCCTAAAAGTCCTCTGCTCCATTCTTTCATCTCTCTCTCCTCACTAACCCCTGACAATCACCAATCTTTTTTTGGAGGGGGGAGGAAGATGTTTTTATTCACAGAGCGTTCAATTTGGAGGAGCTGGAATCTTCTCTTCTCCAGGTCATTCTCTTCTGCAAGACACAAGAAATCCCCTTGTTCCCCAAAAGACTGAAATCCAAATCCATGCCCAAAGACCCCCTCCATTCCTGTCTGTAGTCCAAGGCTGCTATATAGACGGGTTTCTGTCTCTCCTGCTCCCGGCTTGCGCTCCCCCCCGCCGCCCTGGAGCACGCACTTGTGAGCCAAACATCTCCATTGCCTTGTTGCAGCTTTCTCTCTCTCCTGGGGCTGGGGCCAGTACACCGCAGCCGGTCATGCTAGGGGCTCAGTGCACCTGGACTCAGTGTCCAGAGCTGCTCATGTCCTTGGGGGCCAAGGAGTATTCCAGGCCCCTGAGTTTGTGTGCTGCTCTTAGGATGAGAGAACAGGAGCAGTCCAAGACCCACATCCTGTGGCACAGGGCTTTAGCTTCCCATGATGTGGTGTGGGACACACACCGCACTGGCTGGCAAGGTGTGTGTCCCACATGAGCCTGCTCCAGATGTGCAAGCAGGGCAAGACAAGAGCTATGTGTGGGGACTGGTGTCCCATGGGCCAGCTGCTGGCAGGGCACCCATCATGCGCCCAGCACTCAGCCTCTACGAGCTGGATGCTGACTGTGCAAGCAAGAGGAAGGAAAAAGGGCACCCAAGCAGGGCCTGGTGCCTGCTGGGTCCTGAGAATACTCCACACCCCATCCGAGCCAGGGGCAATGGGCAAAGAAGTCAGAGCTTCTGCACGCCCATCATTTCAAATCTTTCCTCCAAAATCCTACGTGCTGTTGGAGGGTCCAACTCATTATTCAATTTGGGCCAACATCCACAATGAGCATTAGCCCACATTGTGTCCCTGCCCCTCCTGCAGCTGCTGTGGTCTGGAAGCAGGTGGGGGGGTTTTCTGGTCATGCAGGGCACCATGTTTCTCCCCAGGGTGCGGCCTTACCCAGTTACATGTGTGTTGTAACCTTTTCAACCCCCACAGCACACACAGGCTCTCTGCAAGCAGTGTCACGAGCTGCATATAACGACTAATCTTTTTACCGTTTTCATGGTTTCGCATTTTCCAGAATGTTGTGTAGTTGGACTCACACAGCATGTAGCCTTTTCAGATTGGCTTCTTGTCGCTCTTCCTTTAAAAGATTTTATTGATTTATTTTTAGAGAAAGGGGAAGGGAGGGAGAAAGAGAGCTGGAGAGAAACATTGATGTGAGAGAAAGCCATCAATCGGTTGCCTCTCAAACGCACCCTGACTGGGGACTGAACCCCCAACCCAGTCACGTGCCCTAACCGGGAATTGAACCTGTGATCTTTTGCTTTGCAGGATGACATCCAACCAACTGAGCTACACCATTCAGGGCCTTTTCACTATTTTTTATTCTAGCCATCCTAATAAGTATATAATGGTATCTCATTGTGATTTTAATTTGCACTTCCCTGATAATTAATGATATTGAAATCTTTTTCATGTACTTATTTGCCACCTGTGTAGCCTCTTCAGTGGACCTATTGCTTGCTTTTTGCTCATACTCTAAAAGGGATTTTTGCTCATACTCTAAAAGGGATTTTTGCTCGTACACCATTGTGTTTTGAGAGTTTTTAAAAATATATTCTAGATCTATCCTTTTGTTGAATTTGTGGTTTGAAAACATAGTTTTCCATTCTGTAGATTGTCCTTTCATTCTCTTAAAAGGATATTTTGCAGAGCAAATGTTTTTATTTTTAGTAAAGCCCAACTTTTAACAATTTTTAAAGAGATTGGGTTTTTGGTGCCAACTACTTATTGAAAAGATAACCCTTACTTCATTGTATTACATTATATATAAATTATAAATAATATGTTATAATTAATAACTTTATAATCATATAATGTAGTACCTAGAGCAACCACTTAAGAACCATACAAAAACATGCTAAAAATATATATTAAACATATACAATGTATATTACATTATACATGTATATAAGATTATAGTCTTCATTGAAGTTTGAAACAAATCTGCCAAATAGCTAATTCTGAATAACCATAATTTATCCTTTAATTGTGTTTTTAAAATAAAAATTGTATTCCAGGAAAAAAATAGCTAATTCATCTCACAATTCAAAAATCTTGGAGGCGTTTTTTTGAGACAACCGCTGTACCTCACTGTGCAGCAGAAGCACTTCTTTAGTACCTCGCATTGCATTGCACAGAACAGTAAAAAGATGTGCACTAAAGGGCTGAGAGTTCATAAAGTTAATAATGTGTACTACTTGACTAAGGACTGTCTTAGGTAAAACTGGCTTTAAATTTATGTACGTATTCATTTACTGCAAGTGTGTGAGGGAGAAGATTACAATGACTCTTAGCATGGTTTGGCACCCTGCCTTGGTTTGTGCTGAGACACCACCAGTTTTACTCATCATTACTGCCCGCCCCCCCTTTTTGAGATTGTGCTAAAAAATTTAAAACCATTAAACTCACCATTTTAACTATTTTCAACTGCCAATTAGTACATTTATAATGTTATGCAATCATCACCACTATCTAGTTCTAGAACATTTTTATCACCCCAAAAGACAGCTCTGTGTCCATTAAACACTTATTCCCTTCTAGCTCCCCCCAGTTCCTGCCCACCACTAATCTGCGTCTTTATGGATTTGCTAATTCTGGAAGTTTTGTATAAATTGAATTATAGAGTATGTGGCCTTTTACATCTGGCCTTTTCCACTCAGCAAATATCAGCACATTGTTTCTTTTCACAGATGGATGATATTCCATTGTCTAACTATACTACACTCGGTTTATCCATTCAAAAGCTGATGGGCAGTCCTGGCCGGGTGGCTCAGTTGGTTGGATCATCTTCCCGTACACCAAACAGTAGTGGTTTCAATGCCCGGTCAGGGCACAGTCCTGGGTTGTGAGTTCGATCTCCAGTTGGAGCGAATATAGGAGGCAGGTGATCAAAGCTTCTCATCCACACATTGATGTTTCTCTCTCTCTCTCCATTGCTTTCTCTGTAAGGGCAATAATAAACAAACAGACAAACAAAATGTATCATCAGGTGAATATTTAAAAAAAACAGTGGGTGGACATTTGGGTAGTTTTCACCTTTGGCTCTTATGAACTGTAGTGCTGTGAACATTTGCGTGCGGTTCTTGTTTGACACCTATTTTCAATTCTTTGGGAAAATACCTTGGAGTCGAATTGGGGTAATTCTGTTTAACTTGCTGAGGAACTGTCAAACTGCTTTCCATTGCATTCCCACCCACTATGTATGGGGTTACAATTTCCCCACATCCTCACAGATAGTTATTTTCCAGTTTAAGACATTATAACCATTCTAATGGGTGTGAAGTCATATCTCATCATAGGCTCACAAATACTTTCATATCATCAGTTCAAGTTTTAACATTGAAAGAAGCAAATAATATGGAAATATTAATATGAAAATATTTTTTTATCTCAGTGATCCCCCATGAAAGGACCTTAGAGGTTGTCAAGGGGTCTCTGGACCACCCTTTGAGAACAGCTGTCCTCATTGAACTTTATACAGGCTGACTAATACTGGTACACTTTCCTGTACCTGGTTAGTGACACTTCAGGTGATTTTTCTTAGCTGCTTCCCATTCATAAGGGATAATGGTTAAAGCCATGAACGTTTGCATGGGATAGAACTGGGTTTGAATTTTGCCTCAGTAAATACTAATTATAGAATTTGGGGTAGGTTTTCTAACACCTCTGAGCCTCAATTTCCTGAGCTATAAAATGGGACAATTACTACACCATGGAATTCTTATGAAGTAAGTGTAAATTGTTTGGTAGATAGTGGGCACTCTGGAAATGGTAGCTATGAAAAGTAGATAGTATTACAAGTGTCATATTGTTTATTATCTGAACAGGGACAATTTTGAGGGTGAAAAGAGTGCCGGACAACAGGGTTTACCTGTCCCAGGCACACCCGGGAGTGTGGCCACCCTAATTAAAGAAAGTTGTAGGAAATCATTTTTAGCAATAGAAGAAAAGTTTTGTCCACAGACTGGGGTCAAGAGTGTATGTTCTGGATCCCAACTACTTGGGTGTGAATCTCACCACGTGCTAGTTGTGTGGCCTGGGACATTACTTCATCTCTCTCTCCACCTTAATTTCCTCATATCTATGCTAAGTAAAAATAGCAGCTCATAATGCTGTTGCAGGAATTAAATTACATAGTTTATGTAAAGTGCTTAGGATGATGTCTGGCACATTATAAGCATTATGAATTTAAGAGCTGCTATTGTTAGATGAGGAAATATAAAGGGAGGCTAAGAAAGCAGGAGGAAAAATCTTGCATGATAATGGATTATTTTCAGTGAACTGGTAGAAAGAACAGTTAAAAGTAGCTTTTTAAAATGGTCTAATTAGCAAAAGCAATTGTATATGAGCCTTTTCTCACAATACTTGTTCATGGCTGTTTACAGTAAAAATCCTGGTTAAGAAAATTCAGCCCTTCAGAAGCTGATCTTGTTTTCTACTCATGATGTTGATCATTTGTGTAGTTGCAAACCTATTGGTGGCTAACAGTGTGGTTCTTGGGTGATTAACACTGTCAAGGTATGGGCAAGCTGCTACTGCTCCATAATCAGGAATTCCCACATTGACAGGGAGGTCTATATTTTAGAATTTCATGTTTTTTATTCTAGGACCAAATTTCTTTTATTGACTATAATGATATTATTCATATGTAGTATATGACTATATTATAAGGATAAGGGAATGAGCAGCTATGCATGTACTTTAGCAAAATGCCATTCATTAATATTGTGTAGCCATATTGGGTTCATATTGTAGTTACCTATCAGTTTCAGACATTAAGCTTTTTCATAGTGTATGAATTATGATTTCATAGTTTCCCTTCCTGAGGGTATAAATGGAGCACATATAACAGTTTACAAAAAGTTCCCTCTTTCTCAGTGATGGAAGAACTCCCATCCCACCCCAGTTGTCTTTAGAGTGAGAGGAGAAGAGGAGTCCTCTCAGTCTGTCCTGATCTGGTACCGCCATGACTCACACCGGGATGCTGCCCTGTGGTTACTTTTTCCATGGTCCTTGTTCCCTGTGATTATTTAAGGCGGGTATCCTGAGGCAATAATTTACTAGCTGTTCCCTGAGTGGGTGGAATTCAAGAATTATCAGCATTATTCCAGGGTGGAGAATAGGGCCCTGTGGTGGAATGTGTGAGCACCGTAAAATGAAGGGACAGAGCCACCGCTCCGTGGTGCCACGTTCGCCATAGCTGCACAGTTGTCAAGTTCCACATACTTGTGAGGTCTCTGATTGTAAGTTTGTGAGGCCGTTTGCTCCCACCAATTTTGACTGACAGGGGACAATGTATATTTCTGGAAACCAGCTGAAGTGGCGCTGCCCTGTGGTTAAAAAATAATCACAGTTTTCAACTTATATGGGCCACTAGCTTTAAAACTATGAGATTCTTGGAGAATCTTAAAATTGAGATGTTTTGTATTATTTTAAATTTTGTAAGAGACAGAGACTTTATTGACATTTCATGTTGTGCTATTTCAAATAAAAATTTCACACTCTTCATAAAATGTAATCATACCTTATTTCAGCGATTTTCAACCTTTTTCATCTCATGGCACATAAACAAATTACTAAAATTCTGTAGCACACCAAAAATATGTTATATTTTTTGCTGATCTGACAAAAAATTGGTATAATTTTGATCCATTCACACTGAATGGCTATTGTTGTGTTGGATGCTGTCATTTTTTATGTGACAGTCTGAAGGAAAAGAGGCCAGTGCCCCTGACTAAATAGTCAGGTAGTACATGTTTTAAAGTTTCCTGCTGCACAAATCATGCCTTAGTAGTTAAATACTCCTGGAAACACATGGACTGTCTCATTCACTGTTTTGGGACTCTTGGTACTTAGGAATATTGACAAATTAACCTGCTTCTTTAAATATCACGGAGAGATTGAACATTATTTAATCTTAAGGCTCAAGAGGACTTTAAGATTCCTGTATTTCTATGGACATCACTGCTTAGGGCCTGGAAAAAATAGGGTTCTGTTCACATCATCTTCCATATCACTAATCGTATTTAAATAGGAACATGGACTAGAGGAAGGACAAACAGTAATACTCTGGCATCTAGAATTTTAACATAAAGCCAAATTCCACCATTGAAATAAAGTCTGATTGCTAAAAACATTAAACTAGGAGCCTTCTATAACATTAACTCTCTGCCTTTACAACTGATGTGAAGGCTTGATGTCATTAGAGCGGCTGATCAGGGGAAATTTTGGTCAGAGCTCTCAGATGGCTGGGAAAAAGCTGCTCTGGAAACATGTCATTGATTGCTGTCCATTTAAACACTCCCCTCAAACCAACAGGTGGAGATAGGTCATGGAAGGGGATAGTGCATGAGCTTTTGGGACCTTGGAGATCAGCAAGATCAGGAAAAAGGACACTAAACTTCATGTTGGGCCGAAGCAGGAAACTAACATTTTTTTGGAGGGGTTTTGTGCTTATTTCCAGACTCTGCGTGAGGTGTTTTGTATATGTAATTCTCAAAAAGTCCTTTGTCATAGGTAACAATATCCTTATTTGGCAGATGAGAGTTGAGTTAATCTAGCCCTCAGTCTGGGCCTGTCCTTCTGCCGTGTTTGTGTGGTGGCACAGGCAGGGTGTGCCTCCACACGGAGGGGCTGGCTGTGCCTCAGGAGTGGGCAGTGGTACGTCCTATACAGAACGTACATAAAGTCCTTCAGGTGATAAATTACCAAGCAGAGCCAAACCAAATCAAATCTCCACCCCCAGAGCCAACAGAAAAAAAAAAAAAACTGTACTGGTAAACGTGTGTGATGTTGTAATCTATAATAAGAAATATATATTTGTTCTTCCTGTTCTTGCCACAGAGTCCTTAAACCCTCGGAATTTCCTAAGTGGTGAGAGCATTAAAGGGTCTTGTGTTTTGCTAATGATTTGACTTTTGGAAAGGACCCATGGATGGGGGCTGGTTGCCAGGGAAAACAACCAAGATTAGTGGGTTGGAACTTTCAGTCCCACCCTCTGATTTCTGGGGATGGGAAAGAGGGGCTGGAGGTCGGATCAATAACCAATGGTAGACAGTTTAATCAAGCATGCTGGGGTAATGAAGCTGCTGTACAAACCAAAAAGGACAGAGAGACCTGGGTTGGTGAACACGTGGAGATTTGGGGGAAGTGGCTTGTGTGGAGAGAGCATGGAAGCTTCATACTCTTTCCCCATTCCACATGCCCTATGCATCTCTTCATCAGGCTGTTCCAGAGCTGTATCCTTTTATAGTAAACTAATGATCTAGTCAGTAAAATGTTTCTCTGAGTTTTGTGAGCTGCTCTAGCAAATTAAACCCAGGGTGGTTGTGGGGGTGGGGCAGTCATTGGAACCTCTGATCTATATAGCCTGTAGGTCAGAAACATAGGTGACAGCTTGGGCTTGCGTCTGGTGTCTGAAGCAGAGGCCAGTGTGTAGGACTGAATCCTTAGCCTGCAGGATCTGGTGCTCCCTCCAGAATTGCGTTGAACTGTATGACACCCAGCTGGTGTACAAGAATTGGTTGGTGTGTATGCAACCCTCCTCCCCCACAACACATCAAAATGATGAGCAGAATCATTAGTATGGGTACGTGAGGTAAATATCTGCCTCATGATTTGACTGAAACTACAGAGAACTTCCTCAAACTGAGCAGTTGGCTTTACCAAGGAACTTAACTCATCTGACAATCCAAGGACTTGGCCCCAGACCTAAGGCCTTGACTTGTTTCTGTTTTTAACTCTCTTGACTTCCCTAAGACTTAAGAATTGGGTTCCAGGTTCTGAAATTCAGTAAGCCCTTCTGTCCCAGAGCTGATGACGAATGCAATTCCAAAATCAGTATATTGAGAGCCTCTCCCTGCTCCCTCTCTGGCCACGCACATGATGCACACAGCACGTGGGGACCGCTCAGAGGCTTAGGAAAGGCATGTTCTTCAATCGCTGCGTTAGGACATCTAAACTGTGAGGAGAAATTTTTTACAAGACTTTCATTTGTACATCTTTCCTATGACTACCTCAAGTGTGTATCATCTAGCTAATGTGTTATTAACTAGTGTTAAAAAGAAATTTCCTTTTCTAAGTATTCTCAAATATCACATGATCTTTTGGGTTTACTTGTGTTCTTACTCTAATGGTCACAATAAAACATTTAATTTTTCCCCTCATTTTTTGATAATTATAGAACAAAATAAAAAATCACTCCATTCTGAAGACTAATTTTTTTTTTTTTTTTTTTTTTTTTTATGAACAGCTTTAGGTCAAAGGTGTCCCTTTTCTGGGAAATGACTCAGTCGTCATAAACCTTAATGACAGGGATTTGGTATTCTCCAAGTGATCTGGGACTATGAACCACCTCCTTTTAGATGGCGCCTTGGAATACTGTCATGTGTAATTAACACACGGAGTTGTCAGGATGGTAGTGTGTTAACTGATAAGGCAGCTTTCCCGTCAGTGTGCAACAAGCCCCTGCTTTTCCGTCCACCTGAGCCATAGAGGCCCCCTACTCACCCGGAGTTCTTGGCCTTTGCAGTTTAACATCATTTCATGAATTAATTTTCATAGCCTCCTCTGAAAGCTACTGTGAAGTTGGTAGTTAATATTACAAAAGATCTGAATACATTTCTCTCCTTGGAAACTCTAATTATCCTAAGAAACTCATCTATTTTCTGCTCTTAATTTCCCTCCAGTTCTGTCTTCTTTTGGCTGCTGCTGCCTGTATGTCTGGCTTTCTCTTGTTAATGGCTTCTTGGGTCATTTATAATGCCGATATAAGAAGGAACAGGGAGGAAGGAAAAGCTAAAGAATGATGGCTGTGAGTGACAGAAGGAGAATGTTTTCTGGAGACCACACTATGACTGCTCATTGACCAATGACAGCCTATAGGTGGCCCACAGAAAGAATCCCCCCTTCACTAGGACCCGTTTAAACAGACCACTTTCTCCAGCTATCGCCATTGTGCTTTTATCTTCCAGCTAGTAAACACTCAAGCTGAGATTTGACCAGGACCTTCTGACTCAAGAGTCCGTGCATTTAACCACTGCTACCTGGCAGAAACTATGCGAAATGAGGAAGAAAGCATTGTTGTCCTTAAAGATAGCATAAATCACTGCCGGCCAGTCATAGGCGTCTCAGTGGAATATCAGAACAGCGAGAAAGATAAACAGTTGAGTGGGAACGCGACCTTTGGTTGTATCATTCAGGACTCCTTGGGTTGTAAGTGAAGGAGTTAACAAGTTTGTTTAAGCAAATGAAGATTTTATCGACTTGCAATTTGGACCTTGGGAAGGCTGCTGATCAAGCGGGCCCAGGAATGACAGGAATCAGAAACACAGCCACCAGGACTTCCTCTAGTCCTCGTTTCTCCCATTTCCACCTCTCTCTGTGTGTTGGCTTTGTTCCCTTCTGTGACGCTGGTGGTATCAGACTCAGGTTCTAGCAGCTCTGCCGCAGACGGGACATGGTGCTTTCTGCCTTCGGCTCTATTTGGAAGCAATGTGAAGAAGGAGTTCGATTGCCACCCCCTTAGGTTCTGTGCCAATGCCTGTGGCCAGGGGAAGGGGTTGTGATTGGCCCAGCGTGGCTCAAGTGCGCACCCCTGTGGCCAAGGAAAGGATGGAAACACAGCTGCTGGGAAATCACGGTGAATTGGGTCCCACTCTATTACGTGCCATCTGACACTAGAATAACAAACAAAAGATAAGATTGTGTTTTTCAAGTAGTTATGCTAGAAGCCAGATTCCGTTCTTCCACCAGTTGACCACGGAACTAGACTCATTGATTATCCTTTTTTCTATTTGAACAGCAACAACAACAAAACAAAACAGGCACTGGGGAGAGAGTCAGGAGGATAACTTCCTGCCACCCCTCCTTCTGCCGGAGACACGCAGTCCTGACCCCCAGAACGCCCCTCCGCTCCACCACCCACTCTCAGGCCGTATGATTCTTGAAAACTTCAGATAAAGAGAAAGTAGTTAGTAGTTCCCCAAAGCTGGTGATTCCTCAGATATGTCCTAAAAAGTTATTCGTTAAAGATCTTTTTTCTAATTCATTAAAAAGCACAAAAACTGCGATAATATTTAGTATTTGAATTTCTTATACTTGATCACATGTTGTTCTTTCTATTTAATCTTAAAAACGGTGTATATTAAGATTTGTTAAAATGAAAAAATTGCTTAATTTAGCATCGGGGATAGTCTTATTAGAAAAAAGCCTCAGTTATCATTAAAAAATGTTAATGACACTTGAGAAGAAAAAATAATTATGAAGAACTAAAAAAAGTGTTTGAATTTTGTAGGTTTTATTAGTCTGTCATTGAAAATTTAAAGGAATCTATTAAAAATTATCAGAGGTAATAAATTCTTCTAATTGTATATATAAAATAAATTTGTAACATTTATTATTTTACATACAAATGCCATAATGCTAAAATATTCAATGATAATGAAAGTTCCTTTTTTGTACAGCTATCAGATAACTGAGAATTAACTCAGGACACATGACATTTAAGAAAATCATAAAATCCTCACATGAAAAATAAAAAAGGACAATAATAAATGGGCAGATATGTAATAGTTGCAGTTGAGAATTTTAAATAAGGAAGATAACATTTCCTAACTAAATATAATACATACATTTATGCATCATTGGTGCATTATCAATGTAAGTTATAACAAAATAGAAAATAGAACTTGACAATTTGACAGTTACCTAGAGGACTAAAGGACTCGATATGCATTTGCAAATATATATACATTTATGTGACATTGTTCTATCATATTTGCAACTTTTCAGAAAGTAATGAAAACCAGAACATTATAGTACTGGGTTAAAAAGCTGAATTGCCCAGGAAAGTCTACTTTATTGTTCATATATTATAGAATCAATCTATGACAAAAGAGACCCAATGTGACAACTGAGGGTAATTCTGCCCTCACCTTGCCTCCCTGCCTCCCTGCCTCTGGATCTAAGCTTCTTCTATTGCACTTGGCTAAGTGGACTCAGGGCCTGCTAGGTCTCTCTCTTCTTTACACACACATCAGAAGGTGCAGCTCACTGCATTGCCATACCTTGTACCTGGCTGGAATGTGGTATTGTCTCAGGTTTTAGGTTCAGGCTTTTAGCTGGGAAGCCCAAGTTGTATGCTCTAGCCCAGATTCAGCACGGGGATATACTGGGACACTGGCCACTAACTCAGTTCTATCATAACGGTACTTTCATCTTGGTCAGATGGCTCAGTTGGTTGGAGTGTCGTCATGTATACCAAAAGGTTGCGGGTTTGATTCCTGCTCAGGGCTTATACCTAGGTTGTGGTTTTGATCCCCATTCAGAGCACATGTGGGAGGCAACTGGTCAATGTTTCTCACTCTCTTTCTCAAATCAATAAATATATCTTTGGGTGAGGATTAAAAAGGTTTATTTTCTTTTTAAAAAGGTACTTTCTTATTTGCTATTTTTTGTAGCAAATTCCTTGGGAGCCCAAGGTTGAAGGGAAGGCTTAGACGAATACGGCTGACAGAAGTGGATTTGAGAATTCTGGCAGAGACTAGAATGGTGGTGGCAAAGAGTGTGGGGGGAGGGAAATAGGGAGATTTTGGTCAACAAGTACAAACTTCCGGTTATAAGAGAAATAAGTTCTGGGGATGTAATGTACAGTGTGATACTATAGTTTATAACAATCTATTACATACTTGAAAGTTGCTAAGAGAGTAATTTGAAATGTTCTCACCACACACAAAAAGGTAATTATGTGAGGTGACGGTGATGGGGGTGTTAATTAACTGTATTGTGGTAATCCTTTCCCAAAATATGCGTGCATCAAGACATCGTGTGTTGTATATCCTAATTTATATGTTACATGTCAATAATGTCTCAGTAAAACTGGAAAAGAAAAACTTAAAGTAATAAATAGCATTTTTCTGTCTTTTTCCTCTGCTGCTTCTGTAGAAACTCCCACCACCCTAGAAGGCCGGCACAGTAGATTCTGAGTGTCTCCAGGGTTTTTCTTGTACGAGCTCAGCTGCTTGTGGCTGCACCCCCTGCCCCACCCCTGCTTTCCAGTTCAGTTCCCTCAGAGTCTCTCCGACTGTTACAGGCTGGACTGTGTCTTCCAAATTCGTATGTTGAAATCCTAACCCCAGGACCTCAGCATGTGCCTTTATTTGGAAATAGGGTCCTTGTAGAAATTAATTAAAATGAGATCACACTGGAATAGGATGAAACCTTAATTCAATATGACTGATGTCCTTATAAAAAGGGAAATTCAAACACAGCTACGCACACGGGGAAATTGTCTTGTGAAGATGAAAGTGGAGATCAGGGTGATGCTTGTACGTACGAAGGCCACCAAAGATTGCAGCAAACCACCTGCATGAGGGAAACAGATTCCTTCTCATAGTTCTCAGAAGGAAACAACTCTGCTGACCTTGGACCTTGACCTTGGACTTCCAGCCTCCAAAACTGTGAGCCAATATATTCTATTGTTTAAGCTACTCAGTTTGAGGTTCTTTATTACGGCAGGCAGCCCTAGGAAACTTCTACACCTGCCAAATCTCTTCTGGAATGTAAGCACCATGAAGGCAGAGACTGCGTGTGTCTTGTTTGTCATTTTGTCATCATGCCACCAGGGCCTAGCCCAGGGTCGAACACACAGTGCTCAGCCAGCCTTTACTGAGTGATTGCCTGGATCCCTCTTCATGCTGCTATCAGTGCCTGTAGGCTGGTGGTGCATGTAGGGCACGGTGGCTAAGCTGTGATGCTGTGCCAAGTAGGATGGCTGTCACAGGATGTCCTTTAACAGAGGGTTGGTTGCTATGCTGCTGCAGCTGCGCTCAGGGCAAAGTTCTGCTTCCTCTCACACTCACCAGCTCCGTGTCACCCACAATGCTGGAGCTGTCCTGTGTTCTCTGAGAGCAAGCTGGACTGTGTGGCAGCGTGGCCACAGTTGCATAGGGATCTTAGAGAAAAATAATTCTTTGGTTTTTTTTTTCCCCCTGTGCATTTCACTGTGTCCCTAGGGCTTTGGTATGACTTCCTGACAGCTTCCTAGAGGAAAAATACCAGACTCACTCATGATGTGCAGATCTCACAATTCCACCCTGCCTCCCAGAAACCTGGTACTGGTTTTTTAACCACTCCTAGCCTTCCGTAGGGTGCTTCCTCAGTAGGTGCCTCAGTGGCCATCAATGACAGTCTCTTGGTTGGCCCATCCCACTGGCCAGCTATACTTGCCCCATTATGTCTGATTCCACAGGTGGGGACTGCTTCAGTGAAGCGTCAGTCCCAACTCACATTTCAGCTCCCCAGGGTGACTTGTATAATGGTACTGCAGTGTAACTTATGTTTAATAGTTCACCAAGAAATTATTTTCAATGTCTACTACTAAATGCAATTACACAATCCATTTCATCCACCCATTCATTCATTCATTCATTCGTTCATACATTCATTCAACAAATAGTTTCAAATGAAAAAGTTTTGGTTCTTAAGATGATTAGGTTCATCACTTAGATAATTCATTTCCACATGACAGTGAATGAATAGTTCCTTTGTAGCTCAGCATACTAGAAATTGGCTACATGAAATAACGGACTAATTTCATTGGCCTGTATGTGGGTTTGGAGTCTTATAAAATGCCAGTGGATGGAACTCAACGTGAGGAGACAGTACTTTCTGAGATCTATGGAAAACACCCAATATTCTTCCCTATGGGATCCTTATCTATATAATTTAACGGTAGCCCCTACTCCTCCTTTTTTGACAGCAAACTGAAGGAGAAGCACTTAGAAATCCTTCAGAAACAAAAGGAGTACATCTGTAGAAACATGGGTAATTGCTATCTTTTTAAAAAACACAGCCTAAAAATTCCATTTTTCCCCTTCTGTTCGAATCCAATTGTCCATCTGCTCCGCATTTCTTGCTTCCCCGTGGCTCACTTTGTACCTTTTCCCGGGTTTATTAACACTTGTCATTCAGTCATCTGTCCTCTCATATCAGCAGCAGCCGGAGTCTAATTTAACAGCTAAATGACTGGCTGTTCCTCTGGCTCTAATGTGGCTAATTTGAACAATCTGCAGTCCTCTGTCTCTTTTATGTGAATTTTCAGCCTTCTGTGGATGTAACCTCCTATCACAGCAGAGGACATTTTTGTGTTTGAGCTCAGTGCAACAGACGCTCTGCTGATTTTCCTGTAGAGGAGGCAGCCAGGAGCACCGGAATGGGGTGGTTTGTGAGGTTGGGGAGCCTTCATGGGTTGAGTGCTTCTGTGTCGGCAGCGCAGGTTTCTCCGACCTCATCCCTTGTCAGAACACTGATAACACAAAACGAAGAGGGGCATGCTCTTTTGAAGTACCTGATGTTGCATTAAAATGTTCAAGAACACATGGTAAGACACTGGGTTTTAGCATGCTGAGGTCCTGGTTCATCTTTACAACATTCCTAACCACCCCCCTCATCCAAATGCTTGGAAGCACTCAGTAAGTATTCCTGGAATGGAGTGGAATCGATTAGCACAATTCAAGGTGTGGGAATAGATAGCAGTGCCTTTCAAAGAATTATTTTCTATAATAAATAAAGAGAAGCTTTAAAGTAGAGACAATATTGAATTTGGATCATTATTATTAGCAGTAAGGCCTAAATAATATTCAGGGTACATTTTTCACTTGTCTGTCAAATATAATTGTGCCATTTTCCCTTTTCTCAGAATGGCAGTCCTTCTGTTTGATATACAGCGTTAGAAAGTGAGCAAAACACATCACCCAAAGTTTTACATCTTCGTGAAATCTGAGCCCCCCAAACATAAACTTGTAACAAAAGACACTTTTTGATAATCCAGAATTTATTTTTCTCACATAGTTTATATTATTTATTGTTTAAGATTTTTATTACTATAAGTTGATATTCGTGTAGACTTAGCTCAAGTTTCAGAGTTGCCATAGCCCTGGTTCTGCCCATGACTCTTGTCGAAGGCACCAGGGCGCATTGGGGCGTGTTTATGAGAGTGTGATGAGCATCCTGTAACACTCCTTCTCCTGGGGAACAACAATACTAGATGTTGATTCAGGACTAATATGGGTGGGGGGAAAGTGGGTGGAATGTGAAGATTTGAGAAGGGGAAAGTTGCCTGGCCACAGGTTTATTTGAGACTATCCTGTGAATTTATCATCTGTCCATTCAAAACTATCACTGAGCACCTTCTACGTCCCAGGCACTGTTCTGGGCTTGGGGATGCAGCAGGGAACAGAACAAAGTTCTGCATTTCTTGGAGTTTACAGGCAATGTATAAAACCATTAAGAAAACAGTAAAGTTTGACAAATGTTAGGCAAAGTTTATATAAAAGAGAATGACTGGGTGGCTACTCTGTTTTGGGAGGTCAGGCTACATCTCTTGAAGGTGACAATTCAGTGGAAATGTGAACAAGTTACAGCATTGAACACGGAAGATACTGAGAAACACCTTGGAAGCAGGTATTCCTTTGGAATATTTCTGAGTGAGTTCTTGAGATGAGCATTCAGAGGAAGTGCTGAAGGCTAAAGTCCTACTCTTGGGAACTTCTGCACCGTTCCCACCTGTTTGCTATCCTCCTTCTTTGAAACTCCTTCTGGTACTTTCTGTGGGCTGCTCTCAGCATTCTGTGTATACTGTGTCATACAGCCTAGAGCACCGGATGCATTGGTTTCTTTACATGCCAATCTCTTGTTCTTTTCTGTCAGTTCCTGAGGACAAACTGAAACCAGAAAAACCTCGTTCATGCTGCCTGTCACATACTGAGCCCAATAAGCAGAGATAGGGAATGAATCTTTATGGGCGCTTTATTCAGATGGCCAACGATATGAGAAGATGGTGGGCCTGTAACCCTACCATCTTAAATTCCATTTTAAAATGGCCCTTTGTATAAGGAGAACAAAGTGTAGGTCAGGGGTTTGGAATTCAGAGAAAAGTTAATTGGATTAAGAAAACTGCAGTATTCTCACCCTGGGCGGTGGTCTTTAGCTGTGACCTGGGCGGTGGTCACCTCACCCTGGAGTACAATGGCTTAGACCCCACCTTGAATTGCTTGCAGTCTAGAGGCACAAAGATGGAACTGCTTATGGTCTCTGGGAGTCAGGGTGGGTCGTATCTTCAGTTCCTGGAATAACAGCTTTTACATGCATTGATTACTATGCTTATTAGCTACTCCTTACACTAAAATTTTCCGACTCTTGAGTCCCCTGTCAACACTTTGTGTCTTCCATCTTTTGGTTTTGTCTGTGGCTGGCAATCCCTGGCATGGGGGAAGTATTTAATAAATGCAAGTTCAACAAATATATTTGTTTCATCTCCACAGTTAGACAGAAAGGCAGCATCATGTCTCACGTAATTTCCAAGCTGCCCAGCATTAAGAAGGACGGAGTATGTGGTGGGTAAGGATTGTCAATTGCAAGTTCTTGGCCAGATGAAAGCTTTGCTCAAACTCCACTGGGCCTCTGAGCCTTTGTTCCAAGGGTAAAATGAAAAAATAGGCATAGCCTAGGTTAAAGGAGATTTAGACAATAGTCAGATTTTTGGGAGTGTTTACTGAATTTTTGGGTAGATCAAAGTTGGAACTCAGGGCTAGGTAAGAGGGAAAGTAAGGAGATGAGTAAGAAGTTTGGGGTTGGAGGTTGAGGTGCTGGATACAGGATATTTGTGGAAAAGGTCAAATGATGTTTCCAAGGATAAAAAATATTTCTAATAAAAGGCAAGCACATTTTAATACAAGAAAATGATGACACAGTAATTGTGCTAGTTTGGCTTTTTGTTTTCTTGCTAATATTACATCACTGAGTCATACAAGCGTGGTGAGGAGGGGAGAATAAAAATAAGTTATCAATGCACTATTAACTCAGCGTGCTCTTACCTATTAATAAGACATTGATGTCTCCTCTTATGCGTGTCCCATCGAGAAGCACTTTCTCATTACCTCCAAGCGGCATACACAAAATGGCTTTTTTAATATACTCGTGCCTGTGGATGCTTGGTGCTAAAGACTTGTTTAAATGGTCAAAGATATCCTATTTAAAAAACAGGAAACACTTACACTGCACATTATCAACATTAGGATAGGATCTCATTATCCGTTAGCTGGTATTTGTGCGATTTATCACTCACTTTAGATTGAGTTTTGCAGAATTTCATGATCTTTGCCACATTATCAGCTGAAAATGTAGGTGCTGTGTCTTTTTGCTCATCAGTTTGATATTATCAGCTAGGATTATGGTCTGGTGTTTTCTACACTGCAGAAATCTTTTAAGAGATGCTGCTAATTAACTATTAAATAAATGCTTGGATAAAGTTATCTTCGTAACAGCAAGCTACTTGGAAATTGCTTTCTATCAAGTGCAATGAGTTAAATTTCTTTCTATTTTTGTTAACCTTTGCCTGTTTTCTCTAAATCTCAAACAGAAAGCTGTACTGTGTATTTCTTCTTTCTTTCTTTTTTTTTTTTTTTTTTAGACTTGTGCTCTCTTAAAACTTTAGAAAGAAGGAACTGGTAAAGAGGTCCTTTCTGAAAAGGCCTGTGGGAAGGAAAGATGCTTTAAATGACTCCTGATAGTCTCTTTGCTTTGAGACAAATCTGGCACAATGTGTATGGTTGTTCACACAGGAAGAGAAGGAACTAAAGAGAAGTGAATGTTTCAAACCACAGAAAGTAAATCACATTATAATTTAGAGAGAATTATATATTCATTAAGTTGTATTTTTTTTTCTTATTTTCAATGAGAAAAGGAAAAACCAAAAAGCTTGGAAAATTGGATGCCTTTTTAAAAAGCTGTGACAGATTATTTCATTGGACTGGAAACTAAATGTAGGCTTCAATTTTAAGTACAAAAAAGATTTCTTAAATGTTTAGGTAAATAGCTATCTAAAGACATTTTTTACTTTTGGCAAACATTTATATTCTTTTATAGAAACACTACTTAGAGAAGAATTTGTTTTCAAAAGCCATGTTTAATTTAAACATTGAATTAAATGTTTAATTTGCTTAAATTCACCAATCTGACATTATCCATATTTATTCAATGTGGCCAGGGAGGGACGAGCTGCAGGGCAAAGGTGGAGCAGGGCTAAGATAAAGAAGACAGGGGAGCTCACAATCTAGTAAAAAAACAAGAAGCTTAGACCCAAATTCATCTTCTGCAGGAGAATGGCCCTTTATGGTACTAATACAAGAACACGCATGCTGATTCTGAGGCAGAATAGTGAGAAGCTAGGAAAATCCCGTGGCAAGTGGAACAGGGAAACAGACAGCTGAACACAACGGCCAAGCACTTCACAGCAAGATATAGAAAGTCACCTCCCTGAAGATAACATCTAGGCCTCAGCTGTGTTTCAGCTCTAGGCACAGAAAACCAGCAAAACCAAGAGGGCTAGGCCAGGACCAGCCGCAGTGACTAATGACCCCCTGGCGCTGACCATCTGTGGAGACCAGCACCCTGGAAAAGGCACACCTGGAAAAGCTGATGAGTATTCTGTTGAAACCCTCCCTTGAGACCCCCTCCCCCCTAAGATTCCCACCTGCAAGAGAGAGATAAAAGCCTCAAGACAAGGGACCGGCTTGCACTTCCCCCTCTCTTCCCTCACTTCTTTGCCCCCAGGCTTGCATCTCCAAAACCCTAAGGGACCCCACAAGACTTGCGATCAGGAAGCAGCAATTGGCAGTGGCAGCTCGTCCCAGGCTAATCCTCTGAACCTGTCTCCACGGCCCCCTGTTCTCTGACTTCCTGGTGATCTAATGCAGCTCAGCCTAGGCTCTCCTGTTGCTTCTTCCATGCTGAGCCCTTCCTTGTTTCACTGTTCCCAGCTTTAATGAACATACCCTCATAGTCATCTGGACTCTGTCAGGACCGTGGAAAGGTTGAGAAATAGAGGAAAAACAAGCAATATGAGGAAATAAAAAATTTTTAAATCCCAGGCGTAAGCCCGGGAAGCCTTCCTGACCGTATTTGTCTGTAAACAACCAATAAGGTATAGAGGCACCAATCCCCTGAGCCAATAGCTAACTGCCACATCCTGCTTCTGTGCAAACGCTTGCTTGCTCTGCTATTATAAAAACCCATAGCCTGTAAGCTCGGGCGCGGCTCTCATTTGGTTGCTCTGAGGAGCACAGTGACTCCGGTCACATTTGGGAGAGTCCGCCCCTGCGCAGGTAAAAACTTTGTTTGGCCAATAAAACATTTTAAGAGTCTATCGGTTCCTAGTTTCTTCACTCTCGCTTTCGAATATAACAGACTCGTGTTGTGAAATCTTTCCTACATGAAGTCAGGAACCCACACACTACCGGCTGGTCGTAGGAAGGCCCACTCAGGGCCAGGCCCCTGTGGAGTAACCATTCAACCATCACTGAGGACAGGGCCAGGGTAAGGCATCATGTGACAGAGACCAGGAGCGAGAAAAAGACTGTTCTGGTAACTGCGTAGAGACTTCATTTCTTTACTATGACCTTTCTCCTTTCTTTCCTTGTGACTCAAACTGGTCTCGTCCAGCCCCCTGACTCACCTGCCTCCTTCTCCCTTGCACATCTACTCCCTTAATCATTAAGCCCTCAGGACAATGAGGTTCTGGTCAGAATCAAATAATGTTAGGGACATAGCCTCGGGTCTGTTGACTCCAGAGACAGAGTTCCAGTCAAATGAGAGATAACATCTAGGCCTCAGTTGAGTTTCAGCTCCAGGCCCAGAAAAATGAAACCACACAAAATGACACCATGGCTGACATCAGGACCGGACACAGCAATCAACTATCCCTACCCTAGCACTGACCAATCAGTAGAGATCACAACTCTGACCACAGCGCTGACCATGACTCTAATTCCTTTAATCCCATGATTAATGAATTTCCCCTTATATAACCCACTCCCTGGAAGCTAGGTCTTTGAGCATTAGCTCACCTGCCTCCAGGCGTAGGCCACTTCCTAAAAATAAACCCTTACCTTCTTTGCTGCAAACTCCTGTTGGTGTCTTCTTGGGCTCTGAGGTGTGAAGGCAAGCAGATACCTTTAGTTTGATAACACTCTAACACTGAAGAAGAAGAGAGAGGAATTTGCTGAATTTAAATCCACTGATCAACCCAGGCACTCAACCAGCGATCAAATAGCTGACAGGTACTACCAAACATCCACAACCAGCAAATCTCTGTGGAGAGTAAAGACATGAAAGACCCAGCTCCTGATTCAGAAAAGGAATCTAAATGCCAACTCTTTCCTTGCAATGAAAAGGTCAATATCCTGTTGGCTCCTCATCTCACTATCTTACATAAAAAAAACAGTGAAAAAGAATCTCCTTCCCTCTTTCTGCTAATATACAAACCTCGTTGCTTTTTCCTTTGGGCTTAACTTCCCTCTTTTAAATGTACGAAAGCCTGTTTTTTGCTTCTCAAAGGCAATTGTATTTTTTCAATACTGTTCCCAATGACACCAGACTATCATCTAAAGGACCCCAACATCTCTCAATAGCTAAACTACGATACCAGCTATGCTTGCTTGCAGGAACAGAAAAGCATTCCTGATCTCAAAATGAAGAAAAGAGGGATGAATGCAAAGGCGTCGATGGCAATGAGGCTTAGTATGCAGAAAGGACCGTGTGCAAAGCAGCCGACCGCAGCCCAAGAATAACTACGTATACTACAAAGAACTTGCTCATTCCACACTTCAGCCTACAGCTAGAGAAGGCTCCTTGTCAGTTGGAGAGAAGGTGGTATTAGACCATAAACTCACCCTTCTCCATTCCTTGACCAAAGAATTAAGTCTGTGCTGTGCTTTGTGAAATGGGTCAAAGTCAAAGAAAGTTAGACATGGACTGTCCTGCACAGAGAGGCACATTGATTCAGTGTGTTTGGTGGAAGACACCGCTCTTTTTTTCCCCTTGTGATGGCTCTTTGCCCTTCATTCATGGGGGTTGCGGTGATAAGGGGTCATATAAATACGGTTCTGGATGAAAGTGGTAGGATGGGGAAAAATACACTAAAAGCCACTTGTTTGCCTGGACCCAAGGCTAAAGAAATCAGCTCCTTTATTATTTCTGTTTCTTGCTTATACCATCACATCATTCTTGTCAACATCCAGAGATGTCACCAAAAAATTCTAATTGAGAAGATCTCTGACCTTGATCTGAGTGTGTGAGTTTTGTTCCCATTTTGAGGTGTTTCCGTCAGCGTGGTTAAACTGGTGCTTGCTGCCTGTGTGCCTCCTTTGCAGCCACCTGAGTAGCTCCTACTCTAGCATTTGTTTAAGTTTCACCCCCCCAAAAAAAAATGGACAAAAAAATCAATTAGCAGTGGAAAAGTAGACCTTGGGTTTTCATCAGTTTGCAGTGGGTGCCTGGGTCTTTGGCTCTGGCTGCTAGAGCCGAAAGTTAGTATCTCTAACCTTTGGATGAGCTTTGTCAAATTCATTCACTCATCAACCACTATTTCAATCAATCAGCCAACCGGGCCCTGCTGTAGTCCACGTACTGTGTTATATGTTGAACATACATGAATTAATAAAGCGTGATTTTCTTTCCCAAGGCACTCCAAGACTGGTTGCTTTAATTGTTTTACTGTTATAAAAAAAGGTTTGCTTTAAATTCTTCTTCAAGTGAGGCTAATTTCTTTTTTTCACTACATTTGGTACTAATGTGACATAACTCTCTCCCCATCCCCCAATGTGTGGGGGAAGGGTGTTGAGATGAGAGAACACTTCTCTGTTTTACCATTTTCTTTTTTTTTAAAAGACTTTATTTATTTATTTTTAGACAGAGGGGAAGGGAGGGATAAGAAGAGGGACTCTAGAAACATCAATGTGTGGTTGCCTCTTTTGTGTCCTCCACTGGAGACCTGGCCTGCAACCCAGGCATGTGCATTGACTGGGAATCAAACTGGAGACCCTTTAGTTTGCAGGCCCACACTCAATCCACTGAGCTACACCAGCCAGGGCTATTTTAGCATTTTGATATGTTTATGCATGTCAGCAAGAAGGGCAAACATATTTAAACTAACCTGTGACTGCTGCTTCTGAAATAGGAAAAAGCTAAAAGTATGAATCATATATATCTGGTCTTTATCCTGTTTGCTGGACACCACTATAAAGCTTGCTGGTCTCACTACAAACTAAAATTGTGGAGCTTCTTGTTCAAAAATTAATTTCAGGATGGCCAAGTGAGCATTAGCCCAAGTGTGGGGCACTTCTAAGCGCAGGCAGGCCCTGCGTGACCGCACAGGTTGCACGCCCAGCAAATGGGCCTTGTACTTCCTGTTACATGGGGTGGAGATCTCATGATTCTTATACCCTGCTAACAGCTTAAGTTTTAGTGAACCACATGGCCAACAAGAACTAAAATAGATAATCCCAAGTTACTGGCTTACACCAACATTTCCAAAGCTGTTGGAGAAATGTTGGGTTAAATAGAGTCAGACAGAGTTCTACTGAAAATTTCTCAGAGCCTTTCATATACTAGTAGGCATTATGCATTTCCAGGAGTTTCAATAGAATGTACCACGTTTGTCAAAAAGTGACGATGGGTTTGAGACGACTACAAATACAAGCATGAATGAGGTTGTGATCTCAGATAGTTAATGACCTAAGTTCTAGAGCTGATTTCTGTCCTCAGCTTCTGACTCCCATACCAAATACATCCGCAGCAGGATGGCCGCGTACCTGCAGTCAACTTCGGGGAGGGTGAGTTTGCGTTGTGTAAGGGCCCATGCTGACAGTGTAGTTGCTTATCCAATGTCTGATCTCTTCTTGCTCACAGAGCCCTGATTTGTTCCGGCTTAGAAATACTCACCTATGTGACTCCTGCAGCTTGAGGTGGTCACATGACCTAGCTTTGGCCGAGTGGAAATCTGTGGGGGAGGGCTTCTGGGAAATATGTTTCCTGATTAGAAAGAGACAGAGTCCTTTGATATGTGTCTTTTATTCGCCCCACTTCCAAGCTTTTTTTCTGCTTCCAAGTCAGGAAAAATGCTTGTAGGTACAGGATCCAAGTCATGAGCATGAAGACAAAAGCCACAGGTGAGGGCCTGGGAGCAGGACACTGGCAGGACCTGGTTCCTGAGTGACGACCTTGAGCAGTTGTGCAAGTCCGAAGTTGCCTTCTTTTGGGCTTCTTGTTACTTGAGAGAAACAAACTTCTACTTAGCTGAGCTGCTGTAGTTGGGTTTTAGTTCAGTGCAGCCCCACACAGGCCCTAGTGGTAAACTTGAAGGGCATCTCACCCAAAGCTGAAGCAGCATCTCCTTCCCACCCTGTTCCTCAATGTCTTTTCTATCTCGTTGTCCTCGCGGACGTTCCGGACTCCATCCTCGGTCCCACCACGGCAGCTGCTGAAGGCACTCTGGGCGCAGCTGAGTGGGCTCCGCAGCCCTGAGCAGCTGGAGTGCAGCCTCTAGCGCCCCTGGGGAGCTGGGTGCAGCAGCCTCTGACTTGGGAAATCCTCGGCGCACGGTGGTTGTGGAGGCCAGTGTGGCGGGTGATGGGACAGCAGGATACCCCAGTCAGGGATATCCCTGTAGGTCCCCACGCAGCTCATCCCCTGAGGGACCTGCGTGACTGGGTTCCCGTGTCATCCTTCCAAGCAGGAAAGGGTCCAGTGGAGATTCTGCCTTGAGCATCATCATTTGCAATAAAATTAACATCTGATTGTTTCTTCTCACATCTAGTAGCCACCAGAATATTATCATAATATTAGCCTTTTATTCTCCCTTCCCATATTGCATTAGGACGGGGAGTGGTGGAAGTGTGACAAATTTATAGGCATGTGGGCCTTTGAGAAGCTTCAGGCATGGGCTTCAAAGATAAATACTAGCTGCCACGTTTGATCCACCAAGTCCTTTCGCTTCGCCCCCTAAATTTTGCTCTACCAGGTCCATTTCTCTACATCTTCACGGCTGCTACTCCATCCAGGCCCCCATGCCACTTGCATGCATTTAAGCGTGACTACCTAATCCCTCTCCCGAGCCCAGGTTTCTTCTTTCAACCCATTTCCCACCCTGTGTTCCCAGTGATCCTGTGTGCTCATGTTACTTCCCTACTTCCAGTGCTGAAGTTCCTCTCCTGACTTCAGGAAGAAGAGCAGACTCCCTTGCCTGCTTTGCAATGACCTCCATGGAAAGGCCTTTGGCTATTGCTCCATTTCTTGCCAATGTTCTTGTTATACTCCAGTCTGCTGAATAATTTCTGTAAATGATGCTACGCTTTCTCACATCTCCACTACTTCAAAAATACCATTTTCTTTCCTCAAATAGTCTTCACCTGCTTCCTCCCTCCCCTTCCTCGTCCTAATTCCTGTTTATTGTCTAGGTTCCCGCTTAGATGCCACTTCCTTCATAAGGCTGACTGAGCTTCATGATGCCAAGATGTTCTGCCCTCTGAGCTCCCAGAGCACCTTGTATAAATCCCTGTACAACAGCGTGGACAGTGGGTCAGAAACACTTGTGTGTGAATTCAGGGTCAGTCACTTACCATGTGACCTTGGATAAGTCACCCTTTTGACTCAGTTTCCTCATCCACAAAAATGGGACTAACACTAGTAGCTACCTCTCATTGCTTCTGATAAGGATTTAATGCATGTAATTTGTGATGTTACAATGAATGAAACTCAGCAGGCCCTCAATAAGTGACTTTGTGACTTATCTAACTGTCTATAAATCATCAGCTTGTGTCTTATTCACCAGAGCAACTTTAGCACCCAGGTACCTGCTGCAAACAACACATGCTCCAACAGCCCTTGCTGAACGAAAGGAGGAATGCGAGGAATATGTGGTTGTTTCCCACCACCTTCTCCCTCATTTCTAAAGGGGTTTAGTTACATTTCAAAACAGAATTAAGTTGTACTTTGAACTAAGGGTTATTTCAAGAGGTTCGTATATATCAACTCATTTAATTTTTATAAGCACTCTAAGAAGTTGTCATTATTCCCGTTTGATAGGCAAAAAAGTGAGGCAACAGTCACACCAACAAGCAGGAGCAGAGCTCTGATCCCTATTCAGGCCTGGCTGACTCCAAAGGTGTTCAGTTATTGGCACTGAGGGCGCAGTGACGAAGAGGCCTGTGGTTCACTATGGGCCCATTTCCTCAGGGGTCTGAACTCTAAGTCTTTGAGAGAACATTTGTCTGTAGTGTACATGCTTGTACGCGTGTCTATATACCTGCTGGACACCTGGAATTATAAGAAAGCACATCTGCAATTCACACTAGTGGAGCAGCTGCACACAGAAGGTTTATAGTGATGCCGGGGACAGGAGGGGACGGAGGAGGATGGAAGATGTCTGTGTGTATCTGTATGTTTGCAGGGGCAGCTGTCTAACCTGAGACCACGCCCAGGGCCCTGGTGGGTGAAGAGCGGCAGGAGGGCAGCCTGGCAGGGCCAGGTGCAGGGGCCAGGGCTGAGGATGGGAGACAGCGCTGGTCAACCCAGGGGCCATTAGACACGCTTTCCCCTAAATAGAATGGGCGTGTCCTCTAGGGGCATGCCAGAAGGTGGGGGGCTGGCTGATCAACGTTTTGTTGATACTAAGAGTAATTTCAAACCTGTCTTTACCATTTGTGCATGTAGTATTAAAAGGATAACTTTTTATTGCTTGGGAATGATGGTAGGCACTTCTCCCAAATTACTTTAATTAATGAACCCACAAGACCTCATGCCAGCAGCCCTGCCTTCTTCTGTCTGACTGTGAGATCAACCCACTCTCTCCCACAACAAACTGTTGTTTGACTGATGGGTCTCTGGCTGAAAGAACAGGTGTAGGAAAATCAGGTTGGAAAATTTATTTTAAAAAAATCCTCACAAGAGGACATGCTTATTGATTTTAGAGAGAGAGGAAAGGCGGGGGAGAGAGAGAAACTTCAATCAGTGGCCTCTCATTCGTTCTCCTACTGGGGACCAAAACTGAACCAGGCATATGCCCTGAGTGGGAAGCAAACCTGCGACCTTTCAGTTTAGCAGGTGATGCTCCAAACAACTGAGCCATACTAGCCAGGGCAGGTTGGTGAAGATCTAAGAAGTTCCAGGAAAAGAAGTATGAGAAGAAACCCAGAACAGGAGAAGACAGAGTAGATGGGATCCTTTATTACAGTAGCAATCAGACCTGCCGTGGGCATTTGGGAGCGTGAGCAGCGGAGCTAGGTCAGGAGCTACATAGGTCATGAAGTGAAATGGGTTGGGTGACACACAGCCTGAAACACAGCTGGGATTGCTGAGGGCACACGGGCATCACATTCTCATTCCCAGAAACCACTGCTCTCTCCTTCAGAATTCCACACCAAAATCACACTCTAGCGTTGGGTGACAGTCGGAAGGGACGAAGCTTGTGGATGGAAGATGAATGCTCTAGAAATGGCCAATACTGGCAACATGGTAAGGCAAAAAATAAACACCACGTCTCTCAGAGAAGCTGACAAGCCTTAAATATAGCATTTTATCCCTTGGGCGTTAATTCTGGTAAGATACACTCAATAGTTAACTGAATAAAGAGAACATGTACTTCATTTTCCCATTTCATATCCCAAACTGTTCTTTTCCAGTTGGTTTTCTATGAAAGATAAGTTAGTTATCTCAACCTTCCAAATAACAAACTGTGAATGACTAACTGATTCATGGATCCCAGTGCTGTGTAAATTACTGTAATCATGGTATCTCCACACCTCTTATTCACCAATCACTGAAATGAGACTTAAAACAGGTTAAGCCCTGGCCGGTGTGGCTCAGTTGATTGGATCATTATCAGGTTTGATTCTTGGTCAGGGCACATACCTAGGTTGTGGGTTCAGTCCCCCAGTCGGGGCGTGAACTGATCAATGTTCCTTCTCTCACATTGATGTTTCTCTCCCTCTCTCTCTACCTCCCTCTCCTTCTCTCTAAAATCAATAAGCATGTATTAGGGTGAGAATTAAAATAAAAAAAGATTAATTATGGTTATAGAAATATCCTTATTGGAAATTGTACTGTTGGAAAATGGCAACCTAAACTAAAACTGAAATCGTAGGTCATTTACTGAATTTCTAACATCAGTCATCTCCTTAAAAGTTGAATTGAAAGAGAGACTTCTTATACTTTGTCAACAACTGCGTTACTCACTGAGAGTAGTAAAATGCATAGAGAATGAACATATGTATGCGAAAATGAAAGTCTGACATTCTCTTTGTTAGAATTCATATTTGCTTTGTTCTTCCTTCCAGGATCCGTTAGGCAGGCTCTCAGTTTGGCTGTTAAGCTGAAGGAGGATTGAGGAGATGTGCTTTTCAAGGCTAACTGAACGTCAGTTTTACTGGAATGATACTTGATAGATTTTGTTTCTGGCTGAGGGTTTTGTTGCTCAAAACTAGCCATGGAATGAAAAAAAATGAGGTATAACTTTTCACTCAAGAGCTTCTGATTTGCACTATTCACTTTCAAAATTCCAGAGACTCAAACCCAAGAAGGGGAAAGGCTTCTGACAGGTCAATTTTGCACTTCAAAACGCCTCTCTCTGCCCTCTTCCCCGTGGACATGTGGCTTGAAAAAACTCTATGTATCCCCCTTTCAAATTCCTCCTTTTTTGGGCCACTTGTTTCTGTTTACTGGTTTCCATAACGTCAGGATTCTCATGCTTCTGGCTGACTAAAGGAAGTGGAAAAGTGATTTGTGGGAAGACAGAGACCACCAATATGACTGGACTTAAAATTTAACTCCGTACTAATCCTTGACTCACCATTGTGCTTCATCAGAGTTGACTGGACTAATCCTGGGGTAGCTATTAGCCGGTTAGAAAAGCCTGACACCATGTGGCCATATTCAGTACTACAGTTGCTTCTTTGCCTAGGTGGCTCAGTTCGTAAATTCTTCCTAGGGGCTTACGTTGGATGCGGTGAGATGAAGGTGTGTGCCCTCTGTGATTTTACATTTTACAAATCTTATACCTGAAAGAGGCATATCCTAAAAAGTCTTATACCACTTTCACTTATATCTCCAGAGTCATGTTTTTCTGATGGAAAAGCAGGAGACATGTTCAGAGTGTCCATATTTTATAAGCAAAAAGCAGGGGAGGTTTCTCTTCATTTCCAGCTAGGACTTCCTAGGTAGGTACATCAGTTCACGATTTTCTTTCTCTCTCTTTCTTTCTTTCTCTCTTTCTTTCTTTCTTTCTTTCTTTCTTTCTTTCTTTCTTTCTTTTTCTTTCTTTCTCTCTTGTTCTCTCTCTTTGGGCCTTGGGTAGGGCATTCCAACAGCTAAACAATAACAACAAAACATTAAATGTCATTTTAAAATGTTAAAATTTGAAGAAATTAGGAGACAGTACTGCATTGGAAGGAGTACAAAACAGGGAACCAGGAGATTGTATTTCTAGCTCTGGTTCTGTTGCAAAACTGTTGTGGTCTGGGGGAATCATGTACCCTCTATGGGTTTCATTCCTGTACAGTTATGATGTTGGACCGGATTACTTCCAAGACCCTCTGTGGCTCTAAACTTCTCTGATCTGCCCATAGATGGCATTTCCTTTGGTCAGCACAAGGCCTCCTGGCCAGCTGTGCTCCTGAGCACACTGAAACTGCTTCTTATCTTCACCCACCACTGCATCGGGTCCTGAGATCACTCTCAGCTTAGGTCATCCAACCTTATCTACTACTTTTCAATCATGTGTGTCTTTGAGGGCCAATTTCTGAGTCAGTCCATGGGAACACACCGATCTTGTTCAGTTCATCATGTCCATAAAAAAAATGAAGTCATTGGCTTAATTAAACCGTTAGAAGAAAAATGTATTCATTGGCAAATGATGCAAACTCAATCTTGGATCTCTAAACAAGTTAATATCTTGCTCTTTTATTCTACCCATAAGTTTTACAACCCATACCAGTTTCACGTATATCATTCTCTTCACTTTAACTTGCTCTGATCCTATGGCTGCAGGATCTTGACCTTGGTGACACAAAGACTGCCTGCCATCAGAAAAGTGATGGTATTCGTGCTGACATTCAGTAGAACCTCCAGTCACATGTACTTCTGAAGATACACAGTACAAAGACGGAAGCCCTGATACCAAAGAGCTGTACAGTTTACAAGGGGTCAGAGGTACCCACGGAGAGCACTGTCAGCACAGAGGAGCAACACCTAAGCAGCCTGGGGGCGCTGCTCCGGAAGCGCTGGAGGATGTGCATGAGTTAGATAAGCAAGAAGGGGCTGGGGGGGAGGGGCTTAAGGGAAAATCCATTCCTTGAAATAAGAATTTACCCAGTCCTTATTGTTTTCAATGATTTGGCTTTTTCTCAGTTCCGATATGTAGGATTTCAAACATATTTGATTCTAACGCAACTTATTTCTCTACTTAAATTTACTTTGCAATGTCTGGTCTGGGGAGTCGCAAGTCCTAGTGTCCATGTGACGTGAGCACTCGCAGGACCCTGAGGTAGAAGCTCCTTGGCCGTTCTGGACAATCTCCATGGATCCCACAGTTTCTTCCAGGAAACTGGTCACCCACGGGTTCCGTCACAGGTGTTCTTCCTGTGGAACAGGACAGAAGGGTTGGAGGCGGAAGTACTAAGATGGAATGCATGACTTGGGGGTGCGCTGTGTGGTAAAAGAAAAGAGTAAGACCTTCTTTCCGATGAGTCCCCATTACTCAGGAGGAAAAAGCAGACTTGCCCACTTGCAGCCGGCCTGAGTCGGGCCCCATGCTCCTTCCACTGCTTCTCAGGCCCCTGGTTGTCCTCTCAGGATTTAAAGCAGCGGTTCTTAACCTGGGGCCATTGTGTCCCCCAGGGCACGTATAGAAACGTCTAGAGACGATGTTGATTGTTGCAACTTAGAGGAGCTGCTACCGGCATCTGGGTGGTGTAGAGGCCCCTGAGCTGTTAAACATCCACAGTGCACAGGAAGAGCCCCCACATAGAACTATCCCCTCTGAAACATTAACAGGGCTGAGGCCTGGAAATGTTGGGTTAGGGGGAACCCTATCTTCTTTTTCCAACTTTATTTCTCTTACCGAAATTACAGGTAGTCATTAACACACTGAAAAAAAAAAAAAAAGACCTTTTTTCCAGTGTGACGCTGGGGGTGGGGGTGGGAGGGAGGAAGTCCCAGCTGGCCTCTGGCCTCGGAACATCTGATCTCGCATCTTCCAGTACCTTCTGCCCTCCCCCAAAGGTCCCCCCCCCCCATCAAATGGCTTGATACAGAAACGAACAAAAAACCACCAGGAAAATTTAGGGCATAAAGATTGGGAAGCTATCTCACACTATTTGGAGTACAATAAAAGCCCTCTTAATCAACTTCTACCGGCCATTTACCAATTTCTCTGTAAAACTTACAGATGGATCCCACAGCACACTAAGGGCTCTTGATTTTCTCCAGTACCTTCAACCATTTCTGCTCACTGGTTTATGCTGGATGTAATTATATAACTTGAAAACTTAAACCAGAGAGATGTGGTGAGAGGAAAGCCGGAGACAGGAATTTGTGCTACCTTTCCCTGCCCGAACATGCCCACATTTTTCATCTCTCCTTGTCCTTTGTCCTAACTCCTGACCCCACAGGTACCACCAGGTTCTGCTGGAAGGCTGCACATTACCTGGATCCCAGCTTCTTCTCTGTACAACAAGCCAGCTTTCAATCTCTTGTTAATACAGAATGGGCTTATTAGTGAAATGAGCCAGTCGGTGAAAGACAAATACCGTGTGATCTCACTTATAAGAACTTATAAGAGGAGTTTAATGAACAAAATAAACTAGTGAGCAAAATAGAACCAGAGGCATGGAAACATGGAGGAGACGGACAGCGGTGAAAAGGGAGGAGAAGCGGGGACTGGTTGAAAGAAGGTGAAGGCACTGGACACAGAGCACGTGTGACGGACCCATGGGCATGGACAATGGTGTGGTGACTGTGGAAGTGGTGGGCGTGGCTGGGTGGAGGGGGCAAAGGAAGAAACAGTGACAACGACAACAGCATGAACGATAACATATTAAAAAAAGAAAGCGTTAAGGATAATTGATAAGCTCATTATCTTAATTGTGGTAATAATTTCAAGGGTAAATGTATTTGTCAAAATTAATCAAATGCTTTAAATATGTGCAGTGTATAATCTATCAAAGTATATCTTAATAAAGCTATATTTTTAAGGATCAAAAAAAAAAAAGAATCCCTTTAGACAAGTTCCCTTCTCCTTAATGAGGTTGGGGAAGAGAGAGTCTAGAAAACTGTACACCAGGTATAGCTCACTGATGAAAAATTGCAAGAAGAACAACTTTTAAAATTTCTTTATTTATAGACATTTCAGAACCATGTAGATCAACAACGAAGTTTTTTAGACATAACATACCATGTTTATCTTGAGGTACACACCGGGCCCATTAGATAATGCTCTGGAAAGTAATGCAACTGTTAACTGGTAGTTAACAACGTCAGTTTTCCAAGCAAAGAAACAGTAAAAGGTTATAAAATTCTTTGAAGAGAATATACCGTTTCCATTTAAGTTAAGGGAAATGCCGCCATTTTTAATGGAGTCCAATTTTTAGGCTTAGCTTAAAGAGCATTTTAAGTGGAACTTAATATGAAAGTGGGAGAAGGGGTTCATAGCTAAATTATCTGAGCCCTACTACGTGAGACTGTAAACAAAGGATATCTGTAATCTGGTAAGCTCATTACAAAAATCATAGCCTAAAAATTAGAGCAGCAAAATTACAGAGGATAGTTCTATATAGTTTTAACTGAAATCACGTTTACCTCTGGCTTTCACAATTAGACAAATGTTAAAACACCAAAGTTTAAAGACTAAATGATGCGATTTGACGAGACGTGGCCACAGAAACTCCACAGTACTACAGCCCCACACCAGTCAGCTCCCGCTCTCCACCTTCCCACTCCGGCGTTTCACTCCTGTTGCCCTAGCAGCCTGGGGCATTTGTATGACTAGAAAAACGGTGGGAATTGATACAGTGGACGTAGTTCTGAGAGTCTCACGTGTCCAACATCAGAGCTAACTTTTCCAGGGGACAAAGTTAAAATTTTCTTTGACTAGTTCACGAGGTTCTTTGGAGAACTGTTTTGTTTTCCAGTTTGTTATTCAAAATGTTAATCTTATGCTCTTGAGGCACAACAACTAGCAACTTGTTAAACAGTGTTTGGAAAACGAAGGGCCCTCTGTACATCCACACTTACCCCCAAACTTCTTAGGAGCTACAGGGAGGACGTGCAGGTGGTTCTGGAATGTGAACAAAGGGTGTTTATAGATGTGTCTGAGAACAGTTGGAATGAACTGTCATAACATTTTCCCATAAGATTGTTGCTTTATTTCCACATGAGACAAGAGTAAACACTGCAGTTGAGTTGAAGGGGCAGCTTGCTGCAACTTCATAAACTTAAATGGTATATATGGGTTGAAAGAATATAAATGTAAATTTCACAGTTCATAAAGTTGAGCGGCTCAACTTCAAGGAGAGAGGCGGTGCAGGCGTTGCAAGATTCTGAAAAGGAGTTGATGTGTGTTTGAGTTCTCCCCCCCAACCTGAGCCAGGTCCACATTTTACATTTTAGTTGCTTGGTTTGGTTTATTGCTGATTTTCTTTTCTGATGGGGCCATGATGATTTTAGCCATGAATTTAAGGGCCCCTAAAAGGGTCCTGTGTAGACAGACACTTTCTCCCAAGCACTGTGGTCACTGTACTGTCTATAGGGAACTGACCAGATGTCCTTGGTTTTGACCTGGTTGGTTGGAAAAAGCTCTGCTTGTAGGGAATATTTATAACCTCACTTTTCACTACAAAAACCACAGATATTGGAAGGGAAAGGCTGCTTCCTTCCTACCCCTGCTCTGATTCCCATCTTCGCTCTCTCGAGCTAAGCGTGCCTTCTTTAGCCAGGGTCCAAGGTCCTCTGCGGACACGTTCAGTTCAGGAATGGCAATTACATTTGACTGTGGCTTCAGAGATGCTGAAGAAATTTATTACGGTTAAAAAAAAAAATCCCAAATCAGTCAAAGAGAACGCTATCGAGTGGGAGTCAGAGTTGCTTTCTGCCTCCAACATATTCCAAGTTGTCAGTGTCTTGTGGTATTATATTTGTTTTATATCTCTTTAATAGAGGCCATATTTCTTCCATCCATGGGTTCTTTAAAGACAGGACACGCTTAATTCTCCATACCTCCAACTGCCCCGAGGGTTTCATGTGCCTCCCCACACATTCATAGTCTCGGCAACTGCGATTTGTAATGGAAATATTATGACTTCCAAGAGGGCAGGAGCTGTGTCCTGGGTCAGCGTTGCTGAGCCACACCAGCTTAGTGCCTGGCACAGGAAAGAGCTTGATGGATTTTGAATGCACGAATCGAAGGCCAGAGTCCCTGCCTTGCCCTCAGGGAGTAGCTATGTTGCCATCAACACAAATTCAATGTAAATATGACAAGACAAAAATAAACAGAAACTATTTTGTGTCAAGTTTTTGCAAAAAAAGATAAAAGCAGTCAGTTGTTATGTGGGATGACCCTCGTAGGAAACCCAAACTCACCCTTTCCTCCTGCCTGAACTTGAGAATTGTGTCCGAGGGCTACGTGGATAAAGATGGATTTGGTAAGAGTTTGCCAAAAAAAAAAAAAAAAAAAAAAAAAAGCAGCAGCTTTTCAATGGCATCTTGTCTGTTTTTATTTTACAGGGAAAATTCTGAGAGGTTAGCATTACTAAGGAAGTTGCTCCTCAGAGAGAAGGACGCTCTCTCAACATGAGAGCAGCTGAGAGATCTCCTGCCCTGTGAGTGTGCTACTGAAAACTTCTACATACATTTAAAAAAAAAGATATTTAAGATGGAAAACAAAGAGGTATCAATTCATCTCAATTCTAAACCATGAGATAGATTACAAATATCTTGAACACCAAGAAATAAAGCCATATTGCACAGGTATGCAAAATTAAATGGGCGGATCTCTGCCTTTACATTTTTTATTTATTTTGGTGAGCCGGAGGAGTGAATAATAAGATATAAGCGAATCCTGCAAGTCACACTGACGCCTCAGTCACAGACTGTCCCTACATCCAGAATTTGGGGACATCCTCCAAGGCTTATATGGTAAGAGCTTGCTTGGGGAACTACAACTTTGCTAAGATATATATTCCTGCAAAAAGTAAAAAATGATGGCAAGGCCATTATATTTTGGAGTATTTAATCAATTTGGCAAAATTTGACAGAATAATGTTCTGAAATTCTTAAGTATGGTAGTAATGTATTTTCTTTGGAAGGGAAGAACGAAGAGGTTTATGCACTAAACAAATACTCTTAGTAATACTTAAAAAATGACTCAACAGATGTGGCCCATATAGTGACAGAAGATGGCTGTGTGATATCTGAGAGCACCTAACACACTCGGAGAAATCTGTTCAGACCTCACTTCAGAAATCAGAAGAATAAGACCCTTAAACCTGGGAAGAATTGTCACTGGACAGAAACTGTCATTTCCCCAGACATCGGCACAGGAGTATTATATGTCAAATCCAGCTCCACATGGGCTTAAAATCAAATTTAAGTCTTCCATATAGACTCTCTACTGATTCCTTCCAAGGTTTTAGTGATGAAGCTCTAATAAGTCTGAGCTTCAAGGGGCAGGCTTCTGAGAACCTTTGGGTCATTCTGTCCACTCTTCCTAAGAGTCAGCTTAGTTAATGGCCCCAAACCTCAGTGGATATTGGGAAGTGAACAGACATTATCTAAAATATCAGACTCAAAATGATGTTCAAAACATACATATTTGTATCATGTATACATACATGTATGGTATCTATTCTGTCTTTTCCTTCTGCTCAGTAAAGTTAGCAGCAGCTACAGATCATTGCTGTGGTCATGGTTTACATAATTTCTAAGGAAGTCATTTATCTTCTGTCAACACATGACTTTTGGAAAATGCCTTTTGATGAAAAGATCCCCACCAAGCATATAACACTGAAGTGTCATTTCAGATCACTAACATTGTCAGGCACAAGAGTAAAACAATTAGCATTGAGTAATCCAAACAACAGAGCACAGAATAGAGTTAATTGTCTAAAGTTGATTCCCCCAAAGGAAGGAACTGTTGTTCAAAAGTGTGTGTGTGTGTGTGTGTGTGTGTGTGTGTGTGTTTAAGATTCTTATGTCTTTCAGCTTTGGCTATTTTGTAATAAATATCATACCTTCTCGCACAGGCCTATTGGGTGAGAATTACTTCTCGGAACGTGCCTTTTGTTTAGCAGCTGTTGAGTGTTGAGTGGCGTACAAGGCGCACCTCTAGGTGTTCTGTACAGCATTTTTATTGACGTACAAAATAGCCTGTTCACCATTCAAAAACGGAATCCGTATAGTAAGAGTTTCTCTTATCCCTATTTACAGAGAAGGTTTTTAGTGCAAAAACATGAAATAGTGTCCCAGCCCGCCCCATCTAGCACACACGTGTGTCAGTTTTGTTCAATGCTAGCTGGGGTTATTTGCCTATATTTTGGGCCTCCAGCCGTTAATGAATTGCATGATTTTCTTCACCTGCAGTTTGCTTAATTTGAAATCCTCTGAGAGGATTTCTTCTGTTAGTTGAACAAGCAAATTCCCATCAATCTTTTCAGTAACGAAGAACGATATGACATCTTCAGACAAACCAATAAACCGTAAGGACTTGGACACTTCTTCTATTGACAGCCCTGAGAGGTCAGCAGGTGGCTGCCAAGGGGAGCCATCACCACAGGACCTGGGGGCCAGCTGGAGGTGGAGTGGGGATGAGAAGGGGTAAGAGACCGAGAAGATGTCCTGCATGCCCTTTTTAACAAAATATTGGTCCTCAGAGAGGTCCGGTGACCCAGACTTAGGGTCTTCCTCAGCACCATCGATTTTCAGAGGCAAAGGGGAAGTTCCAGAGGAGGCTGTCTCTTCCACTGGTTTGGGGGCCCTGGGCGGCAAGGCAGGGCACGAGATACTCTGCTTTGTTGTGCTGGCTACGAGAGTTTTCCGAGCTGTGCTCTCCAGACAATAGCTGGCTGACTTGGGACAACCGGTGATGCTGCTACTGGGCTCTGCAGGGGCTGAGCTGGTGGGACAGGCCGAGGGCTCAAGGCCTTCAAAATCAAAAGGTGCTGGGCAGTTTCTCTTTGGTGTGCCTGGGGTCTTCTGCCGAGGATAACTGTAACTCCGGCTTGGATCCAGCAGAAAGTCGCTCCTGGTCTGGCTCTCTGCTGCTCCCGAGTAACGGTTAGGCCACGAGAGCCGGGAGGAGAGCGCGTCGGCAGAAGGACTTCCACAGGGGGTCTTCAGGTCCACAGAATCAGCTTTCCCTCGGTCACACGGGTAGCAGGAAACGGGAGCACTTTCAGAAGGGCTGGTGTCGCCTTTAGTGACGCTGCTTCAAAGCAAGCAGAGAAAGAGAGATTAGTTAAAAAAAAAAAAAAGTCCCCCAAGCCTTTCTTTCTCTCATAGATCTTACTTCTGATTAGAAAAATGTAGTTAGAAAAATATATAATATTTCTTAGCATGAATTCAGTAAAGTACCTGCTAACCTCATTGAGTTTTTAAAAACAGAATCTTTAAATTACTAAAAATACTGGTAATTATGGATATAAACATAATGATTTAAAATGCTACAGTGGAGATAGCAAATGTATAACTTTTTTTTTTTTAACTAGCAAGAAAATCATTGTTAGTGGATGCCTAGATCTTTATGACGAGAAAAATTGTTATGCCATGTTTGGGTGTATCATCAACAGGCACTGTGATTGATTAGTGATGTCTGCAGGGGGCGAGGGTGGGGTGCCAAAGCAGTCTATGGTGCCTCATGCTTGCCATCCTTGTACTAGTGACATGACTATATCACCACCACCCATGACTCTATTTCCATCCAAAAGCCTGAGGGAGGAGGAGATGCTTCAAATAAAATGCTTACACTTGCCTTAGTTTCTGTGCAGTTGTGAGTCACAATAGCATAAAGATTTAAATGTTTGGAGAACAAGAAATACATGCAAAGGTGAGCTACATAAAACTGCAAAGATCAGCAGTGGAGCCATGCGAGTGTATTCAGCTCTGGGGCCCTGGTTTAAGAGTGACAGGGAGGCCAGAGTGTGCTCGGGGGTGGGGGACCGACGTCCGGGGAAATTGCTACCAGAACTGAGAAGACTTACATCCTAGCTGACTTTACATTTCCACAGGCTGACAAAGAGAGGTAAGGTGGACCTGTATTTGCTTTTCTAGACATAAGAAGTACTTGGAAATTACATGGAAATAGATTTCAGCTTGATGTGATGAAAGATTTCTAAAAAAAAAAGTGAATAGCACTGGCCAATAATGAAATGAGCTGCATTGCAAAAGAATGAGCTCCCAGCACTGGAAGCATCCAGACCGAAGTGAATGACTACCTGACCACGATGGTCAAGAAGGGCTTCCTGTCCTGGGTGCAAATTCCAAGGAGAGAGGGAGCCAAAGGTCCCTTTCAACGCTAAGTCCTGGGTGAAGGTGCTGTCTGCTTGTGTTGAAGTTGAAGTAGAAGGAACTCGGCGCTGGTGTGTAAGAACTGAGAGCAGCCTGTGGGTTGCTTCTAAGAGAATCCAGTTGGCCTCTATCCCTGAATTTCTCACAGACTCTGAGATCTTTTCTTCCTAGGAGACTGGCTCTTTCATCCTAGCTCAAACCCAACATGCTGTTCCAGGAAAACTTTTTAAGACCATAAAGAACATTTCCTTTCCCACCACCTGCCTCGGTCACAGCTACCTGGACATGGCTCTCAAGAAGACCCCGTGACCTGGTCGATGAGCAGAGTCCTGTGGAAGAGGGCCCTGGCGCGAAGACTTACATGTCGTGCAGCCCTGAAGAATAGTAGGACAAGGTGGGGCTGGGAGAGCGAGTCTGCTGCCGCGCTGGCTTGACTGAGCGAGGAGGGATGGAGGGACTGGTGGACAAAGGCTTTGTGCTCCGGGGTGGAACAGGTGGGGCGTTCAGGAGCCGGCACTCTTCCCTGACCTGGCGCGGAAAAGAACACTCTGGGTTAGCAACAGACCGACAAGGCCACGGGCCGGCTCCGCCCTGCAGGGCCAAGCCGCTGCTCTCCAACTGTAACAGCAGGGCTGTGGGGACCGAGAGACAAGACCAGAGCAAACAAGAGCGAAGGGACACACAGCAGCTGCTGGAGGTAAAACCGATGCCTTCCACCTCCTTGCTGGGACCAAATGGTTTTAAAAGACGCTGCTTGGCAAGTAAGCGCCAGCTGCTGCAGAAATCCAGCAAGTCGTGTGGAACACAGCAAGTGAAAGAGGTAGTGTTAGGTGAGCACGTATAAACCAAGAGTATTAAGAAAATAAGGGCATAAGGAAATCATGATTTTAACAGGGGATTAAATTCTCCTATTCAGTTGTGTTTATTCACTCTTCACACTGAATTCAGTTTGATATAAACCTTAGAGCACAGTGGGCCTTCTCCAGGGTCAAAGCTCTTTCTGAAGTTATACTCAGGTCTTCTCACATGTACCTGGGCATGTGAATTGCTGGGGACCTTGTTAACGTGTAGATTCTGATTCAGGGGACTAAGGGAGGGGCCTAAGACTCTGCATTTCTCATAAGCTCCCCGGAGATGCGGACGATGTAGTCCATGGACTGCATGCACTTCAAGAAACAAGGCTGCGTCTGGAGTAATGAGGCAGCTCTCCAAATTCCCCAAACACTGCTTTCCATCACACCTCCAACTCTTGTCCTCCCTTCGTCTTCACATCGGAGAGGATCTAGGTGACCTGCCATGTCCTTGGCTTCTGCGATCTGCCCGCATTCACTGCAGGCATTCAGCTTATGACGCTTTTTAATGAAGTGGATGTTTTTATGTACTTCTCTGTGTCAGACAGCAGGGGGCAGTTTATACCTGGTTCTGCTAGATTACCCTAAACGACAGTTTGTAAAAATAGAGCCAACTGTGACTCTGTCAGAAATACCGTTGCCTGCTTTTTAGCTGTGTCCCCACCAATTTCCTCACCTTTGCCTTCACTTCCTTTCTGCCCCAGAAGCTCTGGGGTAATAGAGACAATGAAACGGCCAGCTCCTGTTAGCTTGAGTGTTGAGTTTGCTTAAGACCAAATGAAATGAGTTCATGTTGCATTGCACCTTCTACCACCTACACCTCACAGTGGGGCTCTAACTGGCTTCCCAGGCCTGAATCATGTGCCAGATGGGAAATCAGATGCGAAGGAAAGTCACGTGTCCATGGTGACCCGGAAAACCTCAATTCTAAGTGAAATGGAAGCAATTAGAAAAAATCTGACCCGCTGGATTTCTTCCTGGGGCTGGGGTTACTGCTTGCACCTGGGGGACCCACCACCCTGTTTGCTGGGACTCACTGGTCACAGTTTTTTCATCAGGAGAGCTCCTCAGGCTAAAACAAAATACTCAGAGCGGAGGATTTTCTTCTTTTGGGTTTTCCCCTTTTGAGCTTTCAGAAAGGGTGTAGTGGTGGGTGAGTACAGAAAGAAAACCTTGGCGGGGGGAAGAGGTTTGGAAGAAGAGAGAGGATCATTCAGCTGGCTCTTGTACCACTTTGGGGTCTTCTCAAGAAGATGAGAACCAACTAGGACATTGGAAAGCTCTGGCTGGGTCCCCCCCACCCCCGGCTTGTAGGAATATATACTGGTTACAAGATAAATAACCAGTACACTGTGTCGTCTTGTTTCTGCCTCACTCTAGTGAATTGTAAAGCAACCAGTTATGTTTCTTTTCTTGCTTAGGGAATGTCTGCAGAATGTAGGATAGATGGGTGTAACTTTACTATGGATGCTGGTTGCATTTATGCTTACAGTATTAGTTATTACAAAAAACAAGAAGATGAGAAGTCTGTCAGCTAACTTTTTCATTTTAAAAATAAGCACAAAGTCATTTCTCAGCATTGGGTTAAAGAGGAACATGGGGAAAAACATGGTTAATGCTGAATCTGATTTAGAATTTTCTAAAGTTTGGAATTAGTCATTAAGTACGACACTTCATTAGAGGCTGCTTACCTAGGTGCCAATTTTAATATGCTGAGATGTCAATTACAATATGCATTTTAATTTAAAGTAATCAGCTGACCTAGGTCTCAGAACACACATAAGCCAGTTGCAGTTGAATCTGACCTATGAGAAGTCCTCTCTTTCTATTCTTAAAACCCACCCCGGGCACTCAAGGTCACTTAGACCTGGTCCTGCCACCTCCTTCCATAAACTGGGCTTCCTAAATAGCTTTCCAATAGGTTTCCCACATGAGAGGAGATGGAGGGAGGGGTAGTAGTGAAAAGAAGCAGTTATTGGCCACAGGACTCTGTGAGGTGAGCTATGGTGAACTGGGAGCGTTTCCAGCTAAACTCCAAACAGCACTGGAGATACAGAAAGCCTTTGGGTGGCTACACTCCTGAGGAGTTGAAGAATGAGAGTGAGTGTGTGAGAGCGTGAGTGCATGTGTGTGACCCTTACTCTTGGGAGGAGGGACATGCCAGCAAAGAGATAGTAAGCGAGGGCCAGAGGGAGACTTTTTGCTGTTGTGATGATGAGGCAGTTCGGGTATAATCATGTGAGTTCAAAGGGAAAGAACTAGGCTTATTTGAAATCCATTTTAGAGAAAAGGTAGTGAAGACAAAAAAAAAAAATGACTTTAACAGGGTCCCATCCACGACAAGAATTCAGATGGAATTCCGATGGAATTCTGAAAGCTCAAAAGGGCACCCACCGTGCTGCGCCAGGCAGGGGCGTGAGGGCGGCCCCTGGGCCCTGCGGACTCATCCCCCTGCGCTGCATTTTATGGGAAACATGGGAGATATGCTTTGGTGGGATGCATGTATCTTGGGATTCAGAAGTTACAAATCGTGAGGGTTTACTGTACCATCTTACTTCCTCTTACATCCTATAACAGTAAACATTCTACTCTCTCTCGTTCCTCGATTTGATTCAATGTGGGACTTTATACCCAAGAAAAATGTAGCTGTGCTTGAAATAAATTTTATCTTACAACAAAAGGTAATTTACAAGACTGGATGGCCAATCACCCCATTTCCAGTTTCCTCTCATATTCAATTTCACATTCAAGTGCTATTATTTTCAGCACATTCCTTCTAAAGGTCTCAGCATGTGGCCTTCATCATGTTGCTCCCCATCGCCAGTGGCCCCTCTGACAACTGGAAAAAGTCCAGCCTGCCCAGCCTTCTGCTGGGGTCCCCTCCATCTTTCTAGCTATTTCTTCTAGCTAGAAGAAATGACTGCCCCTTACTCACCTTTCTAGTGACTTCTCCCACTACTCTTACATTAACACACAGGTCCACCCAACGTGGTGGGTTCGGTGTTACCTAAACGGCTTGTGCTTCGCTGCCGCCCACTGTTTTAATTCTCACTGCCCATCCCCACTGAAATGCCAATTCCAAAGTCCCAGCCCCAATCACGACAGGTTCAGTCAGGGACCATCACAACTCTGGACTCTGCTAACACAGTCCACAGTCACTTACGTTCCACGTATATTCAATTAGCCTGAAAATGAAAATGGCAGGGGCTGTTGCTGTTATTACTGCCCTGTGGATGGCAGAGTTTGGGGACTTGTTACCACTGGCATGACTATGTCACACAAAGTGCTAGGCAGACATTAACAGATGCTACCACCCCCCCCAAAAGGAGCTTTTATTTTTAAATATATACCGTAAGAATGCCTTTTATATCTTTGTGTGGAACTTGTTATTGATACGTCATTTGGACGGGGTGCTATTTTTTGCGTCCTCACAGCAGTGTCAGTTTAGGGGAAAACGGTGCCAGCAGCCCTGGCGCATACGACCGCCATCAGCTCCACCACCAGCATCCACTCCACCATCAGTCGCACCCCTGACTCAGCATTACAGTGAAAATGACAGCGATGATGTCATGAACGGGCAGACGTGGGTTTCTTCATCAGCAATCCCAGAGTAATTAATTACCATTCGAAGATGAGGATGTGACAGAATCCACGTGCCTGGGGGACTAGAGGGCCTCTCTCCACGGCCAACGTGGCATTTGAGGCTGTGCCCCAACTGGGGTCCAGGGTGGGGGAGGTGTACGGAGTAGTAGGAACACACCTCCACCAACCCTGCTGCTAAGAGGGGGGGGCAGGTGTTGTTTTGGGGCAGGTGCTACCATGCACTGCAGGTTACGGGTGACCTTTGCCTGGGTGTTTGCAGAGAGAGTCTCCTGGCTCCCCGTTCCGACGGTCAGTGAGCGCAGCCTGGATTCAGAAGGCAGCAGGGACTCTGGCCTAGAGCTGGTCTTCCCAGCCACTGTGGTTTCAGCACAAATCTCTCCTCCTTGCTCCTTCACACAAAGTCTTTCCCTTTTCTAAAACACTCAGTAATTCAATTCTTATCACACAGAAGATCCTTCTCTCCAGGATTAAAACAACTGTCCTTGTTTTTCATGCAGCAGTTTGCTAACCCAGGGCTAAACAGAAAGCTCATTTATTGAAAAATGATGAGTTCTGCTCTTTTTAGATCTGCAATTTTTCTTAAGTCTATGAGGCATAGAGGGTGGGGAAAAAGTAGGTTTACAGTTGTTTGTATGGAAAATCATACAATAATTAATCAGTAATAATGTAAGAATAAACTCTGTGTTTCACATACTCACAACTGTAAACCCACTTCTGCCCCCACCCTGTATTCTCAGGGAGGCATATTCAGGTCACTGCCACCTAACGCGGTGACGTAATTTAATGGTGGGGGGTGGAAGTGCATTATAAAAGGTGTCTGTCCTGGGGGTCCCCAGCCAGGATCACAGTGACCATGCACTTCCACCATCCCCAAATTCTGATGAGCATGGCCGTCCCTCTCCCTTTTCCTACATACTACATTCATTCCATTTTTGCTATTGATTTGTTGAAATACACGTGGTGTGCCTGTCCTATTCTCGTTCAGTTAGTGTTGAATATACAAAAAGGAGCAGCTCGTGGAATTGTTTGCAAGGGGAGGAGGGGGACATGATTGAGATACAAACTGGCTGTGCAATAACAGAAGTAGGAGCAAGGGTTAGCAGGGGCACCATGAATTTATTCAGGGTGTCGGAAGAAGAACAAATTCGTTGGAAGTTTTACTGAGAAAGTCTTGAGGAAGAGGGAATTATGGGTGTCGAAGGTACAGAGGCATGAAAAAAACCACCAGACGCTCTGGCCTGGGGGCATAGATGATGACATAAATGCTGGTGCCATTTATCAGAAACTTAGAAGGAAGAACGGGGCTTGGGAGAAACCAAGGAATTCAGTTTTGAAATTACTGAACTGGCGCCAGATGTTCTACTGATAGTCGTGGAGTTGAGCTCTCACATGAGAATCGAAGAAGGCCAAGGAGGACAGGCAGGTGAGGAGACAAGGAAGGAGAAACACAAGTGACCACATCTTACCCCTCACAGAGAAGAACTGTTCTTAAAGGGTGTCAAAGAAGCCAGGGGTGGGGTGAGGACGGCAGGAGACAGAGTAAAGGTTAAAGGATGCCGGGAAGTCTGGAAAGGTCTGGAAGTTATGTAATAGTTAGCAGGTCACTGCAGTTCTGAGCAAGTGACGCTCGTGTCAAGTGAGGGGAGCAGAAGCCAGACTCCAGTGAGTCAAAGGTAGAACGGGAGGCCAGGGCAGAGTTAGTGAGGACAGACCACTTTTTTCAGGAATGCTAGCTGGCAAGGAAGGCGGAGCTGGGCCCTGGAAAGGGGTCCAGGGTTGAGGGAGGCAGTTTCTCTTCTTTTCGCCCTGTGGGAAGCTGGAAGGATGTTCCTGGCTGTGTGCTGTGCACACGTACACGCAACCTGGTCGAGTGCATGCAGAGTCCCGGGCCTGTGCTCTCTTTTCATGTAAGGCGGAAAAGAGAGCACGCACTTTGTGACTGCTCCCTGCCTTTGCTGTGCCACCACGGGCCATGTAAAGCCAGAAAAGTAACGGTGGCTTATTATAAAACAGCTAAAGCAACGATGGAACAAGTCCAATGGAATAAGTGACTTTGGAAAGCTTTCTATTTCTAAGTGGAGGCGGCCAGCAAAGTCAAAACCCGACTCCAGTCTGTGGTCAAATCAAATGTATCACTGAATAGGACTATTTTCTTTATTTTCAGAATACTGCCCAGGAAGCTTAACTTGATGGCCTACGACCTGGAACAGGCATTTAACCTCCCTTTCCCCTTTTCACTTTATACATCTCTAGCTCTTCGTAGTTGGGAGGCAACTGAGCACACACACAGGGAAAAGGACCATGGAAGACATGTTAAAAATAATGCATGAGAACCTGTTAAAAGTACAAAGCTCATTGTCACATGACTGGAAAACAGAGTTACATGGAGATGTTCAGAGGACAAAAATTACATACAATTACATGCAATACAATTGGGGTATTTTATACACATTACCTATGAAATAATTTCTTTCCTTTGTGACATTTGTGACATTAACTTTCTCTGCTCTTCCTAAGGATCAAAAGAATACACGAAACAAAACACACACATGGTGTTTACAAAACAGCATAGTGTGGGGATGGGGGCTTTTTGGTATGACAATGTTTCTTGGAAAGTCCTTGTCTCTTGGAACTCCCTCCCTATTCGTCTTCTGTGGAAGAAATGACACTTTCACACCCCTTCACTAACTGAGCCAAGGAGACAGCTTAAGCAAAGTAAATGGTATACTTACTATGACATGTTTTCTGCTTTAACTGTCTTTTAAAAAAAGTCAATTTCATAGCAGTGATCACTCAACTTTTAAATCAAAGGCAACGGATGTGGAGACACCCGCCGAGAAGGCCACACACTTCCTGTCTGTGAAGCCGAGCACCACTCGCCCGCCCGTGGCTGAGAACCTCCTGTCTCCAAGGACGGTGGGCTGTCACTAAAAAGACTCTGGAATGCTTAGGTAGAGGAAGGGTCATTTTTGCTTCTACGCAAAAACAATTCAGGAAACACATGTACTATACATGAGCTTGATCTAAACTTGGACTCACCTTTATTAGGAGTTTTCTTCTCTAAAAAGCCAACTTCAGGATAATGCCAGCAATCTAAAGAAAGGAGTTTTGTAACCACGCTCCCTTGAACTTTGTAACTTTGCCTTCACTGCATGCCCTCTGCCCCGTATTTTACATTTCTTCCCACACTCTCTCTCCCAGATAACAAAATCATTACAGCCTTAAGAAATCTTATTTATAAAGAGGCTTTTATATAAAGAGTTCATAACCCTGTCATGTACCCATCAGTGATATTTTCAGCCAAATAGAAATTAAAGTTTTATAATGACAAAATGGCAATAAACGGGCCTCTATTTGATTAATGACACAAGGGCAGATGTGATTTACAGTCACAATCCTGATTCTCAGATGCATACGTGTCTTGTTCCAATTTCCTGCACTGATGACAAGACCTAGGACAGACCTATGTCTGAAATGGCCTCCAGTTTCCAAGCCTCAGGGGAGGGCAGCAGAGGGAGTACAGGAGGCTGCTTTCCGGGAGGCAGAGGGCAAGTGGTTCTGAAAAGAACACTTGTTTGAATTCTAGGGTGCTTCCATGGGCTCCGAGAAGGAGCGTGCCATTGGGGCAGAGAAGAAAAAGACCTTTTCTGAGCAAGGAGTGTGATCATACATTATACGTATATTTAAATGGTTTAAATATACATGTTTAAATAACAATGGTTTAAATAACCCTCACATTAATGGGATTTTATGCAAGTTCTCTGGGAGCACAAATTGAAAACAAGAGCTATCCCAAAGAATATTATAATTACTTTATTAACATTGTAATCATTGAGATTTTTCATGGACATAGGAGGAAAAAAATTCTTGGCCTAGAAAGTTTCATTTAAAAACAAATAACCTGAAGGCAATTAGTTTCAAAATTACTAAAACACAGTAATAATTTAGTCCTTATTTCAATGAACAAGTTGGAACATAGGTATATGGCTTGCTCACAGAGTACTCCCTAAAAGTTGTAATTAAAATTAATTAAATATCAAATGCCTTAGGAGACTTCATTAATTAGTGAAATCCTGAGTGAATCTTTTTGTAGAGTAACTATTTTGAAAAGTAAATAATCACTTCCAGTTAATATTATTAGTACCTAAACTTTATTATTAATACATAAAATTTATTTTAAAAAATCTGCCCTTTAATGCATTTTTAATCATACATTTATTTCAATCATTATGAGACTTTTTAAAACAGATTTTATTTATTTTATCTTTTAGAGGGGAAGGGAAGGAAAGAGGGAGAGAAATATCACTGTGTGGTTGCCTCTCGTGTGTCCCCTGCTGGGAACTGGCCTGCAACCCAGGCATGTGCCCTGACTGGGAATCGAACCGTGATCCTTTAGTTTGTAGGCCTGCACTCAATCCACTGAGCTACACCAGCCAGGGCGCATTTTCTAATATTAATATTTGATGGAGGAAAAAATCCAAGGACAAAATAAAATAAAAATTCAGAGTAGAATCAATTCTCATAGCCACTTTCCTCAGTTAATAAAGAAACATTTTTATAGCTTATGTTTTAAACCTTGGATAGTCACATGAGGTCCCTAATCCTGTAGGGTGCTCACATCCAGGGCTGTGGCCTCTGGCAGCACCGTGACCTGGCCTAGCCATGCTTGAGGAAGAACTAGTCAAGGCCACTTCTCAGCTTTCACATTTTTATACAGGTTTGCCTGGAAATTTCCACTTCTGCCATGTGTTTGCAGCCTTCAAGCCCCATGTAGCTTGTTCACAGGCACTCCAGTTCTTCAAAACCCCAGTATCCCATTCAAGAACTACATGTTACTGGGGTATGCGGGACACCCAGCATTTCTGTGGCTCCATTTTTGGTTTGTCACAATTACAAATTAGGCTTCACAGGTAGGTAACTATGATATACCACCTAGCGTGTCAAATAGACATTTTTATAGTCAGCTGAAAAGAATGTTTTGTTATTTGCTGGATACCCGGCGAAATGAAACTAGCACGTGCACTTTTGGAACGTGGGGACGCTGGCCGCTGCCTGGGTGCAGGGCCTCTGGTGACCTGGCTGGGGAGGCTCCCGCCCCGTCAGCCTCTGTGACTGTTTGGAGAGGCTTTATAACTTAGGTGGGAGAGGAGAGAGGAAAAAATTCCCCCCAAATAATTTTCCATGTGACTCTAAATCAGATTCCATCTCCTATTAAGTTACTGCTACTATTTGTTGAATGCTTACCAAGTGCCAGGGAGAAGTGCCAAGTACTTTGTACAATGCAATAACGCAATGAAGTTATTATGCCCCCAGGAAATGACTCAGGGGTGTTAAATATTTTGCCCAAGGTTCAAAGTTACTAAGCAATAGAGCAAGGATTCAAATCCACGCGTGGTTCTTCAACGCCATGCTACGCACCTCTCTTTATTTATCATATAGTTTGACAGATCTCCCTGCTTCCAGTTCAGTGCCATTGAGGGGAGAGACAAGAACACTCCCAGGAGTGTTCTTGCTATTTCCTTTCATTTTCTCATCGATTGGACAGTCTGTCTGAGGCAGATGCAAGCACACCAACTCACGTCTGTATAGCTCAACCGAGCACTTGCTGGACAAGGTCCAGTCAATATGGCATGAAATTTACCCTTCAATTCTTATTTTTCTCAATCACCAACAACACAGTATGCTCCGCTACAGGAACTTTATTTACGATGGACTTCCAGCCTTATAACAATGAACATACACTACCAATCTATCTTGTAACTCAATTCTTACACTCTGTTTCTGGTGGGCTTGGGGGTGGGGGCATCCCTGTCCATCCCAAAGGTTAACAAATTCTTCATGAATACTGTGGGAAAGGCTGGTTTAAACCAGCAGTTCACAACCTAGAGCTCCTTTTATGACTCTCGGGAATTGTTCTAATGGCAACAAGTAACGCAGAGTAAAGATACTTGTTTTCCTGTTCTTGAAGAAGATGGAGGAATGAATCTCTGGGTTTTGAGACGGGATAGCGCACCCTGGACACTGCTGTGCACGCAGTTTTAGAAGAGCTGTGGGCCTGCCTGCGGTTCGATAATCTGTAATTCACCGCACGCACAAGAGCGGACTGGAAGTCAAATGGTCTATTTATGGAATTTCATGGAATATAAAGTCTTCCCATCATTGCTCTCCACAATGGCACTTCTAAAGAGGGGGAAAAAAAGATCAGCTCTTGCAGACTGTCATTCACAGAATTTAAGAGTGTGTCTGGGTTACTATTTTAGACGTATTAGCCAATACTCAGCAAATTGAGATGATCCCTTGTGGAACAGAGGCCCACAAGGTTATGCAGTAGAGGATGTGTTTAGAATAAATATATGAAACAATAATGATAATCTACTTGAGAGGGACTGTAAAGTCATTTTGATTTAAGGGCACTTTGCACAATTAATAAAATGACACTGTCACTGTTTAGTGAGCTGGGCATGATCCCTCAGCTTGGGCTCATCTGCGACAACTCTGAGGGACACAAGTGGCTGCTTCCCCTCTACGCCCGGGACCAGGAACTGTTTACTTTTCCCTGGGACACTCCTGTTAGGAAGGGCATGACCTCTCATATATTCTGGAGAGGTAAGTGGCAATTTTGTTTAAAAAAACGTATTAAACAATCTTTACACAATACACGAGGATGATAGCATAATTATAAAGAGTCATACCAGGCACAAAATATATTAAGGGGGACAAACCTCTGAGGATCTCTGTTTGGCCCCACACCCTAGCTTTCTGCCCTAGACTATGGGTGGAAAGGCGCTGCCCCGGAGGACGCCGGAACCACAGCACCCTGCGGGGAGCACAGTAATCGTTATTGTTGAAGGGGAAAGATTTCGTCTCACTTTCACAGACAGAAACAAAGACTGTCAACATTTGCTGCAGAGAGAGGACAGATAGGTCTTAAACCTCAGGACACTGAAGCAGGAAGTGAAGGAGAGAACCAGGAGGAAATGAACAGACTGCACTGGGGCCACTGACCTCTAGGTCTGGACTGGGTCACGGACTGCGGCCAATCAGAGTTCATTGGCCCATTACCAGCTCTGATTCCCTTCCCGTGAAGGACTGAAAGACGTGCTTTCTCTGACTCTGTTCCAGGGCTGCAGTGCCTTCTAGTCCTAAAGACTGGGTCGGGTTGTCCCCGTCGCAGATTCTGTCACACTGGAAAGCTGATGACCATCCTTAATGATCAGGCGGAATAGCCACTAGACGCGTGGCATGTCTCTCCCCTAGGATGTGCTCCACTGTAACTATTCAAAGACTTTTATTTAATTCTGCAGGAGCACTTACATTTATGCCCCATTAAAGTTCTCTTTTGAAAATTACAAGCTGAAGCCACATCTAACAATTATGACGTCTTTTGGATCCCACACAATCCTAAAGATGGAAAATTCATTTCATGGTCGAGAACCAATAAAAAAAATGACTTCATTTCAAATGTCTAATTTTTTAAAGTAAATTAAATGATTTCAGGTGTTTATAAAAACCTTTACGATTATAGCATCCTATAAACACTGGACATGCTCTGAAAAGATTCTCTTACTTCACCAGAAATCAAAGCTTTGACTGAAGGCCCAAATCTTTTCTTTTTCTATAAGGTTTGCTTCTAGTTTCAAATTTACCATTTTTCTTTTAGTATCAAGTACAAGATAGGGCCTCAATATTTATGGTCTTACTCATCTTATGCACCACATTGGGGGGGGGGGAATGGGTTTCCTACCTTTAGACTTGGCTACATAAAGGACCCTGGGTGTGACCATCATGTGTGACTCAAGCAATCAGTCAGCAAACATGAGTCCTGACTATGTGCTAAGAAGGGCCAAAGTTCTATGGGAGCAGCTCTGAGCTTCGAGTGACATCCAACACATTGCTGAGTGGACACATACCTAAAATCGTCTAGAGTACTTGCCAGCAAGAGTGTTCTTTTACTTTTTACCTGTTTTTCTGGTAACATCCTCTGACATGAATAAAAGGACCGAGGATGCTAACCCCACCAAGACTAAGCCCAGATATTCTACAGCCCCCACTGGGTGTAGGGATCTCTGAGCTTGTGCCTTCAGGTCCCTGGGAGATCCTACAAGGAGCAGGAGAAAGTCCAGATCCACAGTCTCTGGGGAGTTCTTATGTCCTGGAACAAGCAGACAGAAGTGGGTCCTCTCTCGGGAAACTTGGCAGCATTGAGGGCGCTGCACGGACAGCTAAGCATGACACCTGGCACAAAGTGCGGCCTGAGGTTAGGGGCTGTCCATGGCCTGGCTCCGGTCTCTCAGCCACCACTGCCCGGCACACACCCTGTCCAACCCTATTCCACTGGCCCAACAACACTTCCTGTTTTTCCTCACCTGTCTCAGCTTCCACACCTTTGCTCATGCTATTCTGGAATGTCCTTCTTTCTCATCTCTCTGCTTCTCCAGTTCATATATATTCTCTCTGCTCATTTAAAATGTCACAGTCTCCATAAAGACTTCTCTCATTCATCACCCCACTAGAAGTTTCCTTCTTCTCTGAATTCCCACACACGTTATCTATGTATAGGTCTCTTCCATTGATTAGCACATTTTAACTTGTATGATAGTTGTCTTTTTTCATCTGTTACCTTCCGTATAAACTGAAAGGTACTAGAATTCAGAGTCCAGGTCTAACTGACGGTCATATTTCTAGCATCTCACACACTAGATAATGTCATGGTTTTGAAACTGGGTTTTGCAGAGCCCCAGGTTTCAGAGAGGTGTCCTGATACTCCCTGGTGGGGACAGAGGTCACTCAGGGCACATGGAGACCCTCTCCTTCCAGTCTGTGCTTCAGTCAGATGGGTTTTTCTTTTATTTTCTATTTATTCTGATTAATATGAGTTTTTTAAGCATTCTGCTAAAGATGGGAAAAAAACCCACTGCAACAGACACTCTCAAATAAATGAACAGAATCACACCCAATGCCTCTAGTGCTTTCTCCCTTCATATATAATGAAATCCAACAATCAAAATGAGTAGCAAAGGTTCATAGTCTGTCACTCAAAGACCATGGTCAGAACAGAGGGCCCTTTCTCCTCTCCTTTACTGACCTTACACATTAAAATTTGATAGAAGCCCTCTCCAGCTCAGACTGGGTTATGTTGAAGGAATTAATAGAATCACCCTGGCACCTGGTTCTCCTCTGGGCTGTGTGTGTGTGTGTGTGTGCACGAGCACGTGTGCGTGTGTGCGTGTGTGTGTGTGTACACAAGCACATTCACTACCAGGGTGTCCAACTATTTGGTATCTCCGGGCCACACTGGGAGAAGAAGAGTTGTCTTAGGCCACACTTAAATACATTTCGACACATAATCACAAAAAATCTCATATTGTTTTAGTAAATTTACGATTTTGTGTTGAGCCACATTCACAGCCATCCTGGGTGGCACGCGGCCCACAGGTCACAGATTGGACACCCCTGGTACACTTTGATCTCAAATGTAACTTCAGACACATAGGAAAGAGAGACAGATGCCAATGTCTCTTGATTCCTCCCCTCCCACCCATAAACCTATTCCTCCTTCAGTCTTCCCCGTCATATAAATGGTACTAATATCCATTGTGTTGCCCAGGCTAAGAATCTAGTTTTTCTTGATTTCTGTCTTTCCTTCACGACTCACAGCCAATTTATCAGTGAATAGGTCTACCTCTAACACATGTGCTGAAGTATCATGTCTCCTGGCCATCTACTGCTGCCAAATGCCGTGGCTCAGGGCACCATCGTCTCATACCTCTGCACTATCATCGCCTCGGTCTAGTCTCCCAGCTTCTGCTCTCTCCTCCCTATTATTTGTTCTCTAGGCAGCAGCAAAAGTCTTACTTAAGCTTCTCCTACTAAAAACTCTCAAAGAGTTCCTCATCAAACATGGAGTAAAACCCTAACCTCTAACTGTTAAAAATAATCTAGTAAGCTTTTATAATGCACTCTGTATTAAGCAAATTTGCTCATTCTGATAATCTTCCACTGGGGAGTTGTCTCTTCATTAGGAAAGAAAATAAATTGGTGGACGACTGAGTAGAGCGATAGAAGGGCTGGCACAGGACTCAAACACAGAAATGACTTACGGCTTCAGATTTGGGAGGCACTGGAGGTGGAGGTAGGGCAATCTCTGAAGACTTCATTGCTGCTCCCAGAGTCCCAGGGACAGGAAGAGGAGAAGTTGCACATTTGGACCGGACAGAACCTCTAAACTGATCACATCTGCTCTTCTCGCTCAGGGAGCGAGTGAGAGGCTGATGGCTGGGGTTGCTCTCCTCCAGCCACAGCTCTTCATAAGGAAGTTCGGACTTTCCTGGGATGCCCGTTGAGTCTTCACTAGATTCTGGGAAAAGGTAGTCACTCCCACTGTCACCCGAGTCCTGATAGGGCAGCATGTCATGAGGAAAGGGGGCCCATTCCCCCCCCAGGTTCCTGCAGCCATGGAGGTTCACCTCGCTGTTGCCATGGAGATTGTTGCCATACACACAGACCGAGAGCCGGTGGAAAGACTGGGTGAGCTCATCTCGAGCGTAGCTAAGGGAATTGGGCACGTGGTTGTGGCCAGAGCACCGGCCCTTTTTGGGGCTCTTGCAGTCCTCATTCCAGTCCGTTTTTACATCGCGGACAGCCCGTGAATACTCATCGATGTCGAACTGCTCTTGACAGATACCCAGCCAGTGATGGACCAGGGTTTCTGGCCATATGTCCCCCTTCACCAGGTGTTCTGGGAGACTAAACTTGGGGACAGTCAAGTGCAAAGGGAAGTGCATGGGGAGGATCTTGTTGTTTCGCAGCACACAGCAAACCACCACGGTCTTGGTCTGGATGTTCACAAACTTGTAGCGGTGCCCCTCGCGGATGAAGTGGAGGTCGTAGGGATTCCTCGGCGGGGGGCTGGGCACAGTCACATTCACAGGAAGCCTGGTTTTCTCCACGATGTTGCGGATGGTGTGTTCTCCCTCCTGCATCTGAAGTTCCAGCGGACTTCGGGTGCTAAATCTGCCCTTGCACTGGAAGGGAAGGCTGATGCTTTCATTGGTCCGGTGATTCATGCAAATGAGGCATGGCATTTTGCCTTTTCCCAGCTTGCTGATGGAATTGAGCTTCCCAATCTTTTTGAAGATTGTGTTGAGTCTTGATTTTTCCTTAAAAGTCTTTGCATAGAGGATTTCTGCCTGCCCCATGAGAGTGAGTTCATCCCCAGTACACAGGGTGATGTTGTAAACTTCCGTGTCTTCATTGCATTCACCAGAAGCAACCTACAAGAGGATAAATCAAGTTTCAGGTTAGTTTCCTTTAGTTTATTCACACAAAGAAGTAGAGAACTTGCTCCTTAAGACATGTGAGCACACAGGCACAAAGGGAAATGTGGTTTTGTTTAATACTAAATTTAGCCACTCCATTTTTAAAATAATATTTATGTAGTTAACAATAACAAGATGACATTCGTTTAGACTTTTAAAAATACACATTGTTCTGAAGAAAAATGAAATCTGTTCATTAGCAGAAATTTGGGAAACATAGAGGAATACGACAAAAAGAAAATAACATCATGAGCCTAAGTCACAGCAATGGTTAATGGTTTGATAAATACCCTTCTAGTTTCTTTTCCTATGTGTAGCCTATCACATGAATAATTATTTTGGGACATTCATATTATCATTACATCTTTTTCAGTTATAAAGTTGCTTTCATAAGCGCTAGTATAGAAAATTTCTTTTTAAAAACCTATTAAAATTTTACTTGTGTTTTTAAAAACTGGAATTGGGACTTATAGATGTTCATTGGAAGAAATATTAGAAAATACAGATATAAAAATGAACAAATTCTATACAATCTTACCACTAAAGATAATCTATGTTCAACTTTATGTAAATAAAGAAAAACTAGAAAGAAAAAAAAATAAGATAATATACACACATGTGCACACAATTTTGTTACTGAGTTTCTCACTATAATTTATTCATTTTCCCATACGTATGTATATACCATCAATCATAATAGTGATCTAACATACATCATTACATATGGGTATGCCTTAATTTATTTAAGCAGTTCCTTATCGTTACCCAGTGTTTTGCAACGAACATTTTTATAGTTCAATTATTTCCTTGGAATAAAGGCTCAGAAGTAGCATTACATGGACAAAGCTGTATGTGTATGTGTTCAAAAGTTCTAATGTGTATGTCCCATTGTGTTCCTCCCACATTATCCTTACTTATACCTCTTCCACTTTATGAAATTACCTGTCCCCCATACCCGTGCCAAGTAAGTCTAATGTTTACTAACATTAAAGGTAAAGCATGCATCCTGTACTTTTATTGTGAATACCTTTTATTATTAGTATGGTGAATATTTTTTGTTATTTCTGTATCTGGCTATTTAGGTCAATTCCTTTGGGAATTGTCTATTTGTGTGCTTCACCCATTTTTCTGCTGGGATGGCCATCTTATTGATTACTTTTTATGTAATGTGAACATCATGTATGCTATGTATTTTTCAATTTGTCGCTTGACTTTCAATTTTATAGCTATAGTTTTTTAAGGCACCAATTTTTTTCTTTCTATGTAGCACACGTTTTCAAAATTTTCCTTTGTAATTTCATTCTTGGATACCATGCATCTATTAGTTGAGATGATCCAAATCAGTAGTTCTGAACTAGGAGCAATTTTACCCACCACCCACCCCAAACCCAGGGAACATTTGATAACTCTGGAGACATTTTTGATTGCATGCCTGGGAGGGTGCTTCATACATCTAGTGGGAAGAGATGAGGGTTGTTCCAAACATTGGATAATGCTCAGGACACTCCATACAACAAAAAATTACCCAGTCCAAATTCCAATAATGCTGAGGTTGAGAAATGCTGATATAATTAATCAACACTTTCTTATAGTGATGGCTGTTGATGGCTTCATTTATTAACCATCTAACTCATTTAACAACAATTTGGTGGATTATTTAAGGTAGGAATCTAACTTTAGTGTTTTAAACAGTTAACTGAGGGTCTAAATAACCATCCCCTTCATCACTGATTGGAAGTGGCCCTTTTATCATACATTAAATTTATAAAACACATACACTTAAATGTATGCATATATCCGTATCTATTTTGGGGCCATTTTATCCTAATGATGCTTCTACCTAGGTTCCCATCAAAACCATACTGTTTTAATTTCTATAGCTTTACATTACATTTTCAGATCTGACAACAAAAGCCCTCATGTGGTTATTCTGACACAAACCATTTCTGGGTGGTAAGAAACAAGAGAAGCAATGTCAAAAGGCAAGTAACAGACTGAGAGAAAATGTTTGCGCTATATATATGATATATAGCATGATATATGATAGATATAACATATCACAGGTAAAGAGCAAATATCTCTAATACATAAGTAGACTTTTAAAAATGATCAAAAATCCTCTAGAAAAACAGGCAAAAGTTATGAAAAACCAATTCACTACAAGATGCACAGTGGACTTCAAATTTATGAAAAGATGTTCAACGTTTATAATAAAGAGACATACAAATTAAAATTACACTGAGATACCATTTCTCAATGGAATATTCATAAACATCCAAAAGCTTGATATTATACTCAGTTGGTAAGGCTGTGGGAAAACAGGCATTCTTGTTCATAGTTGGTGGAAATGCAAAATGGTACAAGCCCCGTGGCAGGGAATTTGACAATATTTAATCGAACTAAGCATGCATTTATCTCTCCACCCAGCAATCCTACTTCTAGGAATTTACCCTGAAGACATTCCTTCAATGATGTGAAAATACACATGGACAAGGTTATTCATTGTAGCATGGTTTGTATTTGCAATATTGGAACTGATCTAAATGCCTAAACATGCAAGACTGATTGAATAAACTATGGTATACAACTGAAACAGTACTATAAAAAAAAAAATAAGAATGATGAGTTCGATAAATCTATATGAAAGGACTTCCAGGATATATTGGTGAGTAAGAAAAACGCAAGTGCGTAACAGTTTATACAGTATACAACTTTTCTGTTTAGGAAGGGAAGAATTTAGTATATATTTCTGCTTATTTTGATTAAAAAAGAAACATAAGAAAATATTCAAGAAAACAATGAAGCTGGTTGCTTAAGGGGGGTGGGGAGGGACGAACTTGGTGGAAGGGACGTGGGAGAAAGGGATACCTCTGTGAGTGTACCTGGCCACAGAGTTCTGACTTTTAGGAAGCATGCTAATGTTCTACATATTCAAAAGTAAATTAAGTGAACAGAATTTAAAAAACCACCTGAGAGCTGAATCCAAATGGAAACAGATGAATCCAACCATATTTCAAATGAATACTCTAACCACGCTGGAGACCCAGAAATAATCCATGCAACTTTGGAACACTGCCTTTGACTATATGTTACCAGAAGGGAAAACCTCCCCCCTCCAACAAATACTGTGCTCTTTTTAGGTCTGCTTTGCATAGGGGTATGGGTACGGTGATTCCGAAATAACTTTATATGTACTGTAGGAATGAACAAATAAGTAAATGAGTTGATATTTTGGGAGCCAGAGTTTTTTCACCGTGGAATGGGAGATAGAAATATGGCATTGGGGAAGGCCAGAGAGAACTCCATGGGGGTGGATTAGAATTAGTTATCAGCATGAATTCAGAAATTTAAGAAACCACACAGAGGGTGTGGGGGGAGGTAGGAGAGGGTAAAGGGGGGATAAATGGTGATGGAAGGAGACTTGACTGGGGTGGCAAACTTACAATACAATATATACATGATGTGTTAGGGAATTATACAACTGAAACCTATATAATTTTATTAACCAATGTCACCCCAATAAATTCAATTAAAAAAAGGGAATTTAAACACACGCACATTTCTCAGCTTTCTTCTTTTTGAGGAACTGGAAGCAAAGACTCTCATTCTCATCAAATATACCTAGTGCCCAAACCGTTTCCCACTAAAGGAACCAGGGCTGTTTGGAGAAATAAGTGATTTCAGGGCCAGGGCAAGAATGGTACAAAACAAGCCTGGAACATTTTCTTGTGCCAGAAAGTAAAGAAGTGCTTGTAAGATGATGGGAGCATGTCAAAAGGACAGGGGAGCCAACCTGAATCAGCCCCCACTGGCCAAATAATGGATAATTTGAACATTGTAATAAAGACCATAATAAAGTATAATCAACTGAATAAAACAGGAATATTTACATTTACATTATTAACAAAAAGATGAATGAATAAATTAAAAATAAATAAAGGAAAAGCTGACAAATGTAGAAAAGTGGCAGGACTGGAAAAATCATAATTTTGCAACTATGATATACTAGAATCATTAATGAATTTATAGAAGTTTGATTAAGGAGTAGATTATGTTCATGGTTTAAAGCATCTTCCCCCAGAGTGCTTGTTAATTTCAAGGAGAGTAAAAGTAGCTATGGAGTGGAGGAACTGGACAGAACTTGACGGAGTGAAGAAGTTTAACATCACCGAAGAGAAGCATACCCATGTCATAGCCTCTGGATGTGATTCCCTGAGACGTTCAGAACCTCACTTTGGGAACATTCCATTGAACAGTGCATTACTAGAATCTAATGAGCAAATAGCAGACCAAACCAAATTGAGAAATATTCTACAAAATGTCTAGTGTGTATTCTTGAAAAGAAAGGCTGAAAAACTGTTTAGAAGTTTAAAGTGAAATAAATTAAAGGTAAATGTAATACATTATCCTGGAATGGATACTGCAATGGAAGAAAAAAATGCTATAAAATAAGCTTCTGGTACAATTGGCACATCTGAAATATAGATTATAACCGAAAGTATTGTATCACTGTTAGCTTTCCTGAATGTACTGTGTTTACGTAAGAAAATATCTTATTCTTAGGAAATATGCAATGATGTATAAAGGGGAAAAGGGTTTAATGTATGCAATTCACTCTTAAATGATTCAGAAAAATATGAGTAAGTTATTTATGTAAGTTAATTACATAAGTAAGTAAGTATATGTTTATTTTGGGGAGGGGGGATGATAAAAAATTTGGCAAAATGTTAAATGGTGAATCTGGTTAAAGTGCTTAGTGAGGTCTTATATTATTCTAGCAACAATTCTTTAAGATTAAAATTACTTCAAAATAAAAAGTTAAAAAACATAATAGGAAAATTTTATATATTTTTGCCAATCCAACATTCCAGATGGACATTAGACTCATTTTGCCCATGGTATGCATTGGTAATTTTATTAATTTTATTGGAAGTGCATCTGCACATTGTGTCAGGAAGTGGGATCATTATAATAGTGTTTCCAAAGAGGCACCTGATAATCCTGATCAGTGTTCAGATCTTTTATTTCCCTTATTAGTATTTAAGTGGCCTTCATTATCAGTATCTGAACATTGCTGTTCATTCCCAGTTGTTAAATATGGTTCACTGCTTTTTTGTATGTCCAGCGTCTTCCAGTTGATTCTCTTGGGATTTTTAGGTAATTATATTTCATTCAATCAATGAAAAACTTATCTTCACATTTTCAGTTCTTATTCCTTCTTTTCCACAAGTGTTGTTTCAGATTTTAATATGATTATTATCAGTGTTTTAATATAAACTATGAGAAATTTGATTAAAAATTCTTTAAATCAAATGCTATTTTTTATTCAGTAAGATGGCTATATTTACTTTTAATTTTAATGCACTGATTGCATATTATAATAGTAGATTCCCAAATATTAAAATAACCCTACATTCCTGAAATAATCTGTATTATCATGGTGTACTTAAAACTATATTGCACAATTCTTAGATAATATTTGATCTATGATTTATGTATTTTACAGGTGAGATTAATCTACAGTCCTGTTATGTTATCCTTATGGGGTTAGTCATCAGGAAGGGTTTTCAGGAACTACTATAAAGGACACATGGACAAGACCAAGGGTGGGGGTGGAAGCAAGGGAGGGAGGTGGGGATTGCTGGGGTCGAGGGGAGTTGTGGGGGGTAAATGCAGACAACTGTAATTGAACAACAATAAAGTAATTAAAAAATAGTTTGAAGAGAAACCCCCCAACATTGACTTTTTCCTTTTATGTTAATAAAAAAGCATCTGAGTGAATTGACTGATAATGTTCACATTGCTTACTAAGTAGTATTCATCAGTATGTGTTTAATTAGGTAGTAACAATTTTTATCAACAGTTTCTTACCCGTATTTTTTTGTCAGATTGGCAAACATATTTTTGGTGGGCCACAGAATCTTAGTAACTAGTTTATGTGTGCCAGGAGATGACGAAGGTGGGAAATCAGTGCTACGGAGAAATGGCTTTCTCTGCAGGAGGCATTATCAGTACATAAATAGCAGCACAATATTGTTTTAATGGCAACTCAGGCTCCTAAGGTTTAAAGTCCATTTTAGGTGACTCAGTGGACTCAAAGTTAAGTTTTTTTTTTTTTTTAAATAAGACCTCAACTTAACTGTGCTTCCTTTCAGATTTATTACTTACCTTGCCCTCCCATGGATTCTGAGCTTCTATGTTGGAGTAAGTTTAGGAATATAAGTAAATAAATTTTAACTTTTTATTTGAAATAATTGCAGGTTTGCAAAAAAGTTTCAAAGGGTATGCAGAGAGTTCCTGTATACCTTTCATGAAGGTTTTTCTGTTAACATGTTATATAACCATGGTACATTATCAAAACTGAGAAATTAAGATTGATATAATACTTTAACTCAGTGATAAGCTTTGTTTGAATTTTACTGATATTTTTTCCTCTCATGTTCTTTTTGTTGTTCCAGGACCCAACCAGGATACCACATTGTATGTAGTCCTTTGATCTGTGAGTTTCTTGGTCTTCCCTTGCTTTTCACAACCTTGACAGTTTTGAAGACTACAGATTAGGTTTCTTTTAAGCTAATGAATAATTTATAAATGATAGCTGATTTTCTTTTCCTATAGGACCTGGAGCTCCAAGGTTTTAGTTATTTTATTCTCTTCACTTTGGTCACCAAGAGTCCTTATAAAGATTTGTTTGCTATTAATTCTAACTTTTGAGTTATCCTGAAGCTTACAACAATACAGATCAGAGGTCAGCAAAGGCCTGAGCCTTTGCCCAGGCTCAAATTTGGTCCCCCATCTCACTTCGTAAGTACAGTTTTATTAGGACTCTGCTATGCCCATTCATTTACGCAGAGTCTATGGCTGCTTCCACTGTTTGACAATGTCAGGAAGCTCCAACAGTGATTGTACGGCCCACGAACTCTAAAATATTCACTCTTTGCCCCTTTACAGAAAAAACTTGTTGGCTTCTAGTATAGATAAATGAAAGTAACTACAGCCTTTGGAAATTAACTGGTACCATACTATGAATGATACAATACTATTAACTAAAGCACAAGCTGAGTTTGAATCCTGTCTCTATTGTGAAGTGACCTCACACGAAGCGATTTACTTTTCTGAACTCGGTTTCCTCCTCTATAAAAAGGGAATATCACCATCCACTTTGCAGGCTAAATCAATGGACGCAAACAACTTCCCACAGTGCTTGGCATATGGTAGGCTCTCAATAAATAGTGATCATTATTATTTTTACTACTAATAAACCATTTTAGTTCTCACAATTGTTTCACACTACCTTCCACATCTCTGTATTTTCATTTTGGTTTCTGTTCCATCCATTACTGTTTTCAAGCTCAAACCACTACTTCTAAGTACAATCTTTTCTCCTATACTGTGAATTGTTCAAGTTTTTATTGAATGTGTTATCTCAGAATAAAACTTAATGTCAGAATAGGGCCTAAAATATCATTACAGTTATATCTCAAAGGAAGTGAATATACTAGCTTCCAAAATGCTCAGCTGCACTGCTATACTTCCTTTTTATTGGAACTTTGTGAAAAACTTGGCAGCTCATCCGTTTGGATCAGGAAGGAGACAAGGATGTTGAGAGACGGGGCTCTCATGAGGTTTGAGAAACACACACTTTCACTCTCAAACACCAAACTATTTCCAGTTAACATACAGGGAGCCAACAGCATTTCTCAAATATGAAGCAATAACTAAGTATCTGCTTTTTAGCTCTTTAATCAATACTATATTTTCTTAATTTACCTTTATAAACATACTCGTTCCCAAATAAATAAATTAGAGGTCTAGTAAGTACCTCACACCAAATGAACTGAAAGAGAATGTCTACATAGCTTTTGATATATAAATCAGAGAGTACTGTGCCCAGATTAAACAGATCAAAATGATCTTTTCTAAATGTCACTCTCTGGGCACATTCAACAATTTTATTAACTTTTTCATGTATGTGTGCACTTCTAATGGAAGTTATTCCTATCCCCAAACATTAACATGCATAACGTATGTGAGTACAATCTGTAATTCCAAGTTCCCAATTCTGATGTCACCATTAATGCTAACAATTAGCTCTGCCAAAATTACGGGACTAACGTACCGACCAATCTTGTGGTCACTGTCAATGACAGATGAAGAATCTCATAAATAAATGTTCTTCCTTTGGCGGTTGAGCCAAATAGTCTCTTCTGGTTTCTACAGATGTGATTTATTCACATAATTTCTTTCCTTTTTATTTTTTAATAACAAAAGAAACAATGTGCTCTGTCTAAGTGCTCTGGTATGCGTGCCTGGTTAACATTTCCAGTTTCAATGTTTCCTGAGAGGAAGTAATTCAAAGTGTGTTATCTAAACAACCGTAATAGGTCTAATCCAGGAAACTATCAGGGTTTTACTATTCATAATGCCATTCAGAGTTAATACCCCGTGGTCAAGCAATGTTTCAAAACACTGATGTAAAATTTTACACACACACACACGCACACACACACACACACTCTCTGACGGCACTGGTAATAGGCAATCTGTTCTCTAAGAATAATTGTTCTAAAGATCAAACATATCACAGAGGTTAAAATTTCAACTCGAGAAAAAATCAGGATTGATCTGACTGATTTCTAAATTAAACAGATAATATTTGATTAATATTCACACATTTCTCCCCAAACTTCAGAAAATGTGAAAAGGCACGAAGAGTTCAGTAAATGCCAGTCCTCAGTGCTTTTTTCTTTAAACAGGAACGAGGGCAAGGATGACACGTACGATGGGAACGATTTGATCTGTGATGCCTGAGGACTTGCCAACTGGTAGTTTTTCAGAGGAGGTCTTTAAACCTCAGATGACATAAAGAACACCAGACTGTCTTCAAACACTGAAATAATTAACCTCACAATTGTATCCAATTAATCACTCTGAATAAATCTTAAAAATAATGACATCTGACTCACCGTAAGAAAAACATGCAATTTTTAAAGACTGAGAATAAAAATAAAAATGAGCTACCTAAATTCATTCACTGTTCATTTTTAAAATTCATTCTTACACAGTAAAATTCAACTTGCATAGTAATCGATAGTTCCTGATCTCTCTGCAAGAACACAGTCTGGCACCACAGGAAGTTTCGGTCAACCATGGCCACATATATGACAGTGGCCCATAAGGGAATCATGGAGCCAGAAAATTCCTATTGCCTAGTGACATCACAGCTGTTGTAACTTCTTAGTATAACACATTACTCATGTGGTTTTGGTGATGCTGGTGTAACAAACCTACTGTGCTGCTAGTCGTATAAAAGTATAACACATGCAATTATAGACTTGATAATGATACTATACTTGATAATGACAATAAAAGACTATGTTACTAGTTTTTCCTATACTTTAGTTTTTTCATTTAAAATATATTTACTGTACTATAGTTTTGATTGTCATTTATGACCCCTCTTGATTGCATCATTTTCTCTTGTGCTTAATTTTACCTTGTGGTGTTTCGTACAGTGACGTGTTGTAGAGGCTTGCAGCCCAGCGTCAACAGACTACGCCACGCCGCCTAGGCGTGGAGTAGGCAATCCCGTCCAGCTTTGTGTGGTGCACTAGATGATGTTCGCACAACAACAAAATCAAATGATGCCCTTCTTATCCCTGTTGTTAAGTGGTACGCGGCTGTATGGCCAAGAACAAGGCAGTGCATTTAAAGGCCTCTCAGCAGCTGTCGATGTTAGGGCTTATAGTCAACCTTTGAGGACCTTAATCGGCGTACTCACTCCTAACTAATCAAAATTCTATCATACTTGGTTACGAGTTTCCATGCCACAGTGCGACAGAAGTAAAAATTAAAACTAGAAATACAGACTGTTAAGTATTCTAACAAACACAAGAGGCAACAAACAAACAAACAAACAATTTAAGTGAGACCATGAAACAGCACAAAACAGGTTGTAGGGCTTCTCCATAGAAAGGCAGAAGTCACACACATCTCAGGAGATGAGGACAAGTTTTAAGTTTTGTTCAAGTACTTCTCTTTAAGATGCCAGAGAACTGTAATACATTTTAAGAAACTGGATAGAAACAACAGTGATTTTGGACAGGATTTTTGTTAAAATTTACAGCTGCCCCCCAAACTGGCTATCGAGAATTACTCATGCTCTAAAGGCTCCAGAGAGGCAGGAGAAGCGCCAGAGTAAATGAACCCTGTCCTTTTGAAAAGAGGACAACACTGCCTCTGAGACACTGTTATAACCTTATACCAAGAGGAGATTCTTTCTCTGAGTTGTCAGGACAGAAACTAGGAATATTGTTTAAACTAGGAATGATGGTTATGATTAAACTAGACTCTTAAAAAAAAAAAAACTCCCCAGAGGACAATAATGTTTCAGCACCATTATTTTGCATTACTTTCCAAGATGACCACGGGACGGCTGATGAAAGCAGGAGAGAGGCTACTAGGAAGCTGTTGCCGCCTTTCAGGAGACAAGTGTGATCAGAAAGATGGCAGAGAGCAAAATAATTGTGACAGGAGCAGAACCACATGCAGTCAAAACCTCCCCATGAATGAATCTTCACGGCCTTGTCTGTGGTTTGTTCTGTTAAAATGAGTGAAGAAAGTAAAGTGGCATATGTTTAATTGGTTAACTACTTTACGTAGGGAAATAAGATATAGTCTAACCAGTTGGCAGAATGGGGAAGATCATTTCTTCAGCACTTTTTCAGATGGCAACTTTAAACAGGGTGACTAATATGTTAAGATAAAAGGCACAAGACTGCCTCAAGTCCATGACTTGGGGGGAAAACAAGGCCAATTTGCAGTAACTTGAAAGCCTTGGGAAAAAATCCAAAAATTCAGCATCAAGTTGCACGAATCATATTAAACTTCAGAACTTTTCCTTCTTTATTCATAATGCATTTTAGCCGCATCAGCGTATCTTTAACACTTTTCCAACCAGTAATGCAAGAACTCAACTCTAGTCTTTTTCACTACTAATTCTGGTTAACATTCCGGGTTAGTATTGTACTGCAGTATTTTTGAAGGGGTCCCTTCTCGCACATTCTAATTAATCTAATAAGAAACTACATTGATGCCAATAGAGAAGAAACATCAAGTTATCTTGTAGGATTTTATTTTAAAAGTATTGGGATGATGCTCTGGTATGAAATAAGATGTAAAAATCTATAAGTACAACATTCATAAAAGCTGCCAAATCCTGTGTATCAGAAATATACTGTGTGTAAATGTTTCAGAAATACAAAAACAGAAGGCTATGGCTAGGTAATAAGTATTGAACACATTTACTTATATTTTTAAAAAAGAAAATGAATTAAAAGCACCAGTTATTATGTTGATGCGAAAGGCTGTTCTGATCACAATTGTAAGCCTTATCTCGAGTCCACAAATAGAAGGTGAGGGAGCAGAAAGATGACTGGATTGAATTAGGGGACCGGGCTTTGCCGCTAAGTAGTTCTGTGGCTTCTTGCGAATCAATGAAGTCAGCTAACATCTGTTTCTTAGCTTTCTTATGTATTAAGAAGGAGTAGGACTAGGCAATGTGTAAGGGCCCTTCCAGATTTAAAATTTAGTGATTGCAAAAATTCAATGTCTGTAAGCTTTTGTCCAGCTGGATTATTTATAATATTTTGCCATCTGTTTCTTGGTTATGTTTCTCAATGTTGAGAAGCTTAGCTATCACTTCAGTTGTCTGAATCTGATATGATTATTTTCCTATTGAAAAAAGACATCCCTGACATTCTTCACCCCACACTACAGCAGCTCTGCTGCGAGACGCTGTCATCCCTGCCAAAACCAGGTGCCAAAGCCGGTAATCAGGAGCTGATATGCAGGTGACAGGGCTGTCAGCTCAGCTCCTGTCCCAGACCACATGCTAATGGCCCGCAAGAGGTCTGTGCGCACGGACTGAGGTGGCAGTGACTGCTTAGCATCTGACTGAATCTCACAAATCCTGAATGGGGCACTTTCCCTGGTTGAGACAATGCAAACTTGTTATTTTGCCTCTGGGGAAATATCTATGCTGGAACAGCTGAAAGCTTGGACCTCATTACCTCATTAGCTGGAATGAAAATAGCAACATTATAGCATTCAGATTAGGGTATTTGGGTTCCCTCTGATGTGAGAGCAGTAAGGGCGTCAGCAGTGAAGTCAGGATGCCTTTTACCCACTTAAGGAGAGCTGCAAGTTGCCCAACGCCAAATCTGGAGGCTACCCTTTCTTCCCTCGCCACAAATGTTGCAGTAAAGACAGAACTTAAATGAAGACTTAATTTGCTAATCATTGTTTTGATGGCAGAAAAACATTGTGTGGGAAAATTTCTCATTACTGGGCTGAGTTTGAAAGGCTGGAAGACATTTGAAACAATTCGCTCAGTACTGGGTTAATGTTTCCAAAAAAGCATTTGAGGTGAAGGGGTATTTTGGAGCGGAAAATAACAGCAACAAATGGATATGATGTTCTTAATATTAAGACACTGACTATAAAGCAGTAAACAAAGAGTAAGTGAAGTAATCTGTGGTGGGAAATTTTTTGACAATGTGCAACTTATTTTAGTATGATTTTATGTTCTAAATCAGGGATTGGTAAACGTTCTCACAGGGCCAGATAGTAATAATTTTTGGCTTTGCGGGATATTTGGTCTCTGTTGCAACTACTCAACTCTGCTGCTGTACTGCAGAAGTAGCTCCTGACGACACTAAATGTGCGTGGGTGGCTGGGTGCCAATAGAACTTTACTGGCAGAACGGGTGGCTTGCCCCAAGACTGCAGTCTGCCAGCCCCTGTACGTACATGCTTAAAGGCACTTTGGTGCATTACTTCATTTAAATCCCCTGACAAATTTGTAAGGGGGGTAGTATCACCCCCACTTTGCAGGTGAAGACGCCTGGGCTCTAGGGGTCCCATGGCCTGCCCATGGCATGGTCAGTGCTTGGAACTGGGATCTGGACTCCACTCTGAATCCAGAGTCTGAGCCACATGCCACAGTGCAATGTGCTTTTTAGATCGTATATAGCAGCTTATTTAAAGAAAGATATATCCCTGCAAAATGTTGGTGCTGCTATTTTTCTTAATAAATGGTAGAGAAATGAGCCTTTGGTTGGGATGGTCAACTCGGAAATAGGGTATCTTCTGATTTTGGAAGTAAACATGAGGGTAGAGATGGTTGGTAAAAAACTAAATGATAATTAAGAAAGAAAATGCCTATTACAGTTAAAAACAAGTATGTAGGAAAGCAGATAAACAAAAACAAAATTCTACCATGGAACCCCAAAACTGGATGGGTAAAGGAAAAACATGTCAAAGAGGCAGGCGACTGAAGTTCTAAAAATATCAAATGCCATTAGCTTGGACAGAGTGCAGGAAATGTACCCACATGACGCACAAGAAGTGACCTGCCCACATATGCTTTCATGGTTTATTTTTGCCTTCTTATCTCCTGTTTTCTGTTCTTACCTCTTCAGTTGCTGACTCAAATAACATGCTTAGATTCGAGAAAACATCTACTCCTATCTTTTGCTATATTACTGCCTAAAGTTCAAACATTTACACTCTACCAGCCCTCCTATTTTGCACCTCATGTTCTACAGCCTATCCATTTCAGAAGCTCTTTAACCCAACCCCATCAGGGTCTCCAACGTTCACTGGCTGCACTTCTTGCAGTCACACTTCCTTATCCAGTGGGGAGTCCCTGCTTATCACCGCCTGTCACTGCAGAGCACACTTCATCTGTCCCTTCGCTGATCTGTTGCACTTCTCTGGTAGAAGCCCAACTCCATCGACTCTACACCTGCATCCGGGCAGCTGAAGATGGCTGGGAGAATAAAAGGTTGGTGCTAGCAATCTCTCTTGAAGTTTACCTTGACCAAACTCTGGGACCACTGTACTATACTTCTCTGGTTAACTTTCTGGGTGTCTGAGCTGATTGTTATTTCCTTCCTGTCCAGACTACCAAAGGCTTCCATTTTGCTAAACTTAATAGTCATTCCCAATCCTTATGTAATTCAATCACTAAGTAGCATTTGACACAGGTGACCATTCCTATTTGAAACACTTCTGTCGTTTGGCTTCTGGGACATGTATGGGCTTTACTATCTTTCTATCTTACGTCAATCATGTGAGATACTCATGTCAATCACTCCTCTAGATCCCAGTGGTGGCGTGTTTCAGAGCTCAGTCCTCAGTTTCTCTTCTCTATCTAGTCTCTGGGTCAGGGTTTCTCAGCCTTGGCTCTGTTGACACTTTGCATCAGCTCACTCTTTGCTGTGGTGGTGTCCGGTGCATGGCAGGCCGTTTAGCAGCATCCCTGTCCTTTTCCTACCAGATGCCAGCAGCACCTGCACACCAACACCCCCCACCCCACTGCCACAAGCTGTGCCAATCAAAATTATATCCAGACATTGTCAAGTATCCCTGGTGGGGGAAATCACCTGTGGTTGAGAACCAGTGATGTGGGTAGATTCACCCAATCCCTCGGCTTCAAATGCCATTTAGGAGCTGATGAACCACAAATATATACCCCAAATTCTGACCTTGCCCCAAGCTCAGACCTGTATACACACCTGTCTTCTCGATCTCATTATTTGGAGGTCATGTTTGCACTTATTTATTGTTTGTCATTCCAATAGACTATAATCTTCTGGGAGGCAGGGAGGGGCTTGAATAATCACTACTTATCTCCAGAGCCTAGAACAGTGTGGGGCATATGGTAGGTGCTCAAAATATCTTTCCCCGTTAAAGAATGAAATACTTAATCTATATTAATTCATTTCAGGCAGTTAATCAATGGTGGGGCAATTGGGTAGATAATTTTAAACATATCAAGTCATCTTTTAAAGACATCTTTATTGGATTTCAAGATAAAAGGAATGTCTATTTTTAAATAAATGTGCAAACAATACTAATATGACCTATTGAATTTATTCAGTTAAAATTTTGCTATAATCTTGAAAATAACAAAAGCAGTTTCCATTCTTTCAATGCTTTTGTTCTACTCCATTTTCTTAGCACGTTTCATTTCAGCTTGCAGCTATAAATATATATATGAATATACAAACATATATTTCTTTGTTTCACATAATAAATGTGCCTTTCAACTATCATGATGCCAGTTAGCTGCAGTTTTCAGCCGTTTCTCCAGTTCTTATTCCCTTGGTGCACTTCCCAGTGAAGAGCAGAAGGTGAAGTTTTCCAAGGGTGTATGAATTCTTCTATTTTAAAAAAAATCCTTCCTGGATAATAGCTATTTTAGATAACACTTAGTATGATATAGTATTTATAACAGCTATATTTATGAATGAGTTGCAATGAGTAATAGTACTGTTAGGCATTTTTTTCTCCTCCAGGGGAAGCAACAACCAGGCACACCTCTTCCTCACCCCCACCTGGCTCTCACATTAAGTACCACATGTATGTACAACCACACAACAATCATTCCTTAAAGAACACCGACATTTATATCTTTTGGTCCAGATATTCTTTCTATAAATCTACTTGTCTTGTTTATTTACTTGGGTATTTATTCCCTAAGCATACAGACTTTTGTGTATTTCTTCATGCAAATTTCCTGAGGTTCCTGTATCAATTCTTCTTTGAATACAATTGAATAATGTGTTAATGATCAGTGCAGCTGGATGTGATGGCATCTTTAAAGTCTATAAGCAATAGACTACAGGTGCTAATATTAATGTATGCATAGCACAGGGACTTAGTCCAAATCCAGTCAGCTCTATGGATGTTATAAGCTTGCATTCCATACACTAACTTGTGCCTCTGAATGTTTTTTTACTTCTTAAAAAATTATGGGTAAAATACATAAAACATAAAAGTTACCATCTTAATCATTTTTAAGTATACAGGTCAATAGTGTTAAATACAGTCTGCTGAATTTTTAAATGACATCTTTATACATTTTAAACAATACAACCATGACACTCTGTTAAAACTATCAAAATGTATTATTTTGATAGGCTTCAGTATTATTCTTTTAATCACTGATGATTTCATACAAATTGACAAAAAACAATTGCCAGAAGTATCTTTTAAAAAACTTTTACATTAAAATTTGCCATAAAAGACTGAATATTAAATTTAGTACTTGACGAAATCTTAAAAATTATAAAAAATTTTATGTTTGAACTTTTATCATCTATCAGTAAATGAAATGTTTTCAGAAATGGCTTAAAATTATTAGCTTTCCTTTCTAAATGATTTTTTCCACTTAGATAATTCTAAATATAAGTTTTAAGGAGAGATTTAAATCCTATCAAGAAGCTAATGGTATAGGATTTGAGTAACTTCTGGCCAATGACTCTTGTCATTGTTAAATGTTTAAAAATGAATGTGTTCTCACAGCTCTCCAATGTAAATGAATATAAGCTGTCTTGAATATAAGTTGATGGGTCACTTGAGGACTAAAAATTACAAATATTTTTAATATAAGCATAATCTAGTAAAAAATTGTACAAAACACAAAATCTTAACCCATTTTAATAATAAAAGAAAGTAGACTATGGCAGCTGGACTTCAGAACTAGAGGAGCGAATGACCTGGCTGAGCCAATCAAAGGGTCAGAACCACTTCTCGCGTCAGGCCCCTGCCGAGCGTCCCCCCTCTCCTGAGGAGTGCGGGCGGGCTGATTCACCCTCAAAGACACTGTTGCTTCCTTGGGCTAAGATACCACGCAGTCTGTTTTTCACACAGAGTGAATTTCTAAGAAAAACGCATCTTGTCCCTTGAACCGTTTAGAGAATGTGACTAAGTTGGACTTCCTGCGGAAAGGAGGTTAAACAGAAAATCCTTTCAATGTGGACACTTTCTAAAATGTCTTAGTGTAACTGAGAATGCTGCTAAAGAAAATGGAGTGGATCTGCAGGCAGTAAGCTTGGACCTGGTTGGTGACGTTGCTTCTCTGGTCAGTTCCATTCCAGTGCAGCACAATGAACACTATTTAGCTTTTCTCTGATGAACAAGGATCAGTAAATACCTATTGGCAACATTCTGTGTATTAATTTTCCCTATTTGTACTGATACAGATAGTGTACAAAAAATGGAATGAACATATGCTGATCTCAGGCTATGCTCTGGAAGTCTTTCTCTCTTTCTTTAAGTAAGTGTTTGGTATGAGATTCTTCATGTGCCTTTTGCTTGCTCCTATGAGTGAGCATTCAGCCTCACGGAAGTTCTGGCCAAACATGTGTTATATATTAGGGGATAAAGTCCAAATTAAAAAAAAGAGCTTTTGATCTGCCTTAACAGTCACTTTAGAAAAAGGTAGTGCTAATTAAGCACAGGTACCTGTCTGCACATCAGGTCACCTACAGCGCATGCCAATTCTTAAAAGACCAGTTTTGGCCACTGACACTTATACATTAAGAATATGGGATTCTCCTGCGAGGCCTAGATGGGCATCTTCTGTGTACATAATGCCCTGAAAGTTAAATTACTTTAGTGAGGATAAATATTTGGTTCTTCTGGAGCTACCTTCACGTTGAATGTTATTTCCTCCATGACGTACACGCGTTCAGGAAATGCTTTAGCCACCTCCTCCACACTGTTGAAATATTGCACTGGCTCCTTTATATCTCGGTCTTGTTCCAGCAGCTTGAATTGGCCTAAAATACACGATAAATGGAAGAGATGTGAGATGGTTATGCTGGACAGCTGTCACCGTGGAGACAGCACCCCCATTCCTTACTCCCACTCTTCTTGTCAAAGGCTTCTGATCACTATCATTAAAAAAACAAGTTACCATGGCAGAAGGTTTTCTTAAACGTCAGCTTAAAAATGGAAACAGGCCTGTGTTTTTTGCTTATATGCGGAGCTTATTACCAGAGGACCAAAACTGAACTGACTGGATGCTCACTTGCACCCTGATCTCAAAGTAGAAACTTCCTCTGTTGTAAGCGGTTGCTCATTTTGTTTTTAAGAGTAAGTCACATTGTCATTTAGTGGTGATAACACCCATAAACATTATATTCTAAAAGCAAGGCCAAATGGCTTGGGGGGCTAATTTTTAAAATTAGTATTCTAAAAATTTGCAAATAGAGTAAAATAATCTAGTGGACCCTCAGCTTTCACAAGCAGAAGGCCTGAGCGCAGAGTAGCTGGGTGGGGTATGGGGATGAGCCTTACTTATTCTAATGAATGAGCCACTGGGCATCTGCAGCAATAAGTGGATTCCTTCTTTCCTTCTTATCGGCATGTATGACATTCATGAGAGAAAACTACACTCTGTGGTATCCATAATCTGGAGGATTTCTCAAGAACTTTGAACACATTCCTAAAAAGGTCAAGGATCTATTACGAAGTTTACACATTTTCAATATTTATGATACTACTGCAACAATCTAGAGGATTTGTTTTCAGTTTTGAATGAAAGACCATATGTAATCAAGTCAATGACATGGTGTTCCTCAGTAGCATTTTCTGAATGCTGTTTACAATATAACACTTGAGAAACTTAAAAAGGAATTAAAAGCTATTCTGAGGCAGATCTCTCAGCAAGCATACATGGAGCATCAGGCAGAAATAGGGAAACTTTCATTCGTACTCTCAACACATTTACTTTTAGTATTTATTGGGTAGAGCCATTATTTTAGATGCTGGAAATACTCAATAAACAGACTGCACAAAAATCTCTGTCCTCCTGAAGCTTATAGGACAGTGGGAGACAGATGATGAATGTAATAAATGAGTGCAGTACAGAGTATGTTAGAAGATGAGAAGTGCTATTGAAAATAGGGAAAAGTGAGGAGGGTGGAGAGTGCAGGGTGGCCAGAGTCGGTGTGGCTGGGGTGACCTTTGATGTGGCTGGGAGCTGAGTTCTCAGGGTTATAAACATAGGCAAGAGCCTCTGCAAAGACCCTCAGTTGGATGGGTGGGTACCTTCTGGGCATGCTGCCAGTGCGGCTGGAGCAGGGCGAGTAAAAGGTAAGGAAGAAGAGAAAGAAAGTCAGAAAGATAACAGGTGGTCAGATTGCGCACGCATGTGAGGGGTTGCAGCTCTTCATTGGTGTGGAATGGGGAGCCCCTGGGGGAGAAGAGGTGATCGGATCTACATTACAGAAGGACCGCTCTGGTTGCCATGTTGGGAACAGACTATAGAGGTGCAAGGCACAGAAGCCGAGTTAGGGGCTCCTGTAATAATTCGGGTATCAGATGGCAGGGGTTTGGAAGCAGAGAAAAGTACTGGGAATCTGGTCTGAGCAGCTGCAGCAATGGAGATGCCGTTGACTGAGATGGGTAGGTTTGGAGGGGTGGGGGTAAGACCAGGTGTTCAGTATGGACGGGTAAGTCTGAGATGCCTATTAGACATACAAACACCCCACAGGCTTTCAGATGGACATATAAGCGTGGAGGTCAGAGAAAGGTCTGGCTGAAAACAATAAATCTGGGAGTCATCAGCACATAGATGATACTGGAAGCCACGACCCTTAATGATGATGACCCTGTAGACAGAGAAGTCTGCGATTTAAGTCCCGGGAGACCGAGGAGGAGCGGCCAGGAGAGTAAAAAGAAAATTCCAAAGGGTGCATTCTAGAAGCCGGGTGATTCGAGTGAGGAGTAAGAGTGTGTCAAATGCTGCTGACAGGACGGTGACAGGAGGACAGAGAACTGCTGAATGTAGCAGCTTGTATTCACTGAGGACTTGGATACGAGCACTGGAACAGTTGGGCCAAAAGCCTGACTGAATTGGATTTAAGAGAGACTGACAAAGGAGAACTGGGAATAACAAGAATGGATGCCAGATGATGTTTTGGGGAGTTTTGCTATGGGGGGGGAAGAGAGATGGAGCGGTAGCTAAAGGGAGGAAGTGGAATGGGATGTGGGGATTGTTTTTGTTTTTCTTAATATGATGGATGCAGATGGGAATGGCCAACAGATGATGAGAGGAATTACTGGAGCATATCCTTGCGTAGGTGGGGGACATGGGAGTGGAGGGGCTGGCCTTCACCAGCAGTTCATCTGGGATGAGTTCAGTGGCAGCTGGTGGAAGCCATCTTTTATTACATCAATATTTCCAGCAAAAGTCAGAAAGAAGGCACCAGTCAAGAGTAAGGTTGAGAGAGGAGGAGTTGGGAGGGTTAAGGAAAGAGGAAAAGACTGTAAAAAGTCTAGTGAGAGTGATTATCATAACATGACTGCTGGGCAGTCGTGAATTCCCACTTGAGGTTCATGGTCATGAATTAAAAGGAAATCAAGCAGTACAGTTTTGTGTTTTTCTCCAGCTGATATCTGATCTGCAGGAGCTGGCAAACGGCTGGCAGAGATTTGGAATCAGCCCGGATGGTGAAATGACCAAGTCTGTACACGGCCTGAGAGAGGGCACAGGAGTCAGGATATATGCAAGGGAGTGACTATGACAATGGTCCATGGAACTTGACCTGGGAGGGAGGGAGAAAATGAATAGAGTAGGGGGATTAATGGATGGTAGGTTCTGATGGAGTTGATTTCTGTGCCCTTGAGGGAGTGAGTGAGCTCAAGAGCCAGGCAGAGGACAGTAGTCAGAGTGGCATGCATGCAATTGAGGTAAGGGAAGCATGCAGTTTTTGTGGTGATATGGTGTAGGGGGCGAGTATGAGAGGAAAGGCTGAGGTGGTGCGGAGCTACAGGAACAGGAGTAATCATTATCGTTATTCTGAGAAGCCAGAAGCAGTGCAAGAACCGTACACGTAAGCATGAAAAGGGAAGTGTTGCTGGAGAGAACGGTGGTGAGCCAGGAGTGAAAACGGTGGAGGATGAAGGAGGAATCTGGAGCCTGGTAGACGACTACAACAGCGATGGGGTGGTGGGAGATACAGTCCGATGACAAGAGACTTAAAGCTTTAGGGAGGGCTGAAGTGGAATCAGTCAAGTCTGTAATGAAGAGCACAGAGACCAATTACACCCCCTCAACTTTGGGGCCAAAAACAGAGCTGCCTCTGGGAGCCCATGGAAGGGCTTCAGGGAAGCCACGTTTTCAGGTGATATCCAGGTTGGGATTTAACAAGACGAAAGTGATTTCAGAGAAGAGTTTAAGGATGCAGGGATTTTGCTGGTGATAAACGTTGATGGGAGAGTTCTCAGGAGGCAAGGAGTAGGTGACAAAGACAAAAAAGAGGATGCACTTGGACATAACATAACAGCTTAGCCACCTTTTAGAAGCATATAGAAGCCTGAGTAATACATTTGAAAATCCCGTCAAAATACATTAATTATATCCTTTCCACAAAAAATAGCAGAATTTTTCTTTAAAAATAAAAAAGATTATGGCAATTTTGACACACTTATTTAAACAAAATCTGCTACAACAACGCATTAAACGTTTCATTTGTCTCTTAGTCCATGCACAAAATTTCTTGCATTTTTGTTTTTTGAATATTTTATTGTTGTTCCAGTACAGTTGTCCCAATTTTCCCCCTGAATGCACAAATTCTTAATAATTATGATGAATCTACAGTCTTCTATTCCATTCCTTCCCATAATTTTCTACATTTTTAACTGTTTTCTATTCTTACATAATTAGTCTGATTTAGGCAGATGTCTGATTTAAGTGCAAACTCTGCCCCTGACAAATTCTGTAATACTGACAAGTCTGTAATCCATCTGAGCCTCGTTTCTTCGCCTGTAAAGTGGGGACACTTCAGAGAGCTGCTGTGAGGATTAACTGAGATGACGCATTTAAAGTAGTTAGCCAAGAAGCCATTTAGCAACTCTCGGCTCCTTGCATCTTTCTGAGATGCAGAAATTTTCTTTTCCTTTTTGGGCTCACAGTCTTTACATACATTTTCTAGAGTGGGATTATTGAATCAAAGGGTATCACAGAATTCTTTGTGTTTAACATGCATAGCTCTATTGCTCTGCAAAATATTTAAACCAATTTATATTTCTACCAGCAGTCTGTGTGCGCATCCTAGGTGACCCACAATCTGCCCGCACTGAGTATTTTTTAAATTAGACAAGTCAATGGGCATCAGAGAGCATCTCTTTCCCATGTCCACTTGCAGCTCTTTGAAGATGAGTGGAGTTAAACTGTTAAATGTTTCTTGTGTAAACAATTGTATAAATATATAATATTTATAGAGTCGAAATTTCTCTTAATTTCTGCAGACATGTACCTAAGAGTCTTTTGGATATCTATACTTATAAATCCCATTAGCACCAAATTCAACCCATCTAAACTCAAGGAAGTGCAATGCCTCACATGCCATAAATGTTCATTCACTGAACAAAAGACAGAAAGTTACTTTAATCCTGGGAATGGCAGACAAGGAAGCAACGCCAATAGTAACTGCAGCTTTTCAAAATTATAAATAAAAGGTGCATTGCACTACAACACACGAGGTTTGTTTGTCTGTGAACACTACATGAATGTTTCACTCATCAGAATAAAAAAGCAATGGTGTATCACTGGTCTACTTAAAAATCATTACCTGAATACTGTACAGAATCTCAAGAAATGCTTTCAAGGGACCAATGCAACCCAAGAGTAAGTTAGATAAGCAGTCGCTATTATTTTCCAGGATGAAATAGACAGTCCTTCCAGCGTCAGAATATGACACCCAAGGAGACCAAAGCAGTCATCGGAGTTCAAACTTTTAGATCCGTTTGGCTGGAATATCTAGAACCATTTGACAGAGTCATCAGACATTTGCCAATACGTCCAATTACCTTCAACTGTGATTTACATTTTCTAACTTGTTAGAAAAGAAAAGAAATTGTAGATTTGATACCTGAACACAATTCAAGCTGTTCTATTGCTAAACCAGGTATGATTTATGGAAACCTACAAATGATATCTTTTCCATGAATATGAACAATGTTAATTTAAACTCTATGATCAGTATTTTAGAAAAATTTTCCTAAGACAGGATCTGTATGTAAGCCAAACACTCACCAAATGGTTTGCAGATGTCCCATCTCTGAGCAAAGAGACTACCTGAACACTGCAGGTGTACACTAAATTCCATTCTACCTTCAGAAACGCGTTCTTAGGCAAAGATGTGTCACTGTGCCCTAACTTTTCTATATCCATGAGACGTTACACCACAGAATAGTCCTACCTGATAGAATACAATGCAAGCCACATATGCAATTATGTATTTTCTAGCAGCCACATTAAAACAGTAGCAAGAGGTAACATTAATTTTAATAATGTTTCATTTAAGCCAATACATCTAAATTCAGTATAAGATATACTGATGAGTAAAATATATATATATACAAATTAGATATATATAATGAGTAAAATATCTCATTGAATCATTAAAAATCATTAATGAGATATTTTACTTATTACTGTGTGGAAAAGAGAGAGAAGTTGGAGAAAAAAAGAAAAATAATTCTTTTTTTTCACATAAAGTCTTTTAACTCCGGTGTACGTTTCACACTGGGCCACACCTCAGCTCACACTAGCTACATTACAAGTGCTCATCAGCCACACATGGCCAGTGGTTGCTGTGTTAGTCTGGCTCTAGACGGGGGTGTCCCACCCGCGGCCGGAAGGCTGCATGCAGCCCAGGATGGCTGCGGATGTGATGGCTGCATCACATATGTCGCCATATGGTGGCGGCAACATAAAATCGTAAATTTACTTAAAACATTATGAGGTTTTTTTTTGTGATTATGTGTCCCAAAGTATTTAATGTGTGGCCCAAGACAACTCTTCTTCCAGTGTGGTCCAGAGACGCCAAAAGGTTGGACACCCCTGCTAAAATACCTCCGCATTCCCTTAACATTGCGATTACAGATACTGTTCAAGCCCTTAATTAAAGATCAGGTGATGGGGTTCCCTTAGGGGAAAAAAGTGTATCCCCTGGCAAAACAGGGTGTTTCTTCTCATGAAACATGAGCATTAGAACTCATTCTTTTCCTTACCCTATTTGTCGTGATTGCTGATATTTTGGTTCAAATCATAGAGCCTGGGTTTCTTGTTGTAACTGCTCCTACCCCTTTAACACCATTTTTCTTTTCTCCCAATTTGGGAGGTTGCCCTTTAAGCATTCTTTATTTTTCTATTGTATTTGTGGTCTTATGCTATTCAGCAGTCTCGAATACATTGGCTTATGGCCAAATGAACAGGCATATTTGGGATGGCTGTGGCATCCGTATTAAGTTGTACAGATTCTAAACTTCTCATCTCACCTGTGTTGCTGTTTGGATGGGGAGAAAAACTTCAGAGTCACACACACATGGGAGCACTTAGAGAAACTATTCTGAGAACAATAAACACACACAGAAGAAAGAATAAGAATAAAAATAAAGTTAACAGCTAAATATGACCAAATGTTACAAGTTTTAGCATTTGAACATATTGTACATCAGAAAAATAAATTTTTCATTCATTCTTTTAACTGTTTATTGAATATCCAAGAGTCAGTTAACTTCTCTCTCTGTTCCACACAGTTTCTTCACATTGTCCTGGAAGATTTTAGTCTGTATGTTTTTTTGTGTATGTATATTATTATTTTAAACATTTCCTGTCATAGGTTTAATTTTCAAAAACCAACTAATTATTTTACATTTCTTACACCCAAGAAATGCCTTGAAAATCTAAATAGCAGTCTATCAAATGTCGTACAGTAATGTTTTAAATAGTGAGTTGAAGCATATATGTGACTTTTTATTTGCAGCGGTTGCAAACTTGTTCTGTAAATATTTTAGGTTTCATGGGCTAAATGGTCTCTGTTGCAACTACTCTGGTGACTTTTCTCAAAAGCTGCCATTGATAATATGTAAACACATTTGATCAGCTGTTCCAATCACACTTTATTTTCAAAAACAGGCAGGTCACATGTGGCCCCCAGGCCACCCCATTTGCTGACAGGTCCTGCTGGGAGGAGTGGAAAGTACAAAACAGGGTAGGGGCAAGGAGACGAAATGTCAGAAGTGAAAATGATGAGGCCTTATATTCCAACGCTTCTAAATAGTTAAACTGAGGTCTCTTGCAAAGTACTTGGAACCACACCCTCAGCTGACCCATGCTTATCTTAGAATGGAAGTTTCCCCTTTCAATAGGAGTCTAAAATCAAGAAACTATAATTGTAAAAGTGGATTATATTAGGAGAACGATGCAGATCACTAGCAAAGACGAATGCCCATATTTTCTCCCTACATTTTACAAGACCAAATTTCGATGAACTTTTACTTAGCTTCTCTTCTTTTATAAAAGACCATGACGCTCTGGAATGAGTCAGCTTGTAGTACTTTGGGAAGGATGCTGAGCTACTGTGTTGCTCTCTCCTCTGTGGCTGCTGTAGCTGAGAAGCCCAAACAAATGTGTCAGAGTCAAATTTTGGAGACAATCTAAGAGTTAAGAGCCAATTTCCTGCCAAAATGCAAAATCAATTTACATAACACATTCCCACAACCCCCACATGGAGGAACTAATTTTTTAACAGACCATTTCATGAATAACAGGGTCTTTGTGCCACCAAATAAAAACATTTGGAGATCGTTGCAACATCTGTTCTGAGATGTTACTGTCAAACTCCATTCTCAGAGAGGGAGGAAACTGCATTGTCTTTCAGCAGCTTTGATGATTTCAGAAATTGCCTCCACTGTGAGAGCTGTTGCATCTGCAGGACCCCGAAACCCCCAGGAATGGAGTCAACACCAATGACACGTTCCTCTACTGCAGTTTAAATAAATTCAAGGTAATGTTTAAAACACAAAGATTGGTACTATATTTCACTGTTTTACGTGTTTCTGAAACTAACTTACATATTAATATGGTGACAAGAAATAACCATTATTCAGAAAACATCCATTTTTGTGTGTCACTCAAAATAATCGAGTGGTTTACCTCAAAATGGATGGGCACTAAGCGTAGCTGAGAGGCCCAAGTCCTACCTGAGGCATCTGAGTCTCGAGCACCTGTCCACGGCTGAAGGCGCTATCGTGTAACGCACTGCTTTTTGCTTAGACACAAAAGGTCACTTGTTAGAAATAAAAAATGGAGGCAAGTTCTGCTAATTAAGAAAAGACACCACCAATGCTGAGGCACGGAGGAGTAACAGGGAGAGGCAGAGGCGGTCAAGTCGGGTGGGCACACTTGCTGCTGGTGGGGAAGCCATGGTCAATGGTCAGGGGAAACCAGTCCCGCGCTACGGCGCAGACGGGCTCCCGGCCTCCTCCTCGCTGGCAGTGAGCAGTGCATGTGGCAAATCCTCTTTTACAGCTCTGGTTTTACCGTTCACTGTCCCTTCAGCTCAGCGGTCGACTTTACGTGTGTAAATAAACAGAAGCGGAATGAGAGCTGAGGCCTTTGGCATCCGTCCGTGGGCCCATAACTCAAGTGAACAACAACGTTCTGCTGCCGTTTCCCCTTTTGCAGGGAGCAGGACACCACCACATAAACTAGCACAGAATGAAGGAATAGAAGAGAAAGTAGCAACAATAAAAACGGCGCAGGGATACCAAAGCAACCCGAGAATGGCCGAAACAGTTAAGACAAAAGAACGCTGGGATGTTGAAAATGCCACGGCCACGTCTGTGTTATTTAGTGAGCTACCCCGCAGTACTGCACATGGCAGAAAGTAGGCGCTTATACATGGTGAACAAGTGAGTGAATCCTCACTTTTCTCTTCTTTCACCTTTCAGAGGCAAGCCCCCGACATTCAGTTAGGTGGTTTCGAGTCAGTTGTGTAAACGAGATCCAATCTGGTTCAAATGACTGAAACTTAGGACCACTGGGCTGTTTCCAAATCTGAAGAAATGAACAATCCTCCAGTCACAGAAAAAAACAAAGCAGTTGACGTTTTTCAGAAAGCAACTAAACCTTAACAGGAATCTGCATTTATCCTCAAGACTTAACTTTATAAATACTCTTGTATTTTTAACTTTACGTATGCATGCAGGCTGGCATTTCTATAGGATTGAAATGTAAAAGTAGTATTGCCAGGTAAAAGATTAGCTTCTTGTTATTTTGAAATGCACCAACTAACATACTGCTCTTTAAAAAGTTTATGTAAATGTCCATTTCCACCAACAACCCATGAGAAACCATCAGTGTTGGCGAACTACTTAGCTTTCCTTTCTTGAATAATGTGAAGAGTTTTAAAGATTACTTATTATATGTAGTTGCTAGTACCAGAGGGTACGGGGTGAAAAGAAGTCTCCTTCCCCATCTTACCCCACGATCTCCTCGTGGAGGCAGACGCTGTTATTGCCTTGTACATCCGTCCAGACACACTACTTAGTATCATCTCCCTGCACTCGTAATGCCATTGTTTTCAAAACAAACAGTAGCACTCTGCAGTTCTTCTATCATTCCATAAAAATCTGTTTTTTTTTTTTTTAAGAGCCGCACAGTATCTCACACTGTGCAAATACCGTAACTAATTTAGCCAGTCCTCTGTGAATGGGTGTTCAGATTTATTCCAATCTTTTGTAGCAACAGTGATGCTGAAGGTAATATCCTTGTACTGAAGGGTTTGTGTACTTAATGCAAGTACATTGGCAGGAAATGCTTCAATGGCGAATCGCTGGGCCAAAGGGTAAGCACATTTTTATTTTTGATGGATATTCCCCAAGTAGTTTTCATAGACTTTGTGCCCACTTATATGCCCACTACCAGCATGTTTGCTTGTGTCCTTAAGTCTAATGACAAACTTTAAAAAATTTATCATTGCCAATCTGATATGTGAAAAATAGTAGCTCATTGGAATTTTAATTGCATTTAAAGATCGATAGATCTGATTTTAATATTAGGCAACTTATATTTTATATTCTGTGAATTTTTTGTTCATTTTTCATTACCAATTTTTGAAATTTGTACTAATCTGAAGCATAATTTAAAAATTAAAAGCCCAAACTTGAAATACTACAACACAACATTTCCTATTCTGAAATGTGATTCCCTACATCACTTAGAGTTAGTTCCTTAAATTATGATTTGGTGGGGGAGGAGGGACAGGAGAAGTGAAATTGGGAGAAAAGAAAGATAAAGAACCAATCTCAGCACAGAGGCTGAAAGCTTATAACTGCAGAGAATCAGAATTAAAGCCAAAGAACAGAAAGAAATCATCAACTAAAATATAATAAATTTTATAACAATCATCTGTATTTCTATTTATTTCTCCATTGGAGATTATATAAAATAAGTGGTCATAATTTCATCTCTGAAATTCTATCCTTGACTTAATCAGACTTTACTGGATTTAAAACTACATCATTCTGGGACACATTCTAACCAGCCACCTGCTTCACACCATGCAAATGGTTTCCTTATTTTTCAAAAATGGGAAAATTAAATTTCTCATAACAGCTAATTGGTTAGCTGCTTCTTCAGGACTATCAGAAGTTTTCTGGGGCACAATGGTCACAAACACGATGGAACCCAAACACAGTTGCAGATGTGATCATGGTCACTGGCATGTTCTGGTGGAAATCTTGGGGTCATCTTCACCTTTCTTCTCCTAGGCTCATTTTTCCATAAGTCTTGTTTTTTCTTTCCTCGAAATCTCTTTGTCCTCAGTATTCAATGCTACTGTTTTGGTTTCAGTCCCTATCACTTGGTGATGATATTACTGCTTCAGATTTTAAGCCGATCTGCATCTCTGCCCTTCTATCATACCTTAACTCATCCTAAAACACAACCCGAGTGGATTTCATCTCACTCAAGAACCTAAGTGTTCAATGCATACTTGCAGACTAAAGGAACAAAAAAAAATGTAATAGCTATTGGATTTCTAACCCAAGCCCTGGCTCCTCTGCCTTAGCTTTCAAGTGCCTCCCTGCTCTGGTCTCGCTCTTCTGCAGACGTCTCCCCAACTGCTGTGTGTGATCAGTGCTCACTCTCTCTCCTTTGCCTTTGCACATGTCCTCTGTGCAAAACTATGGATCCTTCTAGTGATATTCTAAGTTCTGTGCATGACAATCTCCCTCTCTTGTTCCGTTTCTTCTCCCACCCTCTTAGTTCTCCCATGGGACCTCCTCTATCACCTTGGCATCAAGGAGCACCTATAAGGTGACAATATACCAATTCTCCCTCCAGTCAGATTGCTCCTGAATTCCACATTGGTCTCCCCAATACCTGGCATGTATCTCCAAGAGCTCTCCCATAAAGATCTCAAAACTGACACATGCAAAACTCAACTCATCTTTTTACTTCTTGAACCAAGCAGTTAGAAACATGGGTGGTCATCCTTGACTCCCGACTTTCCCTAATCTTCCACATCCAATTGGTGTGAATTCAGCTTCGATCTCTTCTCTGGTATCAATCGACTCCTTTCTATCTCCACAACTATTGCAGATTCCCAACCTCATCATCTCTCACTGCGGCCAGTTTTCCTAGTTGATCGCTTTGAGCCCTAACTTCCAGTCCAGGAAACCATCCCTTTACACTGCTGCTTAACATTAAAATCAAATTGTATTTTAAATCAGGATAATTTGCAGAGGGTTTGTTTACAACAGGACTATTGATAATGGTATGAGTGAACTGCAGGGGAAGCATACTGGTAACCTGGGGATAGTCCAGAGAGGAAGATGTCACCACCAAAGGCCTGAAGGGACAATAGAAAAAACTACTTACTGGAAGGGGTAAGTTATGTAAATAAGGTCACCTTCAGAAGGGGAGATGAAGCTGTTCCCAGGTGTATTCGTCAAGGAAGAAAGCCAGGAGAATAAAGACCTTGACCTCACTCTTCTTGCCCATCTCCTGCTGGGACTATTTATCCATTGGCTGAAGTTAACTGAAAATCAAAGGGCACGAGAGTCTGCTAATTTAGCTAAGTTAGGTCAGCAGCAGGGTGGAGGAAGGAAAGAATGGATTGGGGATGTGTATTCTTTCAGTATCTGATTAAACGACTTGGCTGGCTCTGAACCTCCTATAAAGTTTAACTTCTTAATGAATACATGTCCCTCCAAGATCTGGCCGTTGCTTTCCTCTCATGATGCTAAAACTCATCTAGATGCACCCATGGTGAATTATACATCTTTTTGTACTGAACTCACTATCTGGAATACCTTTCCTCTATTCCCAGGTTGTCAATCTATTTATCCAAAATCAATTTACTCATCACCTACACTATAAGAAAACTTCATAGCTCCGTTATATAATTGGCCATACTCTTTTGTGATTTCATTATCTATCTATAGATTTTTCTCTAAGCATGTGTAATGTTTTATCATCCTTGTTTGTTTATATGTTTACCTTTGTACATTAAATAGTAAACAAATCTCTAAAGAAAGCAGAGGATGTGTCTGTCAATCACCTTTTTATTCCCAGTACCCAATACTGTGCACAGTAGGAAAATCAATGATGGCTGAGTGAAGGAATGAATTTAAGCATCAGCTCAAGGTCAACACCATCCATGAGGTTTCCCTGACAACCTGGACCCATGCCGATCTTCACTGACATTCATTACCAGGGTTTAATGTTTCCCTACTTATTTTACTTTTTTTTTTTTTTTAGTTAGGCCACAAGCAACCTGACAGCAGAAATTATGTCTTCTGTTTCTCTGACAACACAGTTTGAGTCCACACTAGGAATTTCATAAATGCTTGCTTTCAGGAGTAGGCAATTAAGATAGGAGAAATATATATATTTTTGGAGTCTCAAAATAAAATACTTCCATGACCAGATAAGTTGTGTAAATTGGTGAAATTGATTAAAATGGGGGGGGGGGGAAGATAGCTCTAACACCTGTTTATTTCCTGAGGCAGGGAATCTGGCTTTTATGTAAACATGTCCAATTTTTAATGTTTTAATTCTTGGCTCAAATTAAAAAATCTCATCTAACCCAGGAACTACTCTGCATTCGTAAGAGAGGAAGGCAGAGCTGTGGTTTGACCAAGGGCTTAGAGCACCACTGATCTAGGTGATCCTGTATGTGAGTGGGTGATCACTGGTCAGGAAATGACCAAAAAATTTAGGTGGGTAGTCCAGGCTCTTGCAGCACTTCATTCCCCCTTAACTTGAAACCTTAAGGAGGAGTGCTACGTTTATAGCTTTTAGCATGAACACTTTGAGCAGGCTCATTTAAGAGCTATACAGTTGACAGCTCTCTGCCTGGATGTGTCCTGAGTTCCTTTTACTTCTGGCCTGCCGCATATGTTCAATCTAAAGAACGGTAGTAAAGGATGGTAGGTCTGACCTGACTCTGAAAGCCAGAATATGTTAAATGCCAGTAAGGTCAAAGAATTAAGGAGAGACTCACATCTCAAATGACCAGCTTCTTAAGAAAGAGACGTGATCAGATGTGGAAAGACAAAATAGAAAAGAAAGAGGAGCCTGGGCATCTGGACCAGAGCCATGTCAGAGTAACCGCCACAGCCAGCCTGCTTTCACACACCCGGCAGCTCCCTCAGCCGTCCACGGGGGCGGGCAGGGATTATTGAGATGTAACCTATGAGGAAACTGAAGCCCCAGAGATTAAGTAACATGCCTTCGGTCAGTACAAATCCAGGATTGTAATTTATGTGTTCTGACCTCAACTCTATTATGCTGCTTCCCCAAACTGCCAATATGTCCCTCCTTAGGATGAGGTCAACAGGGTGAGGAGCTGGCTATGCCTTGTCTGTTAATGAAAATAACACACAAAAGTTAGTAGGAAGAAGGGTTATTTACTGTTTATATTTGCAACATAGTCTTCTCTGACAGAGTTTGAAGGGATGTTCAAACTGTTTCATTTAAGCTTCAGAGTGACCCTGGCAGCTGATTAAATGATAAAACATGTCTTCATTTAAGTGTGGCCTGGGGTGACCAAGACACGAAGGGTACACGGGGTCACCAAGATTTCCCCCGATTTGTGGAGTCAGAACCCAGCAGCTCTTCTTAATCTCGGGCATTGCAACGAGCAGCCAGGATGAAGCAGCTGCTTCTATTAAGGATCATTAAAAAAAAAAAAAAATCAAGGTCCTAATAAGTAAAAACGATTCTATTTGAGGTACCATCCCTTTTGAGAAGGAGAAAATGATCTATTCATCTACATAGAAAATTAAGAACAGCAGAAACCAGACTTTAGTTTTTATTTGTAGAATTTGAAGTCAGATATAAAAAGTGAAGAGAAAAAAAGGACTAGGAAATGGAGAGCAGGGAATAGAACATGAGGAAAAAGGGAGATAGGAAAAGACATTTAAAAAAAAAGAAAATGAGACACAGAAATAGACAGAAGAAAAGAACATTATACACAGTTAAATACAACTTTAACCCGGACAAAGGAAAGGAAGACCACACCAACGCAGGCGGGCAAACTGTGGTGTCACTGGCACCAACTGCCTAGGTAGGTTGTCCTTTTACAGCTACAGGCAAAAATAAAGGCCTACTGTACAGAATCAAAGTTGAGGTCCAGGAGTTTTCAATACAATGGTTCTTATGATATATGCTTTTCTTTCATGCCTTATGGAAACATTTAAAAAGGAAAAGAGAGCCAAACTGAATGTCCAAAGTGTGGGGAGGGTGAGGAAAACACGCACGGATTTGAGCATTCCACCATTATTTCTCTATTGAAACATGACCCCATTCTTGGCTTCTTATTTGCTCCCTTTTCCACAGCCTGACGGCGAACTCCCACACACCAGAGGAACCGTGGAGCAGAGACAATAATACAAGCAGCTGCTCAAGCTGTGGTTTTCATTAAGGGAAAAAAAGTGCCTTGATTATAAGGGATTTAGTTTTTAACCTTCGGGCCAACACTAAAGTGATTAAAACTCCATGTACAGAAACACAAATGGTTTCTTAAAAGTGTGATTAGAACATACTCAGCATTATCTATGGGGGCTGTTCAAATTCTAACACCCACCTTGGCTTAGTGCATGAACTTGGATATAGGAAAGCTAGCAAAAACCCAGTATACAAAACCTATTGTATAGGTCTTAAATTGCATTTCTGTAAAGGTCAGGGATATATATTCACCAAATTCCTTAGCAACAAAAATTGAGGCCATCAAACCATGAAAAGACATGGAGGAACCTTAAATGCATAATTCTAGTGGAAGAAGACAATCTGAAAAGGCTACATACTGTATGATTCCAACTGACATTCTGGAAAAGGCAAACCTATTAGAGACAATAACAAGATCAATTATTTTCAGGGATTAGCGGGAAGGGAGGGGTAAATTGATGGAACACAGAAGATTTTTAGAGCAGTGAAAATGCTCTGTATGATAATATAATGGTCAATACATACACTATACATTTGTCTGAACCCACAGAATGTACAATGCCAACACTGAACCCTAAAGTAAACTTTAGGTGCACTTTAGGTGATAATGATGTGTTAGTACAGGTTCATCAATTATAACAAATGGACCGCTGTGGTGGGGGTGTTGGCAATGGGGGAGGCTACGCATATGTTGGGGCCTGGTATACGAGGTATACGGGGAAATCTCTGTACCTTCCCCTCAGTTTTGCCATGGACCTAAAGTGGCTCTAAGGGGGAATAGTTAAGGGGGAATAGTTAAGGGGGAAAAAAGCAAGACAACACCCTGAAGGCTTGCATTTGATACAAGAGCAAGAGCTAAGGTATGACCCCCCCAGAGCCGGGCATTGTTCTGCTCTCATGGCTCAGTACAAGGGTTGTGGCTCTCCAACATGTACTCATTGGTTATCATTTTGCCTCCACATCCTCCCACAGCAGTTAAGTGCATAAACTTCTAGAGTTGAAATCCTGGCTCTCCTTCCTATTGTGCAACCTGGGTTAAGTCATAGTCACCGACACCTCCGCCTGTCTCCTATAATACAAGGGCAATAAACCAACACCAATTATTGGGATGATTAAACACACAGAAATAATTTCACACAATAGGTGGCACATGATAAAGAAGGGCTCAATGGACATCAGAGAAGCCAAAAGTGACAAAGTTATATTTGTCATGAATGAAAAGGAGTACAATCATGCTGTTATCCTGAATTTCTTACTGGTTAGGAGAAAAGTGTTAGCTACACCCTATTTAAACCCTATTTAAATCTGGAAAAACTCCTCCAGAAGAACAGCCATTCAAGAGTAGTATTCTAGATTTGACATAGTTAAAGAAGTGGCACATTTGATAGGGAGAAAAGAAGAGAGAAATGCAGAAAATGGGAGTTAGGTGGTCGGTACCCTGCCACCTGGTTGGAGACTCAGCTCTGGGAAGGACAGAGAATGGGAGACACGCGTTGTCTTTTCTATGACAGGCTGCCTGGTGAACCCTCTGCTCCAGGAAGAGCAGTCACAATGAAAATGTCTCAGGTTTAAAATATAATTACTCTAATACATTTGTGACCACAGTGGCTGTGGGCGAGAGTCCTAGGCTTATTTGGAATTAGTCAAAGCTGCAGTAAAAAGGAAACTCCAGTAAAATAAAAAGACCCTACATGACTGATGATAGGCCCTCGTTCTTGCGAAATCTTTTCTTTTTAGTAAGAAAACGGAGAAGCAATAGCCACGCTGCTGCCCTGAGACTGGAGGGTTCCATCTTTGCTGAAGTGTTTAATGAACGAGCAAGCTTTCAAACAGTAAATACATACACCTTTGTCCTCCACTCCTGAACCAGCCAGTGGTTTCTCCTCCAGCCCCCCACTAAAGCGCGACTCACTCTTCTTTTGTTTTCTTTAGTCTTTGCTGACAAAACGCCCCTGCTCTTGCTCCCTGCTTCCAATACTTCATTTTCATCCAAATGCCTCCACTTTTATTCACCACAGATCTAGCTTATTGAGCATTCTGTATTGCCTTTCAGGTTTTGTCCCTATTCCATGTTAAACAGGCTGTGGTGCAAGTGTAGGACTTTGCTCAGTAAAATATTCCATCCAACGAGGGCAGTTATGTAAACAGGGCCGCTCCTGGCAGGGAGGCCTGATGGGGTAAACAAGGCTGGAGAGAGAAAGTTCTCTTAGAGCGGAGTGACTTCGTCCGGGCACAGAGATACATTTCAAATAAAAATATTCTTGTGTCTAATGTCAGATCAGGCCTTTAATAAACCCAAATCCCTGGGGAAAATTTAAAAAGGACGATTAGGACCGAGTCAGCAACTCTGGTTTCTGAAACTGTACTAAGGGGACTTTTCATTTTCTGGTTTTACAATTTTAGTTCTTTAAAAATATAAACCAAAAACATTTAAAGTGCTAGGATTATTAAGAAGGATATTTCAAGAATCTACACAGTTGCTGAGTGGAAATTATGGCTAATAATCTGTCAAATAAATAAAACACATAATTATCAGAAAATGAGAGGATTGTACCCATGTCGATGTTTCATGTTGATACAGAGGTTTATCGCTGTCTTCATGAATATCTGGACCATGGGAAGAGTGGTGAAAATGCAGTATTTGCTTTGCAAACAAGAGCTTGTATAGAAAATTCACTAGACTACAGTGATGATAGCTTGCAATGCAGGAAACAGGTATCAGTGAAGACAAACAGGAATTGTATTAACTTAAACTGGATATCAGCTAATATGTGTGACAGAAAAAATAACTAGAAAGTTAAGGGGTTTTGTTTATAATTTAACTGTAAAAAATATAGTGGGACCTGATATTAAGTGTCTGAGCCCAAGTTCTTGGTATGAAATGCATAATGAGCTGGTCAAATATTTTTGTGTAAATATAAACACATCCTTATTTAGCATGATATTAGTTAGGTTTAATTTGCATTAGTAGGAAGTGATGCGAGTAGTGGACAGGAGCCCAGCGTATGAGCAGGCAGATTTGGGTTTCAGTAGTAGATACGCATGTAACCTTGGGAAGAGGACATCTCCCTGGTCTTCAGTTTCCTCACGTATAAAATGGGGATGGTGATACTACTTTATGGGACTTTTCCCAAGGATGAAATGAGACCACATATGTGTGATACTCAGCAAGGAGCCGTGTGCACTCAATTAATAATAAGACGATTAATATTTTTACTATCAGAATTCAATAACAGAATTAAAAACATGGGCCAAATTATTTTTTCCTCCTTATTCAATTAGTCAAAATAATAAAATAATTCAAATATTTATTTACTTACCACTCTGTTCAAGGCAGTGTGCAAAGTGCTAAATATATTTCAGATACTCAGAGATTACTGGCCAGAAAATACTTAGAAATATGTTTTTCTTTCTCTTTTATTTACATACAGATTAAAATTTTTCCAATGCCTACGCAATTTTTAAGATGTGAATGATTTAGCATGGTATGTTTAGTTTGCATGCCTTGTAAGTAATTCACAAATCGAATCACTAAAATATATAGTGGGACGGGGCCTGCATTATGATGGCTGATGTGGTTGACGCCCTGTAGGTAGAAGAGACAATGCCAGCAAAAAATATTTTCTTTCAGCAATTACCCTGTATTTCCATCTAGGGTCCCGCTGGATCTTTCCGAGGCTGGGGTAAGGGGGTGTTGACATTGTTTTCATGAATGTTATTCTTAGTAGTCACTGTGTGGTAGCTTATTCTTCTGGGCTTCTGAGTCATTTCAACTTATACAAACATTTTTTGTGGAATGAAGTTAGAGAGGGTTAGGGAAGTGGAAAAAATCTTTATATACTAAAGATAACTGGAAAAGACTAGTCTTTGGTGTTGGTAAAACTGACTCACTGTATGGAGAAAAACTGAAAATGAATGCTTATCTGATACCACCTACTGGTAGGGAAGGACTCCAAAAACTGAAACTATAAAGCAAAACAATGATCACATTAGAGTTAAAGATTTCTGTTCAATGAAGAGCACTGTGGGAAAAGTTGACAGACTGGCGATAGAACAGATGATGCTTGCAAAGCCTAAAACGATCAGAGTTTGATATCTGAACTAGTCGATGAAACCCTGCAAACCACCAATACAATAATGGGCCAAGAATTCCAACAGGCAATCTATTAATACTAAGGCTATCCTAAAGACTAGCAAGCACATGAAGAAGAGATGTTGAATAATGAAATGCATGAAAATCAAGAGCTATTACATCAGACCTAGTAGACCACAAGATTGTAAATCCCTGATGTGGGTAAAGCATCCTGGTGGCAGTGGTGGGAGCAAGGCTGGGCAGCCATTCTGGAGAGCAACCTGGCGCCATTCAGTCGAACTGACTCGACGTACTTCTAAGACCCAGCAACCCCACTCCTGGGTAGATGTCTCAAAGGAATGTTCGCACAGACCCTAAGGAGCAGTGCCGCTGCAGCATGATTTCTGTTCCCCATCCTTGGAGTCCACACAAACACACAGCAACAAGAATGAATTTTAAAACACAGTGGATCTTTAAAATAGTGCTGAATGAAAAAAAATACCCATGAGATTTAAAACACAATACAGTTTCTGTAAATTTAAAGTAGTTGCACATAAATTATTGCACTTTTGTAAAAACATATCCAAAAGAAAAAGGCACAATGAATTCACTCAAATGGTTGCATACGGGAGGGTAATGTACCATCAGGATCAACCAGAGTAAAATAAAATCTTCCCTCACACTTTTATTTCTAGCGAGCAGCCTCTATTACTGTATTTTTAATACTTACTTAATATGTCAGGAGGGAAAGAAAAGAAGGAAAGAGCGAACAAGGGGGAAAGGAAGGAGAAAAAGTTTTGAGTTTCTTACAGGCCAAACATTTGGTGTGATCAACAAATTAAAATATTCTTTTCTGAAACAACAGCCACCTCCCAGTGCTCTCTGTACAACACCGAGGCCCCGCAGAGAGACACCCCCACACAGCGACACCCTCCCCGTGAAGCAAGTAGGAAACATCTCTCAACCTAACCAAGTGCTTCCGCTCACAGAAACATTTGTTCCTTCTCCTTTTATTTTCTAATTTCCACCAAATTGATGTCATATAGAATTTTACCCTTTTTAATCCTATCACCATTCATTTTGGGGATAGCAAAAATATAATTATTTTAAGAACATTTACTCCCTGCATTTAAAAACCCCACAAATAATGGTTTTAGAGTTATAACCTTCCTGTGTTTGCATACTGAACACTGAACTTCTCAACTGGTTTAGAGGTTGTAAAGAACTGAACGTGGCTCTATGTAGACCAAGGATTCCTAAGCAGATCAAGATGAGATTACGCGTCATATGGAGGTAGGTGGAAATGGATTGGAACAGCTTCCAGGGTGTTCCCAAATGTACTTTAAACTGTTATATACAACACTGTGTAAAAATACGAATGTGGACAAAATAGTGAACTTACACTCTCAGTATGGAAGCAAAATATTAACATATGGAATATGAAATGAGAAAACAAGGCAAAACATTAAAATCTAAGGGAGGCATACCGTTGGTTCTCAAACCAGTGTGCATTCGCCCGAAGGGCTCGTTAGAGCGCAGACTGGGGCCCACCCCAGTCTCTGTTTCAGCAGGTGTGGAGGGGGTGCTGAGACTCCGAGTTTCTCACAAGTTCCCAGGGGATGCTGCTACTGCCAGTGCCCACCCTGAGAATGCCAACTCAGAGCTGGCGTAAACTAGAGGAGGAGAGAGAGAGATCACACAGGCATTGTTGGGACAGGGGAGAAACTGGGGCACTAGAGTAACCGTGAAGGTGACAATAAGGAGGTAATATGGAGGCAGAAGAATGAGGAGAAATAAAATGGAGGTGGTGAGAATACCTGAGCACAGGTTGAGCTGTGGGTGGGAATAACAAGCAGCAAGGACAGCCCAATGGGCTTGGTGACAGGTTCAGGAAGACAGGTGGGTGGACTCGATCTACTGCAATGTAGTGAGCAGAGGACTGACCTGAGCAGATGGCCACCTTGGACACCCTCCTGCCCACTGCACACTCACCTTATCCAGTTGCCACTCTGTACTTGCAACCCCTCAGGCACAAAGCTGGAAGACGGGACAGCTGAGAGTCCCCACCAGCAAGGGCTTTGGCCTGCCTGCCTGCCACACTTTTGTAACACTTACTATAATTCCTACTAAATAATAACTGCAAAATGAGTTGTACAACGTGTATTTTCCCCAGCCATAAGTGGGAGCTGAGGCTATATTTCTAGTGTGTTCTGCACAATACATACACACTGAACGAATGAGTGCTGGTGTGCAGGACCTCAGGTCCCGGCTGTCAGCGGTCAGAGAACAGTGACCTCTTCCTGCGTGCCTCGCTCTGCGGCTGTCTTAGAGAACTCAATGCCAAAGCACACTCGAAGCCATGCATTTCTCACCTGTGCCCCGGGCACAGCCAGTAGTGTGGCACCTAGGGGAGGCACCCGGAACCGATTCTCACTGCTCCAAAAAATAAGGGGAAAAGAGGGAGGAAAGGCACTCGAGTCCCCAGTGCACAAGGTCCCCAAGGGCATGGCCCTCTCAAGGCAGACTGGATAGGTATAATCCATTCACTCTTCCTATTCTAAAGCCTGTGGTGTCGTGACAAAAGGAAAGAGAAATGGCTGTTCCCACGTCTGGGTAGAGCATGGTTCCACCTATTTTTAGGCCACCTGAAAGGAAGCTGTGAGGACCAAATGGAATAAGCCTGGAAAAGCTTAGGGCAGTGCTTGCCAGTTAGTCCTACTAACTGCCTCTGAGCCCTTAACACCGGTCCTTCATCTGTGTGCTCCAGAGGCCTGCCTGAGCCCCTCCATGGGAACACTGGCCCGAAGGAGAAAGTATGCATGACCAACACGGCGGTCTAGGACATGGATTGAGATGACAATGACAGAAGTTGACAGAGCATTAGACGGATCCAGTTGGGGGGGTAAATATAAGTTTTTTTTAGAGTTGAGGCTGAGATGATAAAGTGGAAGTGTATTCAGTAGGCAGACAGAAACAAGAGAAGTCGGGATTAAAGAGTCAAACCTGTTGGAGGTGACAGAGGAAGCTGTGAGGGTTAGGTTTTCTATGAAGATGGAGAGAGGGTGACAGGTAGAGGTCAACACAGTACAGAATGAACCACAGAAAACAAAGAAAAAATCTAGAAAAAGAGGGAAGGCAGGAGAGTGGACCATCAGGGAGAATGGCAAGAAGAGTTTCAAGGACAGTTCCCACTAGCGTCTGGTGTTACAGAGTCCAGGAGCAGAAATGGGAAGACCACGGCTCTGACCATCAGACAACACGCTGCCTTCAAGATCCGGGTTTCAAGTGGGGAGGGCCAGCTGGGAAGACCAAGGCCCCTCCAGGCACTACTGGGGCCAGTTCTTCAAGTCAGAATTTCAAGAATTCTTGAGTCACTTACGTGGCTTTGTAAGCTCAGTACATAAACTCCAATAGAGTGGAAATCTAGTCTACCCTTTTACACTCAAGAGCCCCCAGAACTCCAAGTCTGTATGATTTCCCACGAAGAGGCAGCTGGCTGATGGAGAGAGATCTCATTCTCTGCATCATTACCTGCTCCAAACATTCCTCCTGAGCTAACAATGACACTTAACCCGGTGCTGATTGATTTATGTGCTTATCTGTTTAATTTTGGAAATTAGCTCTAGGTGTCCACTACTGGTGTCAGTAATGAGGAGGCTGGGGGCAGGGTGACTAGTCTGCAGCAAAGACTCAGATCTCCGTGCAGGCTCGTGTGTGATCTGGGGAGAGAAGAGCGAAGGGTATTTCTGTCCCATCTAACTGTGAAAGCCACAGCCACGCAGGCCAGCCCCTGCCACGCTCGGGAGGATGACTCAGGGCAGGATTCACCAGGGATGGCAGGACCACACTGTGCGCTGAGCAGTTAAGAACATTGTGAAACTGCAGTTAGAAAGAAGCAGGTGTGAGAGAGGGAGAAAGAACGAAAACCCACACAAACTGTAACTGAGCCAAACACTTCAATTCCCAACCTAATTTAGCCCCTTTCCCATCAGGAAAAAAAATCTCTAAGCGAAGGCTTTACTGAAGGCTTAGTCAACCCAAGCCCGAGGGGTGCAAATTTCCAAGCGGGCTCCGATGAGTGATGAGAAAGCCTGGCAGTATATTTAGACTCCACTGTTGGAAGAGCTTTGAGACGGTGACACCCTGAGATGTCAGAATTGTTGTTTTTGTGGAAATATAGTTTGCTGCTGAGTTCTTATTTACCAAAACTTCCCACTTTAAAGGAAAAATAAATAGAAAAGTGCGACTACTCTGAAACAGTTACACATTGATTGGAGTGAGGATGGAGAAGTGACAGCAAGGATGGTCTCCATACTCTCTCTTCTGGCCCCGTTCGCACGTGCAGAGGAAAGCTCTGACTGTAGGTGGCAGGGGGCCGATCCCCAGAGTAGGATTCACGTGAGACGAGGGAAGTAAAGCGGGGAGGAGACTGACAACAGATGGCATCGTGTCAAAGGGCATGGGCTGTCCTGACATGGCTTTATACACATACCTGTTAAATATTTTTGCTGGGTTTAGATCTCTTATCAATGTAGTTTGACAAAAACTAAGGTTACCCTCATCTTGTCTTCATCCTTTATAACATCTCTCTTAAGCAAAACAGGCAAATAATGACCAATTAGATGATCATTTCTCTGCCCTTTCTCCATGAAAATCCTATAATTCTTCCAATTTCCATCCTCCTGGTAGAAGTGGGAAATAATTTGGGGGCGGAGATGTGCAGGAACTATAGAGTTGACAGAAATGTCAGCGGTACCTGCAGCAGAAAGGGGTGGCTGATATCATTCTCTCCTTGTCAGCTAATGCCTGTCCCCCCAGACTCAGGAGTTTTTAGGGGCTCTATTTCTACCCATTCCTTCCTTCCTCCCCGAATACAGCCACCCGCTCCCACTGCCAGTTTTCAAATTGGCACAATGATTAATGACCCAGGCAAGAACTTAATTTCCTGTCCAGTAGTACAAGGGTGATTTCCAATAAAAGAACTCACTCAAGACAACTATTTCCTCTCCACAGCTTCTAATCTTTTATTCAATTGTGGGCATTCTTCCTTCTCAGTGTGAAAGCAGAATCAAGTTTTGAACTTCCATTTGGTGAATATTCCAAAGAATCAGAGAATGCTACAGTGGGAAGGGACCTTAAAGGCAATGTAATTCGACCTCCTCTTTTCTTGTAATTCAAACAGGGCTTAAGGTGAAGGGTTTGACTCACACTGTCCAGTGTGTGTGCTGGTCAAGTTGCATGGGAGGAGTGGATGACTACCATTAAAGCACACAGCTTGGGTCCTCACTGGTCTCATTATGAAGTTACCTTTAATGAGACAGTCTACTTCAAATTGGGAACTAATCACCATGGGAGAGTATTTCTGCAATTATGGGCTCAGGGAAAACATAACCAAAACAAGTGTCAGTGAAACCCTTCAGATACAGCAGCACCATTACCATGTTCCATTACTTCAGGACTTTTAAATACCCACTGAAGACGCGTTGAGTTGTCCCAAAGAAACTGCAGGTGTCCATCTCTTATATTTGCTTCTCAGAAATTCTTCATTGATAACTCCACTGCTTTCTGCGAAATTAATTCTGAAAAGCAGAGGTTCCTCAACAATATGCCAATGACTGCGTAATGCAGGACCTTCTTTAGATGCACAATTTCCGGTAGAGAATTCCAGTTACAATTCAGGAAATGCTTCTGGGTTGCTGCCTAAATTATCTGAAATTCACGAGTGAGGGTGTGCAAACAGTGAGAAACAGGCTGGGCTGAGGGGCTGAGGGAGGGGGCAGAGTGACCAGGTAGCAGGAGGGCGTGCCGTCAGCAGTGAACTTGGATGCTGGTAGAAAGGGTTATGGACATGAAGCTAAAAGACCCTGGTGGCCGTTTGGTGCCACGGATTAGCTCCATGCGCTTCCCCAAGTATTGTATTTTTTTCTGAGGCTCAGTTATCTTATTTGTAAAGAAGCAATAATGAAGGTCTACTGAAATGTTGTAAAAATCATGTTAAATAATATGTATGAAAGAGCCAACCACAGCACTTAACAAATACTGGTGCTCCGTAAATGGCTGTTGAATTGAAATCTCTTAATCGCTTCCTGTTAATGCATTCTTCTTCGTTGAAATACCTCAACTGCCATAAAAAAAATACAAATACAGGGTTTTACAGCATTTCATTATTAAAGTTAGTATCTAGCAATGATAGGATCCAAAAAAATTGCATTGGCTCTGACTGATTCCCTATTCATATGTTCTAATGAAAATAAAATGTGGACCATAACCACAGAATTTAATGTTATCAATCTGAACATTGTAATAAGGCAAAGCTTGAAAAGTAGAAAAAGTATGGGCTTCAGAGCAGATGAGCTCCACAGTACCAGTGGCAAGAACTTGTATAGATTACCTTGCCTGAAACTCACCTTCCTCATCTATAAAATGAGAACCATGCCCAAGACTTCACAGTTTAAGGATCAAATAATATTTGCAGATGGGCATAACACAGCCAACTAGAATAATCGCTGTTTCAAAGTAGGCGACTGAAAGTAGTAACTGCTAAAAATGTGGGGTCCAGGGTTCTTTAGGTGAGTACCATTCCTGTTTCCACTTACTTTATGAAATAGTTATGACACAAGCTCTTCCGCCTACTGCACAGACATGTTAGGAAAATCCAATGAGCTAATCTAGGGAGAAGTTCAAAACTGTAAAATATTAGGTATCTCCACATTCAAGGCAAACATGTATTTTGATATTGTCTTGGGGAAATCAATCCCTGGAAACCACAAATTTCATTTTTAATGACCTGGTTTTAGCTCCAAAGAGTTCAAGAAGGAGCCAGAATTGGGAATAACAAAGCCATATGCAGTTTCATTTGTGCAAAACCAAAGCGAACTTTGGCTACAAACTTCTGTGGCCCTGTGTGCTACCATTCAGCTTACCCACTTAAGGGCGAGATTGTTGCCCAAAGCCCGTTGCTTCCCATCCACATTAGTCATAGGAAAGAAGGACAAGCTTCCCTTTCATGAACTTTGAGACCTAGATGATCTAAGGTAGAGTGTTACATTTTCAAAACTAAAATCTTTACCACACTTAATATGATAATAAGTAGGGATCTGAACCTTCGAAATGGCCAAAAACTAGACAGCCAGAAGATATTTCCAAGGGCTATAGAATGTCTTACAGGATATTATTTTCAACTGAAAACTCAATTTGTGCTCCAAGCTTCCCCAGCCTAAAATTAGTGGGTGGTTTACTCAATCATTAGCCAGTCTGCCACTCGTAAGTTGGACGGCACTTCTACCCTAGCTGGCTCTCTTAGAGACAGTATTTTGAACTTCCTTGGTTGAATGCAAAACACATTAGCTAACTAACCAAATAAACTGGAAGGAGGCATAACAGAAGAACCAAACCTGGCAGACTCGATGACTGTGAAAACACTTCAATGCTACGGGGCAGTGGGGAGGGTGACCCAGAGAGAGGGAAGGAGGTGGTTTCTTTAAAGTTTAAATACTTATTTGTCCACAAATAAAGTCACCAGAAATGCATAACTAGAAAGGAATGAACTGAAATCCTCAATTCCTCTAACTTGAAATACCCACAACCCAGAGGGATCAAGTAAGGCATATAATCTGGTAAATTTTTAAATTACTCTTATCCTGAATTCACATAGGAGTTCTACCATAAATACCCATATACATTTTCATATGAATTCATGTTCTCTTCCCCCTTCCTTCTCCTTTAGAAACAAGGTATTTGGGGGAGGGAGGGAGAGGAAAGGCACAATTTAAAGTGAGAAGACCTAGCTTCAACCCAGCCACTTAACAGCCATCAGTGGAGCCTGAGGTTGCCCGCCTCAGTTTCCTCATCTGCAAAACAGAAAAAGCAGCATGAAATGCCCATTTCTGTGTGTGAATGCACACACTTTGCTTCTGAAAGGCAATGCAAACTGCAGAACAAAACGAGGAAACCGTGGTGCTCACACACCTCTAAAACCACAGTGAAGCTCCTGAACTAGGGGAAGGAATGAAGGCCTCTGGTTCCTAAGTCTCTCAGAATTGTGACTGTTTTGGGCCTTTTGCACTGAAGCTCCAGATGATCAGACTAAACCCTGACCTCCTCACAGAGGCCCTCTTCCACAGACCTGTCGCACTGTAGGACTGTCCTGGAGCAGGTGCACGGCATGGACAAGGCTCACCCACGGTACCCAGACAGTTGGTTGAACATCACTCTAGATGTTCTCGAGGAGGTATTTTGGGGGATGGGATTAACATTTAAGTTAGTACACTTTGAGTAAAGCAGATTCCGCTCCATAATGTGGGTGGCCTCATCCAATCACTTGAAGACCTTAAGAAAAAGAGATTCCCTGAGGAAGGCGGGGAGGGTTTCTGCCAACAGATTGCCTTTGGGCTGGAACTGCAACTAACTTCCCTGGGACTCCAGCCTGCAGACTGGACCTGACAGCCTCAGCCACTGCATGAACCAGTTCCTTGCAACACTCAGTCAATCTCTCGATTTCCCCCTCCCACTCCCTCTACATTATATGCATACATCCTATGAGGAACCTTGACTAATACAGTTTGCTTCATCCTTCTTAATTTTCTGTAACAATAAACCATGAAAATTTCCTTCATACTGTCCTTTGCTTTCATAGCAATTGTTGATATAACTGCTGGTCCTGTGGCCTACGGATGAGTAGCTGAAGCAGCATTCCTACTGTGATTCCTGCCTACCCACTACATGAAAACACCGTCCTACTTCTGTAGGGAGATCTCTGAAGGCAGAGATGACATTTCTGTATAGACGGCTTCTTTGCAGGCCAATAAGAAAAACTTTTGAAATAAAAAAAAAAAAAAGTGCCTGGGAGCTATCTCTTGGGGGCAAATAAAACATAAAATATGTGTAGCCCAAACTTGTATTTTCTAAGCTACACATTTGGTTTAGGCAAAACAGGCAGAGAGACTGGATTCTCTGTGGATTGAAAGTTTCTTTGTAGGAGATGATGGGCTCGGGCTGGGCCCACGAGAAGGGCTGCTGCCTGGAACACCTACCCACACCTTCAGCGTCCACCTTGTACAGACTCGTGTCTCCTAAAACTCTCTCTCGAGCCAAGTTCGCTTTAAGATTCCAATGGACAATTCCCCGAGGATAGGTCATAGGCACTTAACAGATACAAATCTCATTTCATTGTATTTCTCTCTAAACCTGATCTTTACCGTTTCTCATATTCCCAAATGAAAGTCACAGTCACAAAGTAGTACAAACCAGGAACCCAGAAGTCATCTTCATCATCACCCCATGGCTCCACATCTACTCTGGCACTTGGTATTATTACTTCTTCCATCCCCACATTTCTGAGTATTTGTCTGCTCCGTCTGCCCCTTCCCTGTTGCCTAAGTTCTGGCCTCACCAATGTTCGTCTCTGTACTGAAGAGCCGTCTGGCTCTGCACACTCATCCACCCACCACACTGGGGCTGGAGTGACTGCTCTAAAATGCAACCTAATCCTATAATTATGGTCCTGGCTAAAATCCTTCACCAGCTTCTGAAAGCTGTCAAGATTCCACTCAAAGTCCTTGTCAGAAATGGCAGTATCCTTCAAAATGCAGCACCGCCCCACCCCTCCAATGTCACTTCTGCCAGGTCCTCACAGAGCCCACAGTCCCCTCCACGCTGACCTGCACTCCTGCTTTCTGCGGAATACCCTTTTCCTTCTCAGTCGGGTGAGCTGCTGCGCTAGGCACTGGGATGGGATGGGAGGGACGTAGACATCTTGGCCTCTTAGAAGTTCTCCTCAAGTGATAGGGGGTGGACAGCCTGTCAGTTATTAAACTATCACTCAAAGCAATGATTACTCACAACTTGAAAAGTGTTGGAAAGAAACATTGCTGAGTCAGGGGGATCTGACCTTGTCTAAGGGCCGGGCTCTCGAGGAAGTCACTTGGACCTGAGACCAGAAAGATGAGCAGAAGTCAGGCTGCAGGAAACGAGTAGACTGGGGTGACTGGGGTACAGAGGAGCAGTGGGGAAAAAGGCAGCGTGAGATGAAGTTACCAAAAGGCAGGGGCCTGTCACAGAGAGAGACTTCCAGGCAGCGATAAGCATTTCCCTTGGATAGCCGTGAACCTCTCTGCTCTTCTTCACTTTGAAACTTCCAAATGCATTGCAAAGACAAAACAAGTTTATTGTAATTCAACAATAGAGGAAAAAAATAACAGGAGGGAAATAGCAGCAAATACACAGTACTAGGTACCAAGCACGTTTCAAGTGTTTTCACATCATTATTATCATTATTGAGGTATAAAAAGATTAGGTTTAAGTAAACTGCCCAAACGCTATATAGCAGGCAAGTGAACACTGGATGCGGATCCAAGTAGTCTAGTCTTAGAGCTCAGCTCTTAGCCATCATGCTACGGCCACCAAATGGCTCCACCTCCAATCCCACTCCCTTAAGGACTGATGTAAAGTGCTTCATACACCCTTGAATATGGTTCTCTGAGCTCAAATACATAAAAACAACTAAACCAAAGAAAACTGAAACACTGGTATTTTTTTTCCCTGCAAAGAAAGGAATTTTGATATTTCTCTGAAGAGCAACTGGAAGCCACTTGAGCTTGTTTCTTAAACATGGAAGTAACGGGATCAGATTTGTGTTTTAAGTGGCTTCCAAATGGCGAATGGGGTGGAGTGGAGAAGGGGCAGGCGGGCGTGAGAAGCAACTTGTTAGGACCTGCTCAGAGGACCCTACTATGATCCTCTGAGTGTGTTGTTGCATATTGCAGGATTTCCTTCTTTCTAAGGTTGAGTAATATTTTATTATATATATGTGTGCATATGCATACACACACATATATAAAATCCACTACTTTCTCTATTTACCTGTTGATGAACAGTGAGGCTGTGTCCACATCTTGCACATTGTAGTACTTCGATGACCACTGAAGTGCTAGCATCTCTTCGAGACCCTGATTTGAATTCTTTAGGGTCTCAGAATACCCAGAAGTGAGATTGCTGGGTCATTTGGTAGTTCTATTTTTAAATTTTTGAGGAACCTCCGTGCTGTTTTTCATAGTGGATGCACCATGCTGCATTCCCACCAACAGCATATGCGGTTCCAATTTCTCCACATCCTCCCTGACATGTGTCTATTGTTTTTTGTTTGTTTGTTTTTGGTAACAGTCATCCTAACAGGTTTGAGGTGATTTCTCATTGTGGTTTTGATTTGCATCTTTCTGACAATGAGTGATAGAGTGTATTTTCATATATGTTTTGCACATTTGTATCTCTTCTTTGGAGAAATGATTAATTCAAGTTGAGTCTGTAGCCCATTTTTTAAACGTGGTTGTTTTTTGGGGGGGGTTGTAGGAGTTCTTTATATATTTTGGGAATTAACTCCTCATCTGATACATGAGTTGCAAATAGTTTTTATATTCTGTAGGTTGCCTTTCCACTCTGTTGATGGTGCCCTTTGCTGTGCAGAAACTTTTTAACTGGATGAAGCCCCACTCGTCTATTTTTGCCTTTGTTGTTTGTGCTTTTGGTGTCACATCCACCAGATCATTGCCAAGACCAACGTTCAGGAGTTCTTCCTCCATGTTTTCTTCTAGGACTTTTACAGTTTCCGGTCATGAGTTTGGTTTTAGTATCTAGTTTTCCCAGCACTATTTGGTGAAGAGACTATCCTTTCCTTATCATGTATTCTAGGCTCCCCTGTCAAAGATCAATTAATTGTATATGCGTGAGTTTATTTCTGGGCTCTCTATTCTGTTCCATTGATCTATATATCTTTCTTTATGCCAGTACCATAAGTTTTAATTACTGTAGCTTTGCAGTATATTTTGAAATCAGAGCATACAATGCCTCAAGCATTGTTCTTTCTTCTCCAGATTGATTTGGCTTTTCATGGTCCTTTGTGGTTCCATATGAATTTTAGAATTTTTCACAGGAGCACTGTTAAACCAAGCTATTAAAGGAAAACCAAACCAAAGCCAAATCTGTACTTCATACAACTAATCTGTTACAGATTATTATATATTTTATTATAACATACTACTGTTTGCCTAACATGTGTTTACATCATCTTCATACAGAAACAGTGGCTGCCATCTTTGGCGCTGTCTAGATCCATCTCAGCAGTTAGATGTATATCCAGGTGTCCGCAAGCCACCCACTTCCTGGCAGCCTGCTGCGGGCCACAGTCAAGGATATTCACAGACACCTCCCACTCCCAGCTCTTCTGCCCAATGCCTAAATACACAGGGCTGCTGCCTGGTGCCCACGCATCTCAAGCACTGAGCAGGGGGTGTTCCCAGTCACACCCCAGGCACACGGCAGTCTCTGGATTTTCCCTCTCTGTTTCTGCCAAGGCTCAGATCTCCAGGGGCCTGTGCGCATCCTGCTCTGGTCTTCTCACATCCTACCCTGGAGGAAGTCTTGGAAATGCCCAGCTTGGTAAATGATATTAATATCACCTCTGTATTATATCTGCACAACTGTGTTGCTTCCCCTGTCCCACCTCCAGACCCCATCTGTCAGACTGTTTCTTTTGAATTTGATCTTTTTTTGGACTCAGATATCCAACTGGACTTAGATTGGCTATATTCTTGTTGAAACCTGGGCCTGCACTGCTGGCTTCCTCACAGGAATTATCAATGGCTATATCTAATCATGCCAAATGGGAGAAAAGGAACAGCTCACTGTGCTGGGTGAACAGCAATTTACTATACCTAGAAATGCCTAATTATTTAATTATTTGTTTTGGAAATCAAATTATATGGGTAAAAACTAAGCTTAAGAATTTCTGATATAAAAACCATTTTCAAAACAAAACACTGCCTGCTGAAAAAACACATGCGTATACTTACACGTAAATTTGTAGCAATGAAGTGACAGCTCAGAGAACTAGCAAATATAATAACATAGTCTATAATGTATAAGCAAACAAGAAAAGTAAAAGGTGGGAGCAAATCATACAGACACACACACACACACACACACACACACACACACACACACACACACAGAATACAGTCAACTCTCTATCATCCCGGGAAAGATTAACAAAGATGAGTGATAAAATCTGGGCATTTGTGAAAAGGCTAAAACGACTGCGAGTGAGTGAAGCGTCTGCCCAGGAGACCCCTGTTAGGAACCCAGCATTACTGCCATGGGCGGGAGGTCTTCTCCAGCAACCGCGCTTCATCTAATGCAGCTGCTGAACTCTGAACCACCACTAAAATCTGGCAATTAAAAAAAATTGATTGTTACAAATATCATCTAATGATAAATTCAGTAGAACAAAAATGTTATATGGAAAAAGATAAAGGATAAATTAATTCCATTTCAATCTATACTGAGTTCTGTGAGTGGACTAAAAAAATAGGAGAGCCTTTAGGAAGTCTTCTCCCTACAACCTTGCTAAGGCACTGCTACATCGGTTAAACGTGCAATGAGCACAGGACATGGCGGTTTCTGGTTTAAATTTACTGAAACAAGCCTATGCTTACTTGACTCTCAGGATGAACAGTAACAGGTGAATTTCTGGCTGGGATTCACACTGCCAACTTAGTGACGATGACACTGGGAGAATTGCCTTGGGTCTGGGAACCAGGAGGTGACGGCATCACTGACCCAGCAGTCAGAGGGAGGGTCCAGCCAGCTGAAAGCAGATCACCTGTGGGGAAGTGGTTAATCCTCTCCGTGGTCTAAACACTGCACGTGCTTCCCGTCGATATTAAGTCTACTTCATACTACACTCTGGGCTGGTTTTACTTTAATTCTGACTCGGGTTACAGTTTGACAGTCCCCACGTAAATTGCCATGTTTATTAAAAGCTGACTACAATGTTGGAATCAACATATTACTTAATGTAAACATAACTGAAAAAGTCAAGAAAGTACAGAATTTCAAATGTAACAATTTAGGGGAACCCTCACACAAAATAAAATTATTGACTTAACTGGCCTGGATCTCCCCATGCAAACGGACCATCCTTTTATGATAGAGAATTCTTTCAGGTAGTCTACAAATGTTTCATTAATATAATGCAAATCCTCTCATAAAGAGATAGATATTGACAGAGGTAATCCGCTACCTGAGAACCGTGTCCAAGCCCTGCCTGATGGATCCTTTGTTTCAGACCACATATAAAACTAAATTCTAACACAATAAAAGGATCTAGGCTCTCTTAGGGTGGCAGAGCAAGTGGTTTATGGTTCTGCTAATTTTTCTAGTGCATTAATATTATGGAAATCAGAAAACTGATCAACTTTTACTCCTGCTTGTGTTTCAGATGTTGAGAAGTGAAATCAGTGGTTTTGAAGAACTTAATAGCAGCTGACTGAAGAACTTTTTACAAGTTTCTCAAAACACAGACTTAACATTAGCAGAATGCTGAACTTGAGGGGACAAAAAGCCTTGCACAAGGCAGTGGATCTGAAAAGACCTTCTCACAAAAGGGAAGGAGGTTGTGATCAGGGTTAAAGAGAAGAGAGGAGACACGGTGTCCACACCAGCTCAGTTCAATTCAGTCTCCGTCTCAGCTTTGTTTATACCCCGTTTCTGTCTGGAAATGGAATTTGGAGAGGTCTGAATATAAACCTGCTCTACGAGATCCAAGTTTGAGGCCTTAATTTGTGGAAATACACATACATTGTGTCTCCAACTCCAAGCCATGTGCAAACAGCAATAAAAAAAAGTGCTTTTTAAGACAGTTAAAGATAAATAAAATAGTTGCGAGAATAAAAGATTAAAGTTGAGTAACAAGGACATTAAACACACCAACCAAACACAATGAACTCGGGTCTCTGTAAAGCATCATCCTGTAGCCCAGGGAGGGGCCCCTGTCCCTGCTTAGCGAGGGTCCCTCGGTGCTCCAGTGGGTGCTGGCGAACAAAAGAAACAAGAGGGAGCTCATGCTGAAAATAAGCAGGTGCGAAATATTAAATGGAACCAAACTTTGAAAAACAACCTTTTCAAAGGTGAACTGAGAGAACTGGATTAAATAGATAGTAGACAGTGAGTTTGGGTCAATTTGGGAAGACTTCTTGAGAAAGAATCTTCCCCTATAGGCAGTGTTGCAGGATGCACAAAACCATCAAAGAACAACTACCTTAACTCAAAATTACAGAAAAAGCCCCAATCAATGTCAATTAAAAATATGTATTATGTGCAACGTAAAGAAGTAGGAAAAGGGTGCTTATAAGCACAACAGGGTTTGTACGACAGCTCTCGTCCACCACAGATAGGCAACAGCAATATTTAAGATTATAACAAAATGTGTGGCTTACTAGACACCTATCGCGGCTATCCTTTCATGCCAGGTAATGACCTCATTTGTTTGAGGACCTCTGTGGTATTCCATTCCATACATACACCTTAAGCAATCCACCGATTTTGATCCGTCACTTTCAGGAATTCCTTTTGGGAAGGCAGGATCCAGAAGTCCGCCACGGCTGAACTTCAGGTCCCTTTCTAGCTCTGCAAATGCACTCTTGAAATTCTACAGACTGACGAGGAGTTCTAAGACAACATGGGAATGAAGCATGGGTTGAGGACTCCTGATTTGAAAGCTATTTTTGGAATCTGGAATCTTTTCTTGAAATAGAGATTTAAAAACCTCTGTATTCAAAGTAGATTTTAATTTGCCCAGTTCAAACTTGTTTTAAAACTTTTGTAAAAAAACACAAAGGAGTACTCTAGAAATTATCAAAAGGAGTACTCTAGAAATTATATATCACACCACTCAAAGAAAAGAAAGGGCAGAGGGCCCAGTTGTGCCTATGATTAACAATATCCCTCTTAGTTTTGGCTAGAATCTGTCTCAAGAAGTTCTATTATTTTGAGTGAATTAAAATTTGGTGATTAAAGAAAATTACTTATACTTCACATTATCATAAGAGAAATGAAAAGTAGGCAATATCCACCATCAGCTTAGAAAGTCAGCCAGAGCTCAATTTAAAAATTAATGTAAAGAATCCCTTTTTTCTACATTGCAAGTATATAATTTACCAACTGAAATTTGAGGAGATACTAAAAAATCAAATATATTTAAGGCATAAATAACTATTAACTGGCATTTTATTTTTTAGGTTAATTAGGTCATTAATGTACATTTAAGAAATCCATGCAAACACACTCCTATCTGGTTTGTATTTACAGAGAATTCTGTCTGAGGACAAACATATTTTTCAAAATTTATCATGTTTAGTCCAATTTTTCTAACATGTGGTCAAACTGTCCAGAATTATTTCAATTATCTATGCTTTTACCTATAAACTTTTGGACTATTTGTTCTTCAAAGATCATCAGAATAAAAGTTGTACACATTGCTTTGGATTACATGGGAATAACTAGCTCTAAAGTAGCAGATACAAAATAGAACAGGGTTTATTTTAAAACTTTATCTGTAAGTCTATAAAATTGAGCTTAAATATATTTTTAAATATTAGAAAGACTGAACTGTTCATGGACCTCATAACTTCTCCATAAATGAGAAATCCATTAAATTTACCAGGATGGGAATATATGAAGTTAAAATACCCTCTTCAACTGTAACTATGTTTCTAAATAATCTTTAAAAACTTGCCTATATGGCCCTGCCTGGTGTAGCTCAACAGATTGAGCGTGGGCCTGTGAACCAAGGGATCGAGGTTCGATTCCCACTCAGGGCACATGCCTGGGTTGCAGGCCAGTTCCCAGCAGGGATGCAAGAGAGGCAACCCCACAATGATATTTGTTTCCTTCTCTCCTTCCCTTCACCTCTAAAGATAAATAAATAAAATTAAAAAAACTTGCCTATATCTTTATTGCCCATAGTCTGAAGTAATTTATTAAATAAAACATGTATTAAGGACACATGGACAAAACCAAAGGGGGGCAGGATCAAGGGGTGGGAAGTTGGGGGTGGCTTGGGTTGGGGATGGGGTGGGGGAAAATGCAGACAACTGTACTTGGGCAACAATAAAAAATACATAAAAAAAAGAAATAATTAGAAATCATTATGTACAGCACAGTGGTTTCCAAGAACTAAGTAGTACTGTGAGATATGTGAGAATTCTGTACATTATATAACATCTCCTACAAATAAGTATTTTTTCCCCACAAATAGGTAGATGCCACTGTTATTGGTAACAACCTAAAATTCAATAAAACTACATTACAATGAACATATTATAACATAGATATAAAATAAAATGAGTATGTGTTGAATTAGGGAATACTAAATTAATAAAATTTTGATTTATTAGACTAACAAATCTTACTGATTTCATCACCTGATAAACTTTTGGTCATTCTATATTTCCTTAATTGACAAATACAAATCGTATCAGGTGGGCTTTTAAATTGTTACACTGTTTAAAATGGATCCTTCATTTTGAAAAGGTAGCGTAAAGTAATGAAAACAAGGCATGCTTTTTAAAACCAATCCTAAAACTTCAATGAGCTCTACAAGGACATTTGCCTGAGTCCAGGGAATGTGGAGCACAGCATGAGAAATCTGAGCATTCTTGGTAAACTGACGTCATCATGGCAGCTTTGGCAGGGCTCCAAGTGTCTGAGGCAGACCGAGTCTTGTTTATGAAGTGGGGGAAAGAAACTTGGGCTTGCTGATTTACACCTTGGCAACACGTAGAGATAGTTAGAAGAAAGGGAACACTTCTTGTGTATAGTAACTGACAAGTTTCAGGGAAGAAATAGGGAGAGGAGGAGAAAAAGCTATTTGAAAAGTTAAAAACTGCCCCCTTCCTTTCAGAATGAGTCATTCGGAGTCTCTCTTCTCTCTAAATATACATACACATGGAGACATTAAAAAAGTCTATTTATGAAAGTCATATAACCACTTTACAGTTTGGAAAGTAAGAAATAAAATACCCTATAACAGCTCAACCTCAATAGAACTACTATTATAATATACTGATTAGGTGTTTTTGGTGATATTAGTATATTCCCGCCCCAATTCCTTTAAAAATAGAGTCAGGGTCTTTTAACATATTAAATATGGACCTAAAGATTTAAATTAGATATAAGGAAGGATAAACATTTCTATTCAAACTTGTGGATGTCAGTATTTCCAACTATACAAGTGGTCCAGCTAATACTTATTCAAACTAAAGACTCTGTTTCTGTAAGAAATTTGAAGACAGTTTTGAAATGCAGTTTCAAAAACAGCTTTACATGTCAGGTCAACTTATAGGTTATGGATCACTTTTTAAAGTTCATATTTGGATGTTTGTCCTTCATTATTTAGCAAGCTATAAATGGTGGAGTTTTCATTTCTACTTTATGTAGTAAAAAGATTATGTGAGTTATAAAAACATCGAAGTTCATAATGTAAAAACAAACTGAGTGATGGCCTTCTGGTTTCAAAATACACATAAAACCAACTGGTCAAGGTTTTACATTTCTGTTCCACATTAAGTTTTATGGCATATCAGGAATGTAAAGCATGATGTTTTAATAAAATTGCCATTTATTAGGTAAGTTTCTACTTTTTCATAAATGTACTATGTTTTTGAATGATGTGCTTACTTTTAACTGGAAAGAGAGCAAACATTAGTAAAATAGTTTGTGAGAAAGTTGACACAAACATTTATCTGGGGACATGTATCTTAAATTAATTCCTTGGTCCTTTGGTTAAACTTCTGGTACTTCTGTCTTTTCAGCTGTTAATTTTTATGATTCACTGTTGCATTTCCTTACATCATTAAAAAATGTTTCAAGTAATCAACAATGCTATTTCAGTGTAAGCAGAAAGTAGTTTTCAGTCAACTGCACTAAACCAGAAAGGAATACCCATGTACCACATGAGATGCATCTGAGTGCCTTAATCACATATGCTTTTAAATCACAATTATGCATTTATTTACTTTCTTGGCTCTCTGATAATTTTAAAAGGCTATTTTTGGATGTGTTACTCATTAACCTGACTCAAATTTATCAGTAGAGAAGACACAAGTAAAACTATTGATGCAAGTGAGAAAACAAGGGTCTGCATGACACAGGTTTTCACAGCTCAACCAAGTTCCCGAATCCATACTTCACTTAGCGCAGTTTAAGCAAGAGAAATGTGGAGATAATCAGGTTCAAGGATGACCTTAAACATTCAATGTCCCAGAAACCTGGTTAATAAATATTCTAAGGTATCTTGAAAAGCAAAACTGTGTTTCTAAAACAGTATCTTCTCTTTTTTTTCAGGCTTCTTATTTGAGCAATAAAATATCACTAACACACAAAAAATAATGCCTGCCATGAAGCGACACCACAGTTTGTCTGACCAACTACCCTACATTAAAATTCTCAGTACATTCTTTGAAAAGATGGATTAAAATATTGGTTTCCATGCCATAAAAAAAATGTGTGTGAAAAGGAATCTTTCTTCAGTGTAGGTACACAGCTGTTGATATGCAGATTTGTGGAATTAATGTATCTAAAATACATATTCTTCTGTGCAAATGCATGGTGTCTAAAATGCTCAAATTTACATGGAAAAGTAATATAAATTAAAATGGCTAAAAAGTGTTCTGAGAGCTAAAAATTCCCAATGTTAAGATAAAAAAAAAAAACCCTATTTTTCTTTCTCAATCCCAAAGCCCTATGGAGCAGCTGCAAGACACATCCTTATCAGAAAACAGGTAGGCACTAGGTTACAAACATACAGTACTCCAAAGTTTATCAGTCAGTGCTTCAAAACTTTAATATTTTCCCTAGAAAACAAGATTACAATCGAGGATTAGGTTGCCAGATCAGCACACAAAATCTTAATGAAAACATAGTAACACCGAGAGAGCGCCAAGAGTTGTACAGCAGACTGGGAAGCCACACCCCAGGCCGCTGCCCTCCACGGGGCGCAGGAGCCTCCACCCCTGCTGCCAGCTGGGCCGTGAGCGCGAGTCCTGTCCCAACTGCGAACCCGGAGCCTTTCATTGCCAGTCACTGGTGAAGGATTCAGGGGAAACACTCCATGATGTAGGGCTGAGGAGTGGCCTCTAAGGGAGCCATAGTTTCAGGAGATGAGGGACAGAACTGAGGGTTTGGGGGTGACAAGCTGCATGGGAACACTGGGGGTGGGGGGTGGGGGATAACAGGGTGGAGGTGAGATGGAGTGGAAAGTGGAAGTGGAACAGACAGGGGAGGGCCGGTGATAGGGGTAGGCTAGTGAAGGCTGATGTAAGTCCAAGTTTTCCTCCTGCCTCCTTTCTGTGGATCTCCCTTCTCTTTCCCCAGGATCAGATTTCAAAGATCAGACTGGCGAACATCCATGAGCGTGAGGGATGGCAAGAATCTTCATGGAAGAAGGATTGGAAGGATGGGGGTGGAAGAGAGAGAATTCCAGAATTTAAGAGAGCCCGGGGTCTATGGAAGAGGAAGGACCCTAGCAGGGGCCAGGGGACAGAGGGGTCCCCAATTCCCTCCCTCTGGAGCTGCTTCCATTAAGTGGTATAAACTGAGAACACGAAGGTGCTTAGCATATGAAGAACAAAATAAAAGAGTTCAATGAATTTTGCTTATTCATAAAAGAACAACTCATAATAAATCATTCAACTCTAAATTTCCAAACCCCAATTAGATCATTTGACGCTTTTGACAGATTACTGAGCGTTTAAGAGTCAGCTGTTATTATGGAAACAAAAGTTACACTGACTTTCTATTTAGAATGAGAACCCATATGAACATCTTTTTTTTCACTGACTTTTATTACATTAATGTTAAATTAATATTTTCAAATGTTCCCACATAAAGTAACATGCAAAAAAGTTCTAAACAGATGCTAATGAACTCAGAAGCATTATTTTTTTCAACAAATACCTTTTGAAAGCCAATTGTGTGCAAGGTTATTTTCTCAGCGTAGGAGCTACAGCAGTGTTGGGTCAGAAGAGTCCCAGATGCTACTTTTATTTGTTAGTGACAATACTACCACATAAAGGAGGGATCTCCTCAACTTTTGGCTGGCCTTTGAGCACCACTGTTTATTTACATACTAGCTATTTCATTCGTGCAAGGCCAACTTTTTTTGACCTTGGCCCAACTCTAAGACTTAAAAGAATTTGTCACACTTTGATAAGTTCTCAAGTAACTGGCATGATGTATTGAGTTTCTTGCTTTACTTGCATCAGGATCTTCTTTCCAGGCTTTAACTTCTGAATTACATTAGGTTTTACATAAAGTTTACCAACAGATGAAGGATAATAAGGCAAAGGAAGGAGAAAATGGTTATTCAGTCAACTTGCCTACATTGAAATCACACCACTTTTGACCAGTGGATTCTAATGTGCCTTCGGATTGCTATTCTATCAAATGATTCCATGCTGTTCTATCTATTCTACAAAAATGCTGGCCAAGGGAACCTGGATCTTTATGACTTAGAACTATTAGAGGGCTGGAGACAAATTACCCTGGGGAAGTAGTGGAACTTGTGAATGGAATAAAGGAGTTGGGGGAGGGGAGGAAGGGACGCTCAACAGACAAGAAGACAAAATTTTGTCCTTGGAAAGCTTACACAATCTTTTATTAATAAATTGATTAGAAATGAATGATTACAAATAAAAGATGTCCTATGTGGTCTATGTTATGAAACTGATGAATAGTAGTGAGGCCAAAGGAGCCACAGGTGACATACATGATTTGTGAATCACCTTGAGAATCTAAACCGACAAATTCACTAGCATATAAGGTTGCAGTGGGAATGAAAGAATAATTTAGTACCGGAGGCTGTGCCTTTTCTGTTCCATATTCATGTGTTGTGTCCCCTCTATTGAAATTGCTATTGGTGTTGAAAATAGTATTTAACAATATAAGCAAAACAAAATTAGGGAAGGTTATGTGAGTTTCATGGATTTTGTGTGCACTTTTAAATACTAATAGTTCAGTTTGAAAGTATGAAAAAATCATTAAACTACACCCACTTGCCAAGTTTAAGATAACTGTATTATAGAAAACATTCTGTTTCAGTGCCTAAAAAAGTATCTGGTACCCAGCACAGAGGCCAGTAATAGGTTATATGATTGAATAAATGTTAAGACAAAGGAGAGATAGCTATGGCTGGAAGAACTTCTGTTTTCATGTGGCAGAGTCCAAAATTAACTTTAACTGCCACCGGCACTACCTCTACTTGAAAACTTGTTTCTTTTGTATCTATAATACAAATTTAAAACTTTAGTAACACATTGTTGCTAAGAGAGAAACAAACCATAATTCTCTCAATCTCCTCCACAAAAGGAGGACTGACATTCTGATCATCCCAGAACGGCACAGGAGAGACCTCAGAGATAGCCGAGTCCAACTCCCTCAACTCACTGGTTAAACCTGGCCCAGAGAGGTTAAATGATCTGCCTGAGGTCACACAGCAGAGCAGTAATTGGAATTCTAGTCCCATGACCTCCCTCCAGTGTTTCACTAACTGTGTTTAAATGTTTTGTGAGAAACCCCAAGTCACAGGAGGGAGTGACAGGAAAAGCTACTGTATTTGCCTGATGATAAATTTACCCCCGAGATCATTGTGTCAATTGACTCTGTTGAAATAATTTCCACAAACAAAATTGTTTTTATAGGCCGTTAAGAAAAACTATGAGTCAGAGATGAAAGAAGAAAATTTTAAGAGAAAATAGTCTAAGGATCATTATTGATATTAAAGAGCACATGTCTAATTATGATGTATTAAACTTTCTGCAAAACTGTCTAGCAGTTACACAATTTTACAAACCTATGTTTAATTCCTTAAAAAAAAAAAAAGATCAAGACAAGAACCTTTTGACGAAGAACAAAATAATGTCACCTGGAATCATACCTTTCATTCCAATCACTACAATCACCTGGAATAAAAGTTTCTTAGTTTGCATCTTCGGAATAGACAAATTTCAGATATGGCTAAATTTAAGATTATGGCTACTTTACCTAGATTTTTGTTTATGACAATTAGTCAAACACTGTACTTTAAGAAATCAAGAACAGAGAGGACAGTGGTCAAAATTACTAGCTTTATTCTCAAGTTTGTACTCACATTTACACTCAACATTTCCGTCACTACCAGTAGTTGTGGGGGGGCATTCAATAAACATGCAAACACATTAGAATTCCTTATTTTATTTTTATCTTTTTTAGTAATAGCAATAAAAACTTACATTACAGTTTTCTCCTAATGCTTATAAATATGCGGGAACAAAGGCCTTTTTCCCTAGTATCCCTTTTTAAAAAAAAAAGGATACTATACAAAATGGAGGATTTCTAAGCAAACAGAAGTAATCAAAAGGCTATAAGCCTACCAAACCGAGTACGACTCGGGTCTGACAATCAATGGAAGAAGGACATGCAGTTCAGTGACCAGGAAAATCCCCCCCCCACCCCCACGTATCATTAGAGGGCGCTTATTTTAGAAAATGAATATATCTGTATGTGCTCTTTGTTGCTAGGAGCGACATCCTCACCGCCACATTCTTCTCCCTGGGTCAGGTCATGATCACCTCTACGCAGGCCTTGCCATTCTAGAGAAGCACTTTTTCTTTCATTCAGGATTTCTAAGGAAAAGGCTCTCATCGTTGGCAACTAAACATCTGGCTTCTTGGTTTGTTTTAAGGAGCAAAATGGGAAAAGAATGAATCACCATGAAGCAGGTCAGGTTAACAATATTTTCCTGCTTCAAAAAAAGTTATGGTCTCCAAAAGCTCTTCCTTGAGAAAATGAGTCACTGAAAATGCTCTGATAATTATATGTTAGGGGTTTTCAAATATGTCGAAGGGCCATTCACACCAATCTCCCATGTTTGCTTTCTAAACTTACATACAAGCTGTTTAACTTTAAAGATCCACAAAGTAAAAACACCCAGGAGGAAAAGGAGCAGAATTATTCAAGTTCCACTGCTAGGCTGTCCGAGTTTTCCCATCACAAAGACAATTAAATTTATTTTTTCTTGGCTCTTCTCTTTGATTCTTGGAACCAAAATAGTCTTATTTTATCCCTTTCCTATTTAATGACTAGACAGTTTACTTATTACTCTGCTCTTCTGCCCACTTATACTTGTTTAAATTCCTCAAATACATAATGAGTTGGCTACTATTATTTCCTCCACCATCTAAGAGAACTCACTGGATGTCAGATGCCACACAAATGTCTTACATATGTCTTTCAGTCTTCAGTGTGGTAAACAGTATTATCTTGCCAATTGTATAAGAAATGCGGGCTAGCTGAGCTAAGCCCTTTGGCCCAGGCCACATGGCTAGTAAAGACAAAACCAGGATTTAAACCCGGGTTTATCTAACTGAGCCAAAAATCCCCCATAAAGTGTGACAATTAACTCCTAAGAGAACCATCATTAAGATGATATTTGAAGATCTAAGACTTCTAGTTTTGCTATTTAAATCTCTTCTTCATGTATTAATAGTGACTTTCATAATTTAAAAATAAAAACCTCAGTGGACTTTTTGGTCCTGGCTGCCTCTGCAGTTCAATCCCATGCACGCCACTCTCCTCCTTCCATCCCGAGCTCCAGGGACACAGACTGTCTCTGGATTCCTTCATACAAGGAACCTGTTCTTGCTTCAAAGTCTTCTGCATACTCTGTTCCCTGTGCCAGCAACTCTTTTCCCTAACTCATTGCTCAGGTTTCAGCTCACAAGTCACTTCCTCAAAAAAGGTTTTTCCTGAACTCAACCCAAATTAGCTCTCCCTTTCCAACTCAAGACACCTTGAACTTTTCATTCATGGCCTTTATCTCAATGTGTATCTGAATCAGTGTCTCGCCTCCCTGGTCTGTGAGTGCCCCGATGGCAGAGACTGACTTTTACCTTGTTCAACCCTGCGGGTCTGGCGTTGAGCATGTGACCTGAAGGAGAGCCACTGCAGACTGGGAAAAGGGAAGGCCTGCGAATGTTTGCTTGGCTTTGCCTCACACTCCACTAACGCGTGCCTCAGTTAATGTCACCAGCCATGGGAACTTTCATGCTGGCAAAACTTCTTTTATCCGAAATGTAAAAAAAATTTCTTCTAAGTCACAAGTCACAAATATTTCCTTACACTAAACATAGCTATCTGTAGAATGCAGTAATTTTCATGAATTAACAATTTTAATGAATAATAAGATGTAATGATAAGTAACACCTTTTCAGAAATACAGCGGAACGCATACATCTAAATTGGTTGTGTCTTTCAAGTACATCAATCTGGGGGCTGCACAATGACCACCGGGACACTGTCACTGCCCTGGACATCCCTAATGCTCCTCTTTGCTAACAGACTTTAAAACCAATTTACTAACCAAAGAGGAAAACCTGCCTCTTCACTTTACGGTGACAAGCCATCATGCCTTAGTTGGCACTGTCTGACCCAACCTTCCATATACACATGACACATTCAGCCTAGCTTCTACCACTAAACATAAATGGAACCCGCCCCTACGCATGCGGCAGAGTTGTAACAGGTTCAGTAGGCCCATGGCGGAAGGGGATAGAGGAGACACTTTCAGAGAGCACACCAGGTGCATGCTTCCCAAAGCTGGCCTTTTGCAGTACTATAGGTGGGAAGCATGAACTGCCAAGCAGTCACCAGCCAGGGACTAAGAACTGCCTGCAGAGGGCGCTGCTCATTATAGGAGGTCAAGTGAGTCCAAGGTCCTTTCCCACCCCAGGGTCACCATACACTTCCTCCTCCAGAGGTGGTGGGGCAGACTTAAGCTTTTCACTTCTCTGTGTGGGGCACTGATATTCTTTCCTGGGAAAACCATTTAACTCAGTACATAGTTTGGAATGAAAAGTGACCAGGGGCCAGGGAGAGGGAGGGATAAATGAGTGGAGCACAAACTGAATCCTCCCCAAATTCCTATGTTGAAACCTAATCCCAGTGGGATGATACTGGGAAGTGGGATCTTTGGAAGGTGATTAGGCCATGAGGGTGGCACCCTTGTGAATGGGGCTCTGCTGCCCTGATAAAAGAGATCCTGAGAGCTCCCTTCCCCTTTCAGACGTGAGGACAGGGGGAGAAGATGGCTGTCCATGAGAAACAGGTTCTCGCCAGACACCGAATCTGCTGATGCCTTGACCTTGGACTTGCCAACCTCCAGAACTGTGAATTAAATTTGTGTGGTTTATAAGTCCCCAGTCTATGGTATTCTGTAGCTGTCAGAATGGATTAAGGCAAACATCAGGAGTGAACCCTAATGTTAACTACGGATTCTGGGTGATAATGATGTCATTAAGTAGGTTCATCAATTGTAACAAATGCTACTCAGGCGGGGATATTGGTGATGGGGAAGGCTGTGCATGTGTGGCACAGGGAGTATATGGAAAATCTCTTTACATTCCCTCAATGTTGCTGCAAACTTAAAACTGCTATAAAGAATAAAGTCTGTTTTTAAAAGAAAACTTCTTGTGTCAAATGTCTTCTTTAAAGGGACAAAAAAAATCAACTAATAGGACGCCAGAACAGTCTTCTGGGGTGGCATGTAATATATGACTTCCAAATGCCCTTGTGAGAAATATCAGTTTACTCTAACCCTCATGGCCGTAAGCAATGTCTGGGCGGAGAAAACAAGAGGCCAGTAGAAGGTCAGGGTTAAAGGGAGTAAGAGCAACCACAGTCAGGCCAGAATCCAAAACAGTGTATCTATTAAAAGCAGGTCTGGCTACATAATTTGCAGGGCCCAGTGCAAAATGAAAACGTGGGACCTCTTGTTCCCAAATAATTAAGAATTTCAAAACAGCAGTGGCAGAGCATGAAACCTGGTGGGGTGGGGGTGGGGGGCGGGCGGCTCTGTGACCACCTGGGGTGCAAGCCCATGAGGCCAGACCTGGGAAGAACCAGACAGCCATCCCCAAACTGCCCGGCTGTGTCCCAAGGTCACATCCCTCAGACACTGATATGTTGTTTCAAAATGGCATGTGGCAGGCTTTGTAAAACAGAAACAAAAACCAAAACCAAACAAAAAAAAACCCTTTGCTTTCTGCTTTAATTTTTAACCAAATAAAACATGCCCATAGTTTAAGTTTAAACAGTCAGATGGTACTAAGTGTCTCATAATGAGAAAAAGCAGCCCCTGCCCTGCACCTTCCATTCTGCTTCCTGTTCCCCAGACTTGGATGCATCATCTGATTTCCTAGCAGACAGGAAGGAGGCTTTTAGTTATACCGCGTGCACTCACACCACATTCTCCCCAGTCCTCCCAACTTGGTTCCATGACAGTTTGGGGATTATAATCAATATTCAATGTTTATATACTAGTTCCCAGTGGCGCCAAATGGATTACGTAACATTTCCTGTGCAACATTTCATCTTTCCCCCTCAAGGTAAATGACTGCCTCACCTCTATGGTTGCTTTGTGTTTTTTAGGTGACTCTCAGTAATTTTTGTGCATCCAAAACATAAAAACTCTCTCAGTATGTCCAAACACATAAGGTAATAATAAGGTCCCTGTTAACAACAACAACAAAAGATGCTGACGGTCACCACCCTGCATTCCTTTTCTGGAGGAAAAGGAACCTATCACTCGACACTGAGCCCCACGGAGATATTCTCTCATTTGTTTCTTTTCTTCCCTATACTCCTCTCCTTTAGAAAATTTACCTTCTCGGAAAGTTCTTCACCTTTAGCTATCCAATCATTCAACTGCATTTCTTTATTTTTGAAGAATGTTTAATTTCCAAAAGAAGAGCTTCCTTCCTCTGCTTCTAAAGAACAAACACACCAAACCAAAACAAAACAAAAAACCCCTCTGTTTTTGTTTAATAAATATTCTCTACACTCTGATGTCTTTCAGGCAATCAGAGAACTTTTCCTCTGATTTCTGTATGGCATTTCGGCCAAGATCCTTTTTCCTGGCATGTGGTTTGCTCTGGACGGCCATGCTGCAGGCAGTTCTCACAAACCCGGTTGCCAGTTCTTAACCTACGAGGGAGGCACTGAAACCCAGGTAAGTTTTGTGTGCGTGCGTGGGCTTGCTGACGGTGATTTCACTGAAGGGGGGATCAGCTGGGGAGCCTACTATTTCAGTAGGGGACCCCCAAATGTTAATATTTATAGAACTTTTGGGGGAATCACTTTCCCCCAAAAGAATCTTCCCCCCCCCTGGAAGAGTTTCACCTGATGAGCTACCACCCCAAAGCTAAGTGGGGAGGGTTCTGGGGCTAATACTGAGTGTTCTATCTTCCACAGAACTCCTGGTTTTAGTACATGCTGGCATGGCATCCTTACTATGGCTCCATTCTGACGAAATTTGATAGATTCTGGGTGAAATTGCCATAATTTACTCCAGAGATTTGTTAATATCTTTCATTCTCTGTCTTCTCTCTTCTTCCCTTTGTTCTTAATGGTCTATCCCCATTTGTCCCTTCACTTCATTTCCCCAGGTTTGAGGAGAAAGCGAATACTAATCACTTGTGCTGATTCTGTACGTTCCGTCAGACTTCTCCCTTTGTCTCAGACTTTAAATAGAAACAGTTATTGTGGCAGCATTTCCAGTTAGGTGGAACTGCTTTCCACTTAATATTCCTTTTAAAATACTGTAACTCTCACAGATGACAGACTTCTGATTTTTATCTAATGGCTAGATCCTGCCATGCAGCCGTAAGAAAATAAAGCACAGTCCTGTCGAGTCTTCTTAGGCAGATGAGCTTTCCTTTCTTCCCCGTGGTCACTACCACCGCCTTCATCGCCCCACACAGGGACACGTGTGTACACAGACAGTCTGCTTTGGCCATCACCTGCAGACAATCCTGGGGTCTGAGACTGGCTCCTCACCTGCCCCCGCCTCCAACCACACACACCTGACCTACTTTTGTTGGCATGAACCTAAGGACTTGCTATTTTAGAACCAGTCAAGCACGGTGAGGAAAGCAAATCTATTGCAAAAAAACAATCAAAACTAGAATAACACCACAAAACTGAATTCAAATATTTTGGATATTTGTTTCCCATCAATGAAATTAAGAAGGAAGAATCAAAAGAAGGAAGAAATAAAATGTTACTTCTGAACAATTGGATCTTATTAACTTTTAACAGTCTGATTAACCACGAGTTCATTTGGGTGCGCAGGCCAACTCTCTAAGTTGTGATTTTAGGTAGAAAGTTAATTTCAAACAAAAGTGTTTGGAAGTTTGCCCCCCATCCCAAATAAAAAAGAAAAGTGAAATGAAGACATTCTCTGCAAGTCTTTACATCAGTATTTTATTATTTTCCAATATCCTGTTTAAGTCAATTAATTTAGAAAACTTTGTAAACGGCTTTGATTTCCTAGTAGAATTTATAAAATGTACTACTATGTTTACCTAAAATAAAATCAATACCAAGAAGTTAAAGTGACTGCAGATTTTCAGTCATCAACACCCAGAGGAGAAGGTCCTTTTAAAGAGGCTCAGGTGACTTCCTTGCACTTCCCGAAATCCCAGAGCAGAAGCCCCTGCCACATCTGACTTCAAGGCATACTCTGGTCAAAGTTACCTTTCTGGTACCATGAAAAGACTAATTTCAGTATCTCGCTTCGACAAGCACGTACTCCTGCCCTTCCCCCACACAGAGCACACAATACAGAAACAGCATTGTGTTAGAAAAACCAAATTCAAAAGCAAGAACTATATTTATTGATTTCATAAAAGTTGGGTGTGCTAGTGTTGACAAAACAGCCTCTTGTAAATACATTTAAAGTTAGCGAAGGACATTTATAAAATCCTGTTTTAGCTCATAGACTGATGTACAGAAAACTATAAACGTAAGACAAATGTTAACAGCAATAGAAAAGTGTGAAAAAAGTACACCATGAGAAAAATATAAGCAGATCAATGTTTTTAAGTGTAAGAATATACGATGTGCCAGGCACACAGAAGTGCACAAGGGAAAAAAAAATCAAACCCTTTACATATTTATCTCTTAAGAATTCTTAGTCAATTATTCTTGAAATAAACTGACAAGGAAACTGATTTCTAGAGTGTTAAGTTAGTGAAATCACACATAAGTAGCAAAGCAAAAACTCCAACCCAAGATGGCTTCAAATCCATGCTCTTAGTCATCCATAGAAAATGGATAAAGGTCAGTGAGACAGAACCATCTTCATGCCTAACCTCTGGGAAGAACATTGGTGCAGAATAATAACTGAAAATACAACCAGGACATTTATATTTACTGACGTAATTTAACTTTTATTGTGAAACAATAAACATCATCCCAATTGACTTTAATTTTGGTGTTCTGCTATTTTGGCAATGATAGGTATTTTAGTTTATTCAACAACAAAAAAACACTAGCCATGCACATCATCGTGCAATGCACTCATCCCACACCCACAGCAGACGCCGAAGTGACAGAAACTATACAGACATTTCATAGACTTTCCTGTAAACCCAACACTTAAGGATCCAAATATTTCACAGGAAGTGGCAAAAAATCTTTTAAGAGATTATGATTTCAGGAAAAAAAATTGCCATATCTGCTTGGTAGGGCTACATTCACCTGATCTACTTTGTCCACCTTGTATTTATTTAGTCTTTCAGAATCACTTCATTTTGCATGGGGTTTTGCTGTGTGAACATTTCTTATGATGTCTTTCTAGTGATAGATTATTAAGTCCTATTTACACATTTACTGATAAAACTGATAGGTTTGATATTAGCTCTATCATATTTTCCACTTTCTATTTATTGTTTATATGATATTAAAACTTCTGTTTTAAAAAAACATGGGGGCTACAGGTGAATGTTACATGGGTAAATGGCCCTTATGTATTATCATGTGGAAATGGGAAGTGGAAATGAAGAGCTAGGGTTGCTAAAATTCTACAGATGATGACAACATAATTCCTGCCTAGTGCCCATGCCCACTAGCCTGCCTCACCCCACCCAAGTCTCCCTGTGGGACTCCTCTTGCTTCACACTCCAATTGCCTTTTGTTTATCAACCACTTCTGCTGCAATACCTCATCAAAAGGCCTTCCTCTGAGCTCTAATCCTAACTTCCTCAGGTTCATCAAGGAAGGAAAGCAGCACCATTAAGATAACTTAAAATAAGTGTGATTTTTCTCTTTTTGGTAATGAGTTAACCCTCTGAAGGTAATTCATTTGATAAGTAAATGTTAAATGAGGAATTCCACTCTTAGGCAGGGAAGGATGAGAAGGAAGATTTCCAGAGCTCCTTTAAATATATTCTTAGATGTTGCTAAAAGGCCTTAGTATAATAAATCATATATGGTCCTCCAGATCTGACTCCTGTTTATAATTCAGCTCATCTCTCCATTTTCTCTTCTTCAATTCATTGGCTCCAGTAGTTTCAAATGTAAGATTTTATTTCATTGAAATACACTACCTGCCTATGACACATCTCTCCCCCCAGTCCCGCCTTACCCACACCATGGACCAGCGGGAGCACCACCTCATAATTCCACCAACTCTCCTGTAGTCTAGTTAGGAGCCCTTTTAGAAAGTTCTGAAGCCTCCGTGTTCCCCTCTATAGTACTACTTACAATCTTACCCTGGAGCAGGAAATAAGCTCCTCATTTCTTGTGCTTCAATGACCAGTATAGAGGTTGGCATAGAAGGAAAAGTCCTAAAAAAATATTTGCCGCATAAATTAACTTGTAAATAAAGTTATGGCAAGGACTAGCCCAGGAGAAGGCAAAAAGGAAGTTTTTTTAATGTATCACATTTCCATATATTTATAAGAGACCTATATATAGTAGAGAAATATTCTCATTCACTGGGATCCATCCATTTACAGACCTAAAGGGCTGGTAGTCTAGAAAGCTGTGACAATGCAGTTTTTAGTCATCTTCATCCATTTTTACAATAAAGGCTTGCCACTACATCGGAATACGAGATAAACTTTGGTTAAAGGCATTAACGAAAACTGAGTACCAGGGTCAACTCGTGGTTATGCAACAAAGAAGAGTGATTTAAATCACATTTTGCTTCCAGCTAGCTGGGAGGTCTACATACCAAAACTGGGTTGGCAGCTTAGTTGTTGAGAAAGCCCTACAAATATTCTGGAAGAACCAGTGGGTGGAGTGTAGGTCCTCAGTAATACAGCATTTACTGTTACCAGGTGAATGTAAGGTTGAGAAACCAAGTGTCATCATTATATCAGGGTCGTGCGTTTCGCACCGAACACCCTGTGTATTAAAACAACACTGTGAACGCTCCTAGTTCTTTTTACTGAAAACATTTCAGAGCAGGAGTTTTCGATGTTAGGCTACGTGGACAAGTGCCAGTTGGGACTCATCTTCAACAACGTAATCTCCTGTAAGCCCTTCCCTGCTCATGGAGCCATCTAGCAGTGCTCATTTCTTAATTCAAACTTTGAATGGCACAGTTTCAAATCCATTCATGTCAAGCAAAACCAACAACAGTAACAGCAACAACAAAAAGCCCACACAAAATAAAAACAGTAATCACTTTTCTTTTAAAATAGATCTATGTCAATCCTTTCACTTTCTGCAAAGCCCAAGAAAGTAGTCTATTTTAATAAAACTGATCAACTATTATCAAACAGTATTTTAAAAAACATCAATAAGTGTTTTCATCAGATACCAATTTCTGACTGCTAGAGCATTGCTCAGTAGATTTGTATACACAAGTCATACCAGCTGATTTGGGTAAGAGCATCCTTTTCCTTACTATCAGTTCAGAGGCAATAAACTGGTTGTATACGACTAAGATAATACTTTGAGTCTACGGCTCAGACTCAGCCTTTTTCTTCTCCCAAGATATTTTCTAACACCTAAGGATAGTCTAAATTCCATTGGTTTACAGAAAATATATTCCTTTGTGGAATTTCTTACACTTCATCTGTTTTCAAGATTTTATCTTACTTATGGTGCATTTTTTTCCATGCTGGGCACTCTCTCGGTTTTAGCGATACCAGTATGATAAGCAGGGTCCAGTCCCAATCCTGAGCAAGCCAGGGAGGCACACATGAAATGTAATAGCCGCATGAAGCAAAGGCTCCTTGGAAGTAAGAAGAGCAAGCTCATTCCCAGGAGGGATGACTGATTGCCTGGGGGGGGGGGGGCAGGTTAGGCATCACATGGGAGGTGACACTAATCTGGGGCTTGTGGGACACACACGCAGAGCCACAAAAAACATGCCATGTTTGAGATTTTCACTCCTAATCTTCAACTCCAGGCAAAATCGCCTACCTGCTTAAAAAAAATTAATCTTTTAGAGCAGCTCTGGGTTCCGAGCAATAGTAAGAAGGCACAGAGGTTTCCCACAGATTCCCACCCCCCACATGCGTAGCATCCCCTATTATTAACGTATCCCACCAGACTGCTCTATTTGTTCCAACTGATGAACTAAAGACACATCATTATCACCCCAAGTCCATAGCTTACATTAGGGTTCAGTCTTGGTGTTGTACATTCTGTAGGTTTGGACAAATGTATGATGGCATGTATCTGTCAATATAATATCATACAGAGTAGTTTCACTGCCTGTCATCTTCCTCCTTGTATCACCGGTGCTTGGCCCCTCACTGGGAAAAAAGCGCTTAATCAATAAATGTCTGCTACCAACCAGGAACCCCAATCAAAAGGGAGTTCTATTTACTATTTCAAAACTTTGTGGAACTGCTATGAACCTGTGGATCTTTACATATCTGTTAGCAAGATGTCACAGTCAGGTAATTTTCATGGAATGTCAGGCAAAAATGCTGCATGGTAGACTCGAAAGAGAGGTCTAAATTTCTTCAGTTAGCAAAAACACCAACGCACCTTTTCACCCGGAGTCACTTTCCTGCTGCCTGCCTATTGATGACCCCTGGATTGCAGGATCTCCTCTGTACAGTCTTCTCAGGCACTGGGGCTAAGTACCAAGTGGTTAAATTATTCATTTTAATGCATGGATGTGGATCTATAAAGCCCTAGCCCTAGTCATTGTTCTACCTCATTCCTGGCCACCCCTTCTCGTTCCTCCACACACTCTTCCCCTCTCCCCACTCCCACCTCACATGCACACACAATGTGATGCGGCTTTTCAACACGAAGCTCTGCATTTTGAAGAGGAACCCGAGAAACCTCATTCCCTAGCAATGATACATAACGGCAAAGTTAAGCAAACAAAAGGCGCTGCCTAGCACTTCTATTTAAATATAGCTAACCAAGAAAAATCTGCTTTGGGAATGCAACGCAAAACGTAACTGCTGTCCTTTCAGAAGGTGGATGATTCGTCTGCCTTTGACCTGCACACTGGGCCTGCACCACTGGTCCTAGTGAAGGTGGAACAGGGCAGGCGAGGCAGCGGACGTTACCTCTACTGCACTGCCCTTCCCACGGATAAGCTCTAACATGACTGTCCCGGAAGGACTGTGTGTTACCAGAAGTCCCCAGGGTGAGTGAACGGCCAAACTAATTCTGGATGTCTATTCACATTTCAGGGCCCATAGATGGGGGGCAGCAGGGTGGGGGGAAGATGTGGGATGCTTTTCACATCATGAATTTGGACAATGATCCAAATTACTTGAAGTCTTCATGTGCTAATTTTAGCATGTTTTAGAGAAGAGAGAGAGACAAATTAGCTGTCGAAAACGTACCAGTTTACCAGTCTGAAACTTTTTCCCTCCACTTTCAGCACTAACAGATGCTTTGCTGACAATGTTATTTGTTGGAGGTTACATATACATAGAGTTTTAAAACAAGAGAACGATAATTGTATAGTTGCTAATAACCAATACTTTTAGTTGAAAATATCAAGCATTTATTTGGTGGGGGGTAGCTGGACCAGGTATCATTCAAAGAAACATCTTCTTATTTAATAATTTCCTGATGAACTCAACCACATCACAGGACACCTTGTACATAAAGAAGAAACCAACTTTAACATCAATGAATTCTCCTAGCATCACTCTGACGCATTGTTTTGGTGTCTTTCTCCCTGGATTTGTCCACATTACGTAGAAAATAATGAGCAGGAGACTGTGCGTACAGAGGCCTGGCTGCTAGCTGTGGACCTGATGCTTAGCTACGCATATGTCTTTCACTTCCTTCAGCTGTGAAATTTGGAGGACGAACAAGATAAACCATCCCTTTGAGCTGTGAGTTGCTGTAAGCATCATCAGAAAGTACAGAAGGCAAAATTTGATTTACATAGGTGCTAAATGAAGAAAATTATGAGAGTTTCCACTACCTGATCATTTTCACACTACTTTGTGGCAGTTTCAAAGTAAACATGACCACACAGTTTATATCAATATGCTTAGAAAAGCATAAGGTTAATTTTTACCATAGCCATAATTCCTAATATTTACAATCACATTTTATGAAATTATTTAAGCTGATGTTCCTCAATTGATAAGCCACACTTTTGACTCCTGAATTTCCATTTCCTTTGTATTTAAAAATTCAAGATAAATGAAATATTGTACAGTGTGTATAACAAGGGAGGTTTAAGTACTGAGCATGCCGCTTTAAACCGCTCAAGCTCAACTCCTGTCACCTTCTCCACTTGGGGGGGCTCCCAGTGAGAGCAGCTGAGGTAACACTAAGATGACGTTCAAACTACCTGCTGTTCACAATCTTCATATACCCTCGTTCTTATTAGCAATCCAAACCATACAGATGCATCATTGATCCAAACACTTGTCAGATCCTCTGATAGGTGCTCGAGATACAAAGGACAGTCTGTACTTGCCCTCAAAGAACTCAAGAGGTACTGGGAGAAAGGTCATCGTAAATGTGGCAGTGCAACATTGGAGACAGAGTGTTACAGGAAAGGACCAGAAGAGGCTTCCCAGGTGATGGATGATCCCTGCAGCTGAGCAGAGCACCGCCAAAGGAAGGACCCAGCGGGAGCAGCACCAAATGTTGCAGAAATGTACAGAGAGGACCTGATTCACAGGTATCTCACTTTGTTGTACTGACTTTCACCTGTTGGCCTGGGGATCCACGAAAGGATTTAAAGCAAAGGTGTAAGGTGGTTAAATTAAAAATACTGTGTGCTTAAATGCCAACAATCTTCTTGGCTACTGCACAGCTAGCAAATTTGGGAGGAGCAAAACTGGAGGCAAGTCAAAGGCCACTGTGGGTAAAAAATGAAAAGGCTTTGAAATTAGGGCAGCAGGTATGTGTTTTTTTTTTTTTTTTTTTTAAAGGACACATTTGATATGCAGAGAAGATAGGATCTTAAATCACAGGATGTGGGGGATGAAGTTGTGGGAAGCCTCCCAGATGTCTGCCTTGGGTGGTGATGCCACCAAACAGGATACAGGAAGAAAAGCAGGTTTAAGGGTGGGCGGTAACTCTAGAGTCAGCTATCCTGAGCTGAGTGGGACTCTCCTAAAGGCCTGTCTCAGAGAGGAAGAGGAGTGGGCCACAGATGGCACTCTGGGCGAGACACATCACTAACGGGCGGGTGACACTGAGGGTGAGAGAGCTGCCACAGAGACCAGGAGCCTGTGGTGATGTCCTGGCAGCCCAGTGGTCCCAAATTTCAAGGAGAAAAACACAGGTAGTTTCATATGTGGTAGAAAGACCCACCAAGAAAAGGACTGGAGAATGTCCATTATGGAAAAAGTGGGATGCACCAAGTGCCTTAATAAAAGCTATTTCAGAGAAGTTATAAGAACAAAGTTATAAGTCAGACTGCAATGAGTTATAAGGTAAATAAGAAGTAAGGAGCAGCCCTGGTCAACTAGCTCAGGTGCTTAGAGCATCATGCCGATACACCAAGGTTGTGAGTTCGATCCCTGGTCAGGGCACATACAAGAAACAACCAATGAATGGATAAATAAGTGGAACAACAAAGCAATATTCCTCTCCTTCTTTTTCAAATCAATTAAAAAAGAAAAGAAGGGATTGGTTGAGGAGCTGTTAGATACAGAATTAGAGTTTGGGCAGGTTTACGTTTTAAATCTCACTACCTTGAGGCAGGCAACATTGACATTTCGATGTCCATCCCTTCATACATTCCTCGGTGAGCATGTATTGAGTATATATGTACATAAATACAAATATCTACCTACATACTTATCTATATAGATACGTACACAATAATGCACAGAAACAAGGAATATTTATTGCCGATAAGATTATTACATACTAATAAAGTGAATTATATCTTCACACTTACACCACCCTTTAAGTTATCAGAAACACAAACGTACACACAAAAGGAATTATAGTCTCTCTTCTGAGTCAAATCCAAGACCTTTAAGTGATGTACACTACCCTTTGGCAAAGTGTCTTACTCTTAGAAACATAACAAAGAACAGTGGGTTTAAGAATAGACACACCCAATCCTATTGATTTTTAGAAGGCGGAGAGCAATTACCCACTTGGAATGTCTCCAGGGGTTTAAACGTACTATCGTATGAATAGAGCCTTAGCAGCTACACCTCCTGCAAGGGGTTACTGAGACTATACACCCAAAGCATAGCACCCAGTGAGTCATCACAGAGGGGCAAGTTCCACCCTGTGAAGCTTCCACGTCTGCCTGCCTTACCACCGCAATGAAGAACAACACACAAACCTCTCTGGTGTGGTGTTGCAATGTCAACAAAGCTGGGAATACTGGTTAAACTGGCCTAGTCAGCGGAATGGCCACTGGATTTGGCTTGGCTTTGCTTTACCAGCAAACGGGGCAAGAGGTCAGAATTGCAACCCAGAAAAGGTACCCTCTGAGCACTTGCAGAGAAGAGAGCATGACATGGGTCCTTAATGAAAAAACTGAGTGGTGTGGTGTGTTTTTTTGTAAAGGGACAGAGACACAGGAAGCTTCATTTTGATTGCAGCTCTCTTCTCACCCTCACTCCTATTATCACTGTTTTTAGGCCAATTTCCCTTCCATAAAAGTTATCCTGGTAGTTTTTAGAAGGAACATGTTTGATAAAGTAAATACCTGAATATTTATCTTCAACTAAAGAATGAAAATCTAAACAGTCAAATAGCCTAGTTAGAGGAGATACGGAAAAATCTTCAGTCAACTTGGAAGATAATCCCATTTCTTATTTAGAATGTCAAAATTCAACTCTTTCTGTCTCAGAAGGACATGTTTTAGTAAAAGTAAATATTATCTACTTAGGTAAAAACTAGGTTCCATTTGGGGAGGGGAGATTTCTTTCCACCACCACAAAGAGACACAGGTATGGTGTTGAGGGAACTGTGGGGTACAGTCGACAAAAGTATGTGGAACTCCAAGTGTCCACTGGCAACCAGCACGTCCTTCAGGGGAACGAATCAAAGGAGGTGTGGATAAGAGGTGCCTCTGGCTGGGCTCATCATGTCCAGTGCCCTTGGCTGAGTTCTCCAGGGAACAGAAGCACTTCCACTCACAGAAACAAGTGGAAAATGGTGTAGAAGGCAAAGAGGACTTTTATCTTCTGGTTTGGTCAAATTAAGAAAAATTTAAAAAATATATCTCTATTTTCTCTTCTTTCACATTTTTCCAAGACTCTGAAAAGAACTGTGGGAACAAGTGTATTTTTCAGGTTTTGAGGATATACCTTTTTATAAGCAAAGCCACCTGAGAACAAGGCTTCTGAAAGAAGCAGCCAAAATGGACCAGCTGTCACACAATATGCTCTAGCTGCCCACAGGTATTTCCGTAAGAAGGTCACTTAGGTTGGTCACTATGCGTCATCCTCATTTGTTTTCAACCTGCTGAGATATATGAACCTGGTAATTTTCCATCATCTGCTTTACAGTGAACTAGATTTACTTTTATTTAGGAAAAGCCTCCTTTATCATTTTTGTAAATCAGCCTTTAAGACTTTATGAAGCTACAGATCAAAATTTCTGGTACATGAACACACTGGTATCCACCCTGAATAAACTGTGCAAACACAGTGCTCATTATCGACGGACAACAGACTTACAAATTTCACTTTGCCAATAATACACTGACAGCTTCGGTACTTAAAACCTAGCATGTGATTTCAGCAGCTTTCCTAAACAACGGTGATAAGACTGGTGGAGTTTTCCATCAGTCTTAATGCTTTAGTCTCTGCTGAAGAATATAAATCCAGTGTTCATGCCATGACTTCCCTATTAGGTGTTTCATGCATGGTCGTCAAAGACATGAGGAACATTCAAGTAGATGTTAGAAAGGTGACACTATGTCACCATGTCTCATAAATTCCTTTTCTGGCAGTTAGCTAATTTTGTTCCTTGTGTTCTGTCATTACATACCACCCCGCTTCTTGCTCCGTGTCTGTACCGTAATTAGGGAGCTGCCTTTAATTTGCAGGTTGATTTTGTTGATACAAGTTCACATGTTTTTGGATCAGTGACTTAACTCTCACTGTCCCAGCACGTAATAGTCTCCTTGATGGCATGTGCCCATATAATAGCATAATATTCTACCACTACCTTATTTAATCCAAACTGATAATAATTAATTACTCACTTTATGCTAGACTCTTCCTTAAATTCAAGCAAAGCAATGAACTCCAACAAAAACAAACTTTGCACTAACTGAAATATAGATATCAAGATGATAAAAGAAAATAAAAAAGAATGAAAGACACAAGGAAAATAACTGAATGATTCTAAAAACAGACACTGTTCTGTGTAATATGTGCCTTTGAGAACAATTCAAAATGGTAACCGATATGTAATTTAATACTTGTTTATATATACAATTATTCAACCATTTAAGCATCTATAATGTACCTGGCACACTGCAAGGTACTGTGAAGAATGCAGAGATAAACAAAATACCATATTCAAGAGTTTACAATATAGGAGCAGACACATGTAAAATGCATTTGATATACTGAGGTACCAGCCATGGTTTAAATAAAGTGCTATGAGACTTATAAGAAAGAAAAGACCTCCTAACAGCAGAAGTTAAGGTGAATGCCATTAGAATGGCTTGAAGATCAGGTACCATTCAAGCACAAAAGACAACCAGTTGTTTCTTAAACAGATGCTAAGTATACGAAGGACTAGGAAAACATAGATCTACTAAAAGTAATGCTTAGCAAAAGGATAGTGCATTATAGGTTACAAAGTTTCTATGGTCAATCTATTTAATATTCACAAATATTACTATCCCTATTTTAAAAATGTGAGAACTGAGAAAGGATAAAGATACTTTTTGAGGTCACAGAGCTGATAATATAAATTGCAGAAGCAAGAACTAAAATCTATGATTTCTGACTCAATGTCTAAAACCCAGTCCACCCCACTGACAGTCTGCACACCTGAGATTCTAAACGCTGGTGGGACCGCAAATACCAGGCTATGTGGGTTTTTCACAGGTTCATCAGAATTCGGGGGACCTCATATCTTACCCATTCAGACCAATTAAACTGAGTCCAGAATCACCTGAGAAACCCAACACATTCAAAAGGTGCCAACTGGAACAATCTTTTCCCTGAATTAGGTCTTGTGTAGGTGCAGCACTGTCATGCTAGATGGCCTGCCCACCTGACAGGTAATCCAACTGGAAATCATTTGATGAAAGGCCGTGGTTGGGAGCAGGAGCCAGTGACTTGAAATTGATTCCAACATTGAATGGATTAAAAAAAAGACAATGGTGCATGTCTGCCTTTTCAGTCCAGTTTATACCTACTTTGTTTGGAAAGTGACCGAATAATTTGGTGAAGATTCACTACTGATTTATATGGTCCTTCAAGAATAAGAACTGCCACTATGACCTGCTACGGTGCTGTCCCATGTGTACTGCCAGGCACCTTCTTTTCTCGTCTGCCTCTCCTTAGAGGAGTTTGAAACAATGTGGACAATCACCTTAAGAAAACTGTCTCATCATACCTCACCATCTGTAAATAAGATCCTCTGTGTGAAGGTAGGAGAAATTTTAAATATTAAGACAAATCTATACATAACATTTAACATGTTTTCACATGCCAACAGAGAACTTTCTTACCAAATAATGGATGAGTTGACATCTCAAGGCTTAACTGTCTTCATTGAGGTCAAGAGAAATAAGGTCTTTCAAGGGAAATAAAAATATATTCCAGATGCTGCATTACTCTATTGGTTTGGCCAAAAAGTTCATTTAATTTTTTTCATACAATGGTTCTGGTAGTGCTTAGTTGTTTTTAACTTCATTTGAAACAATTATGTGAGATCGTATGGTGACAGCTGTCATATCAGCATGCATTTAAAAAAAACATCTAAATTGGTGAATTTTTGTGTAGCCATTTTAATTTTGAAGATGGAAGAAAATAAACATTTTTGGTGTATTATGCTTTGTTATTTCACGAAAGGTAAAGATGCAACTGAAACACAAAAGAAGATCTGTGCAGTGTATGGAGAAGGTGCTGTGACTGATTGAACGTGTCAACACTGTTTTGTGAAGTTTCTTGGTATTACTCACATTTTGGCCAAATAATTCTTTGCTGTGGGGCTGTCTCATGCATTGGAAGACGTTTAGCAGCAGCTTTGGCCTCTACTCATTAGAAGCCAATAGTGGGAGATAGCCAACATACTCAATATATCCAAATCAATAAAGTTATTGGTGAAAATGAAAAATGTGTCTTTTATTTTATAGAAAAAACTAAATGGACTTTTTGGCCAACCCAATACTTTGTAAAAATTACATTTTCCACTTGGCTCTTTCTAGTATATTAGAAACACTACTGATTTTACAATCTAATCTTATATCTGACCACTAAAATATGATATTAATTATAATCTTTGGTTCAGTTGATCTACTTGGATTTTCTAGTGAGACAAATCATATAATATTTTCCCCTTCTTTTCCAATGTTTGAAATCTCATTTCCTTTTTTTGCCTTACTACATCAACTACAAACTAACCGCAAGAGCAGCAGAGAACACTGACCTGGCTCTCAGTATATGCCCGGTGCTCTTCCAAGCATGGTGGTTATAGGCTCATCTCAGATTCATCACAATTACATGACATAGGTATTATAATCTCCATTTTATAAATGATAAAAATGAGGTGCAGAGAAGTTAGGCAATATATATGAAAAATAAGATAACGTCGACAGGGTTGAGCCAGGACAATGGACCTCCTGTGCTCATCCTCATTTTGGTATATAGTACATACTCGAGTTTTGAGTTGGAAAGCAAAGCCGTCAGGCACCACTAAGAACTGAATACCCTGCCCCCATTCATATGTTGAAATCCTAAAGCCCCATGTGATAGCATTTGTGGGTTAGGGCCTTTGGGAGAGGCTAAGGTCATGAGGATGGGACCCTTATGAATGGGATTAGAGCCCTTACAAGAGAGACCCCCAAGAGCCCCCCCTGCGAGGGAGGACACAGTGCCAGACACACTGAGAAGTCCGCCTCTGCAGCCTGGAAGAGAGCCTCCACCAGAAGGCGACCAGAAGTGTGAGAAAATAAATCTCTGTTGTTTACAAGCCAGGCAGTCTGTGGTATTTTGTTACAGCAGCCCGAATGGAATAAGTTAGCCACTGAAAAGCAGAGGTGAAAGTGGGAACGCTCATCTTGTTCCTGACTCCAGTGAAACCAGTACCACCTGGTTGTTTCTTGCCATAGGGAGGGAGAGCTGCATTTGAATCTTTGCCAGGAAACCCAAGTTGTCTCTTGCCACCTCAATATCTTGGAGCCCATGTCATTCAAGGTCTAGCTTTACTACTGGACCAGTGTGGCTCTGCCCTGCTGGTCAAGCATGAAGACAGTGGTTGGAGGATGACTGGACCCCAGCAGCTCTAGCAGACACAGTCCCTTCTACACAGCAACATGCTCGACGGCTGCCACTGGGGACTCACAAAACCACACTGTCATAGAGAAGACAATTTCTTCATGGTTACAGGTAAGATGCATCATCTGATCGTCTTTCTACCACCTTACAAAAAAGGCTACTCACTCACTATTCAACAATGTGTGTAAGCGTGTGTGCATCCAGGAGGTGAGGTTATATAAGCCAGGAGTTCTGTAGCCCAGCTTAAATGTCTTTATTCTTTACGTGCCTATAGTTGTCTGCACCATTATGCAGACACGGGGCTTTTGTTCAAATAAAAGGACTGCTGGTTCCCCTACCTGTTTACACTTTGATACCTAGAAGACAGGTCTAGGTATGGGGCTCCCATGGAATGTGTGAGCTTTTCCTGCTAGATGAGCAGAAGGATGAGAGCTGGATGAATAGAACACCATGTATGTCTATTGCTGACAAAAAGTTAATGGTAAAAGAAAGATGGAAAAACAGAAAGAACAATTACAGCCTCAGTTGACATGCTTTCATATACCTGAGATTATACCTTTCTTCATGGTTCACCCAGCCTGCCTGTGAGAGATTCTGGAATAGCCCCAAGATACAATAGAATGTATTCTTTTCCATTTCCACCTTACTTACGCAATTTGCTAGTCACAAAGGGCCAGCCCCACCTGCTGCCAAAGGGTTATATCTAAAACACAAACACAGTGTCATGGGAGTGAACTCCCTGTTACTGGCATACAAACCAAACCCAGAAGTTTTCTGAGAACCCTGAGACCTGGCCATGGAGGTAGGTTTCAGGCTGAGGGCTCAGGGTTCGCAGTTGAATGACTGCAGGTTTGAATCTTGACTTCACCATCTACTGATTGTAGGACCTTGGCTGAGCCTCCAAAGCCTTGGTTTCCTCACCTGGAAAGGAACGGTTTCTAAGATTAAATGAGATCATGGTTCAGCATGATGTAGGGCCCAGCCACCACACAGGTGATGCTCTTGAATAATCGCTCTGTGGGTCTCAGGTGTCACCATCCTTCCTCTCCAGCTATCCCTCACCTCTACACCACTGATCAGCATCTATTCAATTATTCAGTCTATGTCTGAATATGTCCAAAGACCTGCAGCAGCACTGCTTCAGTGCGTTCTCTCCTTCCTATGTGGTCTTTCTATGCAGTTGCTCAAAGTTAAAAGGCTGGGAAGGGAGAGAACTGGTGATACTTCTATTGAGGGAGGAGGGTGTCCCAGAGACGACACGCTAAATTCTTAGTCTCAGCAGTGTTTTAAGAACTGCACATTATGCTGATGCATAATGCAATCGGAAGCAGGCAGACCAGGTTTTCCAATGTTGTTTCAATTCTTTCAGAATCTGTTTGTCTTAGGTATTGACAGATATCCCCTTTTTTAACATAAAGGGAGAAGAAAAGAGCCAGGGCAGTGCTGAAGAACAAAAAGCTTTGCAGCTAAAGCGATTGCTCCTTTGATGCCCCCTGAACTTGTTTGCCCTGATGCACACGATTGCTGTTGATCTCACGCAGAGTGAGCAGAAAGTAGTGCCAATTCACAAACTATGTAACTGTTTTTTTGTTTTTTTTTTTTCTTTCAGACCAGGCAATGGCTTGTTATGCTTTAGAAATCAACTCTGATGCTGGTGTCTGTCTGATAGCCTCTGTCCAAAATAGAATTTTCGATAATATAGCAGAAAATGAAATGGATTACCAATCATAATAAAGGCCAGACAGTAACAGTGGTAATATAAAAGTATCTGAGTTTCTCTGCACCATCCCAGTGCCATCGTGGCCTGGATAACTTTGTGTTAGTACGGGATGTTCAGCAGCATTCCCAGTCTCCACTCACCAGATTACAGTAGGCCCCTGCCCCAGCTCGCCTGACAACGCAGCTTGCCTGACAACAAACAATGCCTCCACGTGTTGCCCAGTGTCCCAGGGAGGTGAAGGGGGTACAAACTCTCACTTGGTTGAGCAACTTGGTTGAGAACTACTGGTCTACTACTGTTAAAGAAAGAAAACAATTACTTTTTTTCCTTAAATAAGGAAGTAACAGTTAATAATTGTGACAAATTCCATAACAGATGCTTTGATCTCAACAAGTCAACCTACAATACATATATTCTCCTTCACAGAGAAATTTCTTTATCATAGTATTAAAAATAGATAACCAGGCTATTTCATTCAATTCATGAAACTTTCCTAGATTTTTAAATAAAAACAATTCTTACTAGACGTAGGAAATAGGTAATTGCCAAATATAGGCAAAGCTATTAAATCTTTATGGTATCAATCTTTCAAAGCTTGAGATTTTTGTACATTTTCCCCCTATTACCGAATCCCTTACTCCAAACATACTTTTCTGTGGAACTTCTACCTCTGAAGTACCTGACAGGTCCAAGAATTAAAAGGGTAAAACCATCCTTGCCAATCTAGAATGTTAATACCTGAGATGTTGGGGAAACTTCTACTAGAAGGACCCTAGTATCCCAAAAGATCACAAAGGGGTTTTAAAAGAAATCCAGATATTTTCTTACTCATTTCTTTTCAGACAGATTTTAGTTTGTTACAAAATATATTTTAAGAGAAGAGAGTTTTTAGCATTAAAAAATGATAGACACAAATTTGCACCATTGGAAGAGTGTGAATAAGCAAGTGCCTATTCCTGGGAGGCTAAAAAAAGTTTGTTTCCTTAAAAACCAGGCCAAAAAAAAAATCTCAGAACACCTTTTTCTCCTTTTTTCTTGTTTCTGGCATCTGGAGATCAACTTCTCCTTCCTCAGCATTTCCTTCAGCCTAGTTCAAGACTTCACTATCTTTTATCAGGTCTATTTCAACACCTTTCTGTCCAGTTTCTCTCACCTTCCTCTCCTCCTTCATTCCAAACCAGTGGGGGAGGTGGGGGTGGAGGTGGGGAAGTGTGATGCCTCATATCGACTTTTTAAAAGGAAGGTTAGGTGAGGGACCACCTTCTTCCCCAAGGCCCAGAAATTACAGTTCCCATCATTCACCCTATAATTCAAATTCCTTCACTTTTGTTCCAAGCTAAGTTTTTAGCCTTATTCTCTAAGTACTCTTTCATCTTCTATCTGACAAATAATTTAAATTATCTTCACTGTAGCCCACAATCCAAACCTCTGTTCAAACCCATACTTTGTCTAGAACGCCCTTTCCTCCCATGTTCACCGGAAGGGCCTCACCTCCCACTCCCAGGCAGAACTGATGCCTCCTTACCAGCAGGTCCAAGGCATCTGCTTGTGCCTCCAATAGAGCACTCAGTCGCTGTTCTTACTAGCCGGGTAGGGGCTTAGAGCTGTTATCTGCCTGCTTCACGGGAATGAGAAACCAGACTTCTTCTTCATAAACCTACTAAAAAGGGTTTGTCCTTTAAAGATCAGTCCATTTCGGTTTGGTCAAAAATATTTATCGAGCCCTTAAATGATTCAAGCATGAGCTAGACTCTTTGAGAGATGGGACTGCCCTCAAGGAGCCTTTAGTGGAGAGAAGAATAAGAGTGAGACTTAAACATTCTTGGACACAAAGTGTTCTAGATTCCAAAGTGGAAGACTGAAAAAGGACCTGATCTATATCCATGGAGTGGAAAATTAGGAACAGCTTCTCAAGGAAGGTGGGATTTGAGGTAAGATTTCACAGCTGGGTGGTGACTCTGATGTGCAAGCCCTCCAAGTACTAGAAATAGGAAGGACTGGGTGGGGGGCTGAGGAGCAACAAAGAGCCCAGTGGGGGTGGGCTGGCACCCAGCGGGTGTCTGCTGTAGAGCAGTCCTCTTAGTCCAATGGAGAGACCCAGACCTCGCTGCCAGGCCTCAGAAGGGCCCTGTGTGAGACAACAGTCTGCAGTCACATGGGGGCACCGCTGAAAAGCTGAGGTCAGTGGTCAAATGGCAGAGCTGTAGTGGAGAAAAACTGACCTGACAACAGCTCAGATGACTGACTGGGATGGAAAAGGAGGCACTTGGGTCTTTGGAGCAAGTGAGACCCAGTGAGAAGAGTTGGAAAGGGGAAGCGGCCGTGCCAGGGACCGTGGAGACCGCCTCAACGAGACTAGGTGCACAATTCGTGTAGGTCCACGAGGTGGACAGGAGGCTACAATTCCCACCCAAAGTGCGCAGCTTCTTTACTAGAAGGAAGCCAACACGATGAAATGGTGTGAAGCACTGTAAGGGAAAACGTAACTGGGTGTTAAACTGATAAACATACAAAAGACGTGAAGGGAGAAATGGAATATTTCAAAAGTTTATGTGCCCACTGCTTTTCATTTACTTACACTGTTTTTAACCATGAGAAAATAAAAGCTCTGTGTTTCTTTTGCTTGCCTCACCCTCAAACAGTGGCTTGACTCACTCTTAGGGACAAACCCCATTATGTTCGATTAACCACTTCTAGCAAGCCGGATCCCTGGTGGTGTGTACCTTACTAAAAATGCCGCACATGAAGTATGTGAGTCATCGCTCCTCTTGCCCTAAATGTCAGAGTTTGCATGGTACACGTGCTCCGTGTTTTTCCGGTATGAGTACACCCGAGAACTACATTGATGGGTAAGTGGTTTAACAGAAGGCCAGCACGCAATTTAACTGGAGAATGAGTCACAAAGGTAAGTGGTTCCAATTCTTAGAAACGGAGTGGAGTGACTTCAGGAAGTTTTACCAGCAGAGCAATCAGTTTTGGGAGACATTATTAAGTCTGTTTTGGGCAGAGAAAAAAACCTCAAAGCAATTCCTAAACGCTGAAAGGGAATCTTTTAAAAGGTCACACTACTTCTTAGAGGTACAAATTCAAAATGGAAATCGAATTATGAAGTAAGGCGAGCCCATCCCCACCCATGCTATAAACACTCCATTAACAGTGCGGTTTCAGGAAGCTTGTTCAAACTTTCCACCTGATGCTAATCGCATTGTCTCATAGGTTAAATTATACTTGAACCAGAGTTATCCCCTTCAAAAACCAACTTTCCACTCAGCACCAACACAAGAGTAGAAAGGAAATAGAAAACACCAGCCCAGGAGTTTTGAACCTCAAACACCATCCCTGTTTTATGCCCTAGTTTTTGTTTCATTTTATTTTCTCGACTGTAGGTTTTCTCTTTGTAGATGACTTGCAAGCATTCTGAGAGTAAACAGGGTAAAATGTGAAGATGGCAATCGAGGGATTCTCAAATTTTTTATTCAAGTTACTTTACTAATGTTTTTAGATCAAGAAAAGCCACATAGTATGGCATCGAAAAACTTTCCATTGTAGTTGCTTGTGTTCCCCCTTTCCATCTCTCCCATAAAGCTCTTATTTTAAGAAGAAACTAATGAAAGAAAATGTCTTTCTCCCCGAATCTTACACACACACACACACACACACACCCCTACCTGTTTTCCTCCTTTATGTTTAAATCACTACCATCAACAGGGTCAGCCCCTGGAAGCTAGCCAGAGCTGTGAGTAATCAAGTCTCCCTAGGAAGCCACTAGCTGGATGGTTCCACCACGCTGTGAAAACAGACTCACGGCTGTCTGGGTTCACCTTTCACTGGCTGGTTTCCACACGCACTTCACGCCGGAACAAAACAAGCCAGTGAAGGGAGAACTTTCTTCCACTCTTATAGAAATTACTTCAGCCTATAATACAAACAGGATTCAAGGATGGGGGCAGAGTGGTTTTCGTAAGAATACCACCAAGAGTTCCACAATACACTGGTTAATATGTCAGTTAACTTTTTCCTTTTTTATTACAAAAATTTTCTAACATACAGAGAATTAGGGTAATGTGAACATGGATTACCCTTCACCTAGATTTAATAACTTTAACAGCTTCTCCTATATTCATCTATTTTCATGGGTTTTTATAACTTTTAATCACATTTCCCCCTAAATAATTCAGCATGTGCCTCTAAAAAATAGAAATATTTCCCTTCACAACTACAATACTAGTATCACATTAACAAAATCAAAATAATTCCCTAAAATCTCATCATGAATATCACTCAAATTCAAATTTCCTTGGGTGATTTATTCTTAAGCATTTAGAAGTGAGACTAGAAAGCTATACCAGAGGTTAATAACAATCCTTGAGTTGTTCTTTTATCCAAGGCAGACACTTACATTATTTCTTTATCTCTGTTTGGTTAGAGTGTCAGGTTGAACGCCCAAGTGTGACAGACACAGCCACCTACCCTCTGACCACGACTGCCATGTGTGTCAGCTACAGAAGTAACATCATTAAGAAGATGAGTAGGAATAACAAATGTCTCCCAAGGAAAAAAAAATGGCAAAGACCACTTCCCAGACACTGACCTATCAATATTATATTACTTAACTAGTTTCCCTCTTTTCTCTTTTAAATCATTCTTCATAAACTAAAAAGATTCTTCTGACTCAATTATTTAAAAAAATGCATATTAAAAGCCATTCTCTCCTATGTCCTATCTCTCGGCTTCTCTTTAAAATATCTTGACAAAATTATTGGGTTGGTCAAAAAGCCCATTTAGTTGTTTTTTAAAAAATATATTTTATTTATTTATTTTTAGTCAGGGGGAAGGGAGGGAGAAAGAGAGGAAGAGAAACATCGATGTGTGGTTGCCTCTCAGATGCCCCTCATTGGGGACCTGGCCCACAACCCAGGCATGTGCCCTGACTGGGAATTGAACCACGACCCTTTGGTTTGCTGTCCAGTGCTCAATCCAACTGAGCTACACCAGCCAGGGCCCCATTTAGTTTTTTGTTTCGAGTGAAGTTAAAGACAACTAAACACTACTAGAGCCATCGTAAGAAAAAACCTAAACACAATTTTTGGCCAACCCAATAGCTGATCCTTGCTTGCTGTCTCACTTTCTGCTCACTTTTAACCCCCTTTTTAAATCTAACTTTCTCCCTTTTCTACACTTAGGTGCCCTTTTGAAAACCACCAACTTCCTTAGTCACACTTAAAAGACCCCTCCTTTCCCAGGTTTCCCTGGGTCCTCCCCGCGTCCAGCAGGTGCCCACTCTCTGCCCTTCCCTCCTCACACTGGGCTGTCCTGAAAGCTCTTCCTGTCTTTCTTTCTTCCTAGTAATTTACTCAGGGGTGGGAATGTCACCTGGATGCAGATGACTTATAAATGTAGAAAAGGTTATGATAAATATATATTTACTTAATTTTCCCCTAAAGCTGGGTGTGAAAGGAGAGAAAAGTGAAAAGCTGAGTCAACTTGCTAATTCTAACAACGGATCTCTCTTCTCTAGGCTGGTTAGAACACCTTTCATGTAGAAAGTGACTCCAACACTTCCCAGGGAACAAGGTGAGGGAGGCAAGCCTGGAGCCATGTATCCTGGGTTCCAGTCACACCTGTCAGCTGGCTAATATCCAATATACTTAACATCTCTAAACCTCAGTTTGTATTTCTGCAAAGTGCAGATCATACTAGTACCTGCCTCATGGGATGGTTGTGAAAGCTACATGCAGAAATACAAATGAAGTGCTGAGTTACCAAAGTGCCTAGAAAATATTAACCACCCAATTAATTTTAGTTATTACTAATGTGACCTAAAGATTCAGTTATGAAAAATGGTTACTTCTTAGATATCCAATATTTATTACTGGCAAAACTGGCTGGGATAATGTTCCTTAGAATACTGTATTTGCCCTGGCTGGTGTGGCTCTGTGGATTGAGCACTGGCCTGCAAACTGTTTTTAGAAAAAGGTCACCAGTTCAATTCCCTGTCTGGGTTGTGGGCCGGGTCCCCATTTGGGGTGTGCAAGAGGCAATTGATTGATGTTTCTCTTGCACATTGATGTTTCTCTCTCACAGCAAGGTTTCTCTCCCTCTCTTTATTCCTCCTTTCCCCTCTCTCTGAAAATAAATAAATAGAACCATAAAAAAAGATACTGTATTTGTTGTTTAGGACTACTTCAAAGAAAGTTTGGCTACTGTCCATTTATCACCTAAGCTTTATCCCACGGCACAGACAGTACACACAGTGCTCAACACTAGCAGTTACTTTTGTGAACGGATGATTCATGCTAATTAAACTCACAACCCAGGAGAATAAAATTAGCTTGTTTCGACATTTCCTTTTGTTCAGTAATTACAATTCCAGGTTATGTTAGATACCACATTAGTACAATTTTGCCCGAGAGACAGACGCTGCTCATCTACATGTCTGTTTTTCTAAAAACAGGCACTGCAGGTATAAATGCAGGTGCTTGCTGAGCAAGGGCCTTGCAGGCTTCATAAGCAACTCTTCCCACCCTTGTGCTCCAAGTGTCACTTACTTCTGTACATATTGTAGTGGGAAGGCAAGCACTGAGATCATTTTAACTTGTTATAGATTCACCAGATTTGCAGGAGAATGAGAATTTAAAAATAGAAGCCAAACATGGCTGGAGTTTATCTCAGATGCTTCTGTTCAAGTAGCAATCTGTTCATCCACAGCGACAGCACACGTTCCATCAAATGATCTGAATTTCCTCACGCTCAGTCAGGATCCCAGTGCTTCCCAAATTGATGGACCTTGGGGACGCAGGCACCTCCCATCTCATCCACGTGTCTCTGCAGAGAGGTTTTTGGGTTGGTTTTTGTAAGCAAGGTGATCACGAAGAGGTAACATGTATTTCGTACTCATCATGTGCCAGGCACGGTGTTGAGTTATTTATATCACTCAGATCTCAGAGAATCTTCACGGCATTTTAAAGGCAAATCTCTGTTTTATAGACTGGAAACTTGGAGCTTCAAAGGGCATATAAAATTCCAGACGCAATGGCATACCCAGGTTTTTGTGAAGCCCGAACTTTGTATTGGTTTATAAAGGAGAAAACAAAATCAAATTGTGAATTCCAAACTACATTTAAGGCCCTAGAAGGGGCGAGCATTAAGAAGGGGCCCTGGCACATGAGCTTTAGCGGTAACCGGCTTGGGTAGCTTGACTGACCACTCAGAGCTGCAGAGATGAAAGGAATTTGATGGACAGAAATACGAACTGCAAAATGACAATCACGCACCTTTAGAAACTCCTGCTGTAATTTAGTTGCACTAGGCTTAACAAAATTTGTTTAAACAGATTTTGTTGTTGTTTAATAAGTCGGGATAAATGGAGGGGGGAGCAGGAGGAGCTGTCTGACCCGGTGCCCGACAGTAATTTAGACGGTCCGAGTCAGCAGAACGCAGACAAGTCCCGATTTCTGTACTGCACACTTCTTAGGAAACGTTTGCCTTTTGGGGAAGCACCAAGAAGTTAGAAAGTTTACCTAAAATTTATCTGCGATGCCTTTTGAATAAACTTGCCTGAAAGCAGCAATCACTTTTCTAAACACTATGCCAATTTTTCTCGAGTGGTTTCCCTACTGTTAGCAAAATATGTGATGCTGACTGAACACGTCCTCTCTCTCAGAATCAATTGCTTATTACACTAAGAAAGTTCTTGTTATCCAAAATGAAAAACTGCTGCCAGAATGGGGGGTATCTTTGCTTTTTTCCCAAAGCACATCTAATAATTTCAGAATTCAGAATAAGGTGCAATTCAGAGTGCAATTCTGATAAAAACTTCAAGTCATATTTACCTTTTCTCAAAGTTTTATGACATTATTTATTATCACATGAGAATTTCTGATAAAGAATATGAGAAAGTACTCTGAATTGGGGCTTCCTAAAAATGTTGAGTTTTATTACTTTGCAGAATATGTGTGAAGAGAGCTGCCTATGGCTGCCCGGGCTGGGCTCTGCATGGTGCCAAGGGACACAACTTACAGGGACCACAAAGTGAGGAGCGTGGCCTGGAACAGGACAGAGCAGTGGTCCCGACTGGAACAGTATACTGACAGAAAACAATGGTTGCTACCTATTTCAGAAAATAAGGACAGGCTTGACAGAATGAAAGGGGCATATCACAGAGGTACATGAGCCAGTGTGCACCCAAATAGTTAAATTTGGGATAAGCTGAGCATCAAAATAAATAAGGACAAGACTATATTATAACCCACTGAATGGAAAATCCATAATTCCATGCTGATAATAGATGAATATATAAATGGACAAGAAGAAAAATCTCTTTCTAACAGTAGAATGACAACTAACAAATGTAAGAAGGAACGATGGTGTTAAGTTAGAAATGTGCCGTTTTCTCAGCTTCATTGTAAAAACTGAATCAGACAGAAAACATCAACCGGCTCAAGGGGTAAAGGCGGCGAGTTAGAGAAGGAACAGGATACATACTTACAGAATCTCGGTTCTAGTAATCACAGTGTCAATGGTAATAGTACAGCAAAGAAATCAGACAACACCTTAACCAAGGGATCAAAATTAATGTCACCAACACGGGGCCAAAGGCCATCCCATGCCTCTGGGTGCGACTGCCTGAGAAAGGAGCCATTGTGCACACAGCAATGGAACAGAAAAGGCATAACCTAACTCCATCACAAGGAGACCGGGAAACCCAAACCGAAGACTACTCCATCAAACAACTTGCCTATGTTCTTCAAAAATGCCATGAAACACAGGGAAGGCTGAAGAACTGTTCCAAGGAAAGGAGACTAATGGGACATGGGAGTGAAATGCAGTTGGTGGTCCTCGACTCCATGCTGTCTCGGAGGGAAGAAATGCGATACGGGTCGTTATTGGGACATCTGACAAAACTGGAACATGGCCCGAAGATTAAAGTATTAAATGCCCTGAATTTGCTAATAGCACTGGGGTTACATAAGAGGATATCCTTGTTCTTAGGAAATACACAGGGAAGCATTAGGGGGATATCTGCTGCCTACGCTCAAATGATTCAGAAAAAGTAAGTGTGACGTGTGCGTGTGTGCGTGTAGAGAGCGAGAGGGGGGTGGATGGGAGGAAAAGAAGAAGACAAACACAGAAAAATGACGTTAAAAATGTGTAAAGCTAAATCAGTGGTATAAAGGAATAAATTATACTACGGCAGCTTCAAAATAAAATGTTTAAAAAAAACACAAAACCGGCAGTTTTGAGACAATTTTGAGGGGCATCAGTGTTCAGCTTGCTTTAATGAGGAGAAAAATAGTTCAACTTGTAATTAACATAAAATAGAATTAAATTTTGTTGCTATCATTATCATAATCACCCCCACGAACATTTACAGAGCACTTATTAAGTGATAAGTACTCCGGAAGGTGTTCCACTTGCTTTACTTCTTTTAGTCTTCACAGCTACCCTAAGGGAAAGGCACGAGAGTGGCCCCCACCTTACAGATGAGGTAGGGAAAGTTTAGAGAGGTTTCGTGACTTGCCCAAAGTAACACAGACAGTAAATGGCAGAACTAGAAATCCAACCTGGTTGATTACAAAGCTGGTGGGACTCATTACTATGTTAAACTTATTTAATTTTTAATTATTCATTAATTTTCCTCAAAGAAAGAGAGATGAATCTTAACCTAAATGAAATTCTGACCAATTAGTAAAATATATGTGGATAAAGATTTCTTATCATTATAATTACAGCACTAAATAAATCAGAGAGACATGGATGATATTTTTGTTCTCCATAATTTACTTTATGTTCTCTTTCTTCTAAAGGCTGAACTTGGTAATATACAAATTCCTTGAAAAAATATACCCCAGTATGTTCTTTGAAATGATCTTATCAAATGTCTTGTAACCATTTGGTCCTTGCTATTGAATGAATGTTTGTGTCCTTCTAAAATGAGATGTTGAAGCCTAAATCCCCAATGTGATGGCATTTGGAGGTGGAGCCTTTGGAAGGGGATTAGGTGCTGAGGGTGGAATCTCGTGAATGGGATTAATGCCCTTACTAGAAGGGAAGTAAGACAGACGGTTACTCCCTGTCCACCACATGAGGACACACTGAGAAAACGGCCATCTGCAAACCAGGAAGCGGGCCCTCACCAGATACCAGATCTGTCAGTGCCTTGATCTTGGACTTCTCGGACTCCAGAACTGTGAGAAATAAAATTCTGTTGTTTACAGTCCATCCAGTCTATGGTATTTTGTTGTAGTAGACAGAACTAATACAGTTTTATTTCAAGTTTTTCTTCCTTTAAACACATTTTCTCTCCTTTCATGAAAAGTGGTGGATCTAGTGTTTATATCCTTTTAGTCTTGGCACCTCAATTTTACATAAAAATTGTTATCACTTGCAACACACTGCCTGATTTCCCAATTTGGTGTACTATTATCTTCATTGCAGATAAAGAATAAGCTGCTAAACATACCATGTCTTTCTTCCCAGTGGAAGCTGAATGACTATTAATAAAAAAAAAGTTCAAAACAATAAGACATTTGCAAATACTTGCAGGTGTTTGGGGAAATCTTATCTGACACAGTGAATGTCCATTCCAGAACAAAGGACCCCCAACTGAGGCTGTGTAATTTTACCACAGGAGGAGCCCAGTCCCCACTCAAGACCAATGAAACCAGAATCTCTGGAGATGGGACGTGGGTCACCGGTCATTTTAAGCTTGCTGATGATTCCAACGTGTAGCCAAGTTTGAGGTTGCTAGATTGAGCATCTATAGCCATAAAGCATCATATCTTTTGTGTACAGAGCCAAAGGATTCACAAAAGCTTTTTAGAATTGGTCTCACTAGTTAAGGAGTGTACAGGGCAAATGGTGAGTGAAGATATGTGTGTACGTAGGAAGCAGGAACTGAATGAAGATTGAAGACATGTGCCAAATGAACGTGACACACAATGAGTACATCAGGAGACTACGTGAGGACAGTAGGTGACTCCTGCACCCTCTGGGCACAATGACAGGTTCTGATATGAGCAAAGCTGAGGAAGGCAGCCTTGGCCAGTGAATGATGTAAACGGAAAAGTATCCTGTATGTCCTGTATGTCTAAGCTAGTGAGGTGACTAACTTAGAGTGGGAGGTTCACTCTTCAGAGTAGAAAAGGTAAGTATGAAGAAGTGGAACAGAACCAGCAGCTGGAGGGCCTTCAGCAACAAGTCAGAAAGTCTGGTAGTGGTCTGGAGATTTGCGGAAATGATCGGACGAAAGCTCTCCTTCGGGAGGACTGATTTGACAGAGCTATTCACGTGGGTTTGGGAGAAAAACTAAAACTCTATCTACTAGGAGAGAAAAACACAACAGATTAGGTAAAACTGCATGGGGATGAAGTATAATCTTATACTTTCCTTTTCAGTTGTCCACAAAAGACAGGAACCAGATATTTGGACCTCTAAAAACAGCATGGATCTCACCCGCTGTGGGATCTAGCACAGGAAAGACTACGGGCTGGAGGCCCCGACTCATCCTCTTCCCCTCCGGCCTGGCTTGAAGCCTCACAGCAGCAATACTTTCTGCAACTAAAAGTTCCTCCTTTTTCTATAAAAGGCTACTCCTTTGGCTAAGAAATGTAATTTTAGAGGACAAAGTTTCAGGTAACATAAACGCTTTCTTATAATTTTTTTTTGTAATAAAAAAGGGTTTTTGAGAAGCTGGATGATTCCAGGTCATACTGGCAATTAAAGACTTAGGAATAAAAAAGGGGACCAAAACATTCATCATTCAACAAATATTTATTGAACATGTATTAATACTATTTGCTGCTGTTCTACACATTGGGAATACAGCAAGGTCCCTTTTCTAAATAGAAAACTCTGTGGGTACTGTAGAGGTTTCACTCAAAAACATAATAGCAGTCTAAGGCTACACAATTTTTAGCTAACTTCCTAAAGTGTCCTGCTACAGATCTTAAAACATTAATAGGCAAACATTAATAGGCATTATATAAAGGTCAAGATCATTTATATAATGAACTATAAGCACCACAGAAAGTATAGGGTAATAAAGCATTTATGTATGTATAATCAAGCTACGAGAAGTATCCTAACCTCTAAAACAGTATTAGCACATAAATGCACTTGATAGAAATTGAATGGCATTGTTGAGCTGCATGGAGTCCAAAGCAAGGTGAGAAGGCAGCTATTATTCTGATTGAACAAAAGCAGTGAGGTCATCTCAGCTGCCTGTGTTCTAAATGCCATGTCTGCAAAGAGGGGCATGTCCAGGTATCTGAACCTCCAATCCAAATGCTTTTAAAACCAGACAAATGCTTGTTTGTGAAATGGTGTCTTATAAAACCGTACCATCAGAGTCGTTCACAAAAGCAACATTCAAATTGTGCCCAGGGAAATTCAGAGACTTCGAAGCTCAGAGGTTTGCTACACATACCGACGGGTCATTCCAAAATGGCAGAGAACACGTTTGTGTTTGTAAAATTTTCATTTTATAAATCTCTAATAAGAATCCATGTTTAACTACATATATTAATTAGAAATACCTACAACAAAAGGAATCTCAGCTTTCAATGACTGATCAAACAACTGCACAGAAGTGTTTGATGCTTCTTTTTCTGTGCAATTATACGCTCTAGTTTATGGACAATTCCCATTTTCTCACCACGGAGGAAAAAAATCAGCACGCTCAAGTTCCCGCCCCTCCCCCTTCCTGCCCCAGGAGAGGAGCCTCACCTGCGTAGTGGACTGGAATCTCTATCTTCGGCCCGATGACGTAGTGGCCCTCCTCCAGGCTGTGGGCAGTGATGGTGGTCCACTGCCGGCACGAGTGAATCAGAAGGTAGTCGTTTTCCCGCAGCCCTTCTATGCATTCTCCTGGAAAACATAATTTTGTGTAAGACACTTAGAATTAGCATATGCTTACGCCATACTCTGAAATAAAATTTCATTAGGTAAAACTTCACTCGCGCAGAAGTTAATGGTTCATCCCAAAAGGAGATAAAGTTCACTTATGAGTTAGCAATAAAAAATGTATTCCATGCCAAGTTGACAATTTCATTCAAGATTCGATAGAAATGTTTCTTAATTATTTGAAAAGATTTTCAAATACCTCATTTATCTAAATAATTATACTTCAATGATTATAAAACAAATATTAAGTGCTTACATTAGATAAGCATATATTATTTCATATTATACAGCAACATTATCAGGTAGGTATTATTCCTTCTTTACAAGTGGAAAAAAATTAAGTGTTCAGAATGTTAAATAACATGTCTAAGCCCACAGATTGAATAAGCGTTGAATTGATTCCAAAGCTTATGCTCTTAAATGCTACAATATAACTACCAAAAATAAATAATAAACTTATCTCTGTTTGAAACAGTACTTGAAAATGCCTACTTCTCCCTTTAAATTTTACATATTTTGCCAGTTCTCTCTGGTCTCCTACCTAACTTCCCAATCAATTTAAAACAGTGCAGTTTAAAGCATACAAATGAAATTACTTTTCATTTTAATAATTTCTGATATACACTTTTAGCATTTAAACTGATGATAAACTATATCAAAAGAGAAATTCACTTCCTGAAACTTAAAGATGGTTTTCTAGATGCTGAAATGGCCCATCCCATTAATTCTGGTTTAGTAATTTTAAATGCTTAAAGAAAATACCTCAAAAAGGCTAATTTCTTCATACAGAAAATCAGCAACCTACCTTATTTTTTTCTATTTATTATATTGTAATAATTAAAAGAGCTATTGGTGATTTAACTGTATGCTTTGACATGGCATTTATAGATCCCTCCAAGATTCTTAAAAGTTTCAGTACTTTTTCAATTAAAAAAAAAAGCAGAGAAGACTGTAATGATCAACTTGATTATCACAACCATAAACTATCAAATTTGTTCCCAAACCAATAAGGGTATAATCTTTAAGATAGTCTTAATGCAAGAATATACTATCTTTGTTGCAAGAAATACTAAGAATTAAAAGCTTTGTTGTGGGGGAAGGGCACAGAAACAGGCTTCCAAGTGGAGATAGCTTAGCAGGAGGGCGAGTGTCCTGTTGGGGAGGGATATACTTTCAGACCAGACTCCCCTGCCCCTCTCACACTTTGGGAGGGCCAGGTTCATAAGGATACCATCTGGAGAGGCCAGTGTACTCACCAGCCCTTTGCATCTCTCCAGCATGTCAGGGCAGGAAAGAAAGATCTAGAAGCACTGCCCATAGTATAGTTGCCTCAAAGCTCCCCAACAAGGGCACAGGGTAAGGGCACAAACATAGCAGTTGAGAGCTACGAGGTGCGACTTCAGAGTCCAGCAGACCTTGTGCAGCCACAGTGCTGCCCACCACACTGTGTGGTCCTGGGCAGGCACCTGCTCTTCACCCAGGAGATGTGGCAACAACAGTCCCTGCTTCTTCACAGGGTGGTTGTAAAACTAATTGGCAACAGTGATGGACACTGTGGAGCACCAGCTCTGTCACATCATGTTAGGAGTGATTAGGAAACATTAGTATTTATTTATTACAGATTCGTCCTCCCTAAAATTACACTGTAATTTAGGTCATATTATCCTTTTATAGGCGAGGAAATGATCTTCAGAGCAGCCAAGCAACTCGCCCAGAGCTACACAGCTAGTAAATGGCAGAAACTGACGTCAGGATCTCTCTCCCTATCTCTACATCACTCTCCGTTCTTCCAACCCCACACCCTGCCTTGAAAACCATCAACAACAGCCCTGGAGGATGTGGCTCAGTTGGTTGGGCATTGTCCTGCAAACCGAAAGGTCACTGGTTCTATTTCTGGTCAGGGTACGTGCCTGGGTTGCACGTTCTGGCCCCAGTTGGGGAGCGAGCAAGAAGCGACATCAATGTTTCTCTCTCACATCGATGTTTCTTTTGCTCTCTTTCTCCCTCCCTTCCCCTCTCTCTAGAACAAAGAAAAGAAAAAATTAAAGAGGAACCATTGACAGTAATTCAAGAAACAGGGAGAAAGTGCCTTTGCCTTCAAGTCTCACCAGTTCACTGACAAGCACTGCTCCCAGTACTTGGGACACACGTCAGAAAACAAAACTAAAGATCCCTGTCCTGGGACGCTTACTATCCAATGGGAAGGAGGCAGACAGTACCATTACCAAGAATGGTTAAATATGAATTAATTAGAAAGTGAAAGGTGCTTTGGGTAAAGGGTAAGAGGATCAGAAGAAAAGAAAGCAGTTCAAAAGTTTGTCATTTCATCTAGCAAACATTTGCTTACTTATTTGGCCTTTAAAAAACAGCCTTGAGCTACAGTAATAGACAAGTGTAGGCATTTACTGTGTAAAATTTGATGGCCAACAAACATTTATTATTTTTTATGCACAAACCAGTGGGGGAGTGGGCAAAAATATGATGACTTGGTCCCTGCATTCAAGTTAACATTCTTGTCAGTGAGATGCACTCACATGTAATTTCATAGATGGTAGGTAGGATGCGATGAGCCCTATGCCAGAGGAAGAAGAAATATAGAGTGGAGATGAGGACTTTAGCAGAGATCAAGAAAACATTAACAAGAATATGAAGCATCAGGGCTTGTCCTTCTTGGATGGATGAGATGGTCTTAGCTGAGAAGGAGGCAATGGGGAGCCACTGAAGAGTTTGGGATAAGAGAATGGCCAAAACACTACTTTAAGAAGATTAATCTGGTGGTGCTATAAAAGATGAATGGGAGAAAGGAGAAACCAGAGCTATGCAGTGCATGCAGGAAACTCAGAAACACATTGGCATTCAGGGAAAAAAGAAAAATGTCATTTTCTGCAACTAACTGTTGTATCATAAAAACTGTTTTAATTTTATTCCACAGTGGGCTCTAAAAAGGCAGCTAAGAAACAACTGCAGTCAAGTTAATCAAAATGAAAATTTAATGTTAAGTCCTACTGCTAGCTCTTGTAGTAAACTCTATCAAGAGGATTCAGAATGATTTTCGAAGCCATAAAGTAGTAAGAAACCAAGGCCTATTTTTGAGCTTATGTCTCTTTTACTTTTGTAAACAGCTGAGCCATGTGCCTGCTTTAGGCAAAAGAAGTTTCACAAAAATTGTCTACAAATAAAACTTAATATAATCACTTAAAATATCCTAGGGTAGGCCACTAATAGAGAAATTACATGAAATGAACTCATAAAGTAAACAATTCTCCTCTGATATAATTATCCTATTGCTTAACTGCTATGTATAACATACTAAACTTATATATTTAGTTCAATCATTTAATAATAACAGAAGTCTGAAAGAATTATATGTTAAATTCCAAAATATGGTAATTGTAGTCCTGAAATTTCCCCACATCAAGCGTGATTCTGGGATGTACTTTAATTTGTCTAGTATGAACTTGACCTCTTCAACATTAAGTTTTACATACCTATTAAAAATTTTTTAATGCTACTAGAACATTTAAAATCTATGAATCCTCGAAAGTAAGTCTGCTTAAAGAAAGAAGACTCAATCTCAAATTGAGATTTTTTAATAAATATTTACCACCTGGACATGCACAGATTCTGTTCATTTTGCTGCTGGGCCTGATTATTCTCCTGATTCACTCTTCTGATCTCTCCGTTATCTCTCTCTCAATTTTCCCCCCTTTATATTAGTTGTGACTATAGGAGTTAAAGTTCCACCCTTAGTCTCTACACCTATTCTCTCTCCTTTATAATCTTATATACCTCCCAAGGATTCAATTAGTTATAGAGAGTACTCAGGGCCCCATGACCTAGTTCCAAAGGGTCTGTGACCTTATGTCCGCACATCACACAATGGAGCCCAAAGAACATGTTCTCTGTTCCACACCCACGTTTCATTCTCACACATTTGTGCCCTCCCCTCACTTCCTTTGATTTGCCTAAGCCTTTATCTCCCAATCCTGATGCATCCAGTCTTGAAAGAACAACTCAAATGTCATCTTCATGCATGTCTTCTTGATAAGAATCCTTAACATTTTAAATTTAAAGTGCATTGATTTTGTAACTTTGTTTACATCCTATGATAAATTTATAAATTGCTTTTAGAGCTATGAGGAGCATAAGGAACTTTTTTAATGTTTATATATACTTAAATAACATTATAATAAAAACAACACTATGAAAATTACAAGCAATTTTTTCCCTTTTAAAAAACTTTCCTTGTCTAATACTCATCAAGTTTGAGAGACGTGTTCTTGAGGCTAAGGAACCAAGATATTCAAGATCATAAATGCTGTTGGATGAGATACTCTCTAAACTCACTCTTCCTACCAACAACCACAGCAACATAAGGAAACAGCCCAGAGTCACCGCCTCATGGGTTTGCTTTCATGTTTTAATATTATTTATCTTTATTTAGAATATTTCCCCCTGGACATTGAATCTCATTTTTTTTTATACTAAACTACTTTAGCTTTGTCTGAACTATAAATTCATTACAGTTGAATGCATGAGTTAGTGCACAACTGTAGTGCCTTACATGTGAACTACTTAGAAGGTGTCTAAATCAGTCCATGTGTTATGATTTTTGGCACTAATAAATTTAAATGTTTTTGATTTTCCACATTTGTGTATCCTTGTTCTTGGGGTTGTATACACCAAGGTAACAAGCTCAGTCAATTTGGGGCGTATCTCTGGAGGTGTGTGCTTTTAAGCTTTCCAACTCTTAGAATACCTGAATTTCTACTTTGCATAGCAAATATATAATTTTATCATGCCAATTAATTTTTTTAAAGTATGCTTTTATCCCTAATTTGTTTGGTTTCTTCTCAGCACATTGGTAGGACCCTGTCTATGATGGATAGTCACATATTTATTGACTGGTTAATAAAGACCCATTAAAACAATTTGTTTTGTTAATATGTGTAATGAGAATCAGATTTACTGAATATGGTATATTTTTATCTGTTATGCACATAAACTGTTCCTTGTGTCATAACTAAATCTATCTGTAATGAGTAAACTAATAGTTTCTGTGATATGTGTTCTTACTACAAATCTAATTCAACAATTGTGCAGTTTTACTTTACAAATGTTAAAAGGAAAGCTAGTCAAATGATAACATTTTACTTGTACTTCCTTATTGTTAATAAATAGGCTGCCTAATTTTAATTATGTGTTTACTTGACCATATAATCCTTTCCATGTAGACAGGAATCCTAGTGAATTTAATACTCAAACCACTGCATTTCTCTTACAACTTAAATATTTTAAAAAACACCTTCAGTGGCAGGGGCTGACTACCAGATAGGATTTCTTTCCTCTCCAACTTCCCTTACAGTTCAGTGGTGCCATACCGCCGAGTTCTAACCAAGGGTGTGTGAGCAGAAATGACATTTCCCACTTTCTATCCCGGTCTTGCCCATGAAAACTGCCCACAAGCCAACCTCTGTGCTCTCTCCTCAGCCAAGGGCTGAATATTGATTCCCAGGAAGGCCTTGGAACAAGCTGAAGATAGCACAGCTGCCAGCAGTCTGGGTTCCTTAATTAACACATAGTGGAACAAACCGCCCGCCTGTGCCCTGACCACACACCGAGCTGTGATGTGAGAAATACGCTTTGTGACATTATGCCAATAGCATGTTGCTGTTTTCCTTTTTGGTTTCCGCAGTTCGACTACCTTAACAGAAACATCTCTATGCACAGCCTTCAACACCAGCAACGTCTCCTGATTATAATAATCACAAAGTTTTGTCACAGAGGTTATTCTTTCTAAGCATTCTTCGTAAATACAAACTTACCTTGAGTTTGTGAAGGTAGATAGAACTAAAAATTCTTTTCATTATTTTAGTTACAGTTTATCCCATAAACTGACAGACATAATTAAATATTACTTAATTAGCATCCTCAAACATTTTCACATTTTCAGTGAATGAGGTCCTAGTAGTTTTAATGTCTTCCAAACAAACAAGAAATATTTACTGGGAGAATAGAAGATGGCACTATGATAATATTTCCTTGTCCCAAAGAACTACAATCCAAATGACATGGTGAGTAAAGAAAGGTTTATGTAAGGGGAAGCAGGGAAAGGAGGCGAAGAGATGATGTCACAGCAGATGGAACAATCGTGAAATCATGAAATTAAAATACTGTCTGCAATGAAAAAGCAATAGGCATTCCAAACAGGAAGTATTAGCGGGGGGGGGGGGATCCTGAAAGAAACAATTAATTAGCAACTAACTAATTAAAATAGGGAGAAATTATAAAGCATTCAGGAAGAATATGGTTACAGGAAATCATTAAAGCACAGGTAATAATTTTGAATTCAGTGAAAACAAAAAAAAATTCTTCAATGGGGAAAAAAGCTCTAGGAATAAGAAAAGAAATTGCTTTTAGCCTAATGGTTGAGGTATTGTAAGAAAGTGTAGGACTGAAGAGGGTCAGAAGTGAGCATCAATCAAATAAAGGTATCTGAAGACACAATGACAAGAGCTTCTCAAAAGCACGTAAGGGGCGGAAAAAGATAAAGCTCTGGCACAGATGCCAGAAATGCAAAGGAAAGTGAGGGTCCTAAATCTGGGAGATGCAATGAGCAATTGTGGCATCCCACAACTCATCTGTAACATTCCCCTATTTCAAATGTTGAACAATAAAATCCTCCAATGACGTGCACACATCTGCATTTCTCTATCCATCTACTTCAACAAGACAGTCCATTTGTAGGCGCTGTCATTTTGTGAACACTAATAAGTATCTTACGGTACAGAGAAAGGGCGGGGGGAAGGGCAGAGGGAACTCCAAACAACAGCAGCACTGCTGGAGGTTAGCTGCTGTCCAGTTCTGACAATGAGGACATACCTGCTGTCTCAAGTCCTACCCTTCCCTCGAGAGCTGATCATCCCTGTGTGTGAGGGGAGGGGCCTGCAGCCCTAAGGGAAACACTGGTTCTGATTCCAGTCAGCACGTTCATCGTAATCACTGGGGGACTTGGAAAAGCTTCCATTGGCAGGTGGGGCTAGGTCCCATGCCAGACCAGCGAAATCGGATCCCTGGGAGTGGGACCCAGGTACCCACAAGATCTGAAATTTCCTCCAGTGTCCTAATGTGCAGCCAAGGTTCAGGGTACAACTGAGGCAGTGAGAGCACAAGCCCTGGAGAGGCTTCACTCCACCAGGTGACTCAGTTCGCGAGTCTGCTATGAGGAGGGAATAAGATAATATTTAAGCAAGTATTCAACCATCCAAATGCGGGTTAACACAAAACTCTTATCTGTAATTATGTACAAGGAAAGAGTTCTATTAAATGTGTGATAGAACATTTTTAACGATTTTTGAGTAATGTTCTGGTCTTCATAAAGTCAATTCGTAATAATACAGCCTCTACAATCACAAACTAGTTAGGAAGCTTGATAAATGTTGTTTTATGTAAACCCTGTACAATTATTTTAAAGTGAAAAAGTATATATATTATATACCAGACACTGTTTATATTTACAACCTGGAGCCAGGCTTAGACTGTACTTCTTAGATGGGCTCCTCTAATACAATTGGTTTTTAAAAAAATAAAAAACAAAAATTCTTTTGTTTTGAAACCAATTTATATATTTTGAATGAATAATGCAGAGACTGCATTTCTTACTTTATTCCAACACGCCTGTGTTTTTGCCCACTCCCCTATTAGTTTGTGCATAAAAGACACTCAATAAGTATTTGTTGGCCATCAAAGCACCTTTCACTTTCTAATTAATTCATATTTAACCATTCTTGGTAGTGGTACTATCTGCCTCCTTCCCATTGGATAGTAAGCGTCCCAGGACAGGGATCTTTAGTTTTGTTTTCTGGCGTGTGTCCCAAGTACTGGGAACAGTGCTTGTCAGTGAACTGGTGAGACTTGAAGGCAAAGGCACTTTCTCCCTGTTTCTTGAATTACTGTCAATGGCTTTTAAAATTTTTTTCTTTTCTTTGTTCTAGAGCGAGGGGGAGGGAGGGAGAAAGCGAGAGAAACATTGATGTGAGAGAAAAACACAGTAAGTGTGGCCTTGGCTCTAATTTATTTATGAAACCAAGTTAGGTGCATGGTCCTAAATGGGGTGACATCAAGTACCCTTACTGCAAAAAATTGTGCAGAATATAGATGAAACAACTTTCCCAGAATTTAGCATTAACAGAAGAATTCAGTGTCAGCATTAAGCACCTCCATGATATCACATGGCGAGTACCATAGAAAGGAAACGTCAACCCACAGCCTGTGGGTTATGCATCCGTCTGACCATTGCTAAGAATGAAGACCCAGCAACCAACTCTCATCTCCTCTACTGGTATCTCACTTTGGCCATAAACCTGCAGTGCAGAAGTTCTAGTGTAACACACGATTAGGAGCTCCCTGTTTTCTGAACATGGGTAAGAATGTAAAGGAAGGAACTTAAGTCTTTGGAGCAAAATCTATAATAATATGCCAACCGAATCAGAAAGAATATTTTGTTTTTGGAAAATATTCTGATTAAACTAAGCCAGATATCTGCTGCCAGAGCATGGTGACTAATGTAAAAGTGACTGCCAATTCCTTTACTGACTAAAAGCATTAAGAGTTGAGAATGGGAAGGAAGTATTTAAATCCCCATAGCACCTCTCGCTACTTTGAGCGAATAAAAACAAGGAGCCCTTTGTCCCTTCCACTAGATCATCAAGGCTTTAGGCCCAGCATCACCTCTTTTTCTGCTCTGTCTGCATTCTGCCAGGTGCTGAGCACAGAGTAGGTGTATAATGATAAATGCCTTCTAAATGAACAATCTGGGGCAGAAATTGGTAAGTATTCACAAATAAGCTCAAGAATAAAACAGCCACCCTGGCCTTATTCAACATTTGAGGCACTCAAGGAAAGCAGAATATTCAGAAAAAGCTATTCTTTGAGTATTTTCTACTGATTCCTTCCTATCCTCAATAAACACCCACAAATCTACACTTAAGCTCCCTTTTTTAGATGCACACTCTATTCAAAAGGCCCAAGGATTACGATGTTGGGTTCTAAGCAAGTGAAAGAGTTATGTTTTTATATTTTATGTTTTACTGTGAAATCCCAACAAGAATAGAAAGAAGTAAAGATTAATTTAGACAAAGCACTAGTGGTAATAAAGTCAAAGAACTTCATGGTGAAAACTAAGCAAAAAGGAATATATGAAACAAAAAAGAAGGATGTTTTAAAAGAGAGATTTAAAGAGAGATTAGGGATATATTATTACCTCTTTTCAAATGACTCCTTGGACAAAAGGACTCTATTTCAACAATAGATGTGCCAGTAATAGATTCTTGCTGTATGAAACAGAAGTATGCTTGCTTAAGTTAAATCTGAAATTTTATGCTCTGAAATACTGAATTGTGCCTAATATTTAAAAGACAAGAATTCTATGCCAAGTAATTTTTTAAAACACAGGTGAGTAACTGCAGTATCAGTATTCCTACAAACATTCAAAATATAGTAAATCTCCTGGCCCAGTCCCCAGCCCATACCATGGAATCACATTACTGGCAGGTGAAGGAAGGGGCAGAGATTCACATAAGAAAAATTCGCTTTGGCAATCCAGTAAAAGGCAGTATATGCACATTCCTCTCAGTAAATCTGATTCACCTGCTGTGTCCTCCAGGGTTGGACAGTGAATGTACGATGACACATTTGGTTAATGTGATGTGTGTACTTATCACAGTGTACAGTGTGTGAGATGTTCATGCCATAAAGGCATGCAGAGACCAAGGGCAACTGAGAACCCTCAGGAGCAAGCAGATATCATCTCAGGCTCTTCCAGACACTAAGCTATCAGAAGGCAGAGGCCAGACCCCAAGCATATTTCCTAGGATCTCCTCGTCCCTGCCCCCGGGTCTCTGCTGCTGCTAATTCAGATGAATATATGATGACTCCACATGTCAGGTAGGAGGCAGAGTGGGATCTCAGAAATAGTCTAGGGTTTGGAGCCACGTGTAGGTTTGAACTGTGGCTCTAATATTTATTACCTATACGCCCATGGGCAAAATTACTTCTTTGAGCCTCAGTGTTTTCACATTTAAAATGACAGTAATACTAACAGAGTGAAATGCTTGACCTCTCTGACTCTATCTTGTGCAAGCCTGCTATGTTCCCATGGCCTTCAGGCTAAAAGCTTCTGCTTCATCTTGCATATAGACATGGTAATCGTTAGGCAAGTTCTGCTTGCAGCTTGAACAAAAAATATCCCCTTACCAGAAAATGCCTCTCCCCAGGAGATAAGGGAAGTATGCATGTTTATCAAAGATCTGTAGGATGCTCAGGACCAGACTCACATCAACTAGTCTCAACAGACTAAGCACAGTCTTCCTCCGACAACTGCCGGCGCCCAGATGTCTGTGGTCATCAAACAGTATAACTTCCCTTACTCCAAACACTGACGTTTTGAGTTCTGGCCTTTGGAAGCACTGGGTACACTAACTTTGGACTGGTAACAAGTTGGGATAAGTGAATGAGAGTAAGTATGGAGGCCTCAAGATAGCACCATGTTTATAGAAAGCTCGTGAAAAATAAGGATTTAATTTTATTTTCTTCCTCCATTAGTGCCCTTTCCCTTATTAGCCTGGCTCAGGTACACAATACAGATTTTTGTCCAATGAGAGAAAATGCTCTACTAATGTATAGTGATTTGCATTTTATGCTTCATTTCAACTAATAAAATAAAGGAGTGATTTTCCAGGTGTTAAGTGTCACGTTAGATCTAACAATTTTATTTCAGGAAGAAACACCAAACGAGGTCAAACTTACAGGATTTTTCACCCTCATTTTTAGTTTCAAATTTGATCTTGGTTTATCCTTCTGAACTTTACTATGTGGCAAATAAATCAAACAAAATACTAAAAAATATGATTCACAGTTATAGAAGTTACACCAAAAGATATATTCTTAAGAAAAATATTTGAACTATATATTTGAGTTTTTAGAATTTACTTACTTTTAGTAAATATCAAAAAGCTCTGCAAAGCCTTAAATGCAAAATTAGACCAGATTCTAAAAGAAACAAAGGCTCACACATATGCCAATGTTGAAATTTAATGATGTTCCCAGTACCAACACACAGAACTACTGTTTTAATATTCTCTGTACACTAAAAGAGGGTTAGTGAGAAAAATGCAGATACAAGTGACATCTGAAGATGAGTTTTCCAGGCGGGTGGACCTGAAGGCAGAAGCTAGAGAGCACTTTACCTCTTTGACTTCAAAATACATACAATAAACAAGCTCAACATGAAAGAATACCATATTAAGATATGAGAAATAAATGCTCAAAATTTAAAAAAAATATCAGATCACCAAATATTATAGATATGTCTTATAAAGACACAGCAGAACTAAAAAGAAGTGCAAGGTGTCTCTGATGAATACATTGCAACTTCTCAAACAGAAGTGGAAAAGAAAACATTCTTCCTTTCTAAAAATGTAACCCCCCCAAAAAAAAACTCCCAAATAACTAGGACTTTAAAGATACTGATTAAAAAAATATCATCAATTAAATTGGTACTGTGGTTAGTTGGATCCCCTACCCAATTATATTCCTTACAGATAAATGAAGGCACAATGTAACAAGAAAAAAAAAAACCCACTTTAACATTCAACCCTCTGCAAAGAGGGCCATTTCCTAACTGCACGATCTGAGACATGGAATATTTAACTGGCTTGAGGAGAGGCAATATGTAGTTTTGAGTGTTCTCAAGTGTATTATGTGCACATATACTTTTAAAAATAAAGTATCTGTTCGAATGGATCAAAATTATGTTGGCAATTATAGACAAAAGGTCACTATCTGCAAAGTTTAGATTATGCTGAATGTAAATAACATTTTAAAGGTTTCACAGACATTGACAAATAAGGGATCGCACAGCCTGGCCCAATAGATGAGGGGGCTCCCCCCACCAAAATGTCAGCAAGTTGCTATGTGAATGTAACCAGATGACTCCATGTGTTCTGTTAGCTCAGGTAGACATTGAGTTGGAATATAGTTAATCATACATAAATATATTCGATTTTTTTCAGACGAGGGTAAACCTCAAAGAAATTCACCTGAACAACGTGGAAACATTAAAAATAAATATGGAAAACTTTCTATCCCATCTCATTCTTCCTTCCAGCCCAAATAAATAAATAAATAAATAAATAAATAAATAAATAAATATTTTTACAAATTGTCTTGTAGACCAGGGTCCAGAATGTTATTCCACTAACTCCATAAAAAGAGAGAATATTTTCTTCCATTTCATTTTTTTCTAGATATAAGAGAGAGAGTAGATAGAGGGTCTACATAGAATCTGGGAGACTAAAATAGAACAACAGGCATATATGACAGAACTAACAACTGTGTTCTTTTCCCCCAAACGACATCAAAATGAGATACTTCCTCCTTGGTGTGCTTATAGATTTCACTGGTGGGACTGTGCGGTCAACTGCTCCTTGTTGCTGCGTACATAAACACCTGCCAACCCCGGCCCCATGCGTACATACACCCTTCTTTTGTAGGGACAACGACACGTGGCTCTTCTGCTTGTTTTCTGAGTGCAAGATGGGAACAACAGACCCATTGCAATGGATGACGTGATAAACATATTGCGCAGCATGATATAACATTGCCAAGGAGAATATCAGCAAAGTAAAAACGAACAGAAACCTACATTCGTAATCATGATGACACTTTAATATAAACATGGAGAGATTAACGTTTTCCCTACCTTCCCCAAGAGGCTGAAACCTATACCAAGCATCACAATAAGATAGAACCAGTAAGACTGGGCTCAGGGTTTTCAAAGAGAAAAGGGGAAAAGAGCGTGGAGCCTCCTCAATTCAATGCAATCGTGGCTATTCAGGCAACAGATGGAAAATGTTTAGTAAGCTGGAGAGCTGCTAACACTGCAACTCTGAAGACCAGTAACCCATATGAGCAGAGCAACAGGGAGTGAGAGACAGTGTATTAGTTTTCTGTTGCTACATAACAAATTACCACAAATTCAGCAGCTTAAATGCAGGTCAGAAATTTTGCATGGCATGGCTGGGTTCTCTGCTTAGGTGGAAAGCAAACTGTTGGTTGGCTGAGTTCTCATGTGGAGCTCAGGGTCCTTTTCTAAACACAGTCATAGAATTCCGCTGTAGCTGTAACACTGAAGTCCTTGTTTTCTGGCTAGCTATTGACTGGAGACCACTCTAGGCCCCCAAAGGCCACTCCCAGGGCCTTGCCCTGGGGCCCTCAGCCTGTGTCCTTGATGGACATAGCTGTTTTCTGCTGAATCCCTCCCATGTTTGAGTATTTACAACCTCCTCTTCATGACTGGCTAGAGATAACTCAGCTCTAAAGGGCTTATTTGATTAAGTTGGGCTGCCAAGATGATCTCCTTACCTTACAGTCAACTGATTAGGGACCTTAATTACATCCGAAAAATCCCATTTGCCATATTATGTAACAATCTGGTGTAACACTAATGCCAGGGGATGGAGCTCAAAGGGGCCATCCTAGAATTCTACCCCCCAGAAAGCAATACGGGAAGGACAGAGCAGACGCAGAATTGGGGTCGAATATTAGGGTAAACTTTGTGCTTATATAGTAACTTTTAAAGCAAGCTGATGTGTAAAAGCAATTGAAACCAATTAGAACTGGAGATATGAGGACACAACAGTTGTTACCTTGCCCACGGTCAGGGGAAGAGCCACGCAAGAGCGCCACCCCGCTTTATGTTTAACATCTCAAGTAGGCCAAAAGCACATAGTTCACTTAGCCTCTGGAGACAAAGACAATCTTATAATCAGGTAAATTTGGGAAATGAATGTAGCCAAAACTTATTAGTCTACATTTAAGAATAAGGTTTTAAATAATTTCCAACAAATTCACTTGGCTTTTTAAAGTCAACTGGATATAATTATCACAGCTTTAAGCAGTTTCAGAATTATTACTCTCTACATGTGATACTTAGGCCTCAAGACTTCTTTGCTATGTGCCTTTGTATTTTTCAACCCTCGACTGGAGGGGGAAAGAAGAGAGGAGTCCTTTTTCTGGAAAGAAAAGAGTCAGCCACTGACACGGGGGAATACACACTAGCACCTAAACTCCATGCCCCTCTGCCTGCTGGGCACTGGCTCCTGCTGAGCCCTCTGCTCCTTGGATTTCACCTTCCCGACCCTAAACTGCCATCCTGGCTGGGATGAAACCCACCCATTTGCTTATCCACTCAAAGAACCACCAGGAAACCACATACCTTTTGAGAGGTTTGTAAGGAACATTTCCATTTGCACTGTACAGGATGGAATCCAAAGCCGGATGCAAGACAGCTACATACATAGTACCTCGTCGCACTGGTTTCACAAACACGAACAGCACATGCTGTGGGGCTGTGTTCATCACAGAGAACCCAGTGACCCTGGGGATCCTCAGGCTATTGCCACTTACTCGGATGCTGAAGTTCTCTCCCTAGGGCCTGTGCTGCACATGTCTGCGCAGAGAAATATTTATAAACATTCCTGGGAAGACGCAGGAAGGGCATAAAGAAATGTTCCACCCAGTGTCCTTCAGAGAGAGGGCAATTATGGAAGGAATAGGTTGCCTCAGTTCACGTACCCAAAACTGCCACTTCCTGGCTTATAACTCAGTAAGTTATTTAATGTCTCTGTGCCTCAGCTCTCTCATCTGTAAAATGTAGATAATAATAATAATAGCATTTACTTCACAGGGTTGTTGTAAGGTTTAAATGACTTAGTAAATATAAAGCATGGACACCAGGCACCAGGTGCTCAGTAAACATTCGATAAATCTTGGCCAGTATCACTGTTGGTGTGATGCTAATTTGGTATCTCTCAGCTCAGTCCCCCTCTGCATCCCCTATGCTCACACAGGCATCCAATAGCTCTTAGTAGAAATATTATAAGGGTGTCCCTGTCTGGGTTCTGGCACCCCTCCAACCTCACTTCCATTTTGCAGCAATCAGAGTCCTCCAAATGCAAATCTGCTCTCATTACTACCCTTCCTGGAAATCTTCAATGGCTCTTCAATGCTCAGAGAAGAAAAGTCCACACTCCATGGGGTACAGTAGGAAACCCTTTCTGACGTGGCCACAGCACTCACGCTGGGTGAGCCTGAGGTGTGGGAGGGCCAAAGAGGGGCCTCCGGACAGAGACTAGCACAGCCCCCTGTGCTGTCTACCTGGGGTCTCCAAGTTTTCCTCAAGCATATCCTGTTGCCTGGAGCGCCCTGTCCCCTATTAGTCATTCAAGCTAGAAATCTCAGAGTCTAACACTGCCTCCTCTCTCATCTTTACAAGAGATCTGTTCTTCCATGCTTTCTTTAAAAAATCTCCTTAATGCCTAGGTTACTCTCAGGTCTCACAGGAGACTTTCCAAAGAAGATGCAGGTCACCTTTCCAGCAGGTCGCCCTTCGGCATGCGACACAAACAGAGGTACCAGGGATTCTCTGAAGCAGTTTCCTGCGGCCTCTGCTCCTCTGTACGCTGCCCATGCTTCCTTCTGCCTAGGTCGGTCTACTAGCCCTTCTCCATCTCGTAAAGCCCCTTTCTTGGTGATGTCTTTGCTGGTCCATCCCTTGTGTTTTCCACCCCGCCGACGGAACCGTTTCCTTCTCTGGTCCCTTGGCACTCTGCACACATCTTTCCCAGGGTCCTTCCAATTGTAGTGACATTCTGTATTTGTGTGCCTGTCCTCCATGCTAGGATAGGGGCTCCAGGTCTTAGCAGCCCAAGCCTTTAATATTAATGCTCATTTTACGTTTGCTGAACAGATTCCTCTGTGGAACTGGCATTAGGCTGTAATTTCCCATTTTTCAAATTCAGGATGAGTGCCTCATCCCGACAACATTTCTTACAGAGAAGAATTTGGTATAAGAAAAGTTTTCTTAGAGAGCCCAGAAAAGGACTCTGTTATTACACTATCCAAAACACAAAGCTTATCAATCTTTGGCAAAGACTATAAGGAAAAAATGGAAAAACAGGGGCTAATCATGTGAGGCAAATATTTTTTTTAAAGCAACAATTCTGGTGAAACAGCAATACTTAAATTTCGCATTATGGGATTTTAGAACGAGAAGGAAGTCTGGAGAGCCGACTGCCTTCACATTATAACTGAGGAAATGCGCACCAGGCCTCTGATCAGTGAGTGGCAACAGGGACTAGAATCCAACTTCCTGCTGCTTAGTCTTAAGCTGCTCTCTCCCATTATGCCAGATGAAAAGGAAAACAAAATCCCCTGTCCTACAAGTGGGATACTCAGATTTCACACGAGCACATGTGCAGTTCACCTACACTGTAAATCTCAACGCAGTTTCAAAGCCAACCCAGTCCAAGGGAGGATGTGAAACAACAGCTGGCTTTGAAGTCTCAGTGCCGAGTTTGAATCCTGGCTCAACACTAGCCGTGTAAACCCAGTTAAGTCACAATAATCTCAGAGGCAGTTTTCTAATTGAACTGTGAAGAACAGTACCTCTTTCATAAACTGCCGTGAGGATTAAATGAGAACGCTGATGAGTGTACTCTATGAATCATAAATGACACACGATTACCAGATATTAATAAAGTAAAATGCAAGGTAGTGGCTGAGATTTTTTTTTTAGCATTGAAACAATAATCACTAGTTAATTGTTCTGTTTATCCTTATATCCTTCTCTTCCTCTCTCTCTTTTTAAAACTCTGACCCTTTTTATGCTATTTGGAATTGCACTAGCTCCTACGTAGGGAAAAGAAAGGAAAGGTATTATTTGAATAGGCAGAAATTCAGGTTTTCCTTTAGCTCCACTGCCAGTGGAGCTCTCCTCACTAAAGTATATTCTCAGCCTACAACTGTATTACACATATTGCTGTTTACCCATATATTCAGATAGACTTCAGGTCTTACACAAGTTCAATGCCAGTGAAGTACAGTAAGTCATAAGGGACATTAGGGATCATCTAAATCCTGTCTTTTCTTTAAAGCACATTTAAGTGAGAAGCCTAACTAGAAAAAATAATCAGAAACTATACTATTATGTACTTTAACACACAAGTTATTTCATAGTACTTGAACCTGACTATAGATTATACATGTCTGTTAATAAATTGAACTATATTTTAATGCCCCATGGAAGTACCTTCATACATATTGAAATCTATGATAAAGTAAACATGAAATAAATACTTAGCTTGTGATACTGAAATGTAAACAGAAGTACTATAAACACTTTTGACAGTTATTTCTCCTTTGGACATTAAGTCTCACTGACCTTTACTACACTAGTACATGCACAGACACATAAACATATGAATCACAGTACAATTTCCATTGAGGAAGGAAACCACAGTTACTTATTATTACAAACTAAGATAAGATACTAGGATAAGATCAAAGTCAAGGTTGACAACAAGGAAATAATCATAAATGTGTCCCATGTTACAAAATTAGTATTGCATGAATTTGGTTAACATAAATCAAATTGTCAGGACTTGATACATTTCAAATAAGGAGGGCAAAAAATTAGATTCTGAAATAGCACCACATTATCAAGATATAGTATATATCTGGAACCCGATAAAATCATTTTCTCTTAGCATACATATTCATATGTATTGAATAAAATTTTAAAAATAAAGCTTTAAGGGTGGCTTTATACTACTATCAAATATAAATAGAACTTGAAAACATCAGATGTTTTACCCACTTTCCTTTGTGAAACATCCTTATAACATTCTCTTAATTCAGCATGTTGTCCAATAGTACTTATTAAGCACTGTTCTCAGCAAGTGAAACAGAACAGCCCCTTGTTCTGTGCTGCAATTTGGCACAGACGTCACCCACACAGGCCAGCCTTCGGAAGGGTATATCAGAACTGTTCTAAAGAAAGATCACAACAGTAAGGCCCAAGAAAAAGGCACTTAAAATTCTGTACCAGTCCCAATTTAGCATTTGTGACAGAGTGAAGTGTCAACTAAATGATCACTCGGCTCCTCCCCTCCACAACTTTTACCCCAGTGGGTTGGCATATATTTATTCATTACCACTCACTGATATATTCCACTGTAAGTGTACTCAGGATTTTCTATATACTATGTCCCTTTTAAAGTCTATTCACTGAGTAGCTCCCACTTTTCTTTTTTAAAAGGACCTTTTCCATATTTAGTGATAGGAAACACACTTACTTAACCAATTTACTATACTATCATTAGGGCAAAAAATTTTATTTGGAGACTCCTCCATTTGACAATTGTGAAAATTTCCCTAGAGGCTTTCCATTTTTAATGTACTTTACCACTGTCCAAGGTAAACAGTAATGCCAAGCACATTGATAAAATACTGTGGGGGGAAATTTGCCTCAGTAGTCTGCTAACTGATAGTAGTGGTCAGGGCCAGGGAAGTCTCTTTGGAGCAGAGAAAGAAGGGAGTTGGAGAAGCAAAGAGAGGGACTCACATGCATGACAGAATCAATATATACATGGCAATACAAGAGAAAGTGTTACTTTTGTGGTCAAGATTGTAAGTCAACAAGAGATGTTCAGTGAAGGTGTGTGGCTGACCTCACAACAACAGAGCCAAACATTCAAGGACCCAGGGCCGCCTAGTGCAATCAAAGTAATGCAGAACAGCAAGTCCGACTGCAGAGGGAATGCCTTAGATTTCTCTGCAAGTTGGAGTCTTCGAATGCATTACCACTATTTTCTTTATTCTACAGAAAGTACTCTTTTAATTCTACTTAGAGCTTTCACAACTTAATTGGCCCAATCAACTTAATATTACCTGAAGAGCTAATGAGCTTGCACCTTATTTCATCAGTTCACTCCTAAATTTGCACAACCCTCATTGCCCCATCATCCCATTATAGCTTCTGGGAGCTTCCCAAGTCACATACAGTTACCACTGCAAAGCAACAAAGTAGATAACAAGTTAACTAAGATAGGAACTTTTCATTGGTGAACTTGTGTTGGGCAAGAAACACATCATTTACTAAGAATTAATAGAATAGTAGCTACTACTACTTAGTGAGCAGCGATTATTTGCCAGGAACTGCATTAAGTGTTTTTAATGGTCAATAGCTCTATAAACTCTCTCCCCCAAATTTACAGAGGAGAAAAACTGAAGCTCAAAGAGGCAAAATAATTAGCCCAAAGCCTCTTTGTGAGTAAATAAAAGAGCTGCAGAGGGAGCCAGGAGTAGCCATCTCCCTTAGCTGGATGTGGAAACCGAGAGCTCAGTTCTCAAACAGCGACAGCGACCGCGGTGATACGTAAGGCAGCTCTGGTCTGGGTGGAACACTGCGACTGTCAGGCACGAACAGAACGGCTGGTACAAGGAACAGACTTACCACCCACGAGTGCACATGAAAATTTCTACTCCAAGGGCCTCTAATATTATATTCTGGCATATCATAAAATTGAAATCAGGCATATGGGAGATAGGCAATCTTCTGCATTTAAATTAAGCATCTAAACTTGGAGGGGAAAGCTGGCATTAAACTCACTTCGAAAACTAAAATGACTCACAAATATTTCCAATTTTCCTTTCAACCATAAAAAATGTGACCTTTCAAAAATGCCATATCATTTACTGACATATTAAAGCTATATTTTCTAAATATGAAAGTTAAATTTCTTAGGTCTCATAAACATTCTAGCACACAGCAGCATGGGGAAAAGGAAGGAAAGGGGTCCAATGAAATTTAGTAACATTGCATGAAAAAACATGACTATATATGGTGCAAAACTGTATTATAGAGAGTTCTAAAAATGGTGATGGGTTATGTAAGAAGAAAGGGAAGCATCCCTTTTAAAAATACATAATCCCATTAGAAATGCAGTGACCTTTGGGACCTAGGGCAGCCACCTGGAGGGAAATTGTTAGAACGGTATGACAGCATGGGAACGTAAGTGACTGAAAAACTTATTTGCAGGTATGATAAATTTTGTAACCTTTCTAAAGGTTACATATCATTAGCAGCTTTAACTGTAATACACTGGAGAACTGAAACATGGTATCATAATAGATCACTTTTGGGGGGTTCTGTCTAGCTTAGTCCTTCACCATTAAATGCCACCCCTTCCCCACAGAGGAGGAGGTCCAGGTACCACATTTAGACTACATGCCCAACTTATATGACCCCAGGTCAGCCAATCAGCCCATCTTCCATCTTTTCCATTCCTTGTTTTTGTCCTTTGCTGCATTCTTGCCCGTGGATTCCGTGACACTCCTGTGTTATCCTTTTCTGATTAAGTAGCTCAAGTTTGTTTGTCTAAGTTGCAAACCCCTAGTAAAAGTTTACATTTTCAAAATCATTTATAAATTTATTTCTTTGTGTACTGTCCCTTACCCTCAAAACATAACCTTCTAAAAATGAAGCCTTCGATGATCACTTGCTTTGATTAGTTGGGGGGAAAAAGGACAAGGTCAAGTTTGGAGATTCTAATCTATTAGCCATATTATCATTTACTATCTGTCAATGAATAAAGGGAAATTCTCCATTTCAAATCTCTATTCCATGTTGACCTTTTGGTATGTCGTTAACAATCATATTAATAATTCTGGGTTTGGTAATAAACAAAGCAATAAATTAAAAAATTTAAAATGTGTGCCCTAATGCAAATATATGGCACTTAATGTAAAATCTGTAAAGATGCTAAATCTTGAGCCCTGATTATATCATATATTTTTTAATTTTTTTGTTTTACAAATACCAGTTTATCCCTGCTTCAATTATTTATTGCATAAAATAGAGTTTTTTCTTATGACACTTAAAAAAACTATGTATCATTTTATACTAGCTCTTAGAAATTTATTCCTCTTAGGTCTCCCTGGTGATGTCCTAAATCTTCTTAATGACTTTGGTGCCAATGATCTACCACTTAGGATTATTTATATCATGAGAATCAAGTATAAAAAGCTCATTTAAAAACTTGACATTCCGGATAATAATGTCCACCTTCCAGAACCACTGCCCCTGGCACTCAGTGACCAAACCTAAAGCTTTGCTCCTAACTAAACAAATCCTTTCTCCACAGGTAGTGACAGCCACCTCAACAGAAGAAGCTCATGCCATTCCGAACTCTGTGCTGCCACGACAGCCTGAGCCCGCCAACCCAGCACCGTCAAACTCTGCAAGTGACCCCGAGCTGCGAAGATGTGAGTGAGAGAAGCCAGAGAGCGCTTCAGTCTGCTGGCTGCCTTTGCGCCCTGGGTTCTGGTTAGCATTTTAATCTCCGCTGCTAAAGGACACTTGGCTTCATTAATAAAAAGCACTGATCCAACCAGAGGTGATCTTTAATTCTAAATAGACAGACATTCCAGCTCACCTGTTCTCGGTGCAGGTGAGGAATGACATTGTTTAATCTTGATTGCTATTGGCCTACAGTATGCATGGGAAAAAGTAAAACAAAACAAAACAAAACAAACAACGCATAAATACTTGGCCACTTTCTACACCACAGAAGTTGGTTAACATGTTCATAGAAGGTCAGAAATTATGGTTTGTCATGGGCAAACCAGTAACATAAAACTGAGGAACATGACATAGTAACAACGGGGCTTCAAACACCACCACACAGCACTGTATCATCATCTGAACTCGAAAACACAATGGCTGTCACATGAATCTTTAAGGAACTTTTAAAAAGCATTGTCCTTTTCTGTCAGCAAGAACATTATAGGTCAAATGTCATGGCAGAGTCACCAGTCAAGTCCCGGAGTACCATTTACAGACAAGTTCTGCAGTACTGCAATGAGAATGGCCGACAGTTGTTGCTGAGTGGGGTCTGAGGGAGAGCAGGGTGGGAAGTGGAAGAGGCAACTACCACTAAGGTACAGCCTCACAAGCTTTCAGACCCAGAAAACAGGCCAAAGACAATCACATTACAGAGTTCAGGGTGTCTCAAAAATGCGAGATCCAACCTTAAAAATGTTGTCTTTCCAAATGACTTTAACTGTATTACAAAAATGAATGGTGTACATAAATATCCTGGAAGGGGTGGAAGGAGCTGGCCCTACTAGCTTTGAAAACAGACTTTCTGGCTTGACAAGGTAATGTAAGAAAAAAAGACCTGAAACACAAATACTGTACTCCAGCCGCTAAATGTGTTTCTCACAGGGGTGTGAGTTCAAAAACCCCAATCAATCTTTCTCTCTCTCACACACACATGCACTCATAATGGCTGAACAAGTAAGTAAATACACTGAAAGCAAGGGCCTCAGCCTGGCTGGAACTCTCAGGAAAGCCACAGACCTTTTAGTTTCTTTTGAGACTCCAGATAAGATGAACTAAGTACGCTACGCTGTCTCCCTACTGAATGCAATTACAAACCCTGGACCGAACGCATGGAGCAGCACTCTGAGGACTTTGGAGGGTAAGTGGTAAACAGAGAGGGGAAGGGGACAAGACTCTCACGTAGCAAAACACCCCAATCTTTAAGCAGTCCAGTGGCGGTGGCGGTGGCAGTGAGAGATGGCAGGACCCTAAAACTCTGAGGAGGGGAACCCTCTGTGACCAGAGAAGTGGTGGTCCCAAGACCATGGGCAAAGTCACTGTTGCTTTTTTGTCTCTCTGTCCTCCTGCAATGTGGCCCTAGACACATACGCAATTGCAGGACGTACAGGACAGAGAGCAAATACTAGAGCTTTTGACTTTTGACCAGAGGAGTGGATGGGAAGAGGACCCAAAGGGGCCAGGAAACTCCAGTGAGGTCACAGAGAGAAGGAAGCTCAAGGGAGCAACTCCTGGGCTCACCTCTGAGGGGAGCATTGATCTGGCCTTCAGCAACCTACCACACACGGTAAAAACTGAACTGCAGTGCAGACCACTGCCCAGACCCAGACTGGCTATGAGTGGGGCACCTGGAGGTCAGATCCAGGTCGCACGGCAAAGGCTGTGAAAGCTGAACCGACACTGGAGCCCAGACGGCGAGAGCAGGTTGAAATTCGTAACCTGAACCTAACCTGTTTGAATGCCTGCTAACACAAAGCAAAACAGAAGATCAATTTTCTGCTTAAAATTTAAACAAGAACCTGGGTTTCATAAGAGAACATTCAACATGTCCATTACTTGGCATACAACCAGCAAAAGACCAACTTGTAAGGAAAAGCTAGCCACCGACCCAAATATTGGAATTATTAGAAAAAGACTTTAAAATAGCTGTTGAAACTATGGTTTAAGAAGTAACAGTAGCCCTGGCTGGTGTGGCTCAGTGGACTGAGTGCTGGCCTGGGAACAGAAAGGTTGCTGGTTTGATTCTCAGTCGGGGCATATGCTGAGGCTGTGGGCCAGGTCCCCAGTTGGTGGCCTGTGAGAAGCAACCAATTGATGTTACTCTCCCTCTCTTTCTCCCTCCCTTCCCCTCTCTCTATAAATAAATAAGATCCTTAAAAGGAAAATATAAAGAAAGAGCAAATAGAAAGGAGAAAGAGCATGGTGCTAAAAAAAGATTTGTAGAAATCACGGATGATATGAACTGGTATATATGAACTGATAGATTCAGAAGTCTCAGCAAATACTACACAGAATAAGCTCACAGAAATCCATACCCTGACACACCCAATCAGACTTCTGGACATTTAAGAAAAGACTAAAATCCTGAAAGCAGGCTGGTTATATGACAGAAAAGAAAAAAAAAAAAGGACTGAAGAGGATTGATATGATACGACTGTTGACTTTTCATCAGAAATCATGGAAGGCATTAAGAACAGTATTTTTCAAGTCATGAAAGGAAAGAATTGTCATCCAGTGAACTCCACATCCAGTGAAAATACCCCTGACAAAGGAAGGTGAAATAAAAACATTTTCAGATGAAGAAAAGTTAAGAGAAAATTTGTTGTCAGTGGATTAACTTTAAAAAATGCTAAAGAAAGTTCTTCAAATAGAAGGGAAATGATACCAGAAGGTAACCTGGACTTTAGAAGGTAATCTTTCTTCCTGGACATCAGGAATAAAGAAAAGCAACAGAAATGGCAAATATCTGGTTAAATATAATAAATTATTCTTCTTGCAATTTCTATAAACTGTACTTGATGGTTAAAAGTAAAAATTACAATACTGTCTTGAGATTTTCAATATATATGAGATGCTACTAATGTAGTGATTAGAAGGATACTTATAACATTAAAAGCTTGTGTTAGAAAGGCCTCAACTCAACAATCTAAGCTTAAACTTTAACAAACTAGAAAAAGCAGAATGAGATCAACTCAAAGCAATCTGAAGGATGAAAATAAGAGCAAAATTTTTTTTCTAAATACTAATAAGAGAAAAAATGACACTATAATCAATGAAACTAAAAACAGAAAAAAAGAGAAAAAAATCAATCAAATCTAAAGATAGTTCTTTGAAAAAAATCAATAAACTGATAAATCTTTAGCCAGACTGACAAAGTACAAAAGAAAGATATAAAAACTATCAATATCAGAAAAGAGGGCATATCAGTGCACATACAGCAGATATGAAAAGGAAGACAAAGTAACACTTAAGAACAACTCTACACATGTATATTCAACAATTCAATGAAATGGATTAACTCCTCAAAAATCCCAAAGAATCCAAAACACACTGAAGAAAAAAATAGCCTAGTTAGTCCTCTACTAAAGAAATTAAATTTTTAGTTAGAAAACCTTTTCAAAAAAGAAATCCCAAAGCCCAGATGGTCTCATTGGCAAATTCCACCAAATGTATAAAAAAGAAATAACACCAATTCTAAAATCCTGTTTGGAAAATTTAAGAGAAGGAAATACTTCCTAACTCATACTATAGGACCAGAATTACCATGATACCCAAACCAGACAAAGATAGTACAGAAAAAAAAAATGACAGCAACATCCCACATAAACCTAGAAGTGAAAATCCTCACCAAAATAGCATATTAACATTAATAGTAATGCACCACTCACATCATTTTAGATCTGTGGGTCTTGCCTGCAGCAGTGTTACAGCAATGAGTTTATTGTGGGAGTTCATGGCTAGATTAATATGTGAAGTCAACTACTGTAATTTGCCACATTAATAGACTAAAAAAGAAAAACCCACATGTGAACTTTTCAACTGATACAGAAAAAGCATTTCACAAAATTCAAAACCCATTCATGATTTAAAAAAAATAAATAAACTTTTACCAAACTAGGGAGAGAAGAGAATCTTTCTAATCTGATAAAAGACATCTAAAAAAAGTCTCCAGAGCTAAATCATAGATCATGTTAAGAGAACAAATGTTTTCCCCCTAAGATTCAGAATAAGTTAAGGATATCCATTCTTGCCACTTTAATTCAGCCTAATACTGGAAGTTCTAGCCATTGCAATTAAAAGAAGAAAAAAATTAAAAAGCATACAGATTGAAAAGAAAGAAATGAAGTTGTCCCTATTTGCAGAGAACATGAATAGCTGCATAGAAAATCCTAAAGAATCTATGTAAGTTCTTTGAACTTATGAGAAAGACCGAAGAATGTGAAGTTAACTCACAAAATTCAATTTCTGCATTGTCACAATGAACAACTGGAAAAAGAAATTTTGAAATGTAATACCACTTAAAATAGTTCCCAAAGAAAGAAACAGATAACTATATCAATCTAACAAAACAGGTAAATGATCTGTAGGTTGAAAAATAAAAAACCTCTGAACGAAAATCAAAAGAAAATGTAAATAAATGGAGCGACATATAATATTCATGGACTGAAAGACTCATTATTAATTAAGGAGTCATTTTTGTTGTTTATTTGTTTGCTTATTTATTTATTTTAAATCCTCACCCAACTACATGTTTATTGATTTTAGAGAGGAAAGGAGGGAGGGAGGAACAGAGGGAGAAGGAGAAAAAGAGGAGGGGGAGAGAGGGTGACAGAGAGAGAGAGAGAGGAGTATCAATCGGCTGCCTCCCATATGCTCCCTGAAGAGGGATAGAACCCACAACCCAAGTATGTGCCCTAAGGAGGAAACGAACCCACAACCTCTGGTGCACGAGATGATGCTCCAACCAATGGAGCCACTCAGTCAGGGTTGGTTTTGTTTTTTGTTGGTAAATATAGACAAGTTGATTCTGATATTTACAGGAAAATGCAAAGAAACTAAAATATCAAAACAATTTTGAGTAAAAAATAAATAAAATCAGAGGACTAACCCACCATACCTGATTTTTTAAAATATATTTTATTGATTGTGCTATTACAGTTGTCCCATTTCCCCCCTTCATTCCCCTCCACCCTGCACACCCCCTCCCACCCACATTCTCCCCTTTAGTTCATGTCCATGTGTCATAAGTTCTTTAGCTTCTACATTTCCCACACTATTCTTACCCTCCCCCTGTCTATTTTCTACCTACCATCTATGCTACTTATTCTCTGTACCTTGTCCCCCTCTCTCCTCCTCCCACTCCCCTGTTGCTAACCCTCCATGTGATCTCCATTTCTGTGGTTCTGCTCCTGCTCTACTGTTTTCTTAGTTTGGTTTTGTTTTAGGTGTGGTTGTTAATAACTGAGTTTGCTGTCTTTTTACTGTTCATATTTTTTATCTTCTTTTTCTTAGATAAGTCCCTTTAACATTTCATATCATAAGGGCTTGGTGATGATGAACTCCTTTAACTTGACCTTATCTGAGAAGCACTTTATCTGCCCTTCCATTCTAAATGACAGCTTTGCTGGATAGAGCAATCTTGGATGTAGGTCCTTGCCTTTCATGACTTAGAATACTTCTTTCTAGCCCCTTCTTGCCTGGAAGGTCTCTTTTGAGAAATCAGCTGACAGTCCGATGGGAACTCCTTTGTAGGTGACTGTCCCCTTATCTATTGCTGCTTCTAGAATTCCCTCCTTCATTTTAATCTTGGTAATGTAATTATGGTGTGCCTTGGTGTGTTCCTCCTTGGGTCCAACTTCTTTGGGACTCTCTGAGCTTCCTGGACTTCCTGGAAGTCTATTTCCTTTGCCAGATTGGGAAAGTTCTCCTTTATTATTTCTTGAAATAAGTTTTCCACTTGTTGCTCTTCCTCTTCCCCTTCTAGTACCCCTATAATTCAGAAGTTGGAACATTTAAAGATGTCCTGGAGGTTCCTAAGCCTCTCCTCATTTTTTTTTTTTTTTTTTTTTTTTTTTTTTTTTTTTTTTTTTTTTTTTTTTGAATTCTTGTTCTTCATTCTTTTGTGTGTGGTTGTTTCTTTCTTCCTTCTGGTCCACTCCATTGATTTGAGTCCCAGTTTTCCTCCCATCTCTGTTGGTTCCCCATGCATTTTTCTTCATTTCACTTAGCATAGCCTTCATTTTTTCATCTAATTTGCGACCAAAATCAACCAGTTCTGTGAGCATCCTGATCACCAATGCTTTGAAGTATGCATCTGATACGTTGGCTATCTCTTGATCGCTTAAATGTATTTGCTCTGGGGTTTTGATCTGTTCTTTCGTTTGAGCCTTTTTTTTTTTTTTTTTTTTTGCTCTGGTTGAGCCTGTTATGTCTGAGGGGCAGAGCCTTAGGTGTTCACCAGGATGGGGCAACCCAGTCACTGGGTTGTGACGCTATGTGTGGGGTCAAGGTCAGAGAGGAAACAATGGCGCTTGTTCTGCTCTCTCTCAGATTTCAGTCCCTTCCACCACTTCCCACAAGCAAACTGGGCCCCTCTGGTGCTGATTCCTGGGTGGGTGGGCTTGTGTAAGTTCTAGGGCCCGGTGGGTCTCTCCAATGAACTCTTCTGTGAGACTGGAAGTCTCTCCTGGCACCTCAGCCACCACAGGTGTTTTAAATCATTTTGAGGCTTTATTTCCCCATGCTGGGACCCTGGGTTGCACAGTCTGTCTCGCTCCCCAGTTTCACCTGGCTTATCTGCATTCAAATGTGGGACCACGGTCTGCCTGCTGCCACCGAGAACCTGGGGTCTGCCAGCCACCACCTGCCTGCCCGGGTTCGTCAGCCACAGCTTTTTTCTGCCATGACCCCTCTCTGCCAGCTGCCAACTCTGCCCCTCTTACCGGTCTGGATGAATGGTTGTTGGACTTCTGTACAGTTCAATTTTCTGTCACTTCTGGTTGTTTTTTTGTTTCCAAATTTTTGTTGTCCTTAATTTTGTTGTGCAAGGAAGCACAGCGTGTCTACCTACCCGTACCTGATTTTAAGATTTACTATAATTAAGACTGTAATGTTGGTGACTGTGTAGTCACAAAGATCAATGTACAGAACAGAGAATCCAAAAATAGATCCACATAGACACTGTCCACTGGTTCTTGGTAATGAAAGCCAGTTTTCCACTATTGGAAAAAGAAGTTAAGTGAGCAATGGAAGAATGTTAAAGTGAACCCTGTGCTAGATATGAATCAGAGGTTATACAGTATGAACACCAAGTTCATATACAGTTAGATGGATATGAAAATATACAGAGACATGTGTGTGCATACATTTGTTAGCTTACATACATAAATGTCTTAACTCTGCTGAGAGGCCTAGAATCAGTGGTACCCCAGTAGCAAGAATAAACCTCTATTAAAAGAAATCAGGCTCCTTGGAGAAGTGGCTGATTCCAAGGCTGAGACAAGGAAAATAGAAAATGAGTCTGGAATATCTCACGATATCAGAAAGTAAGAAAGTGCTTTCAAAAAAAGGCTGGAGGCACAATGAAGGACACAGAAGCCAACATGAGAATTCCCTACAATCAAAGCTGGAACAATTTGGGCAACAAACAGTGATAATAAGGAGTGTATCCAAAGGATAAAATATTCATGATTCCATGCTCACATAAATTAACGATAATAAATATGAAAGAAAACAAATCTTCCTTACAGAGGAATTCCAATCGTAAATGTAGAAGTGATGAGGAAACAGGAAAAGCACCGTTAGAAGAACACCGCTGTAACACAGCTGCAGGCAAGACCCGCAGATCTAAAACGAGCGGGCAAGTGTGAAGGAGAAACAGGACACGGGCATAGTCTCAAAGTGTGTCCCCCAATGCATTTGTCCCTTATAAAGGGAGCAACAGTCACTTTACGATGAAGAAACCTGGCAGAGACCAGCTTGCCCAAGGGATGAAGACTAGCATCACCAGTCACGGCTATGCTGACACCAGGCATCCCTGACATGGCTCACCGAGAGAACATTCTCTCTGCAGTATCCTCCTCATAACACACAGCTCCAATCTCATCAAGAGAATACGTCAGACAAGTCCACATTGAGGAGAATCCTACAAAGTAAGTGAGCAGGACTCTTCAAAATTGTCAAGATCACCAAAGACAAGGAGAGACCAAGGAACTGGTCTCACAAATGACAGAAGCCTAAAGAGAGGGGACAACTGAATGTAATGCAGGATCCCGGATTTATTAATCTTGGAATAAAAAAAGGACAATAGAGGAAACACTGGTGAAACCCAAAGGAAGTATACAGTGTAATTAATAGTATTGAATCTGTTACTTCTGTAGTTTTGATAATTGCATTACAGTTATTCGGGGAAGATGGGTTAAGGCTATATAAGAACTCTCCGTACTACTTCTAAATTCTTGTAAGTCTAAAACAATTTCAAAATATAAATCTGAAAAAACAAAGCAAAAGTTTTCTTTCCAACACTTATTATTAAATTACCATATGAATACCGAATCATTTTATCTGTAGGAACATTATATATGGTAGTTAGGTTTACAGGATATCCACCAAAGTCTATTTAACCAACAATGTGATTTGTTCAAGAGGAGAAATCAATGTAGTTATAATGGCAGTAATTAAAGATAATGATGACATAGAATAAATATTTGGTTTTCTAAAAACATTGTTCTATAAGAAAAAGCAGAACATTTTAACTTTTTTAAAAATTTTATTTTAATTGTTGTTCATGTACAGTTTTCTTTTACTCCCATCCCAGCCCACGCCTCCAGTCCTCCCCACCTCCCTCTCCTTTCCACCCCCCATCCCAGTTTTTGTCCATGTGTCCTTTATACTTGTTCCTGTAAACTCTTCCCCTTTTCCCCTGATTTTCCCTCCCCTCTCCCCTCTGGTGACTGTCAGCCTGTTCTCAATTTCAGTGTCTTTGGTTATATTATGATTGCTTTTTTGTTTTGTTGTTTAGGTTCCTGTTAAAGGTGAGATCATATGGTATTTGTCTTTCACCGCCTGGCTTATTTCACTTAGCATGATGCTCTCCAGTTCCATCCATGCTGTTGCAAAGGGTAGGAGCTCCTTCTTTCTTTCTGCTGCATAGAAATCCATTGTGTAAATGTACCATAGTTTTTGGATCCATTCATTTACTGATGGGCACCTAGGTTGCTTCCAACACTTGGCTTTTGTACATTGTGCTGCTATGAACATTGGGGTGCATAGGACATTTTAAAAGGAGACGGTGTTGCTACGATGCAAAGTGTCATGAACTTGCTCAAGAGTTACTATGCCTAATTTCACAATGGAACCTGGTAAAGGACTGGGGTCAAGGGTTCTCATAATTGAATTCGTAGAGTGTGCCAGGCACAGTTTTAGGTGCTTTTCATGCATGATCTTAGCTAATCTTTCTTATTACCTGTGAAGAAGGTATTACCAGCCCTCTTTTACAAGTTAAAAAAATATATTGTCACTAAGGTCTCATGGCTAGTTAGTTAAGTGGTAGAACCAAGTTTCAATCTTATGTCTGATGAATTCCAATGTATCTTTCTGCATCTACTGAAAATTGAGAGTAATTCTCCTTAGATAAAGGATACAAGTTCAGAGGCTGAGAAAAGGAGCTAAAGACACCAAAGGAGCTGAGTATAATATGAGAATAAATAGTTGCTGAATGACAAAGGCACAATGCTGGTGGAAGAGGTTCAGTATTCTTCACACAAGAACGTCAGGGTTGGGGAGAAGGACATGAGACACAGAACAAGCCTACGTAAGAGCTGTTCTCTGAAGGTTGAGTAAGTAGAACAACATGGAACATGGAGCCATTACAGATATTCAGTTTTGCAATGACTGTAGCTCTGCTTTGCTATTCAGGGGTGTGTGTGTGTGTGTGTGTGTGTAACTTTCAATGTTTTAAATACAGTGATTTGCAAGTAAGAAAAATCACTATTACAAAAAGATGACCTATTTATCTATACCTTTCTGATCTAAAAGAAACACTTCAAATTAATAGCTGGTACATAAATTCTGAGTAAAAGTTTACAAAATTAAAACACAGCCTCTTCTAATAGGCAAATATCAATGTCGTTTCTTATCCAACTGACTAACCTGACGAAGCAGATGAAGTCAGATGCCAGTTCTGTGACTTCAAACAGCTCCATGATTAGGGCTGTATAATGCATCGCCCTCTTCATTCCAATAGTTTCCCTCAAATTTTATTTTTAAATTAAAGCAAAGCAGATAATAATTTTATTCTGATTAGATATTTTTGGATTTAATATTGATGAAATCTCAAGTGTGAGAGGTTTATTCTGAATACGCATTGAATAACTGTGAGGTACTGAGAGGGCAGAGATTTTTTAAAAAAATTATTATTAACATTTTACTGTTGATAATCCCACTAGTAACATCTGACAATTAGGTGGAGTTATGTTAGAAAATCAGGAGTTCCATCAACCTAATAGAATGCCACATAAAAATGCAGTATATTTTAGAGCCTGTCTATTCAGGTGATTGGATTGAGGACAGAGATTTCTAAGACGGAGAAACACTTTTGAATCCTAGCTCCCTCACTCACTAGCTAGGGCCCTAACAGAAAAAAGACATCATTTGAGCCGAGGCATATGAAGGCCCACTTTAAAGGGACCAAGAAATGCCATGGGTATCTCCCAACGCTGCATCAGCAGACAGTAAGCCTTTAAGATACAGTTGAAAGAAAGTAACCATACTGTGTACCTCGTGGTTCTTCATTTCACACATGGATTTTAAACCACTATAATGATACATTATCATTAAAATGACAGAAGTGACAGCTGGGCATCAAACACGTTTAACCAAACAAAGCGATGTGTTATAGTTAAAATAGCAGCAGACAGAGCCAGGAGACATGAGCTTTCATTATATTTCGACTGTTCTTCAGCCAGTGACCTTGAGACAACATCACCTCTTGCACTTGTCTCCTCTGGCTTCCTCTCCCATCATATGAAGGGGAGTCTCCGTGCTTCCTTCTCGCAACAGAGTTCTACAACCAGAGATGCTGGTGGGAACTGACTCTCTAGAGTGGCTAGAGGTAAAGAAGAGAGTGATCATCAGGGATGATGAACATTAAGAATGATGATGACTCATAACAGGTTTCCAACCTGAATGCCCCTGAGATGTGAACACCATCTCACCTCGGTGGGGACAGATTTACCCGCAGACAACCAACTAGGGTGCTTTCAAACACAAGGAATGGGAGAAAGAATGACACTTTAGTTGCTGTACCTCCTCTGATCTTAAAAATCCAATATAAGTAATTCAAACATATATTTTAAACAAGGTTTCAGTTTCAAATTACCTGGAAATGCGCTTTTATTCAGTTCCTGTGCCCTTCACATTCTTAAGCAAGGCAAACTGAGCTTACCTTTATACAACATTTATTACCTTCAAGTTTCACCTACAACAATTGGACTGGTTTCTTTAAAATTAAAAACTAATTTCCAAGGGGTCAAAATAACTAACATCTACCTCTCTCAAAGCCTAGAATAAAAAGTATTTGAACAATTAATTAATTGTTCAAATAATTTGTTCAATTAATTATTGAACAAATTACTGCTCCCACCAAGAATATGAAGAACTAAACATGTCCACCCCTATACCCCCATGTCTGTATTCTTTCTTAGTTGGAAAGAAATGAACTTCAGCTGCCATTTCTACTCTAAGCAAAAAATAAGGAAGGGAGAAGGCCTATAATAGACAACTAAATAAGAGACAAAAATAAACACACTTTATCTGGCAGAGAAAGTCTGACTGCTCTGGTCTGAACCCAGGCTCACGTGCAAGCTAGCAGGCTTGGGATGGCCGCCAGCTCTGTGACTTCCACAAGCTCTTGCTGAGCCCTCACACATTCCCCACCTTGGCCCCTGGCCTGGCTCCCGTGATGAGAGTGATGAGAGCTAGCACTCCTCCACTGGCCCCCAACGCCCTGGAGGCAGCTGAACCCCTTATCCAATGGACTCCTCTCCTCAGGGAGCTGTGATTCACTTGCCCCAATGCTGAGAACAGGATTCACAAACAATGGCAGCCCCCGTTCTTTCCTGATCTGAATAAAACATGGCAGGAACAAAGGTGTGTCAAATCCTCACCACAGTAAATTACACTGGAACACAAAAACAAGGAACTGACTTGAGCTGATTTTTAAGTTTATCACGGAATGTATTTTTTACCTTTGGGCAATTACCTAACTGATGGATTCCAGTCTTATCTGTAAAACGAAAACTGCTCATACCAACGCTGCCTTCCATCCAAGACTGCTTTCGGGATATCTATGGCCGCCAATAAGGATTTTAAAGTAATTGTCACTAAAATGAGTTTTAAGCTTCTTAACACTTGGTGTCCACCAAGCAAGAGTTTTGGGGCTGGAGGCTGGAATGAGAAACAGTACAGATCTTGGCTCGTTTCGGTAAGGACACCTGCGGAAGGCAGTATGTGCACCATTGAGGAAAGGTGCCAAACTGATCCCCACTCCCACCCCTACCCCTGCTTTAACAAAGCTGGGACATCTAATTGTGAGCACGTCTCATTGACCTTATTGAGCTGGCACTGTGACTTGCAAGACAAAGAGGTTAAGATGCAAGACTGCAGAGAACCCCCACAAGAGCTCACCGGAGTAAGTACTAGTACTCACACCTGAGAAACAACACAACGGAGGCTGTGCAGGTTTGCCAGGCACCGGGAGGCAGGTCTACGGAACTCTAAGGCCCACGTTTCTTCATGCTGTAGTTACAACTGCTGTTATCTTACATGAGAGATTGTAGAGACGTGAAAGTTGAGTTCTTCCCCCAAAAGATTATGAAGGAAGAAGGTAGAACTGTGGAATAAGAGCCTTGGTTGTGTCCCAGGCTGACGTCAGATAAGCGTGGATTTGGCTCACAGAGCAAGAACCCAAATTTGTTTGTATAAGGAGAAATTTCACTATTACTTAGGTACATTTACTCCAGACACTTTCTCCTGTCCTAAGACACCTATCCAGCTCAAGAGGGCTCAGCAGATTCACAATCCCATGGATTGTGCCTTATCCTGGGTCATTTCTGGACCAAAAGATATTGAGGAAGCAGTTTAAATAGTTTGGTTGCAAAGTTATGGAATGACTTTGTTAATCATAATAAAAACTTTAAAAAGCGGGGTTATTTTTGGTAAGAACACTCCCCATCAGTGGTTGTGATGGCAAGGGCAATGTTGGGTGGAGAACCTTGGCACCCACTGTTCCCAATAACTCCCCCAACCCTGCTGTCTCCATCAGCCACCAACCTGCACCCTGAAACACGTGACCTTTATTTACACTCAGGGAAAGTGGTATGTAATGGAAGGTGCAGGCCCATCTCCCACTCCCAGGCCCCCAGCCCCACCATGGGATTCCCACTGTGCGGCTCCTCCAGGAGGGAAGGAGGCCCTCAAGGCCAGCAGGAGCCCTGCCCCGAAGATCCTGCACATCTGCTCCATTCTCCTCTCTGCTGACAGTCCTCTGCTTACAACTTGTTCCCTACCTTCTATTGGTATCAGTCATTTGTTTGTTTATTCACTAATTTGTTTAACACAAATAGCACCTACTGGCATGTAAGGCAATGTTTTAAAGGTGCTACAGAAATTAGCTCATTAGATCAAGAAATACTGAGGTGGAAACCATCATCCTTATTTTTTTAAGATGAAGAAAATGGAGCACAGAAAAGTTAAGCAATTTGCTTAAGATCACACAGCTCCCACATGGCTATAATGGGTTTCTGGCACCTCTCTCCATCATGATGTTTTAGCTTCAGATCTCAGGACTGTTGATATTTCCTAGTTCAAATTCTCAGGAGTGAATTAGCCAGGCAGCCAGCTTAATATTACCAGCAGCACACTGCCTGTACTCTTGTTATCATCACCAGTAATTAGCATAAACACACTCAAGAGGTAAAATGATGAGCCCCATAAAAAGTGATGCAGTCAAGAAACCTGGGCTTTTGGTTTTATCCCTTCCTTCGATAGCACTATACTGTACTTTGATCTACGATGAATCTCCGAACTTGGGCAACATCTTACAATCACTGCAGGCCAGGTGGTGGTTGTGATGTATCCTCATTTCCTGTGCATGCCCATTAGAACTTGTCAAAATTTGGAAAAAAATTCTGGACAGAATAATGGAGCATTCCTAAGAAATGTTGTCTCAGCAATGCTCTGAATAGCACCGAGAACCATACTTTGGAAAACGTGGACATTTATGGCTGAGTGGAAAAATTAATGCACAAGAGTTCAACTCAGAATGTAAAGAAGAGTTAGAAACACCTTAATTTACTTCAGATATATCTTCTTGTTTCCATGGCCCACAGGTGAAGATATATGTTTAAGTAAGTCTCAAAGAGCTTCTTTAATGAGTAAAAATTGTTTAATTGATAAAAAGCAGTGTTAGAGTTAATTTGGCATCTGTTTTCTTTCTTTCTCTAGCTTTATGTAAAATAAGAGTGTTTCTTACAACCGATGCTTTTGTAAGATCTAATAAAACACAGAACTATACTCACGAGTAGCAGAAGCTGCCTCAGGAACTTGAGGGACCTCAGGGGCCCAGGTCTTAGATTTTCTTTGATAGGGAAAAAGATCCTTGAGGAAGCCTGGAGGTGCAGAAGCAAATTCCTAGACAATATGCTCTTAAATATATGGAAAGCAATATCTTTGTAACTGTGATTTCTTAAAAAAAAATTTTTATGCAGAAGTTCATGAACAAATTTGGGCTCTGGAAGCCCAACTCCTTCATTTTCCATTCTCCTCTGTAAGACAAGGATAATGACAGAGCTGAACTTGGTGCTACTGGTGCTGTGAGGATTAAATAATCCATCTAAAGAAAGCACACCACTTGGTACAGTGTAAACACAGCGCATGTGAGCTTCTGAATAGCCACCGATCATGTAAATACAGCCTTTCAAGAAATGGAAGCAGCAGATGAGGAAAGCTGCTACCTGTTGTGCTCCAGCACACGAAGATGTTGTTCTCTATTTAATGACGGCTCACTCAGACACCAGCAATTTTTAAACAGACAGTAGTAGCCTTCCCTTATATCCAGAAACAAAAGCAGCCCGCACCACAGTTTTATTTCTCCGTTTCTGTAATCAGATCTGAATCTCAAAGGGCTCCTTCTTCGGACACAAGCCAACCCACACAGCAAATCTCTCTGTCCAGAGCCCACCCTCCCAACCCTGCACAGAAAGAAAAGTGCTCTCAGAGTCCTCCAGAGAGACAATGTGCCAATATTTTTACTTGCATTCCAAGATACAGCAAACTTCCTGCCCCTGGTGCAGCCTACCAAGTTCCCCGGAAAGGTCACCGTGACAGCACTCGAAGCGCTGCCGTTCGCCCTAGGGTTCCACCCCATGCAGCTCCGCTGCTTCTGTCCATTTTCAAGGCAGGTGCACGCTGTAATTTCTTTTGGCAGAAGAAATCCCTCTGAATAGTCTAGAGGCGGTTTTGCCAAATACTAAACTAAATTACAGTACTGGTACATGAAAATCATTACTAATCTGCCATTTAAAAATGAAAAGCAGAATTGAAGATCTGTTGTTTTATTTAATACTTATAATAAATCAATTTGTGGCTTAAATCATGACTGGGATCCTTTATATGACAGTATTTATCAGATGTCTCAATTTTTGTATTTGTTAACATATAGGGTGAAACTAAGTTGCTTGTAACAAAATAAATTTTAACAGCCTGAAAAGCTAAATATATCAAAATAATAACTAAAAATGAAAACCAAGTTATGTGAATTCAGTGCCAAACTTCCACATCAGCTTTTTATTCAATATGGGATATTTCAAGATAGCTGAAGCCTTTTTAAATATAAACTATATTGTATGAGATAGCGATACCCTTAAATTTAAAACATGCTCTTTACAGAAAAAGCAATATCACTGAACACTGAACTAAACCTATTGAAAAAACAAAAATCATCCTGTTTTAATGAATAACAAAAATAATAGATAACTTTACATGAAAACCTGGTAGAATGGACTGTGAAGTTTCTCAAACTCAGCTTGGATACAGATGTAAATTTTCAGCACTTGTACCATATGGGATGTAGCAGTTTCCAAGTCACCTGCATATCTTAAGCTTCTGCCCTCTACTCAGACGCTTTGTTCATTGTGCAGATAAGTGGCTGATGGGAAGAGAAATGCTTTCATTGAAAGATCCCAAACAAATGTTCTCAGAAAATGAAGATATTGTTCTAGAACAGAGACCAACTGTTCAGGTTAATAGAGCAAGAGTCTTCAGAACTGCACTGACTCGTAAAAGAGAACATGTGTATTCTTCAGCTCACAATAGCATTAGGTTAAAAAAAATGAAATTAATCATTGTATGTCAGTAAGTAGCTTCCCCCAAATGACCAAACATAAGACAGAGACAAGTGAAAAATGGAGTTTTTCTTAAACTTTTCATGTAATTTCATGTGGACTAAAACACAAGCAAACAGCTGGAAAACACTGATAAGTCATCATTTAAAAGTAATCTATACAAAAATCAACTCAAAATGAATCAAAGGCATGAATACAAGAGCTAAAACCAAAAACTTTTTAGAAGATCACATAGGAGGAAATTTTTCTGACCTTGGATTAAGCAATGATTGCTTATATGTCACACCAAAATTACAAGTGACAAAGTAAAAACAGATAAACTTGAAATTATTGATATGTAAAACCTTTGTGCTTCAAAGGAAACCATCAAGAAAGTAAAAAGTTAACATACAGAAGGGGAGAAATATTCACAAAACATGTATCTGATAAAGGATACGTATCCAGAATACACAAGGAACTCTTACAGTCTGACAATAAAAAGACAACCCAACGGCAAAATGGGCAAAGAATTTGAATAAACATTTCTCCAAAGAAGACACACAAATAGCCAACAGGCCCATGCTCAGCATCGTAGTCATTAGGGAAATGGAAATCAAAACCACAAAGACACCACTTCACATCTCTAGAACGGCGATAATCAAAACGGCAGACGTCACGGATGTGCAGAAATTAGAGCCTTCACACATCGTTGGTGGGAACATAAAATAGACAGACATTTTGGAAAAGAGGCTGGAATTTCCTCAAATGGTTAAACAGAGTTACCAGATGACCCAGCAATTCCACTTCTAGGCGTATATCCAAGAGAAATAAAAACACACGTCCACGCCCAAAGCCGTACACAGATGTTCCTATCAGCAGTGTTCCTAAGAGCCAAAAGTGAAAACAACACAAACGTCCATCAACTGATGAATGAATACATACAATGTGATGGATGCACACAGTGGAGTACTATTCAGCCATAAAAAGAATGAAGTACATATACATGCTACAACATGGATGAACCTTGAAAAGAGAATGCTATGTGAAGGAAGATAGTCACAGAAGGACACGTTTAACAAAAGTAGACTGACAGTCCCCAGGGGCTGGCAGAGGGAGAAGAAGTGGCTGCTAATAGGTTTGATAAAAATGTTCTGGAATTAGATAATGATGATGGTTATACAACTCTATGAATATAATAAAAATCTCTGAATGTATACTTTAAGAGAGTAAATATTATGGCTTGTGAATTATTCCTCAACAAAGCTGTGTAAGTACATTTTTTTTAAAAAAACCTCATCTACTCCCTGCAAATAGCATGGGGCTCAGAGGTAGAGATCTCAAGTCGTGCTCTGCTTATGTTCGCAGACTTGCTAAATGCTAGTGGCTCTCAGACCTCAGTTTCTACGTGCGCCAGCTGCTTGGCTTGGGTTCTAGGACAGAAGGCCCTCTCTGGTTTCAACAAAGTGATTCTACAATTATGCTAGATCTCAAAGCACAGTGACAATCCTATTGCGTATTTGGGAGTCACTAAACATTTCACATTCTATCCTGATTAAGGTACAGTCATCACGTGGGAGAGGGGGTAATAGTCAAGAGAGTAAAGATTTCCAAAATCAAAAAAAGATCCATAAGGAAACAGTAAAACCCTCTGAACCAAAAGTAAGGTAAGCCACCCCTGGGAACACCAGCTGCCCAACAGTGCCATATCCCACTCCAGTTGTTCCAACCTGCCCTGACGAAAAAGCCTGGCACTGGCAAGGGAAAACTTTCTATATTTCTTTTCCTAGATGGATGGACTGGTCCAGAACACTGTGTACTGAACGCATATGTTCTCATGGCACAAACATTTGAGAGATGAACAGAAGGCCACATCCAGGGAAGAGGTGTTTGAGAGCTAAAGGAAAACAGAACAGCCCTCCTAAACTGGCTAATTCCCATCTGTCCTTCAAGACTCAGCCCAGGAAACAATCCCTCCTGGAAGTGTCGCCTGCCTCCCTTCCCAGTCACCAAGCTGGACCCATTTCCTATATGTGATCACAGAACACTTGTGCCCATGGATGGGAGCAAGCCACTGCCCTGGGGGACGTCCCCACCTGGATGTCCCACCAACAACTCAAGCTCAGCACATCCAACCCTGGCCACATCATCTAGTCTCTCCACTACCCACCCCAAGCCTGCACCCTTTTATTCCTCATTTTGGAGAGGCACATCCCTATCTATACAGACTAATGGATGCAGATAGAAACATCTACACACACTAGTAAAATGGATAAATTACAGAATTTTTAAAAGATACATAGCTTACATTCAGAATCACACAAAAATGCCAAAGAACTATTATAGCTAGGTCTTCCCAAGCATCTTTTAGGAACAGAAAAGAATTTACTCAAAAGTAGCATACCTATGATCTATGTGTAAAATAGTTCAGAAATGCCTAATAGCAGGCTGCTCCTCAAATGGAGGTATTCCCCCAGAGCACCACTCACATTGTTATTTGGTGGTGGTGGTGGGGGAGGGGGGGAACAAAGAAAGAAAAGGAAAAGGAATGGTATAAATAAAAAGTCTTGTCAAAATGATCGCATATGGTAATATTTAGAATTCATGAATTAATAATTTCTTGCCTTTGAATATAAACCGGAAATCTTCCAGTGAAAGATGACTGGGTCAAGCTGAATGGCTGAAGCTTAAAGACTCCTAGTTTAACTCGCCTAGGTTCAATGTGTAAACATGGTTTAGTTTGTCCTGCAGGATTCAAATGCAAAACTAATCATATTTCTATAGCATAAGAAATTATCTCCACCTCCTAAAAATATTTTAAAATCCCCACAGTAAAGTCCAAACATTTAATTAGCATATATAATAATCTCAGGATCAAATCACATGGTATTAAACTAGATTCATTTTTCTAGGAAAAATATGGGACCCCAGCAGCATGACAGAAATTACTCTCACAAATTATCGTTTCAGAAGCAAAGCCATGTCATCCCAGGAAATGTAATGTTGAGGTAAAAATGCATGTTGCTTCAAAAGAATTGCTCTAAATTTTAAATGATGCTCTGCCAAAAGGGTACCACAGACTTCAAATTAACTCAAATAACAGATGGGGACACTGCTGTGCAGTAAAAATCTCTAATGACATAAATATAGTAGTAATTATTCCCTTCAAATTACAGAGAATTTTGATTACCAATACACAATAAATGGTTACCAAAATAGTCTCTCCTGTTCACAGATAGCAACTTCCTCATAGTATATATTTTGTATAACATATATATGCAATAAAAGTATTCACCATTATAGAATTCAAGGTTACCTATTGTAACAAAAATTTTATTTTGTAAACCAAAAGAATTGAGCTATTGATTTCCACATTATTCATGCAATCACACACTCATATCATCTCCATTTCACCTATAAATAGGATATACATATAATGTATCGCCACAACCAGGACACTTCGATGAAAAGAGGGCACTGTTATTAATTATGCTGGGACAAGAAGTGCAAACTGGGTCTTTCCCAGACAAAGCTGGGATCCTCATGTAAGGAAACAAATTTGGACAGGCTCCTTAATTTCCCAAATTCACACACAGGGTCAACAGGGAATTGGGATGGAGACCCACGTCTGACTGGGGTACAAACAAAAACAATTTCCAAAACAAAAAAACAAACAACAAAAGTAAGGAGGAAGTTAACAGATACAGTACCAGTGCTTCTGTATCTCACATATTGCTATAATTGTGAGCTCATCAAATGACTCCTTTGAAACTTTTTGAGTCAATTATCATTGCTTCCATCAACACTTTCTGAAATCCACTTGCAATTCCTATAGTTGTGTCAGGCAGAAATACATGGGAGTTAAAGTTTCAAGACACAGAGAAGATGAAACTCTGCGAAGTGCAGGATTGAAACAGAAAAATCTAGCCCTGGTGAGTGTTACCAAGCACAGTCTCTCAATAGTAACTGGACAGCAGTGTCTTATTAAGAGATGTGTGCTGTATACATCATCCCAGCAGGCTCGACTGCCACAGCCATCAATGGCCCTGATTGTACTGTATCCATAGAGAGCACCAAGTCCAGCTACTTGGCTGCTTTTAAAACTATATATGCTGCTCCTGTGACAAGCACGCACAAAGAGCAGTCACAACTGCTTCACACAGACTCACAGCATCCGTCACCATCTAATTTACATTCAGTAGGAAGCTGTGAGTGGGTTTCTGATTCATTTACATTTACTACATAAATTATTCCTTCATGTTTTAAGCCAAAGAATCTCTAAATATGTATTACCGAATTTAAGAGTTGTTTTTTTTTCCTGGTTGGAATTTACTATGTATAGCTCAATAAGAAAGCAGTTAACTTAGCTATATCAAAACATTCAACTAAATTCTCTATTTTTAAATCTTACTTTTGCATATTTAAAAGCTTATTAAACAAAACCATTCAACAAATAAATTTCTAAGTCACAGCCCTATGGAGAGAACTGGTATCATCATATATACTCTTATTATCAATACAAACAAAAACTTTCCTGGCTTTATAGAAAACTTCTTAAATGGAAAATGTAGACACATTAATGCAACTTCTTATTTTCTTATCATATCCTATCAATGTACTGGTGAGCAGAGAAAGCTGTACTTGTTTTATAGAAAAGCAATAAATGATTAATAATACCTCTCAGTTCTGGTATTGATTCAGTTTCCTTTCTTATATTTCTCAAATCTGCTGGAATGGTTTATAAAAAATGATACAGTGCTAGCACAAAAAGATGGACACCTCAGGCCTGAAGCCTGTTTGTTCTTCCCATTTGCTTCACACATCCTAGGCATGTTCCCAAAACTCTGATGTCTATTTCTATAGACAGTTCTTAGTGACATCAGTAAAAGGAAGTCTATGGATAATACAAGAGACCACATAATTTAGAAATAATGTTGTTGAAGTTCATTATATGTGGTTACTGAGGTGGGTTGACTTTCCTGATTCCAAGCTATGTAGTGTTACACTAAATAACTCAATCTGTATTAACTAAGCATAGTCTAAGAGGGCACCGGAGATTCTGGCCTAAGATACAAATCAAGCCATTTCACAAAGAGGTAAGGGTACAAATAATAAAGAATCACTATGTTGTATGTCAAAAGGTGTTTATTTTGGGAATCGCCCTTGACCCATTTTCAAAGAGCTAGCTACCATTTAACCCAGTGCTACATGAGCTCCCAGGAGGCTGGTTTATGTTCACCTTAGTTTTCCAGAACCTGCAGACATCTCAACTTTCATCTATGTAAATAAACAACATTTCTCTCAAAGAAAACTGGGTGAGAAGAGATGGCTTAGGATGGGGTTGGCAACCTGTGTTCTGTCAAGTGGCAGAGAGTAAAAATTTTAGGCTGTGTGGGCTCTGCAGCCGGTGTCAGTGACTCAGCTCTGTGGCTGACGTGCAGAAGCAGCCATAGACATCACGCGATAACATGGGTGAGACTACCTTCCAAAATAAAATTTCATTTACTTAAACAGGTAGCAGGCCAGAGCTTACCAATCCCTGGTCAGGTAACCTGGTTAGGTAAACTCATTGCTCTCTGGTGATGGGGGTAAGGAGTGGGGGCACTCCAGGAAAGGTAAATCAGATTTGTGTGAACAGCACGCTTTCATTTTTGAGAAACTTTCTGGGTTACTCCCACTCCAGGACACTGTCACATCCCCATTCCCTTACTGATGACAAAGTCCCAACCTGCTGAAAGCCTTCTAATGAACTCAAGGTATAAGATAAAATACTGTGACGGGGTGTACCTTTCTATTCCCAATGATGTCAGTGATCATACTCTGCTGGGTGGCTACTTGCCCCACAGTGAGGCACTGTCCCTGTACTATGCAGCCACAGACCCAGTGACTGATGCTTGGGGTTCTGAGTCCTTGGCTTTGGGCAGGTGATGAACACTTTGAAACTATGCAAAAAACTCTGTGTTTATGCACCTGTTTATTTGCAGCTTTCATCAGATCTCCAAAAGATGAAGCTTCAAGAATCACTGCTCAAGTTGTTCTAATCGATACACAATGTAAAAATATAGCCAGTAGAGATGCGTATTACGGAAAAAGGGGATCATCTGTTGGTGCCGGAGCCTAAGTGTGACCACCTGCCCTGATCATGCCTCTTGTGTTCTTTCTTGTCACTTTTCATGGTACTAGCCCATCTTGGCTTCCATAGTGTTTGCTATTTCACTACATGATCATAAAATACACTACTCCTCCGTTAAAAGAAAGGATTCAACTACAACTGTGGGCTTTGTAACTGATGTACATCAGGAGCAGGGCCTTTCTGGCAAGAAGGCTGAAGTTTCCTCATGTCTCACCCCAAGGTAAGTGAAGGATATTATTAAACATATGGGTTTATGTGTAGAAATACCATATACATGTATGTATATACCACTGAAGGCCATCAGGAAACAAACATTTTAAATGCCAAGAAAGAAAAATGAAGACAGTTCCTATTTTACTTCTACATGTCACTTTCCACCCCAAGTCTTCCTTCTTGGGCAGGATGGGGCAGGAAGACAACATCTAACATGTCTAGTCTAGTTCCTGCCCCTACGAACAGTTCTGTGGGGCCCTATGGTTTTCTTTACTTCAACTGGTGTCGCCAGGCCTTTCCTTTCTGTGCTGCCTATCAGTGGTTCAATTTTTAATAAAGACAATTAGCAAAAGAATCTCTCATTCTGTAATGTGCAATATGAGGAAAAAAACAAAACTCCTTGCTGGTCTGGGAGCTGAGAGAGGCGGGCTGTAGGCAGGGCTCTCATAAGGGAGCCTTATGTCACAGAGTTATTGTGAGAATTAAATGAAATAATATATATAAAATGTTGTACAAGAGACAGCATGACCATTAATCCTCAATAAATGTTACTACTAATTATCATCCAGCAGTAAACACTAGTAGCTTTGTTCAGGGAATAAGGAACAGTTACTCTGAATAGTTTTATGTGCTTGTGTCAAGAACCTAAAAGCTGTGGCTTTCTTCGTCTTAATTTTTTAATCATTCACAGCAGGGTGCTATCAAAGAGTAGAAGTTCAAAGAGTAGAAGTTCAATGAATACATGTTCCCTTTGACTGTGAAGACCATTATTGTCCTTTTTTACCATCACTGCTATTTTGATTCAAAGAAATAATGGTGATACGCACTAAAGCAGGGTTTGTTTGTTTTTTTTTCCATTTTCTTGATAAGTGCATTATCATAAAGGGAGGAGAATTTATTTTGTGTAACCATATACGTACAAATAAAAAAGTTTAAAAAGTGACACCCCCTATGGAGTTCGGGCAGGCAAAAGCGCAAGAACCTTTTAAGAGAATGGAGAATAGAAAAAACAGGTCTCCTTACGTATTTACACTGGCCAATGGGAAAAAGTGCTATTAACTACCTCCCTTTGCCAGTAATTGGAGCTATAAAAAAGAATATCATAACAGCAAGGTTAGGTCTGTATATTTGTCTCAGGCACAATCAGTCAGAAAATTTTATAAGGTATTCTAATTTTCTGAGTACTCAGCAATCTAAGTATCAATCCACTTATACTGATCTTCAGTTAAAACTACTATGGCTAATATTCTTTGCAATACTTTTTCTTTCCAACTGGGTCAGGAAATTGGCAGAAATCCTAGGGCAAAATCTAAAGGTACCTTTTAAATTACTAAATGCAAGTCAGCAATTTTTGGAGTCTGAAAAAGCTAAATTCCGTTTAAGTGATTAATTCCACCCCTATGCCAACAGTTACTTAAAATTATTTAAAAGTTATAATAAGCTGCTGCTAAAAAATATGGCCTTGGGGTTGCAATATTTGTAACCACAATCGTATTAACCTTGATCTTTTGCCATCATGAGAATAGGTTCTATATCCTCCTGATCAAAGTTATTCACTCCTGTGGCTTGTTTTATGACCATTACATTGAAGTCTTCCAATACTATTTCTTTAGCCCTGAACTCTCTCAAGATGCAAGCCCAGATTTCCAATTCCCTCTGAACTGAACTTCCCTTCAATGTTTCATGCTCAACGTATCCACAAATGAACATGCTGCCTTCCCACACCTCACACCACCATCGTCATATCCCAGCGTACAGAAAGACTACACGTCTCTACCCTCTGAGAGTTAGGTGTGGCCATGGGATTTGCCGCTAACAACGAAATGTCAGAGGGATATTAGGTGTGTCACTTTCGCACAGAAACTTGAAGGGGCCAGTGTGCGATCCGCCATATTCTCTCTCCTGTCTCAGCAGGTGTGAAGCATAAACAGGGTCCTGCAGGCCTGGGTCCTGTGGTGAGGACGGTGACGTAGAGCAGAGCCCCCAGCCAACTTGCGATAAACAGTAGCACAAGGGAGAAGGCACCTCTGCTGTTTGAAAGTACTGACATTTTGGAGCTGTTACCACAGCCTAACCTAGGCTCCCCTCTGATGCACCACCTGCAATCTGCTTCTCCATCTCTGTTCTCATCTCTGATAAGGGCATCAGCACCCAAGCCAGTAACCTCAGGGCTACTGAGTGCTTCCTTCTTTCTCATAACCCATACCAATCATGAGTCCTAGAAATCTCACCTTTAAAATATTTCCAATTCACCCCCTCCTCTATATTCTCACTTAACTAGTTTCAGCTAGAGGCCAACTTTCTTCTTAACTATAACCCTACAGCTTCCAAATATTTATCATTCTGTAATTCCATATTTTTCCTGCTGTGAATGACCTTCCCAAATGACACCAGAGTGATCCTTCTAGAAACTAAATCTGATTGGTTCTTTCCCATTCTTAAAGCCCTTCAACATTTTCTCATGGATCATGTTAACACACATTTGAGGAACATTTTTGTAGATAGGCCCTGTGCTAGGAAATCTCAGGAGCAAAGATGAGTCATTTGTCTACACACTGATCTTCAAATTGTGGTGTGTTGATGTAACTATTGTAGATGATGTTGTTCAGAAGTAGTATTTTGTATAATGTTAAAGTTTGTGAAATAATTGATTCTTAAAATAAAAACTGGAGTGAATTCAAGTTTCTCTATGAAAACTTGACTCCCACTCAAATTCTAACGAGAGAGAGAGAGAGAGAGAGAGAGATTGATTGATTGAGATTATCATTAGCTAGGCAAGGAAGGAAGCATACAAGGCCCAAAGTTCTATATTGAGCCTCTTCAGAGACTGCTGCTGCTATTAGTGGCTTACATGTTATTAGAACATATATTCTTATAATTCATTATTTACTAATTTTTATATGGAGTCCATAAAAATTCGGGACACAAGTGGATTCTCTTGCAAACTATCCTAACACCATCTGTTATTTGCCTCCTGGAAGTGGGGGGTAGGGATTACTAGAGCCGCCAGCTTAGCTTCAGCATAAAGGTCAAACTTCAACATGTTACAGCTCTTCTCCTATCATCCACCCCTTAGAAGACTCTGCTCAGTACATTCCTCTCAAAAGTGGCATTTTTCCTCTTCCAAACCCACCAGAACTCTACTCACTTTTCAAGAGCTAGCTCAGTAGGAGATTAATGTTTTTTTGTGAAACCTGCCTCAAGAGCTCTCGGCAGCATCAACTGACCTTTGGAATGAAGCATTTTCAATGCTAATTACATGATAGTTGTCTAAAAATCTACCTACCCAGGGGGCCTCTGAACTCCTTGAGCATCAGAACATTTATTTACCTTCGTGTTCCCAGCACTTGGTATCGTTGCTTGTAAGACAGCAGCCATGAGATCCGTAGCTGGTACATGAGTAGCACTATGAAAACCACATTCTGTAATTCCACTTTCCCCTCAGCCTATTGTTGGATGCTAGGGTAAACTGTACTATTTTGAAAAGTCAGAAAATAAAGTTATATATTCATAATTTCTAATTTCAAAAATTACCTGGCATTAATTTAACTTTAGGCTAGCAAAGCTTGTGTGTCTGCTAGCACATATGTGTGTGCTTCTGTGCACGTGTGTGTATATGTATATGTAGTACTTTCCTCTGGCTGCCATAACACATTTCCATAAACTGAGTGGCTTTTAAAACAACAGATATTTATTCTCTCACACGCAGTGCTGAGAGAATAAATCCAAAATCAAGCCATCGGTGGGGCTGCATGTGCTTGGAAGGCCCCAGGGGAGATTCTGTGCCCTGCCTCTTCCAGCTTCTGGTGGGCTCCGGGAAACCTTGGCTGGTGGCTGTATCACTCCAGTCTCAGGCTTCCACTTCTTCCATCTCAGATTGCTCTCTGCCTTCCTGCTCTTGGAATGATACCTGTCGCTGGACTCAGAGCCCACTCAGGTAATCCAGGATGATCTAATTTCAAGACTGTTAATTACACCTGCAAAAATCCCTCTTCCAAATAAGGTAACAACCTTCCAGCAATTTGGACAGGGACATTTAGTTTGGGAGCTACTCTTCAACCTACTACATGGTTGATGTGTGTGTGTTGTATTCTGTGCCAAAGAAGAGCCCCTAAATGAGGCTCTGTGGAGCCCCTATGTGTTGCCAAGGTGACAGTTTGGAAACTGTGCTGGGTCCTGGGAACATGATGATGAACGTGAAGGACATGGTCCCTGCTCTCTCGGATGTTTGAAGCTACTGGGGGCGCAGAAACCAAGCTGGTCTTTGAAGCTGAAAAAGGTACAGCAAGGAAAAAGTAAGTACACCATGTGTGTATGTAACACGGAACCTCACCTTCTCTTTTGTTAAATTTTAAATGTACCCTGATATTTTCTCAATCAGAGACTTACAGTTCAGAGAATATTCCCTAACTTTCAGTTTAGATTACCCCCCACTCTGTACTGGGACATTCACTGAAAGTCCACGTCTCCTGTGTGTGCTTTTAAATTGTCTGACTCCAAGGTACTCGGTGGAACTACCATATCTCATGTAATTTAGGATGCCATCATTACTTTCAAACAACCAAGAAAAAATAAATGCAGCTGATTAAACTAGGTTCATGCCATTAATTAGGATGCACCCCAATTTCAGAGATATTAAAATGTGCACCTTAGAATCAATGAAATATGTTCATTTCCATTTTGAAATATATTCTCACAACACATCAGGCCGAATGAAACAGCTTGTGACTGAATAGTACAACGAAATCTCAATGCTCTGCCAACAAAACTGTCATGCTGAGTTGGCTTCACTCAACCTCAGAATAATTTTCACCTTCTTTCCACGAAGTCAATACATCTAAATATAATTCAGTAAGTCCTAAAATAAGACATATATATTGGGTCTCTTCTAGGCTTGAGAGAATTTGAGAAGTCAGAGATTGGGAAAGAGCTCTAAAAGCTCTTGAGTTGAAGCAGGAAGGAGTGGCTGCTGGAATTATTACTTTTTTCCTTGTCCAGAACTTGCTAAAAGGTCAGAAGGTGAAGCATAGACTATGTGCACCTGTAGAGTCTGCAGATACTTAACAGATAAGCTGGAGTATCTGAGACCCCTGTGCGCAATTATTCAGACAAGATTTCTGATGCATCTAGTGCAGCGGTCCCCAACCTTTTTGGTGCCAAAGACCAGTTTGGCGGAAGACAATTCAGTGAGGGAGGGGTGACAGGAGGTGGAGCTCAGGTGGCTTTGCTCACTTGCCAGCCGCCCTCACCTCTTGCTGTGCGGTTTGGTTCCTAACAGGACACAGATCCAAGGAAGGGTACTGGTCCACGGCCGGCAGCCCAGGGATTGGGGAACCCTGGTCTAGTAGACATATACTAGATCGTGTGAAACGTACAAGAAAAGAGAAGACAGGATGCTGGCCCTCAGATGGCTTAGAAAGATATTTAAAAGACAGTGATAAAACTTTTACACATACCTGACTCCAACCTAATAAAGTCCCTCATTAAGTGCAGGATTGAGATTTTGCTATGGTTTTATACAACGGTCATGCAGTAGAACAATGTCTCAGAGAATAATCAGTGTTATGAGTTCTCTCCTCACCCTATTTCACCTCTATTTATGTAGACAGATAATCTGAGTTTTGACATTGAGATGTAAGTTCCGCATTGCCATAAGGTTTTCCTAAAAAGATCTAATTTTGGTCCTTATATGCAAAATTAAGAGGAATCAGGAAGACAAAGCCATCAAAGACTAAGGGCATGGTAAGGAAAATATAAATTTACTTTAAGTCTTTAAAAACAAACAAATGTGGGTCATTAGGGGATTTTTAAAACAATAGACACATTCAATTAAAGTAGTCTAAAGTTAAGTGCAACTTGCAAATGCTTCTTAAATACTGAAAGGTTCTCTTACACACACACACACACACACACACACACACACACACACACACAGGAACAGCAGCTTAGTAAAGTATCATTTTAAAACAAATTCTTCCCTGGAGAAAACTTATTGCCAAAGCATCTGGACTATGCTTCCAGAAGGCATTTAACAAGTTACTATCATTTCCCAGACTCAACAGGGAAGCACTGGTTTTAAAATGAATTAAAATTTATTTAGAAAAAGAAATCTCAGGCCTCCCACATCAATTGGGGGGAGGGGGAGTAAGTCAAGATTGGGGACTACTTAGTCACAACTTCAGGGAATAAAGAATGGTTTTGGAATTTAATTAAGCATATGTGTCCTTAGATCACAGCCCAAGACACTCCCTAAAAGACAGGTGTGGCTGAAGTATGCTTTTTCTGCTGTTAAAGAGCAAAATAAATTTGACAAGCATAGTGCAATTCAGTAGTTAAGCATTCTTTTGAATAAATGGGCTGGCACAACAACAGTCTGGAAGAAAATAAAATTCTTACATCATATGCAAAAATTAATTCCAGATGGATTAAAGACTTAAATTCTTTTTTAAAAAATTAACCTTTCTAGAATATTTAAGAGACTACATGTACAATCTAGGGGTCAGGGAGATATGTTTTAGCCAAGAGTGAAAACACAGGAAAAAAGACTTGTCTATCCATGTCAAAATTAAAAATTCTGAAATGGGAAAAATATAAACAAAGCCAAAAGATAAACATAAAATATCTCTATAATATACATAGTATCTAGAAATTGGCAAGAATAAGCCAAGAACAGAAAAGCCAGTAATAGAGCATAATTTTAATTTTCAGTAGAGCAGCCTAAATGCTAAACAAACACGTGAAAAGAGCACAAAGTCACGAACAGTCAAGGAAATGCAAATTAACATAGCAATTGTTTTAACTCTGCAGTATCTAATGTTGACATGGATTTGGAGGAACAGTATTCTCATACATCAATGATGAAAGTGAGAACTGTTAAAGACTTTTTGGATAGCATTCGGTACATTTATTAAGTCAATTCCTCTTCTGTGAATTGGGTTTTGATACTGGGATAGAAGAGCTACTTTTCCCTATTTTTATCTAAAAAGATTTAAGTTTGGTCTTCCGATGTGAGGTAAAGAGAATTAGGAAGACAATGCGGTCAAAGATGTTCTGGGGGGATAAGTAAAATATATGAGATAGAATCCGTAGACTTCTTAGAAATAATAAATAAGTAGAAACAAAAACTAAATTAATGACATTATGTAATGGAGGTTTAGTGATGTGTAATTCACAGGGACAAATAACAAGAAACAAAGTGAACACAGATCAACATAAGAATAAGTATTTCCATATCATGGAATATTATGCAGCTGTTAAGAAGAATGGTTTTATACCAGATAATTCAGAAAGATTTCTATGATTGATATAAGCAAGAGGCCAAAAATTATATATAATGCAATTCCATTTTCACAAAGCAATGACGGAACTGTTTCAATATATGTCTCTGTGTGGATAGCTAATGTCGATGTAGGATTATATCAGTATGGAGAAAAAATGGAGGACACACAGTGGGTTATCAAAGTGGATCATGAAGGTAGGCAGGGTTGGGTTGGAGGAATGAAGGTTACAGTGAAGAGAGAAAGTGATAAAGAAAAAAAGTAGCTAAAATGCTTCGATTATGTACAATTACGAGAGAGAGAGAGAGAGAATGAATGAGTGAGTGAATGAATGAATGAATGGAGGACACATGAAAGGACTGTCACCAAAATATCGATGCAGGTTATGTTAGGGTATTGGAACTTCAAATATCTTTAGTTTTTAAACATTTTCATGTTTTCAAATTCTTCATAATGAATTATTAACATAATAAATATATTAACATAATAATATTATGTTCATAACCAGGGGAAAATAAGGTTTTGTTTCATTGTGACAATTTAAAAAAATGAATAGACCATAAATGGTATTTTCTTCCTTCCCTCTTCTCTATTCTCCATTGATCAGCATGAAACGCCTATGGTATCTATCTCACAGTGTTCAACTGTATACAATTTACTCAGACTGATATCTTCACAGTTGAGTCAAGACAAAAAAAAAAGAGAAAGAGAAGACTCTGGGGAAGGGTGAGTACAGTTCATAAACTAACTGATCTACTATAAGGTAAATTTAAGGCTTCTTCTTTGGCACTAAAAAAATCTTAAAGCCATTTAGTACTTCACTTTTAGCAACTGTCACCTCAACCCTCTGATAAATACCATTTATAGTCTTCAGGTGTCAAGTTGGCAAAGGAGTATGTATTTTATTCCCCATCAATCAAAGCCTATACACAGAAAAAGAGTTAAACTGGGCTTTTCTTCTCTTATCTCTGGTTCCCTTGCTCTTAGGCATTACATTGAAGTTGACATTTACAAAGATATTCAACAGAAGACATGAAATGACTTTCAAGCTCTCACATTTGCTTCTCTCCGTCTGCAAGTTACCTGTGAATCTCCACTGTCTATTGTTTCACATCAGCACTCAGATTCTCAGCTTCAGCAGGCTCTGAAGTTTTTACAGTCCATCCCTTTCCAGAGAATAAGAAGTGGTGTAGACTATCGACTACCGGAGGGGAGAGGGGAGGAAATTCAGGGGTAAAGGGGAGGAGTTTGGAGCAACAAGTATGAAGGTCACATGGACAAAACTAGCGGGGGTGGAAATGGGAGGGGGGTGGGGAGGGCTGGGGCGGTGGGCTGGGATGGGAGCAAAAGACAGAAAACTGTACAAGAACAATTAAAAAAAAAAAAAAAAGAAGTAGTGTAGAAAATTACCGGCACAAAATGTAGCACTTAAGGGTTCATTATGGATTACATGTGAAAAGAATATAATGTTTTTCTAAACATTTTTAGTCTTTAAAACCATAGAGTGACAGACCTAGTTTATCAGCTGAGTTTGACACAATGCACAGGAGTTATCAACGATGAAGTATCCGTGGGGATGTCTCCCTGACGTGAACTGTAATCACAGTGGTAAAAACAACACGGCTTCGCCCAGATGTGCATGAGATTATTTTACTTTCTACAATGGAGGAGGATTTTTTCTTTCAGAGGACTGGCCACAATGCAACAGTGAATGTAACACGTGAATCCTTTTCTTTATCCAGGTTGATAAAGAAAAGTAGATTAATCACAATTATTTGATCTCAGAAACAGAAGTAATACCTAGTTATGAACAGCATCCAAAGAAAAAGAGAAAGGAAGTTTATGAAGAGAAAATACCCATGAAACCTGGAGATTATTTATAAATACCCTGCAGAAAACCAAGAAAAAGGATACTAGTATTTAATTTTTATCACAGGAGCTTTGAAAGACAACTCTAGCAAAAATTGAACAAAGCACTCAGAAAAGTTGCAAAGGAAATATGATAAAATTATCGATGCTATTCTATTAGTAATCAAAAATACAAATTAGAGAAAGTGCCAATCTTTAAAATGTCTAAATTAGCAAAGACTAAAAAATGCATGTGATATTTATCAGGATATTTAATGATACACTAAGTGATGGGCTTACTCACTCACTGGTAATGGTACAGACTATTCTGGATACAAGTCAGCAGTGCATATCAACAATCTAAAAATAATACAGCTTGAATAATAATCTCATTTTCAGGAACCCAAAATAATGAAATGATGTAAAACTGACAAATTTAGGTACAAAGATATCCTCCAAAACATGACACTGTAAACAACCAAATATCTTACAACTGGAAAATAGCCAAGTAAATAAGGGTTTACTGGTAATAAGAGAATGCCACTCACTTGTGACAATTTTACTTGTAAAGAATATTAATAATGAAGGAAAATGCTCATGATCCAGTGTAAAATTAAGAAATCAGTTTTATATATAGTCTGGTCCAATTTCTAGACATAGTCTCTATTTCTATGCCATGCATGTGTAACAGGAAAATGTTAAAAATGTTTATGTAACAAGCTATGTAAAAGTATGTGAGCCAAAAAAGAAAGTGAGGAGTGCCTTATAGCAATAATTCCTATAAGTACACAACTTTTTATGGCTTACTTATAAAGCACTTCCACCTCTAATCAAGGGCCTCTTCATACAGAACTGCTTCTCATGCTCAAGGATGAAGGAAAGGAAGTTGGGGCAAGAAGTTCATGCTATCTTGGCTGAGGAAGAACCTGAACAAACAGATGTCAAGGAATTAGGGCCCAATACACAGTTATTTTAGTAAATTTTGAATAGGAAAAAAAAGTGAAGATATCGAAGCAAAAATCTGAGCAGAGGCGGTTAGGGGGCTCCAAATATCCCATGCTCTCCTCTCCTGCCGTGAGAGTACCCACGGCAGTACTGGAGGCGGTACCCAGCTAAGACTTCAGTTGCTTGCCTTCCCGCCCATAGAGGAGCATAATTCCTGACCAATGAGATGTAAGTGATGTGCATGATGGAACTGGTGTAAGACAAATCCTTTAGCCTCTCCTGCTGTCTGGGCCACAGACAGGAAGGCAGGAGCTCCAGCACCCATTAATTAAGGACCATGAAGAGAAAACTACCAGCTGAGGATAACAGAGCAGAAGCACATGAGCAAGCTGGGTCCTGGACTCTGTGGCTCTGCCATATCAGTCCTGAACTGAGCACCTTCAGGCTTTTTCATACGAAGAAGAAAGAAATCTCCACGCTGTATGTATAAGCCACTGCTTTTTTAAAATTTTAACATTTTTTTTATTAAGCCACTGCTTTTTGTTGTCCTGTTATGCACAACTGAATTTAACCTTGTCTGATGCACCTGACCATAATGAGCTTCCACAATTTTCTTCTGATCCTCTTTGGTCTCAGTAGTTTCCTTTCTTTTAACTGACTAAAAGATGGGACAAAGATAAACAGGAAAAATATAACAGCAGACTATTTGTATAAAGCTTTATGTTACTTATTTTAAGTAGCTAATCTGAACTTTCTAAGGCTTTTTCCCTTTACCTATCACTAATTAAACTGTTTTTAACTTGGATCTAGTGGTTGACTGATTTTGTGTGTCAGTGGTCCAAGGTTAAAAATGGACCTTGCATCATTTTAAATGTTAACCTGACACAGGCTGAAGTTGAAGATCTTGGTACATAAGACAATGAGGACCAGGAATGACAATGGAATAGATGTTAGTTCTTTGACCCCACAACCATTGCTTGCTTGCTTGCCCCGGGCTGCTGAAGGTAGGGAGAGGCAATTCAAAAGGTAAATGTCAATCACAGAATGTAGCCTCTGCACAGATGGCTGTCCTGCAGTTATTCAAGTGGGTTTCCTCGGGCATCTCATTAACTTCTTTTTTGCAAAGATGACAGGATCTGTTAGAACCAGTGTTTCCTAATTACCTACAAGTTAACAGATATGTTTAAAAATAGAAAAGTAAACATTTACCTTTTTCTGGTTACTTTTGATATTTGAATCTGGTCCCCTGCTAGAAGGAAAATACTGTCCATGTGAACTAATTATTAAGAGCGAGTTTTCATTTCTAACGTTCTAAAGTGTGGTATTAAAAAAAACTGTCATCTTCTAAAAAAAAAAATTCTGACTAAGGAGATGGAGAAAAACAACAGTACATAACTTACTTTAAATCTTCACAGGGATACGTACAGAAGCACTGCCCACAGATGATTATATTCCCTCCTAAACCTAATCATAACTTACTGTAGGTGTTAAATATTAACCTGAAGAGCCCATATCTTTATAGCCATAAGACTTCACATTGCATTTTAAATTCAGTGACTAGGTATTTATTAAACAACCATTAAGCCATCAAAGTCTAACCGTATTTAAATACTTCAACCTAGGCTTAAGAATTAGCAGAGTCAATTAAAGTGACTTGTCCTATAATTATAAGTAATTCATGCACAGAACCGGAAAAGGGCCTGGGAACGCTGTTTTGTCCTTCTTTTACTGCTATGTAATACTCCTGCAGTGGCATAAAAGGAAACTCATTGTCTGGGATTAAGACACTAAGGTTTCAAGTCAATCTTGGGGCTATTCTAGGAAGATGACAACTGTACCAAATTAGCAGTTGTAGTTTTGTAACACTGTTTAAACCAAGGGGTTTGCATTGCTTAGAAGTAAAATCCCTGGTGCTCTGAGCAGATGAGACCATGGCTAACCAATCAGGCCTTCCTTTATTGTAGTAAGAGTTGACTAGTTCCAAAGATTTATGGCATTCTAGTTCATATAAAGTTAAATATTCAATGATATAGCTACATGACACATGTAAAAGTGGCATCTTAATTTTAGAATTAAGAAATTAATTCTAGCAAGAAAGCAAAAAATCCAAAAATAAGTCATAATTTCTAGAAATAATTTATTTAAAATATCGATAACTAATGACCCTAAGAATCATCACTTCGTCGTGATGGTCCACAAGTCCCTATTTTTACTAGTGCTAATTATAGGACCGAACATCTTAGTTCCAATTTATATATTTAAGTGTATAATGTCTGTCTCAATTGAAACAAAAGTGAAATTCTATTTCAGACTTGCAGAGATCACAGACAGCATTAGTAATATATTTGGACCTTAAAAGTTTTAAAACTGAATTTCACTCATTCATTTATTAAATGCTTTTCAAGTGCTTCCTACATACTAAAATATGTTAGCGGATATTTTCTATTTTGTCAAGTATGACATAGTAATACATATACCAGTGATGAAAGTTATTTTTCAAGTTGCATAGGAGTATAATAGCTGGTGTTCTTAAGACTGACAGTCCTGCTGAATACAAGGAGTTTATGAGTTTTCCTAGAACTGCAGTTCAGTAAGTGAAAAGACAGGTATCTCAGTAATCTCAAACAAAAATAAAAGAGTTTACAAGCTGGTTTACTAGAACTTGCTATTTCAATAAAGCAGCCAAATGAATAAAAGAGACTAAAACACTCTCCCCTTAAGCTATGATGCAGTCCATCAAAATGGTCAAACCAGTTTTCCTTTCGCAGATGAACCAAGCATCTCAAGATTTGTACTGGCCATGTGCATACTCATTTAAGAATTTCAAAACAGCCACCGTACTTGAAAAGCAAAAGGAGTTATGTCCAATTCTTGTCTTGTGGGTGTGTATGTTTTCACCATCCATCATCCCCTACAAGGTCCTCTCCTATTCTATTTTTATAACCTTTAGGTGGGGCAAATTGGAATAGGTGATAACTACAGGAAAGTAAAAGTATATGGAATATAAAAGAGCATTCAAGAAACTTTCTTCTTCACCTACTATGTGTGTGATACTATACTAGGTACTTCTTCCCTCCTAACAGTTATGTGAGTATAGGTGCTCAGAAAATCACCACTGACTCAGTAAAAGCAGCAATGAGTACATGCTAAAAAGATTCAAGAGTCCTGGTAGCATTAGATAAGACTATTGGGATTGTGAATTGAATTAAAAGTCCTTTTCCTAACTTCCTGCTCTGGTTTCTCTAAAACTCAATCTTGGTTAGTTAGTTCTTAACACTTCCTCTCTGATAAAGACTTTATACTACCTTTTTATAACCTGTGGATCAATAACCTGAAATACTAAAAAAGAAATACACTAAAGTCACCCAGAGCATTTCCCTCAGTTTCTTTATCTGTACAAGGATAATAAAATCTATTATCAATGGACATCTGTTGCCTAAATGATATAGTGTGAAACCCACCCCAAGCTGGTCGTGGTACCTCCACCATACCAACCTTACAGCATTTTGCAATATGCATGTATTTTACATATACTATGGCATTTAATTATCATAGTAGGCAGATACACAAGAATGTAAGTTTCATGAAGACAGAGGTTTTGTCTTGATTTGCTCAGTGCTGTAGTCCCAATCCCTGTGACAGGTCTTGACACAAGGACTTAATAAATACTAGCTGCTTAAATAAAAAATTAGTGAAGAACGATGAGATACATTTAAGTACAGTGTTTGTCCATTTCTTCTGCATGAGAAAGCTACAAATCAAAGGGATTGAGAGACCTGACCAAGATTACATGGCTATGAGATGGCAATACCTGTAACTGAGCACCGGTCTCTAGGGTCCACATCCAGCATTCTTTAAACTACCACCTCTTTCCCCTGGGGCATATGTACCCTCTTCTGACACAGAATGCCAAGGGAAATGAAGCCACACACACACAGCGCATTTTCCTGGAGCAAGATTTAAAGAAATTACTTTAGAAAAAAATATTATATATAAACATAGGTATATATGTACATATAACATCAATCATGGAGTAGATTTTTGAGCACTTGCTTTAATTTCAAAGATAAAACATGGATCTAAAAACACTCCTGACATTTGCAAACAGCCACATGGAGCCTCCTTTTGAGGCTCTGAAACATGGCTATCTGAATATCCATGTTTCTAGGCACTTAAATGGTAAAGTTAGAGAAGCAGGGCAGCGCAAAGCAAGGACCAGTGCCGCCCCAGTCTCAACACAGCTGGCTGGGGCTTAGAATCAGCTCTGATTCCTCCGTGCAGCTAGAAAGGAGAGAGAGCTGCTGATCTGTCTAAACAGCTGCCTCCCGCTCCTACCATCTCCTTCTTTCTCTCTCCCTGTTAGCCCATTCAGCCTTGGTCTTCCTCTTCCTTTCAGCAAACAGGGCCATAAATTCATCTTTCTCTGCTCCAAATTAGTATTCTTGAAACTCGGGTACATGCCTGTAGCAAAGCCAACATTTCTCAAGGGGTTCACCATCACACCTGTAAGAGAATCAATCTCCAGAATCCCAGCTTCCAAGTATTGCCTTCCCTAAACGCTGATCTGCCTATGTTGATCCGTCACTGTGAGTGACGGAGGGACTCCATCCCTAGGACTGTGAGTGACACAGGCACTCATCCTGTGATGAATGGAGCTGTCCTTCAACACCTCCCCTTCACCCTGGCCATTCAGCCACGTTACAAAAGTCCTGCATTTTGCCTTACGGTCCTCAGATCGTTCTAAACTGCCAGGGTGTAAAGACCCAGGGTGACAAACAAAGGAACCAATAAAAACGCTAATATGAAGGAGTGAAAACTCTCAAGTGTTTGGGTAACAACCCCTTTTGTAAGTCAGGTAATTTCCAATTCATTGTTTTAAGCAACTTGAAATATTTAAATACCAAGAGCCTCATGGTCAAAATAAATACAAAACACTGTGTTTGAATTTCTATACTTTTTTTTGTTATAGAAAGTATCACAGAGTGATCAGTAAGACACTTTTGAACATAAAAATATATTGCCGTGGGATAGAACGCTGTAGGAGGAAGAAAATGTAAATGTAAACTTAAGGAGAAAAAGAACAGGTGTCAAATTTTTAACTGTTGAAGAATGTATTAATGCATTTAAAAATGATTGATACTGAGAGTCAAATATAGATCCTATTAGAATTTTTAATTGATGTAACAATTTAACTTAAAAGGTCAATATTTATAATACACTGAAAAATTACACCTTTGCATCTATTTAAATTTAGGATGAAAAGTTTGAGGAATTAGCTTAAAAATGTGCTTAGGGTACAGAGTTTTACAGGATCTTTTAGGCGCACCAGGAGTATACACTTGGAAGAACACTGCTCTACACCAAGCCCTCAGAGGCTTTCCCAGATGAAATATTGAAAAGACAGAGAATGATCAACTTCCCACCTAAGAAGTTTGAGCATTCTCCCCACCCTCTTCCTGGTCATAAACACATTTGCTGAACCTGATTTTACAGTCAACAGTTTCTAAGAGTGGTGATCAACTTAAATACCTCATCTTAATTGCATTGCTGACTGCGGTTAGACCTGGCGGTAAGATGTATCTCGCTCCTTAGGAGAATCACTGGAGTGCTTTTGAGTTGTCCAGAAAGATTCATGAAGCAATACCCATAAAAACTCACTAATTTTGTATTTATCTTATCATATAATGACAAATTTCACCACTGGGGATGCATGTAATGTTGAATGCATTTATTTGACTGGCATTTCATGAGTGACAGGCATAACGCAAAGGACTGGAGAGTTCTTACTTGTTATGTAGTTAATATTCTAAGTATGGCAAATGTATTACGGAATTATCTCAACACATCTACATACCCAAGGCCTCAGACACCACTTTTTTCCTTCTTTCTCTGATTTCTTACTCTCTCCTTCCCCGCTGCCCCGTACCTCTTTTTAGCCACTCCTTTGGGAAGTAGAAAGTTGTCTACATATGATGGATGAGGCCCACACTTAATTCGCTGTCTACACTGTTTTAAAAATATTGACTTTCCGGTCCTCAGGCTCTCAGAGAGACAGTGGGGCTATTTACAGCAGATGTTGGACCTACTCTAAACCTACTCCTACTTGGCCTGAGGAGGTAGTAGTTTGAGATAAAAGGTCTGTCTTTGGAGTCCAAAAGCCAGCTAGAAATCCTACTCTACAATTTAGCAGGTATGTCAATTTCTCTGAAACTCAAATTCTCAAAGTCCTTAAAAGGGGGTTGCTGAGGATTTGAGACAACACACATCAAGCACCTAGAAATGTACCTGCACATAGTGGGCATTCAATAGTCAACAGTTATGAAATCAGATGTTTAATGCTCTTTAATGACTGATTAAAAGTAGCCAATAGTTTGCTCTTGGTAAAATGTCAACTAGTGGCATGTTTTTCAATTTCTTTCTAGTTCTTTCAAAATGATTGATTTGGAAAATGACTACCTTTCCCATCTAAGTACGGGTGTGTGTGTGTGTGTGTGTGTGTGTGTGTGTGTGTGTGGTGTACACATATTTGCAGTACTGAAACCAATAACAGGGCAAACACAGGATGAGGCCCGCACGAAACTTGAGATTCCCCATATAGCATTTATAAATATGGCCGCATGTCCTAAACATGTTCTAAGCATTGCTGTGAAATCCTTAGTTTAAAAATAAAGCATGGAATCTTTGATTGACTCTTTTAAAGTCTATCCAAATTTAATGGGTAAGCTAACCCTTTCCCCCATCAAACTAGCAAAGGTTTTTTTTGTTGCTGTTTGTTTTTAACACAACTAATTCTGTAAGGTTGTGGGGAGAGTACTATTCCCCACAATTCTTGTGTTAGTATGAGTATCACCTTTAGTCTCTAAATCAATTTGACAATGTGTATGTACCAAGGACTTAAAAAGGATTCACATGCTTATTCAGCAAGGCAGGAATACAAGTTATATCCTAACCCGAATTAACAGATTTATGTATAAGAGCATTAATTGTATCACAACTTACAACAGTAAAAAATAAACCAGCTTGATGATCACCACAGGAAACTACATTATATGGTATAGCTATCCCACTGGATATTATGCAGCTATTAAAAACAAAAAAGTATTTAAATAAGATGAGATTGTTAAGTGAAAGAAGCAAGGTATAATGCAGTATTTGGCTGTGATTCCACATTTGTGTGTGCCATTGTGATTCCCAAGCGGTAATAAGAAATTTACAATAAAGAATTGGAATTACACATGGTAATCAAGATCCATTCCACAGCTTGAAAAGACACAGTGTTAGGACTTGCTACCCACGTCCTCATTTTAAAAAGAAGTGTGGGATGAGTACACTGCTGATTCAGATCCTTTTTATGAATGGTTGGGGGGGGATAGGAAAGTGGATAATAAAGCTAAAAGTCATGTCTGCAGCTGATACTCAGGCTCTTTAAACTTTCAGTTTGATGAAGCCTTCCGGTGACTTTTACACCACATGCACCAGCGCTCTCTGCCCAGCTAAGAAGTTTTGGTGGAGTGTACAGAGATGAGACAAGGCTGGAAAAGGTGAGGACTCACAGCCTTCCAATATACACAATTCTGCACAGTGAAAGAGGAAATGAAACACTGGACACACACAGATACACACAGATTCAGATCTGCAGACACATACTTAAAGAACAAAACACTTTCTCACCCCACTCTAAGCAGAAATGCCTGAGAACACCACCTGCCCCTTCCTGGATTGATATGTATTTCATGACTAGTTTTAAAACTCCTAGTTTACTCCTAATGCCCGCCACTACCACTGCCAACCAAACAAGGCTAGCAAGCATGCTGAGATTGTTTTCCCACTTTCATGAACTTGCCTCCATTTACTTTTCACACCAGCACTTCAAAGGTCTAATCTGACCCCACAGATAAGGAACAGAATAAAAATGCCTTTGGCCATTTATACATCTCATATTACGAACTCTTGTACTTGAGAAAAGAAAGAGAAACCCAGTTCCTTGCGACTTGAAATGACACCTTTCTGCTGAGTTCTCTTCTAACTTGGCCTGTGTGACCATAGCTCTCTATCTGCCTGCCTGCCTGCCAGCCTGGGCCCAGGTGCTCCCAGCAGCCCCACAACAGAGCAAGCTTCTTTCTGCAGTCTGAAACATTGATAGTATGAAGCCAAAATCAACTGAAGTTACTGGGAAAACAGAAAAGACAAAACACACCTAAATCACCACCTGACATGTCATACTCTCAGGCTGAAAGGTGTCTGCTTGCTTGACAGCACACCTACCTGTCTGCAGATGTCACACAGAAGAACCAACAGCTGGAGGGATATTCGGTTAATTTCTAGAGGTCGGTTTCAAGAATACCTACCAACATTTCTTAGTTCTGAGCTTAGGTTCCATCTATATAGGTTTGGGTGACTTAAATTATGTTCAGGCTGAAAATGCGCTAATAATTAACCTTAAACATAGCATCACTTCTGATAAAAAAACATTTTCTACGCACAGCCCTAAATTACTTTCAATTCAGTTAAACAAAACAGACAAGATGTAATAAAAGGTCTCTGAGAAATATGATCCCTTTCATTGGTCACCCAGGAGCTTTTCCTCCTAAATCGGCAGCTTCTTGTTGGGGGGGAGGGGAGAGCGCAGGCACCCAAATTATAGATGCCACCAAAATCACAATTATTTTGTAAGAAAGTTGCTTAAGATAACTCTTCAGGGTTTCCCAGGTTGAGTAATTGTTGCAGGCGGGAGGGAGGGACAGCTCGCCTCCAAGATTACTATCTGCAGAGGTTTCCCCTATGTTGGTGTGTGCTTTTTTTTTTTTTTTTTTTTTTCCGGCGTCCTTTTTAATTATACTGCAAGGGCTTTGATTTCCACATCTCTAAACTGCTGCTGGGGAGAGTTGAGAGCGCCGCGCCAGGGCTTCGGCAGCCGCTCGCGCCAACTCCAGTGCTGGGGGGCGGGCAGCCCACTGCCCACCGGGTTCCCCCCTCCCCGGCACCCGCGCCGAGACTGCGGTCCGCGCCCGTCTGCCCCGCGCAGGGAGCCGGGCCGGGACTCACCGCTGTCCAGCCTCGCGATCTGGGGCAGCCGGTAAGTGCTGACCAGCAGGTCAAGAGGAACGGCCACCGAGCTCCACTTCACATCCTTGAGGCTGCAGCCCAGCGAGGGCGCCGGGTCCATCTTCCCGCCTCCTCCTGCCCAGCGCTCCCGCCGATGCCGCCGATGCCTCCGATGCCGCCGGCACCACCCGCGCCTAGGCAGCCGCCTCTGCTTCAAGGTCTGGGGCGCGCGAAGGCGCCGGGCACTCCGGCCGCTGGCAGCCTGGAGACGCGGCGGCTGAGGCGGCCGGGAAAGAGGGGACCACGCCGGGCTCAGCTGCCGATGCGGGGCATGGCTGCCGCGCCCCGCGCGCCCTCAAGCCCCGAGAGGACTCGCAGCAGCCCCGCGGCGGGCAGCGGCGGCTCCCGCTCCGCCTCCTCCCCTGGCCCCGGGTCTGCAGCTGCGGCGGCCGGCTTGCCTCCTCCTCCTCTTACTCCTCCTTCCCTCCGCCTCGAGCGTGTGAGGAGGAGCCGCGGGTCTGAGAAACGCCATAGCAGCGCTCCCAGCACTGACTAATCAACAAGGTGCGAGCAACGCCTGCGCAGCTCCGGAGACACCGCCTCCACCCCCGCCTCCCCATTGCTGCCCGCTCCGCCTCCCGCCCGGCCTCCTCCTCTCGGACCCCGCGGGCTCAGCCCGGCGTCAGCTTCCCTGCCGAGGCCGCTGGCGCCTGGGCTCGGCGCGCAGCTCAAGCTTTAGCTCTCGCACCCCCGTCCGACAGCTCGTGCGCCCTGCAGCCTCGCCAGAGCCCGGGAGGAGCGGGTGAGCTCAGGAATTACTTAGTCGTAGTGTCTGGCACCCTCCCCTCCTGGAGTTGCTAATACCGGGTACTAAAGAAATCTATATTGGTCTTCACCTCTCAAGAGGCTGGAAAGGCAAGTGTGGAGCACTCCTTGGCGTTTCTCCCCAAACCTACAACTCCACAAACGGAGCTGAAAGTTAATCCTAAAAAAGTCTAGACTTTGGCTGCTAGGCACAATGAAAAAGGCCAAAGCACCGAGAAAGGTGATGAATAATCAGAGCCCTTACGGGGGAAGGTGACAGTTCTGCTTAGTACCTTCAGTGAATGAACAAGCTTCTGGAGACTGCAGGGCATGAGGCCACCAAACACCGTAGATACATACAGAGGAAGGGCAAACTTGGTTAGTGGGAACCCCCAGGGCCAGCTGTTTTCACATCCTTTCCCCACTCAATTCTCTTCCAATATTAAAAGTTGCTGTAATTCCGTTTTCTAGATAATGCGTACCAAGACAAGATGGTAGTTTGGCAAGATTACACAACTTGTAGATGGTCGTGCTGGGATTCAAACCCACAATTTGCTTTCTATGATAAATCATTATCTGTTCTCCTCAATATTGAATAGGGGCTGCTCGCTGCGGATAGAGCTCCTAATGTAAAGGTGGCTGTGAGACTGTTTCTTCTAACATATCCCGACTTTTGTGTGCTAATTTTTTTTTAGTATTATTTTACACTAGCAACGGTTGTCAGGTGAAAGGGTTGCGAATCAGTATTTTTCAACATGTATTTAGTGTTCAGTGCATGATAAGGCAAAACAAGCCCCTGTTTCACCCACCCAAGGGGACCCGAAAACATCCCCCCGCCTTCCAGTGGGCTGACCCAGGTCTGTGCCAATGGAGAAAACCACCCCAATCATCAGCTGAAGAAAAACATGGAGGTTCTTCTACACCCAACTTTCTTGTCCTTTCCCTTTGAAGCACTGGCGATAATTTTCACAAAATTCTTTACTGAAAGTGTTGACCTCTGTGTCATTCACATTAACTGTTTGAAAAATACTGGAAAAAAGGTGAAAAACATTTTAATACATACTTTGCTTAGAATCACAGGTCCATAAAGTTCTGAGATTTGGTCACCTATAAAAGAATTTGTCAAAACCATAAGAAGCTAAGTGCCAGCTAATTTTTATTCTATCTGAATAATTCATTGTTTCTGGAAATAAAGTTCAGAGTCTGAAAACAATACAGTAAACATTTTTAAATGGCCAGGGTCAAGGGTCCTTCAACCAGTAAGTAGATCCTAAAACTTTATATGGTAGATTGATTTTTAAAATATAACTTTCTGCTACTATTATATCTTTAAAAGCTTCAAGGAATAAAAGCAGTTCCCTCTTACAAAAAGGATTGGTGACTTATGACCTAAAGACAAGATAAAAAAAAAGAAAAGGATTAATGCAACCAACTTATTTTAATCAATAAAGGCTTTACATTAAATGTTATTGCTAACCTGGCAGAAAAGATTTCATTTCACTCTTGAGTGTTAAAGGGAAAAAATTTTAATGAGATACAGATTCTTACATAAATCTCATGTTCTGGACGAACTCTTAAAGAAAGATCTTAATTATGAGATGGAGAGTGTTTGGTTAAATAGTAAAAACCAGCAGCAGAGAAGGATAATTTTTCATTCTGGTTTAACTTCACTTCCAAACGTGGTGTGAGGAGGTGTGTTTCTGTAGATTGTTGGACCAATGAAAGTCATGTACATAAAAGCCTAACAACTGGATGCAGGGACAGAACTTACAGGATTTTGCAGTTTGTGAAGAAGGAACAATCGAGAAAAGTTTTCCGTAAATCAAAATTCAATGTGTGGGTCCTTTGTTCCTACTGAGTAACTTTTTTCTTTTTTTTCTTTCTCTCTCTCTTTCTTTCTTTCTTTCTTTCTTTCTTTCTTTCTTTCTTTCTTTCTTTCTTTCTTTCTTTCTTTCCCTTCCTTCCTTCCTTCCTTCCTTCCTTCCTTCCTTCCTTCCTTCCTTCCTTCCTTCCTTCCTTCCTTCCTTTTTTTTAGAGTACATTTATTAAAGCTTGGGACAGTGAAACAAGGAAGGTCTTAGGACAGGAGAAGCAACAGACGAGAGGGCCTAGGCAGGGCTGCTTTGGCTCACTGAGAAGTCTAAGAAAAGGAGCTCTGCAAACAGGTTCAGGGGATTTGCTACCTGCTCTTCCCCTGGTTACAAGTTTCATGGGGACCCCCAGAATTTTTTTAAAAAGCGCATGCCCAGAAGAAGGACATAGGTGTGCTCTGAGGAGGGCACCTATTTTAAATTGAGATTTGTGGGTGGAAGCATAATATGGTGATTAAAACAGTGAGTCCAGAGCGACATGGCTTGGGTTTGATTGGTAACTCTGTTCCTATTTCAAATCTAAGGCAATTTGTTCTTTCCTTTTCTGAAAAATTAGGAAAATTGCTAGAGACTGAATGTTTGTATCCCCCAAAAATCTTACGTTGAGACCTAGTTCCTAATGTGATAACATTCAGAGCTGGGGCCTTTGGAAACTGGTTGGGTCTGTGACCTAGGGAGCAGGATCTCACCAAATGTGAAATCTGCCTGAGCTTGGTTTTGGATTTCCTGTCTGCCAGAACTGTGAAAAGTAAACTTCTGTTGCTTTTCAGCCACCCAGTCTATGGCGTTCTGTTACAGCATCTGGAACTAAGACAATAATAATAGTTATCACCTTATAGGTTTGATATGAAAATTTAATCATTTAATATATGTTGAGCATTTAGAATAGTATCTGATACCTGTAAAGTAGTATGGAAGAATTTGCTTTTACTATTAAAAGAATCGTTAGTTTCGAAGGGGCCAAATTTAGAGAAAAGATAAAAAGACAAAGGGAGCTGTGGGGTAATCATTAGAATTGGAAAAATCGTTATATCAGACAAAGAGTAGAGGGACTTTCCTCAATGGGAGCAGAAATCTAGGTGTCAGCACCTGTGAGATGGACCACATTTCCCAATCTAGAGCCTGTGGAAGGTTAACTTTTTCCACAGTGAGCCAGCCCTGCTACCCAGCAGACCCAGGCAGTGACCACCACGCCTCTTCATAGGCTGATCTAGCGATGCTGGTAAGCCCAAGGGTGAATCAGGCACATGATACTGTAGGACTCATGAGAGACACTTCACAGCTTCCTAACTGTGAAACTACTCTTCATAATACACAACTTGTTCATTCTCTGCCTTATCAGCTTTGCAAGATAAAAATATTACATGTTGGTTTTCCTAATATCAGAATGGCCTGGGTCACAGAGTGTGCTGGTGGTCAAGTGTGATATCAAAGCTGGCAAACCAAGTTATTTTCTAGGTCTCGAAACACCTTTCCCTTTCAATTAATTTCCACACTGTTACTCCCTGGCTAAAACCTTATACAGTATTGGTATCCTCATTGTCTGTGGAATAAAGCATGAAGCCCCCTCTCCATACTGTCTAAAAGGTTCTTTCCCTATGTGGAAGAAACTTCATTTCTGTCGACTACCTTCTAACACTCCACAGTCTAGTAGTAGTACGCTCTGTAGTTGCTCAAACATGCCTTGCTCATACATGCCCTTGAAGAGGTGGTTCTCTGAGCTTGGAATGCTTTTCTGCCTTTCTCCTCCTGTGAAACTCCTATTCCAGCTCCCACCACTTGCGTTCCTTGAAGTGCTATGTACCCTTTAAGGAGCTGATTATATGGGGCAACCCCCTTTTTAACTGTGCTAATTGCACTATGATTTATTATCTGTTCTTATATTAGCTTCCCGTACTAGACAACAATTAACTGTGAACACCAAAAGTATATTTTATTCACATTTGTTTCTCTGGCTCCTGTTAACAATGCCTGGCACATGGAACGTGCTCAATTAATGTTTGTTGAATTAAGCAACCAATGGCTGAGTCATCCTCTCATCTATATTATTTTGTAGATTACTACACCTCTTGCTTATAAACAATTAATGCTCATCAAGTCTAGAAATGTTCAGGCTATTTAAGGTTCCAGTCTCATACAACAATGTTGCAGATTAGATTGGCTCTCAATTCTTTTTATTCCCCTGAAAAATTAAATTTCATTGAAATCAAGATTTGCACTTTTGTCACTGAACCAAAGATGTACCTCTAGACTATTAGTTACAGCACTTACGGAAACTATTAGTCTATTGTTAGTTTATTGTTTGTTAGCTTCTGTGTGATCTCCCATACTAGGACTTTATCCTCAGAGGGGCTTGCTTTATCTTTGCATCTCCAGCACCAGGTGTCTCTTTCTCTAGATCTCTACTTGTAGATAAAATAATTATATATTCTATATACCATATGAATACTTTCAGAAGTGATTTATAAATGTATTCAGAATCTTACTTTGTCTTCCTTTTTGCTTTTGATATAGGAGGTGTCTTTCTTAAGTAGATCATCAGATAACACATAAATTACAGTGCTAATGTAGGAATATTAAGGAAAAATACCCCAAGGTAAAAATCAGATTTCATGAGGCACGTTTGTTTGCTTTTCCAAACAATATACTACATATCCTCACTTAAAAATTCACATCACATCACAAACCCACACACACATATAAGCAAAATAAAAGTTTTACAAAGTACTACTTTTTGTGTGCTCATATGTACTGTATCCTGATCTTTTAATCCATTCTTTTATTTTTTTAATGTTAGTATGCACTAATTTTATTTCATAGCCTCTAATATAGAATGTTAAAACCTCTGTATTGAGAAGTTTATTTTGTGTGCTAAATGTTTACAATTCAACAAAATGAAATATTATGGCTGAAGTTGTAGAAGTTTCTAAAATTTAAAAATAATCAGAAATAAAGCAAGTAATAATGCAATTGTTGAATTTACCAAAACTATCATATATGTGTCTATATGTGTATATATGTAACACTTTATAGGTTATAGATTATAGATTTGGATTTATAAAGAAGCTAGCTCTTCATAAATGGTGTTTGTCCTCCCAACCAAGCACAAGACCTCAGTTTGAGAAGCTACTGGTATTGAGTAGTGGTCCCGAGTCTTGTATGGTTTTATAAATTATGTATAAGGCTTTCCAAAGAAGTGGTTAAGTGAGTCATATGTTAACTATATAATTCTGCAGTTTCAAGAAACCCTTTATTTTAATCCTAAAATAAAGCACCATAACAAACTAATCACTAATTAATCACTTTGCATAAATTAATAAACTATTTTAATGATACATTTAAAGCATTGGTTAAAGAAATAGAAAGCTTAAACTTCCGGCCAAGAAGAAAGTGTAGGTAGATACACTTTACCTCCTCGCACAACCAAAAGAAGGATAACAACAAATTTAAAAACAAAAAATATGCAGAACTGTCAGAAAATTGAACTGTATGGAAATCTGACAACCAAGGAGTTAAAGAAGAAACATTCATTCAGACTAGTAGGAGGATTCAGCACAAGAAGGCAGCTGGCGGACCAGGCTAGGTGGTGGCTGGCAGAACTGGTGGTTCCACATTTCCATGTGGATAAACTACGAGGAACAACTGGGGAGTGATACAGACCCCACAACCCAGTGTTCCAGCACAGGGAAATAAACTCAAAATCTCTAAATGAAAAAACCTGTGGGGGTTGAGGAAGGAGAAACTCCCAGCCTCACAGGAGAATCCGTTGGAAAGACCCACAGGGTCCTAGAATGTACACAAACCCACCTACCCAGGAATCAGCACCACAAGGGCCCCATTTGCTTGTGGGTAGTGGAAGAAGTGACTGAAAACCAACGGAGAGCCCAGCAAGTGGCATTGTTCCCTCTTGGACTCCTCCCCCATATATTGTGCCACAATGCAGTGATGAGGGTTGCCCCACCCTAGTGAATACCTAAGTCTCCGCCCCTTACTACATAATAGCTGTGCCCAGAGAAAAAATATATGGCCCTAATGAAAGAACAGATTAAAATTTCAGGAAAAGAACTAAGTGATGAGGAGATAGCCAACCTATCAGATGCAGAGTTCAAAACACTGGTAATCAGAATGTTCACATAAATGGTTGAGTATGGTCACAAAATAGAAGAAGACACGAAGTCTATGTGAAGTGAAATGAAGGAAAGTATAAAGGGAACCAACAGTGAGGGGAAGGAAACTAGGACTCAGATCAACGGTTTGGACCAGAAGGAAGAAACATTCAACCAGAACAGAATGAAGAAACAAGAATTCAAAAAAATGAGGAGAGGTTAAGAGCCTCTGGGACAACATGAAACATTCCAATATCTGAATCATAGGGGTACCAGAAGGAGAAAGAGAAAGAAATTGAAAACTTATTTGAAAGAATAATGAAGGAAAATTTCCACAATCTGGCAAGGCAAATAGACTTCCAGGAAGTCCAGGAAGCCCAGAGAGTCCCAAAGAAGTTGGACCCAAGGAAGTACACACCAAGGCACATCATAATTACATTAGCCAAGATTAAAGATGAGAGAATCTTAAAAGCAGCAAGAGAAAAGGAGATAGTTGCCTATGAAGGAGTTCCCATAAGTCTATCAGTTAATTTCTCAAAAGAAGTCTTACAGGCAAGAAGAGGCTGGAAAGAAGTGTTTGAAGTCTTGAAAGTCAAGGATCTACATCCAAGATTACTCTATCCAGCAAAGCTCTCATTTAGAATGGAAGGGCAAGTAAAGTGCTTCCCAGACAATGTAAAGTTAAAGGAGTTCATCACCACCAAGCCCTTATTGTATGAAATGTTAAAGGAACTTATCTAAGAAATAGAAGATCAAACATATGAACACTAAAAAACAACAAACTCACAACTATGAATGTCAGAACCTAAAAAAAAAAAACAAAACAAAAACAAATTAAGCAAATAGCTAGAACAGGAACAGAATCACAGAAATGGAGATCACATGGAGGGTTATCGGGGGGGAGGAGAAGAGAATGAGGGAAAAGGTACAGGGAATAAGAAGCATAAATGGTAGGTAGAAACTAGACAGAGGGAATTTAAGAATAGTATAGGAAGTGGAGAAGCCAAAGACCCATGGACATGAACTAAGGGGTGGGGAATTTGGGTGGGAGGGTGGTGCAGGGTAGAGGGGATTAAAGGGGAATAAATGGGACAACTGTAATAGCATAATCAATAAAATATATTTTTTAAAAAGCAAAAAATAAAAGGTAAAAGTGCAAAACATATAAATAGAATTACGATTTTTAATGCTTTTCTCATACAAATTTCTTCCCTTAACTTCCTACATGAAACTGCCTCATGGTCAGAATCAATTTTGACCTTCTCTGTAGAATTTTGGGCAACTATTACCACAACTCTAATGTTTAATGGTTATTTGTGTGCCTTTCTTATACCCCGTATTAAATAATAAATATATTGACAGCACTGTCAAGAACTGTGAAGGGCCCTGGCTGGTGTAGCTCAGTGGATTGAGTGTGGGCCTGTGAACCAAAGTGTTGCCGGTTTGATTCCCAGTCAGGGTGCATGCCTGGGTTGCAGGCCATGTCCCCAGTAGTAGACACATGAGAGGCACAGATTGATGTTTCTCTCCCACTCTTTCTGTGTCCCTTCCCTTCTCTCTAAAAAATTAATAAATAAAGTCTTAAAAAATAACTGTGAAGGTCTAGGATTTTAACTACTTGCAAGATTACAAGTTAGCCTCCCTCTGTTTAACAGACTCTGGCAGAAGAGAGGAGACTTCTGGATCCAAGACAAAGGATTTATTACTCTTAGCATATTAGGCAGCATGAACTTGATGTTCACAATTCCTGTTCTCCAAATCCCATGGGCACTCAGAGTGGCCCAGGTGAATGCTGTGCACACAGTGGTTTTGTGTTATAGTGAAAAAACCCTGAGATTCGAGAACCAAATATTTAACAAGCAAACCTGACCTACCTGTTCCCCAGAAGGAGATGGTATTTTTATTATACTCAGCCTTACCAAAACTGCCTTCTGCTCCAAAGGGAGACATTGTCACTACCTTTTAAGGCTGTTCGCTGTACAAACATCCTTGAAAAAAAATGATCCAATTCAAAGGCTGTTAATGTCACTGCTTGCAAGATATGCAGAAACATAGAGACCTGTGAAGATTTGTCTCCTTGTAGAAACACTTAATGTCTGGTATATTTTTTGTACCCTTTGCACTTTCCATGTTAGTGCCTTGCATATGACAGGTGCTAATATATATTTGTTGAAGTAATGATTTAGAAATAACACCAACAGCAAACATAGTTTAGAAGACACTCCCTAGAATTATTATAATAAGCCGGTATAAAGATTGCTTCCAACTTCTGTTGTATGCTATTTGGATAAACAGTTTAGTTATAACTGTAATAGCTTTGAGAACAACAACATGTATTAAACAGTTTTTGCTTCCTAGAGTCTAAAACAGAGCATAGCACATAATAAGAGGTAAACAAAGGTTTTTTCAATAAACTGAAATAAGTGGTGGATCACACAGATCCAAATGATGCAGGGTTATGAAGTAAACCATTTGCTTTCCTTCAGCCCTCCACTACTCATTAGCGATGATGCCAGCAGCTTTTGTGCTCTGCAAACCATCCCGAGAAAGGAAGTTGAAAACACTAATTCTTGCTAAATGCTAGTAACTCTGTAGATTATGGGAACAGTATGGATGTCAAACATATGATAAAATGGGCTTTCTCATATCTGGTTGGTGGGAATGTAAGTTGGTACAATCTTTAGTTATGCATTTGGTCATTTTCAATGGGGCTTCAAATGCCTACCCAGCAATTCAATTTTGGAGAAATTGCCCTAAATAAATTAATGACAGTAAAGAAGTTTTATGCAAAAGTACAAGTATATTAAACCCAGATAGGTATTTGTAATAGCATAAAATTTAAATATTCTTATTGAAGTTAAGATGGAATTGTACCATGAAATTTTCCCACGAAGGTGAATCTCTATAAAGACCATGAAAGAAATGGCCAAATTTTCCTCCTTGGAGATCTTTAAGAGGAATAAATTATCACCACTCCTAGACAATTTAAATATTGGTGTCAACTGTCTTTCTCAAGGTCTTTCCACTTCACTTGGTCTAGGTTGTATGGTCTATACATCCCTACGAGAAAAGGCAATACAGTTTTTAATTGCTTCTCATATTATTGGGGGTGGATCTTTTCCTATGGTGATACTCAGCCAGGAATTGAACCCTCTGGGAATGCATATTCAATATTAAAACATTTTATACTTTTAACACTAGAAGAAAGTATTGACTTCAAAGTTAATTTAGAGTCTAGAAAGTTGCTTTTTAAATTTTATTTTAATACATAAGCATCCAAAACTATTTGTATCTACTCAAAGACATTGAGGAAGTCAAGTGGGATATTATCTATTTATGTGTTTTTATTCTGCCCCCCAAAAGTGTCACCAATTCATATAAAATCAGAAATCAGTAGGCAGAAGATAAGAATACTTGCTTCAGGCTTATTCCACGTAAAATATAAAATCCTGATGAAATCTAGTGCTTTCAGAATTTTGTTAAATTAAGTATTGCTGCTGGGTTGTGCAACATCAAAAAGCAAATCCCACATCTGGAGAGAAGATGACAATAATTTAATAAAACATTTGACCTTTTCATATTAGTCATATACTTGAAAAAGTATACATTCAGTTTGCTCATTGCACAGTGTTATACCCATCCATGTGTGCAAGCTTATTAATTTTATTGTTAAAATATTTTCCATTCTCCTTTTCTTTTGTTTGTTCAGTATGTCTGTTTCTGATAGACATTTGTTAAAGTTGCCTACTATGATTCTGGATGAATCAATTTCTACTTGCAACGGCATGTTTTATTGTCAGCTCACAGAAGTTTATGACTGTCATATCTTTTTCGTGGCTTGTTCCTTTGACTATTATGTTCCCCTTCTTCATCTCTATTTCTCTTATTCTCTACTTTCTCTGCTTTTATGTCCTACATCAGCTTTCTTTTCCATTGTTCTTTACATATTTCCATGCTGTTACGTTTTAGGCGTGTCTCTTAAAAACAACGTATAGCTGGATTTACAAAATGCACAGTCTGGTCTGAGAAACAGGACAGCTGTCTTGTTGTGGAAGAGTGCCAGGTTTACTTAAGCCATTCCAATTTGTTTATTGTCTTAATCTCCTTTGTCTTTTTGGTATAAAATTTCTTAGTGAGAAATACAAGATGCCTCTGTCCAACAGTTCCAAAAAAAAAAAACGAGACTAAGTTTACACAGTAGCGTGTGGACATGTCCAAAGCAGGCAATGAATCCAATACTTAATTTGGTTCTCTTGTGCGTGTCCAGAAATGAGAATAGAGATGTCCTGCAGGTACACTAAAAACACAATTTAATAAATTCTACTTTGCTTTCCATTATTTTCCCCTTAAGCTTTTATAGAAGATAAATCTTGGAAAGGAACTTTGCCATATCTATGCAGATAAATGACTTCATACCCCCTAAATTTCAAACTTTTTAAGGGCAGACATGTCTAGTACATGTTTGTATATCAAGCATATGTACAAGTGAAACTCAGAAGTTGACGTGAACTGAAATCTTAGTTTTATGGAGTAAGAAAAAAAAAACAGTGAAAATTTATAACTTATTTTGTGTCAAACCATTTTGAAAAATGGCAATGTTGCTAGAATTTTACTGCAGTTTATTAACGATCTGAGTTATGGCCACAGTGATCATTAAAAAAATATAGCCAAATAGTATAAAATATTATTAATGTTTCAAATAAGTAAGTGATAAGAAATGTTAAGATAAAAATGCAAACTATTCCCCTGTATCAATCACAACACTGTAAGGTTTTTTAAAAATTTTGTTTATGCTATTACAGTTGTTCCTGCCTTTTCTCCCTGTCCCCACCTCCACCCAGCCCCACCACTTCCCCTCCCTCAGTCAGTCCCCATATTGTTGTCCCTGACCACGGTTGTGCACAAATGTTCTCTGGTTAATCCCTTCACCATCTTTCATCCTGTCCCCCACCTTCAGGCAGCTGCCATACTCTGTAAACTTCATGAAGAAAGTGCCATGTCTTCTCATTTTTGTGACCTAGTATATGGTAACAGGCACACAGTAGGCTTTCAATAAACATCTGAATGAATAAATGGATGGTTGTCATGCAGATTAATATTACGCCATCTTACCTGCACTGAAAACTAAAAATTTATCATTTTTTTCTTACCTTCAAATATAGGTTGAAATTTTACCATTTCTGCAAAAGATTTATGACATCTCAAAGAAATAATTAACCATTCCTTTGTGTTCAGATAGCACTTTTAATATCACATTGCAAGTAGCTATTTACTCATCTGTCCCCATTCTAGTTTATGGAAGATTGTTTCTTAATCAGTTTTTAAATGTTTTGTAGTTACTGCATGTTATGTAATAAAAGACTCAGCAAATCTTTCTTGAATTGGATTTTAAAAGAATAAAAGGTAAGTACCAATATTTGTTGAACACCTACCATATTTACACCCTGCACAAGGAAATTTAAAGAAGTTTTCCCCTTGGTTCTTATACTAATCTTATGAAGTATTATTATTAATTCCTTTAAATGTATGAGAAAACTAAGGGCAGAGGGATTAAGCCAGTCATCTCAGGTCAGGCATTCAGTAAGTAGGAGGTGGGACCAACCCATGTGCTCCTTTCACCCAACCTGCTGCTACCCCTTCGGATACTCCCAGAGCCAATGGAACTCAATGAAGTCTGCGCATGTATCGTTCACCAGCAGCCTCTGAAAGAACACATCATGTTGAATATAGGATATTACTTACTTGTCACTGGAGCCTCTTTAGGATCACACTGTTTACCTCCGAATGTACTCCGTTGTTTTTACGTGAGACATGTTCACCTCTAGGGATGAATATTCCTCCTAGAATCCAAACATCTAGAAAGCAGGGATTATGCCTATTATACTAAGTGATTGTCCATCAGTTAGTTGTCTAAAGCATTCCTGGTTGTGATACTTGGGCTACAAATCTGCCCTCTAGATGCTTATAATCTATGAGAGAATTGAAGGCAAACTCAAGGCTGATAATAAATATTAGTGTACATGATAATGATGATAAAGAATATTCTTAACATATTTGGGCTTTGTGGCCTGATACTTCTGTGGTCATATCTCTGTTCTAATTCCTTACTAGTTGAAGACTTTGGGTAGGTTACTTAATCTCTGCAGGCCACAGTTTCCTCAGCTGTAAAAAGAGAATGAAGATACCTTAGGGCTTAAGTAAGATGGTACCCATCCTATGAATGGTAGCCATTATTGTTATTATTACCCCCAGAAAAGCAAGTTATCCAAAAACAATGCATAAGTTAGATTTTTAGATATGGGTTAGATGTCCCTAGCTAATACCTATTTATTTAATACCACATTTTGGCTACTTCCAAAGCATATAGAGAGAAGTAGGCAGAGAATTAATGCCCCAGACAGAGATCAAAGAGAACACAAATGTCATTTCCTTTTATTTCTTTGTAGTAGATTATAGGGGCATTAGAGTAGGATAAGACATAAATTTGATGAAGATATTGTACATTAAATAAATATACATACTATTATGCTCCATCTCAAATTACAGTAACATCAATTATGAGCATTACCTGTCAGTCACTATTACTGGTGCTCTCTCTATAAACAAGCTCAAAAGTCCTGTGGTGTTCTATTAGAGGTTTTCTCTATCCTTCCTCCATCCCCTTCTGATCCTCTTAGGCTCTTACGAGCAAACTGTTGATCATGACTAAAAGCAATTAAGTGCATTCTTTCTTGGTGCTTAGCAGTTTCTCTGGAAGTCAGCAGACAATAATGTATCCCTTAATACAGACTCGGACCTAATTTCATGGGTGGGGAAAGAGCATGACATAAAGTTAAGGAAACATGGCCTTTTTAAGAGGACAAATGAAGACAAATATTTTCAAGATAATCTTTAAGTCACATGGCTGGGAATGTTTTCATTTACAAATTTCCTTTGTAAATCACTTCTGAACCGTCAATCCTGTAGGAAAAAGTACTGAATAAAATGGAATGAGTTAGTTGCTTAAATGACAGCAATGGAAATTTGTAAGCTGCACACACCAGATATTAGCCTGTAAGATGATAGAAAAAATTATTTGAAATCCTGAAATAAGAATAAGAGTAAACTCTGAAATGAATCCCTTACCACTCATTGTAGAAGAAAGATCCCTTCAGTAGAGAGGATCTTGTCTTTTTTGAGTAGCCTGGAGGACAAGGCAGCATGGTTGGTTTTCTTGCCTTTTCTATGGCTGATCATCCATTTTGACATCGTAGTCACTGTAGAAGTTTGCATTAAGTTCCACAGAGACACATTAGTTCTCTCTTAGGTTTGGTGAGTTTTTTTCTTTCTCTCTGATGCCTAGTAAAATGTTATTGCTCATTCTACTACTAATTTAACTTTGGGTATAGAATTGCACAATTAGGAATACAAAGATATATCTTATTCATGTTAATATTTTTAAAGTAAGCATTGCATAGCTGATTTATTTTGTCAATAACATATATTAGAAAAATAAAAGTTATAGTGAGTCCTCAATTGATTTTGCTTTACTATTAAAAATATTTTTTAAACAGCTTGTTTAGAAGTTGCATTTTCTCATAGAAAGAGGATGTGGTTAAGGGCCTTGGCCCAAAATATATTTAATGGATATACAGCCTTTGTGTCCTGGGGCTCACCCTGTTTTGGGTACAAATTATGGCACATCTAGCCTGACAGGTGCTAGGCCATGGTTTTGCCTTCACCAGCTCAGACAGGATGTTCAGCTTCCTGAAGACACTTCCTCAGAATTGTCTGTGGAAGCCCTTCAGGTATCTTTTAAATGCTCCCATGGATGTTGCTATCGCTATTATGTTGCTGCATATCACGGGAAAATCAGGTAGGCTGGCTTATTTTAGTACAGCACCTGGATTTTGGAATGGGAGAAAGAAAATATGGCCATAAGGTAAAAGAGGTTAAATAAAATCCCTATAGCCCTGATTTTGATAGGAAGTATCCATATGAACTTAAAAGTACGTACTTTTCTAATTCTGTCCTCTGAAAAGAGTGAAAACAATGGTCATCGCAGTAGCAGGCAGCATCCTTGGCACTCAGGTTTTGGTCTCAGAATGCCATTTCCCATGAGAAGGAAGCATGTATCCTTGACAAAGTGAATGATTACAGTCTGGGACAGGCATTTTACAAAATGAGCCTGGAACTTCTTGTCATATCGGGAAGCAAGGATGCAATCCAAGATTCACGAGGGTGGCAAGGATGTGTCGGAAGGACTCAGGAGTCAATCCAGTAGGCTTTCCCTGGCCAGGCTGAGCACCAGTTTCTGAATTGGATTGAAATACATCAAATAAATTCATGAACAAACTCACTGGTCACCATTAGAAGATACCAGAGAGCCAATTTAATATTTTTTCAATTGGTAAATAAAGACCAAAAAATCAGGCATACTGCCTATGTTTAATATAAACTATATCTTGGAGTAACCAAATAGTTGAGGAAGTATCCCTTAATAGAAATATTCCAATTAGCCAGCAAACAAGGACTTGTAATATCAGTACTCTTCAAGGCAGCCCTCCACATGGCCCTTTCTCAGTCCCAGGAACAGTTGCTTCCTCTCTACGCTTTGGGCCCAGAGCTTGTGTTAGGTCTACTACCCTGGGTAGTTTTTCTCCATTTACCCACACCTTTGTGAACGGTTTCTTTATTAAACTCTCCTAGAATTATCCTAATTTGTGGGTGCCACCTGTTTCCTGTGTGGACTTTGATACTGTAATTCGTTCCATAACTGACCCCCATAACCAGCCCTACAAAATAACACTTTGGGATTGGTTTCTATATATTTCAGGAGTACAGGAATAGAAGCTTTCCCAGGGAGAAACGGGATATGAGTAATCAGTAGCATGCAGTGCCTTGATGACTTTCGCATGTTTACTGGTGGTGCCAGAGGGCGGAGAGCAGGAGAAGACAGGGGTGTAGAACAGCAGGTGGCTGTGGCGCGTACTTGCTGTTGCAACAACGGTGATTACAGATTGTGGAGTCATTTGGCTTCTTCTGGCCCTAGAGAGCATGCGTAGGGAAGAAGAGAAGCTAAAAGCTTTGAAAATTCAATGAAGAATACAAATGGAAATATAAATGGAGAATGTGCTGTGGCATCTTTAGAGCAGTTTCTTTCTTATAGTTGCATGGAAGACGTTGTTGAGGACCAAGCCTAGGCTACAACTGGAATAAGGACACTGTCGGGTAAGAAGTGAGACCTTTCAACAAATATGGACATATTAGCATCATGGCTCTGAGAACTTTGATCCTCACAAATTGATGCCAACTCTTCTCATCTCTTCTAAGCCCCTAATGAGAGTTAGAGTCCAGCATACCATGGAGGGAGAGGTAAAATGCTCATGCAAAGGGGACAGATACACTGAGAGAGTCACAAGAACTTTCTAACCAGAGAAGCCTAGGGAACATAGACAGCAGTGCTAGACCAGAAGAGATGGATTCATTTACCCAGGATTTTGGACTTAATGTGTCTTGAGCACTTAGAAGTAGCATTGAAGTCTGGACTCAACCATATCCTATAGATAACTAGGTCAAAATGTTACAACATCCCTGGCATACTATTGGGAAAGCAGTGAGTTCAAAGGCTCACGGAACTGGGAATGTTGACATAGAGCTCCTCAGTCACTCCCTAAACATATCCCCTGGGTGAAGCCAGAAAACATTCCATCATTGGGCATTATGAGATGTATTAGGGAGGAAGAGCACCATCTTTGAAGAGTTCTGTGGAGGTTGTTGCTTTAGGCCAGAAAAGATAGTGGGGATTTACATAAATTGAGTTCTCTGGTATCACTGGGAATAATGGAACTCTGGGTTTGTAGGCCAGCTGATTGGGCTTAACAGTCAGAGCTAAGACAGGCACAATTATCACATTAATACAATATTTAGAGTGTTTTGAACTGCAGGGATTTGTTTCAATGGCTAATTGATCAGGAAGTGTCCCTAGAAATAAAATAAATAGGTAGGTAGATGCTTCTTGATACATTTAGGCAGAACATTCTAAGAAATCTACCTTTAGTCTCCGTTGTAGGGGTTTATAGAAACCTACCAATTCCCTATACCAAAAGTAGTTCATATACCCAGAAGTAACTGTCTGAGAGGAGCTCTGCTATGTAAACACAGGTATGTATCATGAATTTTCTCTTGAGATTTACCCAGAGGGACCTGTAGCCATGATGATAGACTTTGCATTCAAATTTTATGGTAGGGAAGAAATGAGACCTCAGACAAGAAATGAGAATATTTGGGCAGACATTAATGAGCCTAAGAAATTAGAACTTCATCATTAATCCCTGGAGATCCAAAATGCAACTATGATCTACCAGCAGGATGGAAACTAATGGAATTTAAATGATAGATAATGTTTTGGTTCTAATTTGCTTAATATAATGTGTCCAGTGGGACTATAGACCCATTCCATGATTGTCCTGCCAGTCTTAGAATTTATAGCAGCAATATATACTTAATAAATGGCAGAAGCCCCACATTGATTCCCTGACCCATGAAGTGAGGGTGTTTATATAAGGAATAGAGGAAGCCCCTCAAAGTGACCTCTCATAATAACAAGTATAAAGCAATATTGCATTCTGAGAAAATTCCAGATGTTAGTGCCATCATAAAAGATTTGGAAGATCCAGAGGTTGTGATTCTTACTACATATGATATATCTCTCCTGTTAGTTGGGGCAAAAGCAAGGTAGGCTATGGAAAACGACAGCAGGTTTTTGCAAACTCAGTCACACGATGGTGCCTCGCATAGCTGTGGTTCCAGGTATGCTGTCTTTACTGGTGCAAATCAATAGATCCCGAGGCACTTCATAAGAAAATACCATCTTTTCCACTTCCTTCAGTAAGCAAACTCAGAAACAGCTCATGTTTACACAGAAGGGACAACAGTACGCCATTATAATCTTGCTCCTGGGAGTCACGAATGGAGTCCTCCAGGAAGTGCAAAATCTGAGGATTTTGGTATTTAAAATGTTTATTAGGAATCAACACCTATGGAAGGAATAAGACACATGCTTGCCAAATGGTGAGAGAGAAACTCTGTGAAAATCCAAGGGCCAAAATATCAGTGGGTTTATAGGGGACCAATGGTCTAAAGCATAGTGAGAGAGGAGAGGCTGTTGTCCTTTTCATCACTCAAGCTTTGTAACCCTTTTGGGGTTTTGAGGTAACATATACCGTAATTAGGCATGCTATATCAACCTATATCCTGGGTAACTCCATAAGCTGGTCATGTTTAGTGCAACCTAAAATAGGAAAAAGCTCTGAAACAGTTCAGGCTGCAGTTCGGTAGTCTTGCCACGCGGACCCAGTGGCCAGCCAAAACCACTGGTCTGCTCTGTCTGTTGATGGCAGATAGAGATGCCACACAGCATCTGGCAAGCTCCAGCAGGAGGATCGCAGCAGGTGCTCTGGAGTTTTGGAATAAGGCTATGTCCTATTCTGCCAACAACTATTCATTACAGAAGAAGATACTGACTGGCTTCTGGTACTGGAACAAATTGAATTCTTGACCATAGGGTATCCAAATTGCCAAACTTGTGCTTTCTGATTCACTGAACCATAAAATTGGATATGCACAATGCATCCCGTCAGAAAATGGAAGTAGCATATATATCAGGGGTCAGCAAATTTATCTATAAAGGGCCAGAAAGTAAATATTTTAGTCTTTGGGCAGGCCATATGGTTTCTGTTGCAACTGTTCAACTCTGCTGCTCTGGCTCGAAAGTGGCCATAAGTGATATGGAAATGAACGAGTGTGGCTGTATTCCAATAAAACTTCATTTATTGACACTGACATTTGAATTTCATATCCTTTATGTGTCATGACATTTATTCTTACCTTGTTTTTTCCAACCTTTTAAAAATGTAAAAAAAAAACTTGCTTAGCTGGCAAAGAATGCAAGCTGAAAAAATGCAGCAGGCTGAATTTGGCCCATGGGCTGTGTGGTTTGCCAAACTCTGAAATATATGTACAGGCCCAAGTAGGACCAGTAGGCACAACAGATTGCCTGAGCAGAGCCAGGGGCTCAGGCGCCCATGGTGCTTGCTTCTACGGCATTTCCTTCTCTTCTCCAATCCTCTCCATGATGTGTAAACAGAAGAGGAAAATGGTGTGGGCTCAGGTTGTGGGTGGGTCTGCATGGTATACTGGCAACAGGAAGACGTGGATGGCTGCACCACAGTCTCACTAGCGGTGCTCAACTTTGAGCAGTATCTATGGTTGCCCACCTCATCTGGGGGAGAAATCACTCAAGAGCAGCTGATAATAGGTTTTTATACTAAGGAACTTGGCAAGAACACTATTGGAATGATGATCACAATATGAAAATGGGGAGAGGTATGCGGATGGACTTCTTGGAATGAAGATTGTGAAGAAATTTGTGTACCATGTAAATGCCCATCAGAGGCCATTCAGAGTGGAAGAGGCTTTCAATACTCAGTGGACAAGGTGACTCATTATGTCACTGGTATCTTTCTCTGGGCCCCCCAGTGCATGCTTATAGGCTATGGTGGCAGGGATAGTGACTGTGCACAGGCTCTCCAGCTTCGTCTAATCCTGATCAAAGTTGATCTTACTATGACTAGCATTTGCGGAGTGGGTTGGACATCAGACTGTGGTTACTAGACTTGTCCATTAATAGTTAAAAGCAGCCAAAGGAATAGCAACAGATGCCACAGTGGACCACCTGAGTGACAAACATATTCTACACCAAAATTGTATATTTTTATAATAATTAGGGTCAATTATCCTTCCCAGAATCTTAGCCCTGTTTGTACCTACTGGTCTACTGGCACAGAGATGTCAAAGTGACCAAGTACCAGCAGTAGCTTTAAATTTAATGGATCTCTTAATGTGTACCCTAATGAGAGCACACCCCCACTGAGAACCAAACTCTGGAGACACAGGGCCCATCTTAGTGTGTTTGGGCTGCTCCAACAAAATACCATAGACTGGATAACTTCTGAATAGCAGAAATTATTTTCCCACAGTTCTGGAAGCTGGAAGTCTAAGGTTATGGTGCCAAGCATGTTTGGGTGAGGGCTGTCTTTCAGATCACAGACTTCTTGTGTTCTTACATGGCAAAGGATGGGGGGCAAGGGAGCTCTCTGGAGTCTCTTTCGTAAGGGCATTAATTTCATTCATGAGAGTACACTTAGGACCTATCACCTCCTAAAGTCCACACCATCACATTGAGCATTAGTACTTGAACATGAATTTTGGGGGGACACAAGCACTCAGACCATAGCTGAGCCTAACGTTGCAGAGATGGGAAGTGCACATTCTTCAACTGACTCATTGGGCGTAATAGTGAACAGGACCACCTCTGTTTTTACTTCCTGAATCCCCGATGCATACTGGGGACACACTATAATATAATGTCATTGGTTTAAGGTACTTCCTCCCTCCTGAAGAACACAGCATCCTTCTGCAAGAATGTCTTCTCTAAGGTGGTGCCTTAGCTTCACCTTCCAGAGGCTACTCTCATGTTTTATCAGGCTGGCAGGCTCTGGATAATGATGGATGTGATGAGGGCAATGGAGTACATGGTCATGGGCTCACTGACCTACCCACCTCCTTCGCCAGAAAATGTCCCTTGACACAAAGTGACGTAAACCAGAGATAGATGTCTCAGCTCAAGCAGAGAGGACAAATTTGTTCTTCCTCTGTCTTTTTGTTCTTTTTGTCCTCAATGGATTGTATGATGTCAATCAACATTGGGGAGACCATCTGCTTTACTCACTTTACCAATTTAAACACTAATCACTTACAAAATCAACTCCACAAACACACCCAGAAATAAGGTTTTACTAGCTACCTAGGCACCTTTTAGTCCAGTCAAACTGACATATAAAATTAGCTATCACTCCAGGAATGTTCAGACCTAGGTCTACTTGTATCATATCATGATAAGGGGTAAGAGAGCTGGAGAACAAGGACATAAATGTAATCTCTTGCCCATTCCAGTTAAATCTGAACTGCTACTGATTCTTCTTTTTTTATGGATATTTAAATGAATGCAATTCACTAGTGAAATGCATATCAGAAGCTGAAACTGGAATTCCCCCTTAGGTAAGTTAGTGAAATTCACTATTAACTGTCATGACCTATCCATTTTTTCCAAGGGTCAAAGTGGTAAAAATAAATGGGAGTGTAACAGTTGGACTAATTTCTCCCATTGTTCCCAGAATTTTTAGGTTATTTTCTTGGCCAAATCTAGGGTATAAATTGGAAGCAGACGCTGAATCTTTTTAGTCTCCTCATGCCACTGTAACTGATAAGGGAGGATGTTGTTATTGTCAGAGAGAGAGAGAGAGAGAGAGAGAGAGAGAGAGATGTGCCAGGTTTCAAGATGATCAATTAAGACAAGGAGCCAAACTGAAAGGAAGAAGCTTTTACTGACTTGCTGTGAAGTTATAAGCAGAGGCTGAACAGAAAAGAAAGACAGCTCCCCAGTGATCTATTTTCCTCATGGAATGGCACTGGACAAGAGTCAGATGCAGACAGGAGGGCTGTGTCACTTGTTGAGGAAAGAGAAGCAAAAGGCTCCTCTAATAATAGGCTCCTCGGGCTGGGGGAAGGAGAGGATAAGAGGCTCAAAGTGGAGAAGTACTGAATCAGTACTGGTCAGAGCAGAAAAACATATCGAGGTCCACCTCATAAGGAGGTGTAGCAGAGGCACCTGAGCACCTGAACACCTGAACAGTGTCTGACCCAATAAAGAGGCTTCGGAATGGAGGTTCCTAGGCTAGGAGTACAGATATGTTTGAGAGGATGACTGGCCCACAGGGAACCTCAGTCCTTGACTGTAACTCCCTCCCAAGACTTTATTGTCCTACTGTGCACCAAGTCTGGTGTGGGAAGGGTAGTTTCTTCACCCCCAACCCTGTCAGATAGAGTCTTTGTCATTGTCTATGGTTGGTCTTGAAAGGTCACATGTAGGATTTTGACCTTCTACTGACCGGTTAATTGGTTACTGGAGAAAATTAGGTGCTACTATATCATGGAATAGGAGGGCTATGCCTGGAACTGAGAAGAATTAATTTTAGAAGGTGTGCACTCCTTTTTTGTTTAGTGTTCATTTTTCTGATAGCCTTATTAATGGAAAACTGAGATGACTTAATAAAAATAAGACCACCAAAGGCCCATATTCTACAAAAATGAAGGTTCGGGTCTATCAGAGAAAGGAGTCCATCCGACTGAGGTGCTGGCAGAGGGTGTGAAATAAGTAGCAAAAGAAGGTCATTATTCTTAGTAGCTTAGATCCTACACACACACACACACACACACACACACACACACACACACAATATTGGCAGTTATAAATATGCTGTGTTGCTGTTTTTTGCCATTTTCCCCCACTCCCTTATTTGAAAACCACTGGTAGAAGCTAACATTTTAAGTTCAGATGGCAGTATGACAAAGGTGACTGCATCCTGTTATGATTTAGCAGATGAAGGGATTCCATGTGTACTGTGGCTTGAGGATATAAATTTTTGAAATGGATGAAAGAGATCAGGAGATGCTGAAGGGCAAAAAAACATATGTTGTGCTGGATATCATCCATTTGTTCCTCCAGATCCACTCTTCACACCTCCCCACCCTACTCTTCGCTCCATGAGGCAGTTCTGTAGTGACTACATCAGAAATCCTTCTTGCCTTCTGGTTTCTGATTGGTTTGGCCAATGAGGAAACCAGGCAGGAGATAGGGGGATGGAAGAGGGAGGAGAGTCAGGTGAAGGTATGTATTCCTTCAGCTTTTTTCAGGCAGGTTTGCCTTAGGTTGGCTGTGACCCTTGACCCAAGTTCATTGTGCCTCTCAAGGTCATGGCTCTTTTCAAGGTGGTCTCTTAATCACAACACCCCATTTTAAGTTTCCAGTGACTGCTCTGTCCCCTCATCCTTCAGTCTAGGGGATGGTAACAACTACATTGTTACAAGCCCCTGGGTACTGAGCTACACATTATATCTTCCAGCACCCTGCCCATGACTTTGTAAATAGTCCTTTTGCTAAACCTGCTTTGAATTTTCCTAGTAGTGTGTGCCGTCTGCTTCATGTTGCAACTCTAATTTATAACACCCCCTCTTTAATAAAGTATTCTAAGCCTGGTGTCCTCAAGTATCAAAGCTTTGCAGTTATTCATTCATAGTGATCAGTTAAGGATGAACATTTCAAGTTGCTATCATTTATGACTATGTGTATCATTTACCAAGATGCTTGGGGTGGGCCGTATTACTCCAGGTGATATTTCTGAAGGCAAATTGTAGCAAATCCCTTCTGTCCCTAAAATCTTTAGTGGCCGTCTGTCACCTGCAGAATGATGTTTACATTCCCTGGCATGCTACGCAAGGACGACTCTACAGTGTGTTCTGACCTTGCTCTTCCCTATGAGCGGGACTATCCAGCCACACTGAACTTAGCGTTTCCTCATCAGAGGTTCTCAGCACAAATAACTGACTCTTTTCTCTGCTTTTCAAACTATTTCTTCTTTTTTAGGGCCCAGCTCAAGTGTCATCTCTTTTCTGCAAACTTCCAACATGCCAGCATGCTCCTCTTTGTTCCTACAGTATTAAATTTTACTTAAAAATTTAACACATCAATTTAGAATTGTTTATTTGATGGCTCTCAATAAATTAATACTCTTTAAGGGAGAGAAATGTCCCTTTGGCTAAGACCTAATAAGACTTTTGAAAGTGTTGGTTTAAATACTTGTTTCATATTTTTAAAAATGAGCTATGAGTTTCTCAGTGTCTATAGTCAGCCTCTTCCTTCAGCTTCGGAGCAGCTGGTCTTCTTCTAAATCATCCTACTTGTGAAGTAAAATCTTTCTTTCTCCCCTCTAGTGTAGTCATTTCCTCTGAGCTTATATTCTTACTTCTTCTCCTTACAGAAATTCTCCCTCAGGAGAGGGAGCAAATCTGATTCTGAATTTTCAGATTGACATGATACACTAGAGACCTGTACTAACTTAATCATTTCTCTGATTCCAGCCAAATCCTCAAGAAATCTCTGAGTAAATAAATTACCAGGTTGACATTTTAAGCCACACACTTATTTTAATATACAAAGTTAATTTAAATTGATTTTATCCAATTCCAGAACCTATATAAGCTAAATAAATAGAATTTTGCATATCATCACATATTTCCTACAAATTAATTTCCTATGATTTCCTATAAGCTGGTCTGCTGTTTTTAAAACCCTTAAACTAATAGAAAGTAATAACCAACTTAGGCCAAAAGGAAGTTAGGTAGTCAGTTTAATTTGTTAATCTCCTGAATTATAGCACATAACATACTGACAAAAACATCCACTAATCGCTTTCATTTTTAGTTCAGGTTTTAGTAGCCAGGGGAGCCATCATTAAGGGTTAATGCTTCTCTGTGGTCCTAGACTGTGTCCCGACTCTAAAGGGAAATTTCAGCACCCTAAGATGTGTGTGTATAGATGCGAAGAGAGTTAGTGCATTTTCTCTTTTTTTTACCCCCCAAACATTACCAGGGCCCCCCAAATAGTAACAGTACATAATAGCTCTTTATAACAATCATTTTTCAATTTTCTCTTCAAACAAGCTTCTGAGTTACCTGCCTTGTATTTCCATGGACAGAATTTAGGAAGCAAGCAAAACAAATGACTCATTTCATTACATGTGACTTAGAGTTTGTAGGCTGCATCATAAGATTAATCTGGCTTTTAGAACAAATACCTAATGCCAGGACAGATTTAAGTAAGGAAATACACTTACATTAGTACCCTTTCTCTTGTTCCATGTGATTTGAAAAAAGTGAAGGAGACTGAATTACTTGCTGGAATTCAGGGGAAAAATGTCCATTTAACTCAGTGCAGTCATTCAACATGAAGTCTGTATTGAGAGAACAACATATCCTATTCTATTCCAAGTAATATTTAATTGCTTTCTGAGCCTCTTCCAACTTCAATTAGTGTTAATTTAGTGCACAACTAAATACATTACCCTAAAATAATTAGGAGTGGTACAGTGTCCTCCAAAACACGTGATTTGTATTAGCAGCGTTGGTTTGGAAGAGTCTTAAACAGGGAAATAGACACAGAACCTATTTTCTCAATATGATCTGTTCTCAACCACACAGACTTAATTAGCAATAGTTTCCTTTTGTCATTTGTGGGGGAACAGCTGTGATGTTATATAGAACATAGTCCAAATGTCTTGGTCTGCTTCACTAGCTCCTCCATGATATGACTTCCACTTCATTTTGGGTCGCATGTCCCACACTTCAATTCCACGAATTTGACTTTTTTTATACCTCTGTGATCTTGTTTTTGTAGTACTTACCTGCTAAAGTGCCCTCCTAACTGAGCTGCACCTGCTCACATTTCTAAGCTCACATCAATGGCATTGGGTGGAATAGTCCCCATTTACTGCCTCTATTTCTACTTCTCACCCTTTCCCTCTCAGCTATGCCCCATGGGCTGATGTTGGAGGTCTTCTTCATCACCATGCTCCCCTGCGCCCTGGCTTGCAATCGAGGTTGGCCAATAGGAGGCACTAACAGAAGGCTGGAGGCAGTAGGAAAGAGAAGTCTGGGTATTTTTTCCTTCTACTTCCGCATGCCTGCATCCCCACTGGACTGTGGTTTGGCAGCGGCTTTGCTCCTCCAAACAATGCCACCGCTCCCAGAGTACAGTTCTCACTCACAAACAAGCCTTCCCATCCCTGCCAGCCTGCGAGTGTCAGCTTCCTACCACTCTTGTTCATCCTCGGCTCTTCATCATCCCTTCACCATACGCACACTTCTCTAAATAGTCCTTCCAGTAAACTCTTGTCATTCACGCCTTTGAGTGTGCCTTCTTTCTCTTGTTGGGGCACTATTACAGTTAGCCTCTTTATGATACCACCACCTGGAATAGAATTAAAGGTTTGTGCTCTCACTGAAGCCATTGCAAACTTACATCAAATGACCTGGCAATGCGCGATTGCACCATTTACTTCCAAGTTTATTTCTTTCTAGAGTCAGAGGATTCCCTCTCAGTATCACTTGGGTGGGGCACAGTGCTAAGCACATATATGGTCCTCAGTAAATATTGTGTAATAAGTTGATACTTAGCATGACTGGTTGGAATTATTATTAATAATACATATTTTTTGAACATTTTATGTGGTAGCTTTCTTACATACATTATTTTGTTTAATCCTCACAATAATTCTATGTGGTCAGATTAACATCTTCCTTTTTATGGATGAATAGACTGAAACCTAGAAAGTGTAAATAATTGGTCTAAGTCACAGAAACTGAAAGAGTAAATCTGTGTGTTTTTTTAAAAAATTCTAAAGCCTGTTGTTTTAACCATTATGCTATAATGCTTGAATAGTCATGGACTTCTACAAAAACCTACAGTGTTTGCCCAAAGCACTAAAACATTTTTGAGTGGTTTCCTGATTTTTCCTAAGATGCCTTGCTCAAGGACAAACATCTGAGTGTTAACTGCATTACCACAATTGTTCACAAGTATGAAATTTTAATTTTGTGTTATTATATGTGAATTTTGAAAGATGCACTAGAGGAAGCCTCACACAATTTATACACTTAACTTCTGATTTGTCAAACTAGTTATTTAATTTTTATTTGAAAATGCCTAATTTTTTTCCACAGTGGGTGGGGTGAAATGGGATCCATCAAGGACTGGGAGGGATTGGGGAACAGCCATAATCCAGTTGAAACAAATTTCAATCTTGGAATTTTGGAACAGTAGAAAGCCACACATTTTTATCCCCATGCCAGGATCTACCAAGAAATCAATGTACTTAAAAGGGTTATTCCTTGACCCTCCAATAGTTGCCACATGGTTTGTAGGGTTCAGGTTATACACTAATTTCTGTTGTTGCTATTTAAGTAAAAATCATTGAGCCCTCTTACTGTGGGCCAGCTCTGTACCTGGTTTGTGCCCCATGATATTTGTACTCCTTACCAGACAAATCATCCTAATTTTTAAAATGGCAAGAAAAGAAAAGTGTCAGAGGAAATAAGCATGTACAATGGGCTAAAGATAGTCTAGTCAATAAATGGTGTTTGGAAATTGGACAGATACATGCAGAAAAATGAAACTAGACCACTTTCTTACACCACATACAAGACTAAATTCAAAATGGATCAACGACTTAAATGTTAGACCCAAAACCATAAAAATCCTTGAAGAAAACATAAGCAGCAAAATCTCAGACACTGCTCATAGCAATATTTTACCAGATATATCTCCCCAGGCAAGGGAAACAAAAGAAAAAAAAATAAACAAATGGGATTGTATCAAACTTAAAAGTTTTTACACAGCAAAGGAAATCACTAACAAAATAAAAATACAGCCCACAGAATGGGAGAACATATTTGTGGACACATCTGATAAGGGGTTAATATCCAAAATTCATAAAAAATTTACAAAACTCAACACCAAAAAACCAAACAACCCAATTAAAAAATGGGCAAAGGACCTGAATAGATACTTTTCCAAAGAGGACATACAGGTGGCCAATAGACATGAAAAGATGCTCAACATCACTAATCATCAGAGAAATGCAAACTAAAACCACAATGAGGTATCATCTCATACTGGTCAGAATGGTTATCATCAATAAATCAACAAACAATAAGTGCTGAGGGGGATGTGGAGAAGGGGACCACTTTTGTACTCTTGGTGGGGATGAGATTGGTGCAGCCACTGTGGAAAGCAGTATGGAGATACCTCAAAAAATTAAAAATGGATCTGCCTTTTGTCCCAGCTATCCCACTTCTGGGAATATATCCAAAGGAACACTAAACACTAATGTGAAAGAACATAAGCACCCTGTGTTAATTGTAGGGTTATTTACAATTGCCAAGATATGGAAGCAGCCCAAGTGTCCATCAGTAGATGAGTGAATAAAACAACTATGGGAAATTTACATAATGAAATACTACTTGGCTGTAAAAAGGAAGAAAGTTTTACTCTTTGGAACAGTATGGATGGACCTGGAGAAAGTTATACTAAGTGAAAGAAGCCAGTCAGAGAAAGACAAATACCATATGATTTCACTCATATGTAGAATGTAATGAACATACTCAACTAACAAGGAAAATGGGAACAGACTCATAGATGGAGAGCAGGATGACAGCTAGTCGGGGGGGAGGAGAGGAAGTGGAGGGATTGAGCAGAAAGTAAAAAGGACTCATGGATGTGGACAACAGTGTGGTGATTGCTGGAGGGGGGAGGTTATCAGGGGACTAAATGGCAATGGAAAAATATAATAAAGATCAAAATTCTAAAAAGCATAAAGAATAGAAAAGTATTATGATGCCTTATTAAAGGATTATTTCTAGTGCACATTTTTAAGAGGTAAGAAAAAAATTAGACACACTTACTAACTTTGAGGACTTTTTTTTGAATGTCCTGGTTATGACAATGAAGGCCTTCTTTTACAATTGAATGTGGTTTTCATGATATAATCATTCTAAATACATCTATTTGTTCTTCAAAATGTGAGCCAATCGGACATTTTCAATCATTTGTTCGATACATATTTATTGAGCATTGACTATAGCTGTTTCTAAGGCTTGGGAATCATCAATGAACAAATAAAAGATTGTTATGCTTGTGGATTTTGTGCATTTTTATGAAAATGTTGTTGGTAAACATGGACGACTATAGAGAGGAATTTTCAGAATCGGCCTACCTTTAATTTTATTCTCTATGTCCAAAGAATTTAAAAGAGCACAGAAGAAATCTTTATAAAATACCTTTATATTTATAGCTAACACATAATATATACAAGTTGACGGGCATACTTTACATGTATTAAACAATCTAATCTTTACACAAACCCTATGATACTATTTTCATTAGCACCTTATAGATGAGGAAGCTGAGGCCTGAAAGGGTTAAAAAAGCTCAGGTGACACCATATAGCTTTATCTCTGGCAGAACTGGGACTTGAATGCAGATATTCATTCTCACTTTCTTTGTTCTAACTAACCACATGAGTCTGTTTTGCTGTAATTAATGTTTAGCCATAGGCTCACAGAAGTTTTGGTATGGATACAGATGTAGAAACTCAGTAAAATATCTTGGTCATTTCAGGAATTGCCCAAGTAAAGTACTTCAGAGTAGAATAACTTACTGCCTTGAAAACAGCATGAGTAGGAACATGTTCTTGTTAAAGTTACTCTCTCAGTTCCTGGTCTATGTTGAAAACTCTATAGAAAAGTATCATGCCTCCATTGTGGAACAAACCATTTCAACCATGGGGAGACAACTGTCATTTCTCCCTCTTCCTCCTATCCCAAAACATTTACTGATTTCTTCTATATTTGTGTTAAAAAAAAAAAAAAACCTTCTTGTTCTACAATTATCTAGAAGTAAAAAATAAAATAGGTTGAATGATGAAAACTTTAGGTCGTTCTTTTCAAAGTCATTCCAGTGCTGCATTAAAAAAAAAAAACACACACAAAAAATGAAAGAAAAAGAAGACACTCCACAACCACAACAATAAATGAGGTATGCGATTTAATTCTGGGTATTACAGGGAGGCTTAATGAAGCAGAGAAGTGGGTTTCCGGAGAAGAAGAGATTAAAGTCTGGAAAGACGTATACCTGCCTGGGGATGAAAAAGCAAACAACTTTAAAAGGTCAAGAATCTAGAAAGGAAGCTCATAAAGGTAACCTTTTGATACTCAAGGTAACTTAAGGTGAGAAAATTTAGCTGAGAATGGAATTATTTACATAAAAGTTTGCCATGAAAAATCATTTGCACTGAAAAAATAATTTTCATAATGAGGAGCCAAGGACTAATTATTAGGGAAGTTGTAGTAAAACTAGATCGGGTTTTCATTTCAGGCCCTCTGGAGAATAGTTAATTCTAATAAAACAATAGGTGTTAAAAATAACTGTATAACAATTTGATTTTTGTTCCATGTAAAATTTTAATTTAGGTGGAATAAAAATTGCTGTGTTTTTGTATCACATAACAGGACTAATAAAATGTTAAAGCCTTTTATTTCAAGCCCACTTTAATTAACGTTTTAAAGTTACTTGGATAAACCTGAAATTATGGGTTAAAATGGGAACATATCTGTCCAAAAATTTTCAAATATTTAAAGAAACCCCAAAGAAAAGATGAGTGTGCAGGCTCTGGGGTTTCCCAGATGGTGGAGGCCAAGGTCAGCCCCTAACTCTGTTTTGCCTGGGGCCATCCTGCCTGAACTATAAAGTAACCTGAGACGCTGCTACTTGTGCTGGGCTTGGAGGTTCCCAGGTAAAGTCTAGGTTGTTTGCTGCTAGTATCAGGCCTGGTGCCATTGTACAGGGTCTGGGGACTCAAGGAGGCTGAGGAGGCCGGCTGTTGCTTGTTTGAGAAGATTTAGGAAGCTGTGAAGCCTGAGCCAGGACTAGCCCTATTTGGGAGAGCAACTTGGGTAGGCCGATAAGATGGGTGGGACAGAGTCTCAGGGGATCTCCAGAGTAGGGCAAACAGTGTTAGCCAGGTTGGTGGAGTCTGAGATACCGCACCAGCCTGCTGGCTCTCTGGCTCTGTGGGGGAAGGTTCAGAAAAGGGACAATGGCCTCTGCCTGCCTTTCTGTCTGGGAGAAGGCTGTTCCCCAGCTCTCACCTTGATGCCAGCCACTTTCACGTATGCCCTGTATGCCATGGCGACTTTCAAGCTGCTACCCCGGTGCTGGAGCTCAGAGGAAGTGAGTCTGATTAAGTCTGTATGTGGGTTCTTTAAGAGGAACTGCCTGGGACTCTAGAAGTTTCTTCCACTGACTCAATCCCTGCTGGTTTTTGCAGCCAGAAGTTATGAGGGCTTATCTTCCTGGCACTGGAACCCTGGGCTGGAGGCCTGATGTGGGACTGGGACTCCTCTATCCTGATATATCCCTCCCAAATTTTTATGTAGATGTGGGACCAGCCCGTTCCTCACCTCCACCCCTACCAGTCTGGATGCATGTTTTTTTTTTTTTTTTTTAATTCCATAGTTGTCAGATTTCCATTCCACTAGATTTCTGATGGTTCCGAACGATGGTTGTTCTATATTTTAGTTGTAATTTTGATGTAGTCGTGTGAGGAAGTGAACTGTGTTTACCTACGATCTTTAATGGGTCATTTATTCACTAGTCAAGAAATGAGTAAGGAAACAAAGATACTCTCTTCAGCCCTCGTTTGTTTTGCTACAATATGTGTTTTAAAAATAAGAATTAGCAAAATTAGCTAATGTGAAATGTGTAAAGAGGGGAATGGTGTCAGTAAAACACAGAGGTCTCCAAGGTTTATGGATTTTCTGAGCATATTAATGCTGTGCACTTTCAATTAACAGCAACTAAACATAAAGTAGCAGGGCTTAAAGCAGCAAACCATAGACGAACCCAGTTTTGCAATTTCACATCAGTTCCGTACCTTGCTTACTTGGCTATCTACTCTGTCTTCCAAGTGCTCGTTGGGAATGATTTCTCTTGCATCTGTGTGCAATTTATCCTTGTCTCTACAACTTGGCAGCCCCAATCATTCCTTACTCATGTCCATCAAACTACTACTATTTTTTCTTAAGGAAATGTCCTATATTCTGTAGCATTTCTTTGTTTATTAAAAATGGAGTATGTCTTTACCTGTGTAATGTTTTCTAGAGATTGTTATTGATTTCACTAGTTCTCTGATATACAGTTTTTAGTTTTCTTCTAATTCTATTTTTCCATTCATCTTATGGTTTTTAAAGATTTTATTTATTTTCTAGAGAGAGGGGAAGGGAGGGGGAAAAAGAGGGAGACAAACATTGATATGCAAGAGATACATCAATCGGTTGCCTCTTGCATGCCCCCAACTGGGGACCTGTCCTGCAACCCAGGCATGTGCTGTGACTGGGAATCGAACCGGCAACCTTTTGGTTCACAGGCCAGCACTTGATCCACTGAGCCACACCAGCCAGGGCATCACCTTGTTATGTTTAATGCACAGTGTTCGAGGATGCGAGATTTCCTTCAGAATTTCCTGTACCTTTTAATATTATATGCCCATGAATCTACAATCTTATTTAGATTACTGGTTTGCTATCTATGTAGCAAATCTTCCTGAGAATTCTCAAATGTACAGTTCTAAATTATCAACTGTTAGGTATTAAATCTCTAAAATGACAAATTTGACCATAAAACAAAGTTTCAGAGCAAATAAAAACCAAATGATCAGAGTGTGAACATATTATTGCTTTGATTGGGACAAAAATCATTGTTTTGACATTTAAATACATGGTATAAATAGTATTTGGTATATATATTGAAAATATAATGAACTATTTCAAGTTTGTATAACTCCACAACCTAAACAAAAAGAGCATGTTCATTGTTTTAAATTAATCATGTCTTTGCATTATAAAAGCAGGAATTCTTTTTAAGATAAACACACTTATTAAAGCATTAAATAATGGCCTTGTATTTAAGAGGACAACTGAATTTATAGTTCTTAGCTAACTTTTACTTTTTAATGAAAAAATCCTAATTTTTTTCAAGAAAAAATAGTGGTAATTTAATAAAAATATGTATTTAGTAAGAAATTTACATAATTTAAGATATTCTGAATTCTTAGAAAGAACATAAAAGTCATAGTTAAAATAAACTTGTAGATTTTATGATACCATGGAAGAATAAATTAATACAATGTAATTAATTATTTCACAATTAACTTCTTTAAGCCTGTTTCCTCATTTGTAAAATGAGGATAAAGATAATTGTTAACTAAGACATTATTGGAGGGGTGTTAAATGAGATAATACTGAGCATGTAATAAAATACTTAACACAGTGGCTGGTCCATCATGTGTCTTCATTGAATGTTGGCAATTATCCTAATTTCCATTGTTTAGGGAGGCATGCATTCCCTGGCCCCAACATTTTAATGTTTGAGTCACATACTATACATTTTTTTTGGCTACTACAGGTACCACTTTGTTTTTCCCTGAAAATGATGACAATGATAAAGGATAAAATAAAAAACAATATGCTGAGAACTCTTTCTAGGTGAGGCCATGGGGTAATTGAAGTGAATGCAAAGCAATGCAAACTTCACAATCAAAAGTTTACCATCTAATCTGACAAAGAAGACATAAAAGGTAAAAGAAGACATAAAAATTTCATTTTCGTGCAATGTAATGTTACTTATATGACTCTTCAATTCACAGAACAGTTTTTACCTCTTTCTCCATGTAAAAATTAACCCTTTTTAAGAACATGCTCTTTATCAAGTTTAGTATATTATTGTATATAAATATTTTACCTACTGCAGAGACCCCTAAATTGTAATGATTTGGTGAGTCTTAGGTGAGAAGATAAAAGAAAGTTTAGAAGATATGGTCTGTTATTACAACATATTGTATGCCTAAGACCAAAATGCATAAAAGGCCTCAAACAAACAAGATTTTTTTGGTGTTCTGATTATCTTTCACCTACATTGTTGCAAAACTCTATGAGTTAGTCTTGCTAATTTCTATCTGTACTGACTCCAATTAATTTTATACACAGTTGCTTAGGATAGATTGTTTTCTCCTTTGCTAGAACATGAAGCAACTTTGTGGTTAGAACCACATCAGAGTTAGGGTGTTTTGTTTGTAATCATGACATTTTATTAAATAGTAAATTACTCCTACATCTCACCTATCTTTCCCTACATTTGAATAAATGTAAGTTCTGTGAATTTCCTACTAGATTAAAAAAAACCTATTAAAAAGATAGAGAGAAAGAAAAGGAAGGAAAAAAGAGGATGGAAGGAAGGAAGGAGAGAAAGAAGGAAGGGGGGGAGAGAGAGAGAGAGAGAGAGAGAGAGAGAAACTGTCTCAGAGCTACACAACAAAGCCCCATGAAAAGCTGGCATGACACTTAGTACTGTTACCGGATGGCAATAGGTCCAGATATCTGTCTTCCTCCAATGTATCTTTACCACTGGACTATTTGGAGATTTGGATTTGGATAACTAACCATTTGGGCTACTAGTTTTTTCTTCCCATTTGCTCTTATGCTTTAAATTCACCAATAAAGAGTGAGCCTATGTAATCCTTGATCCCAATGAAAGCAGAACCCCAGGCCTGTTTGTGTGCGCGCGCTCTCTCTCTCTCTCTCTCTCTCTCTCTCTCTCTCTCTCTCTCTCTCTCCCTGCAACCTCATCATTTGCCCCCCTGGCGTGACTTGCATGCCCCAAGGCCTGTAAGTAATAAACTTATTTTTCATTAAAAATTTCCTAATGGTCCTTGTTGAAGGGCATCTTGCAATCACAATGGAATCTCAGCACAGTTGTAACGTTAGTTTGAAAAGGAGAGCTGTTGGTAGGAAACTCACTGGGGCCCAGGTGAGGCCCACAGTCATTCTAACACCATTACTATCCAAAGACAGACCTACACAAAACAGTAATGCATTGTGCTCTGACCTAACAACAGCCAAAACATTAGCAATGGGAATTGTTCAGCTCCATTGTAATCTTATGAGGCCCCCATTATATTTGTGGGCTGTGAGGCAGTACCTGACTGTAGATTTATTTGGGTAGGGATGGCAGGAGAGAACTCAGGTGGGTTATTGTTTGCCCAAATACCATCCACTGTGGAGGAATTATAACAGTATAACTTTGAATAATTTCCTACTCAGCTACCCCCACCATATACCCATACAAGAGAAGGAAGCCATTTTTCATAGAAATGGTAGATTTTTGCTGTGGTTTCCAGAGGTAGAATAACCATAAATGTATGAAAGATGGACCATCTCTTTTCTTCTCAAGATTTCCTTAGGCTATCCTTTTAATACAGAAAGACAAAACTAATCATATAGTAATTTAGCTCTTATTTTGCACTGCATACTGTACTTTTTAATATAAAGATAAAATTCATGATTCTTATAAATAGATTCATAATTTGTTGAGTAATGTTAATTTAAATTTTTGAATCCTTAAGCCCCTTCATATCCTCTGGTTCCTTCCTCAAATGCAGGTGTTTGTGCTGAAACACTCACTTTTTTCCCTTAACTTGACTTAAAAGTGGCTTCCATCCTTTTCTCCTCCAGAATAACCTAACCTGTGAATAGCAAAATGGCAGAACAATTCTGAATAAGAAGAGCATTTGGACCAGCCTGGTCTAGTTATTAAGGTCATGTTTATACCAACCAAAGATACATTTAATAACAACACATTTGTGGTTTTGACCTACTTGGAAGCTACCATATGACCAAAGACTCTGCTTTTCATTATTTAAAAAGATTTTTAAAAATAAAGTTAGGAGGCAAATATTTATATATGGTTTTTAAAAGGCTACATTTCCATTATAATTAGGGGTCCAAGTAGAAAAGCTAGTTTGACAATCTTCACTTGACCTTTATAATATAGAATGTCTCCTCTTTATTGTATGACTTAGTTCTTTTTATTTCTTTGTAATCCATGTATGGCCCATCTCCTTTCTCTTGTTACAGTTCTTGCTTTTTAATTAGGCTAGTGCACGCTAATGCACAGCTGATTGTAGGGGAATATTTGAAATTTTATTTTAGCTGCAATAAAATAGTCATGCTAAATATTGGCAAAGGTCAAAATTTTCACATCAAAAAGGCATTCTGTGGATAATGAAAGGATATGTTGAGTGACTTTTCACATACCTAGCACTTGGTAGGCACTTGATAAATGTATTGAGTAATGGAAATGGTGAACATAGGTTGAGGTTTTCTTACAATGATGTTGTCAGTTAATTCAGCTAAACATTTATTGTGTGTACACTTTGTGCCAGGAAGAGTGTAATGGATAAAAAATTAATAGGATATGTTTGCTCTCAAATACCTCAAAGTCCAGAAAAAGAGACCTACTCCTAAATAGATATCTTCAATGGAACGTGAGAGTGAGAACGATGGTGGCATACACAACTACTCGAGAACAAAAAAACGGGGGTTATCTAACCCAGACTCTGGTCAATTAAAAAGTAAATTAACCCCTACCTGAGAAACAAAGGAATTCATGTCAATGGATGAGGAGGACAAGGACAGGGAAGGCACAGAGAAAGCAGGAGTAAAGGCACAGAGAGGTAAATGGTAGAAAAAGCATCAGTGAGAAGGGAAGACTGAGAAGGAAAACATGGAGGAAGGAAGTCCAAATCATTAGTCTAGGATGGAAATGTAGGGGTAACTACAAGAAAGGGACAGACAGCACTTACTTTCTACTCTGCTAGTCTTCTCCTTTGGGAGGGATCGCAACACCTACAGTTGACCTTAGGCTGTTAAGTCCTTGGGGTCATAGAAGAAGGAATGATATTCAAAGGAAGTGAACCCCTGGGAGATGGGCGCTTTCCCTCATCCATGTGCTGTAGACCTTCCACACAGGGGTATAGAGACCCTGGTTACGTAAAGACCAGAGATTCCATCGGAATGCTCCTCTCCCATGGGGAGAGCTCCTCTCTGAATTGTTTTCATTTTGGATTGTCTTCTTCTGATGGTTGCTTTCTGTCTGCCCTCAGTCTGCTCGTTCTGTCCTGCTTCTGATACAGCAAAGAGCAACTGGGCAGAAACATATCTCCAAAATGTAGCAATCCGTGTGGGGCCTAGACCAAAACATAGATGGGCAAACTGATTTGCCTGTGTGGTTTGGCTGAGATCAATACATAACAGAGTAAATGGGTGTTTGGGAAATAAGTAGCTATAACATATGTATGTCAGGGCCTTATTTTTTCTCACTATGTTCCAGACATCTTTGAAATAATAAAAACATATTTTCCCCACATGAGGATTATCCAGGACTTTGTTGATTAGGGGAGCCATAGAGAAGGTAGGAGAGGTTACAGTTGCATTATGACAAGGTCTAAGGAAAGACTATGTGATTATGTGACCAAAATGAAGGGAAGGTAGAGGTCATTGGAGCTGAGGTCAAAAAGCTATATCAATTTAGGATGCTGAATGGGTTCCCTATGTATAGGAGCTGGGATAGAGAGAAATTTAAGTTTCAATCACCAGCATCCTCAGATTATTGTTAGAATAATTTGGGAAGAGTGCTGAGAAAGGTTAAAGGTAGTGAAACTGAAAATGTGAACTTTATAAAGAACAGTTTTTTGTTGTGTGAATGTGGAAGAAAACTATTTGGAAGGAGCTAATATACATTTGTTTGCTTACTTACAATGGCTAATACATATTGAGTCATAGGTGTGTTAGTTTGCTAGGGCTACTGTAACAAAGTACAACAAACTAAGTGGTTTAAACAAAGAAACTTATTGTCTCATGGTTCTGGAGTTTTGAAGTCCAAGATCAAGGTGTTGGTAGGGTTGGTTCCCTCTGAGGACTATCAGGAAGGATCTCTACCAGGCCTCTCTCTTAGCTTTTGGGTTTTGCTGGTAATGTTTGGGGTTGGTTGGCTTGTAAAATTATCATTCTGATTCTCTGCCTTGATCTTCACAGGGCCTTCTCCCTGAGTATGTCCAAATTCCCCTTTTTTATAAGGACACCAGTCATACTGGATTCTTGCTCACCCTAATGACCTCATCTTAACTAATTACATCTGCAATAATCCTATTTACAAATAAGGTCAAATTCTGTAGTACTGGGGATCAGGATTCTTATATATCATTTTTGGAGGGAAACAGTTCAACCATAAAACCATTTTGATTTTGTTTTATGTATTTATTTATTTTTTTAAGATTTTATTTATTTATTTTTAGACAGAGGGGAAAGGAGGGAAAGAGAGAAAGATCAATATATGGTTGCCTCTCGCACGCCCCCTACTGGGGACCTGGCCTGCAACCCAGGCATGTGCCCTGACTGAGAATTGAACTGGCAACCCTTTGGTTTGCAGGCTGGTGCTCTATCCACTGAGTCACACCAGCCAGGGCTATTTTATGTATTTAAAAACTGTGAAAGCAAACTACTATCATTGGCAATTGTTAGAACTAATGGCATTTTTAAGAGACGTGGCCAGTAAGCTCAGATTATTGAAAAATCTACTTGGAGACTGACAAAGTATCGTTTACCCATATTCCATCCACCTACCCACCCACCGTGTATTTGTTTTCACCTACTATGTAAGCTTGGGATAATTAAGACATGGTTCATGTTCTAAGAAATTCACGATTTCAAGGAGGAAACACATGTAAATAGTTACAGAAAACCTTGTGATAAGTGACATTATAGCCTTCATTTCCTCATCAGCACTTCATCTTTTAAGAAACTAGTTCAAACCTTGATATGAAATTTACAGGTGGAAGTTATAGCTCGGAGCAGGGGCCACGGAGGCATTTCTGCAAGGCTGTTCAAATTCTGTATAACTGAATGTTCCTCTGTGTTATTTTAAAACTGGAAAGTCTGTTAAAAGGGACTGTTTATTCATTGTGGCTGAACGAGTGGCTATTTTGTTGATGCAAGATCACTCAGATTTAGATATGCAGATTATAAGCTCTCATGAATGTATATATTCCTAGGGTTTGTCAACCTTGACCTTGCTGACACTTTGACCTGAATAATTTTATTTAATTGTAGGGGGTCGTTCTGAGAACTTGTAGAATATTTCAGCAGCATCTCTGGCCTCTACCCACTAGGTGCCAGTAGTCTCCCCGCATTGTGTGACAATTGCCCCCTAGTTTGTGACAACAGGACAGTATTGCTGCAGTTGAGAAACACTAATGTGTACTTGAATGTCACGGTCCCACTGCAGCTTATCCGATTTAATGTGTGCAATATTGATTGGTTTTCCTAGACAGCCCACCTTTCACTTAAACGGAAGCAAACAAATCTACTTTAGTTTAATTGTTAGTTTTCTTGAAGAGGGAGATGTGGATGATTAACATCATTTTTAAGAAATTGTACTAATACTTGAGCTAGTAACTTTCACTAAGTTTGCTAAATATCTGCATGATGGACTAATATTTAGTACAGGGAATGGGAGCAATGAGGAAAACTGAGAAAGGAAGGAGACAAGTTTGACCAGAATGGTGTCAGTGCTCCTCACCTTAACTTAGGGATGAATGTTGGGGTTTGTAGGAGGTGAATAAATTGGGGAAGAACTTAGTCCATTGGCCAGTGCCTCCTCAGGGGCCTTTTTCCTTCTCCCTGCATCCTTATCGATATTCTGTCAGCTTAAGCTCAAGCTCTTAAAGGGATGCTCGGGACTCCTGAGACCTCAGGTCGCCCCCGTTTCTCACTCTGTGTTATGGTCAGGGGTACGAACATTAGGCTTGAGACCCTTCCCAAGCCCGCTTGTGCAGTCCTGTGAAGATGCTTGTACCCATGGACTTCAGAACTGAGACGACCTAGCTTGATTATTAGAACTTGTCTGATTTGCTGACAACAGCCCTGGCACAAATAGTTTTCAACAAGCAGTTATTTCACTGAGTTGAACTTTTTGAGATATCAGATCATTACTCTTAAGTACAAATACATAGTCTTAGTGAAGTAACGGGGCATAGCCTGTATTGGATTTTGATAGTTCTGGCATTTGGTTCAGCAGTAGCTTGACCCTGAGTTAATTAGTCTGACAATTCAATTCCTGCTGGCTGTTTAATCAAAATACTGCAACTTTCAGCTTCATCAGTAATTTAGTTCATTTGTCTTTATTATGACTTCATGATTGTTTCTGGTTGAAAGACTAGTATTTTTGATAATTATAATTAGTGATGAATGGCAAGAATATGTCTGTGTAAAGAATATGCACTAGTATATCTACAATAACATCATGGGCTTTGAAAAATAAATTTCTTTGAGGGAAAGAAGATAGCAACTGTTTCTCTAACACTCTTATTAGCTTCCCTATGTTTTGATAATTTAAATTACAATCAATAATAAGAAAATATTCCATCCAAGAGGAGAAAGCACAATTTCATTCCAAAAATAATTTTAATAATTTTGAAAATTATACAAATAACTTGATAAGAAGCATAGGAGTGTTTTTAAAAGACACTCCTCTAACCTACTTCCTTAACAAATCAGTCATTTATATTTTCCATTTTTTCCCCGATCTTGTTTGCATGCATAACCAATTTTATACAGTTGCAATTACACAGTAGATTCAATTTCGTATTCTGCTTTTTTCATTTAGCATTATTCTTCCATAATAATTTAAAGAGAGTTTTATTTATGGTTATTTCAAATGTAGAGAATATAATTTTCTAAACTGTACTTAAGTGCACAATTTAAATATTTTAATGGCCAACCCAAATCATCAGATGTATTCCAGATAAGGGTGCGTTATAGTTAATGCTTAACATTGCAGGAAGCAACTTGCATATACATTAGATTGAAGTCAAATGTTATGTGCAAGTGGAAATGAGGATATTAAAGGCTAGTTGTTTTTATGTATTTGGAAATTTTTCTACAGTCAGATGTGCTTCTAGAATTGGTTAGTTTGGCTGCTAAATTTTCATGCCCTGAACTAATTCAGCCAGTTGTAAAATTGTACCTTTCTGCAGATGACTTAACATGTGCACCTCATTTATACTTGAATTTGCTATGATTCAGATAGCATTATCCTAAATGATGTTAAGAAATTGTTTATTTTCTGTGTCAGCGAAAAATGAGAAAAGGCCAACTACATTTCGCCTGAAGAGAATCATGTCAGAACTGACATCTTGGCAGATACAAAAATGCAAGTAAGATATTTTAACAGGGCATACTAAAACTAATGAACTGAAGACCAATATACACTTCTACATTGTATTAAAGTGGCATCTACTGAATTTACAAATGTTAAAAGACATGCTTTATTAGTTGCGGTGAGAGTCCTGTTTCATTTTACTTTATCAGTTAAAAAATAAATTTCCTTGCCTTTTGTGCAATTTTAACCCTTATTTTAAAATGTGGTTTGAGAACATAAATTTTAAAAATTAAAATATTCTAATCTAACATATTAAAAAGAAAATCAACTCTTTACTTCTATGTGTTTATCGAAGAAACAAAATCTGAACAATATGTTTTTTGCTTGTCAGTGTAAGTAGACTAGTGAGGTCTTTCATATGCAATATTATGCTTTGATTTAAAAAGCTGATATGATAACTTGCATATTTTTAAATTATTGGGCTATTTGCAAGAGCTGGGGAAGGCTATTTCCATTTAATTCACTGTTTACTAGGCCCTTATTAACATATGGTGTCCAATTTTAATTTCTATATTTATACAGTGATTTTTTTTTACCCAGAGAATTGAGAGGAAAGCAGTGTAACTGATGAAAGAGATATCAGTTAGAAGATTATATCTCATTGGATTGTTTTTCTTGGAGGAGAAAATAAGATGCTTACTTATTACTCTCTTCAGGTGTATTGGTTATTATAATCATCAACAAGAGCAGTGCAACCTGTCACCTCAGTTTTATTTAGAATAGCTGTTCTCAAAGCATGGTCCCCAGACCAGCAGCATAAGCATCATCTGGGGCTCAGGGAGAAATGCAATTCTCAGGGTCCACCCCACCCTGCTACATCGGAAACTCTGCCGAAAGAGCCCAGCAATTGGTTTTAACCAACTTCTGCATGATTCTGATGCACATGAAAGTTTCAGAACTAATGTTTAGAAGTAGTTTAGGGAAAGAGCAGATATTAAAAATAGGAACCAATTAAAAAAAACTGAGAAGAAACAATATGTATGCATTTGCTTTTACTTTAGAAGAACTTTTCTAAGTATTGTGATCATATTGTACCAGGACATTAAGGGAAGTTTCAGTATTTCTGAGCAAGAAGACACAATACTCAGAAGAGAAACCAAGAATCACTTTATTGAGTCAGACTCATTGTGCAGGCAAACAGGGCACTCTGTGTTCTGTATTTACTGTATTTACTTGTATGTGCGGATAGACAAGGTTGGTCTTGAGACTGCCTCAAGTGGAAGGGGTGCTCCTCCTGAGCAACTTAATTAGCCCCATCATTACTTTATTGGACATTAAAAATTTGCATATCATCTTATTCCTCTTAATGCCCTCCTCAAGATGCCTCAAAGGTCTTTTTAGTTTCCATCCACTTGTTTGGGGAGAATAAGTGGTGTTCAGTCTGGAGTTGTAAAGTGAGTCAGTTCTTTAAATTCCTCCCCTCTTTTCGATCCTGTAAAATAACATATAGAAGGGCTTTGAAAGTGAAAAGACAAGAAACATTATTAACTTCTTTCTCTCTCCCTTTTTCTTTTAATCTTAGAAGGTACTGTCCCCAAGATGAGAAAGGAGATGATTTTTCCTCCACTGGCTTCCTCAGGGTGCTTGCATTTACTCCTGAAGAACAGTTTAAGTGTTGCCTGCAGCAACGTGTAGGTTCTTGGTGATGGAAGATGGGCTCAGTGAGTCAGGCACTAGGTATGCCCACCGCCTATATTGGCCCTGCTGCTTATAAACTCCTAGAGGACACAAGCCACATGTGTCCTCCCTCTGTTAGTAATATCTTGGTTTGTCTGCAGCACTGCAGCTGGCATCTTAGCAAATACATTCTCTGTGAATGAGTTGAGGAGGACTTGACTCAGGAAAAGCCACTCCATTCATTCTTTCAATTTACAACCTGCTCCTCAGCCTGATTCCCCTTCCTGCCGTGTTTCCCTGTCACAGACAGCAATGGTTATTTTCTAACATTTCACATCATTTACTTATTTAGTTTATTTTTATTTCCCTCAGTCCACCAGGAGGACAGAGAATTTTTGCTTGTTTGCTTCACTGCTATATCTCCCCCAAAGACCACAAAAAACAGTGTGGACAAATGAACAAAGGAAGCAGGCAATAAATAGTAATTGAATGACTGAGAAATTACTGTCACAACATTCATTCAAGAACTGCTCATTATGTTGTATGCCAATACAATGTTCTATGCCAATTGTCTCTCAATAATAAAACAAAGAACTATTCATGAGCATGGTTTGCTGTGTGGAGTGCTAAGGTAGATATTGAATAACAGATTCATACCCATTCTCAGAGTTAATGGTTTAGCGTCATCCTCATACATTCTAAATCCTGCCGTGTTTTATTCACCCACAGGGTAAAGTGCCTGTTACAGTTGCAATTCTCTCATTATGCCCCAGCATGTACGCTCCAGCAAAGACTAGAACAATGTCGTCCACGCAACCCAAGGTGTTGTCTGAAGACCAGCAGCATGAGAAGTAGTTAGAAATACATCTCAGACTCCATTCTGAAATAGCAAGAACACAAACTCTGCTGGTAGAGGACCCAGCGATCTGGGTTTTTAATAACCCATCCTGGTGATTCTGATACAATCTCAAGTTTGAGAAGAACTACAATTGAGGACTGCATTCTAAAGCTATCAGGGGAGTGAGTACCTTAGACAGAGAAATTGAGGGTACTTACACACTGGTAATTCTGCTGTTCAATTCATGTTATGTGGCATACAGTGCTCCCAATAACAAGGTGTCAGGAAAACAAAAAGATCCCTGGCTGGGTGAGTGAGTGGGTTGGCGTGTCATCCCATCCACTAAAAAGCTGCAGGTTCAATCCCTGTTCAGGGCACATACCTAGGGTGTGGGTTCCGTCCCCAGTCTCCCTGACACATACTGGAGGTGATGTTTCTCTCTCATATTGATGTCTCTCTCTCTCTCTCCCTCTCTACTCCTTTCCCTCCCTTCCTCCTTCCCTCTCTCCCTGCCTCTCTCTCTTAAATTAATAAACATATCTTCAGGGGAGGAAAAGAAAAAAGGAAAAGAATAAAGGGTGTTCAAACTGGTTTTTCCACTGCTCTTGTATCAAATTGCCACACACCTAGTGGCTTAAAACAACATGAATTTATTATCTTTTCATTCTGGAGGTCAAAGGTACAATATACGAAGTCTGTCCAGAATGTATCCAGCCTCATAATAGGAAAAATAGAGACATTTATTGAAGAAGATACAAGAAACATTGTACATAGGGCAATGACACCTCAGTCCTCTCCAAAGAAGGAACCTCGGGACCTCACACAGTTCTCCCAATTGCCATCAGCTGCCCCATTGTATTTTCCTGAATCTCATCAATGATCTGAAATCTCTTCCCTTTCAAAGGTGATTTTAGTTTTGGGAAAAGCCAGAAGTCACATGGCACCAAATCTGAGCTGTCGAGGTGCTGAGTCACCTGGGTGATTTGATGTTTCGCAAAAAATTCTGCATGAGATGTGAGGCATGAGCAGGCTCATTGTTGTGATGAAGCTGCCAGTCACCAGTTGCTCTTAGCTATAGGCTTCTGAATCATCCAAATAGTTTCTGTGGAGGAATGTTCAAGCTTAAGACAAATTTGATGCAGATTCATTGCTCTCTTCACTTAGTCATTTTGAATGCAATGGCCACACAGTACATATGCTTACTCCACAGGGTCTACTGAGTCTACTGCCCCCACTGACTGGTACAGTGAAGTCACCATTGTTCACACACGCACATTGCAGGTCACTCTCCTTAGCTGCCAGGTTACATCAATGTTATGCAAACCATTCTCGTTATGTTAACAATGACTGGATTTTTTCTGGACAGACCTGAGATGCTTCACTGGGCTAAAATCAAGATGTAGACAGGGCTGCTGTGTTCTTTCAGGAGGTTCAAGGCAGCTTTGACTTTTCCAGGTCATAGAGGCTGCATTCCTTGGTCTGTGGCCCTTTCCTCCTTTTTCAAAGCCAGCAGTTCTCTGACTCTGACCTTCCTGCCTTCCTATTTGACATATGCAGACCCTTGTGACTGCACTGGGACCACCCAGATACTCTAGGATACTCTCTGCATCTCAATAACCTTCATGTAATCACATTTGCAGTCTCTTTTGCTGTGCAAGGTACAATAGTCACAGGCTCCAGGGATTAGGACATGGACATCTTCAGGGGACCATGACTGTGTCTACCACAGTGCTCTCTGGGTAGACTAAATACTAAGCAACTCATGTCTTGAGGATGGATGACTTTAGAATGCCCAGGCATTTGCTTGAGGAGTGACAAGAAGCAGTAATTATAGGAAACTGGACAGAAGGAAGGTCTTTAAGATCTACTAAAAATTAATCAGAAATAAAGCATTTTATGTCATTAGTAATAAAAAAGGTAAATATTTGTATCCATAATATTTTTGGTCACTGAAGCCACAGCAGAAGGGTTTGTTCTATGCGCAGGTATGATGGCAGGTCACTTCTGGGTGGCCATAACTGAGATTATTGGAGGTGTTCTGGTCAGACCCCGCTAATCTAAAGTACCTCTGCTGACAACAATAGTGAGCTATTTATCTGGACATGTTTATCTTTAAAGTGGAGAAACCTCTAGAGAGGGCCATCTCTAATTAAGGCCTGAGACAGTTTTTTTGCTTTAACATAATTTATCTGTGAAATTCAGTTAAAATGGGCATGACTGATTGCCTGGAAGAAGTATAGCCACAGATAGGAAAGTCTGAAGCACTATTTACTAACAGGATGGGGCTTAGTTTTCTTTTCTGTGAAATCCAGTTGACTATTCTTACATCATGGAATTACTGTGCAAATGAAAAGATATAATGCATCTAAGATACTTATCACAAAGTTTGGAATGCAGTTAGTTGTTCAATAACTGCACTTACTAATGTGTTATGGTATGTATTACTTTTTTCAGTTCAATCCTTTTTGGAGAAGATCAATGAGAATGCTATTGCCTTCCTTTGTTTTGTCACTGGTGATGGGTTTTAAGGCCTGGGCATACGCAAAAGTTTTTATTTAGCAGTATCTTGGGCAACTAAATGTATTTTCTCCAACCTACTCATTGAATCTCAATGAGCATTGAGGAGGTGAGGAAGAAGAGTTTCAGGGATAGGGAGGGCAAAAGAGTTACAATTTTCCTCGATAATTTTGCAGAAGGTCAAAGTAGATCATCTACTGGCCTGTGAGTGAGTCCCTGTCATTGTCTTTGCACAGTGCCCTCCACACATTGAGTGCTCAGTAAATGTTTACTGAGAGAGGGAATTCTGTCCTTTTGTGGGGAACACTCACTATATTCTCAGTTCACGGACTCCTATGGCTAAACTGAAATCTGGGGTAGCCCCACTTTCTATCCTTGAATCCAAGAGACTAAAAATGCCACTTTCTCAGTGAAGTATTTCCTAAGATCTTCAAGATAGAATTCACCACTCTTCTACTCTATCCTTAGTTTACACACTTTCTTTATATTATCAGTTTTTAGCATTATAAAAATAACTCTGTGTGCTTGACTGTCAACTCATCGAAAACAAGTATTATTTCATTCATCTTTGTATCAGTATTTGCAAGCCCTAGCACAAAACCTGGAGTAGAGTAGATTTCAATAAATATTTGTTTACTTAAAAAATGAATGATAAAGTTTCAGTAGGGGATTCAGTTGTAGGAGTTTAGACTAAAGTGTTGAAAGGATCATTATTATGGGTGATAAAGTCCACAGAAGTAGATAAAGCAGGTGACTGTAAACCAGGGCTGAATCCCGGAAGTCTGCAGACTTTCCTGTCTGTTGGTTGGCAGTGGTAACAAAAGTGATAAGTAGAGAGAATGGGCTTTAAAAGAAAAGAGACGGAGAAACAATATAGATGCTAAAATGAGAACAAAGAGTATACTGAGCAATCACTCCCTTCCTAAGGAATGTCCAAAAGCATACCCAGGAGGAAGGGTAAGGAAGGGATCATGAGAGATGTTCAAGACCATTCATCTTCTCAAAATCAAAATTTCTGTATTTTTACTCACTTTCACCTCATTCCTTCTTGTTTCAAAGGAGTATGAGCTGCTCTTTCAAGGGCAATTTCTCCACCCGTGTTTCTCTTCTGTCCTCTCGTTCCATTGATTACACACCTTTCTCTTCCACTTCAGTTTTCTGTTCTATTCTTGCTCCTTCTTCTTCCAACAAATGTGGCAAGTCTTTCTTACTATAAACTTAGGCTTTCTTTTGATCTTGCTAACTCCTTAGAACTTTGCTCTTAATTTTTGGTTCTCCTTCATTGTTAATGATATTGTTGACATCCTTGCCTCCCTTTCTTCACTGCGGAACTCATCCAGTTTGGTGTATTGCTGTGCTGAAGCTGGTTAGCCACCATCAATGAGTCCTAATCACAAGGTACATTATAATTTCTTAGCCCACAATGCCCTAAATTCTTCTGGCATATTTCATGCTTTTTGTCAAAATGTAACCATTGGCATTTTTATCTAGAAATACTCTTTATATTAATTGGATAATTAGTTAAACAAATATTTGAGTGACTGCTGTGGAGCAGCACCATCCTAAGGGCAAAAAGCATGGTGAACAGAACAGTAGCTCTTTGGACATGATGCAGGTTACAGTTTAACTGGGGACAAGACAGTTAATTGGTCACATGGGTGACATAATGTTGCAGTCATGAAAAGGGCTACCAAGGAACCCTCCTGTAGGGAGATGTAACCTCGTCAGGGAGGTGGGGCAAGGCTGCCCCTGTGGAAGCTCACGAAGTTGAGATCCGAAGGGTGTGTGGGAATTAGCCTGGCTGAGGGGAAAATGGAAGTGTTTAAGCAAAGGGAGCAACATTCTCAAACTGCTTATTGTAGGAAGAGGTGTGAAGAGTGTGAGAGGCGAAGAAAAAAGGCCTGTTGGCTGGAGTGGGGGGCACTACGGGGTTCTAAGTAGGTTCGAGAAGGGAGATGCAATGGGAGCTAAGTCACCAGGGCTTCACAAACCATCGTAAGGAGTGAATCCCTGGGAAGCAATTGAAGAATTTTACGCAGGTGGGTGATGAAGCCAGATTTATGTTTTGAAAAGGTTCTGGCTACAATACAATACACGGGGTCTGGACAAGGGGGCAGATTGGATGGGGTTTAATGGCCAGTAGAGAGGCTGCTACATAGTGCAGGCAGGAGATGATGGCAGCTTGTACCAAAGAAGTGGTGGGGAAGGAGCAAATAAAATAGTTGATTTAACAGAACATGGTACACAAAGGCCATCAGGAAAAATTAATGTTCCTTCTCTTTATTGGTGAATATCTTCAATGGTCAGACTGTGCGGTGGTACCTTTGTCCACCATTTGTGATACAGCTGTACAACTGCATCCGTCTCCCCCTGTTGGCATCCCCCCTTTAAGTCTGATTTGCAGCCTGCTCCCGTTCTTTGTCCTTTTCTCTCCTACACATTTATCATACTGCACTGCACTTAGTAGTGTGCTTATTTATCTCCTCCAATAAAACGTAGGCTCCTTAAATATGGACAATATGTTATACCAGTGGTTCTCAAAGTTAATTGTGTACTAGTCACATGGGGATTTTGTTAAAATGCAAATTTGACTCTTCAGGTGTGGATTAGGGTCTGAAATTATTAAGATTGAAGTAATGCTAATGCTGCTGGCCTATGGGGCTCACTTTGGGTAGAAAAGTCTTTATATAAATTTTTATCCCCAGTATTTAGTAGGGTTTGGGTACATAACAGATTTTTGACAAATGTCCATTGAATAAACAGTTTAGCTACTTTTCCAAATGCACCTACTAGTATTTGTCTTTGTGTACCTAAAAGTCAAGGTGCTGTCTTAACATCCATCACCCCATATTTCCAGTTTCCCAAATCAATTTCCTCACTCCCCATGTTACTCGCACCTGGAGAATTAGCTCCCTTTTATCTCAGGTCAAAACCAATTTTGCAAATCCATCTCAACTCCCATATTCTCTAAAGCTTTCTGAGCTGTCCCCATAGAGGGGTGATTTTTCTTCTTCTCTACCCAGTTTTACTGCCTTATAAAAAAAAGGTAGAACACAGACATTTCTCTTTTTCTATTTTTCTTACATCCTGTCTTCAGTCATGTTTGTTTCCATTCAAATCTTGCTTCACTTTCCCACTCTAACCCAGAACCTCCAGACACATATGCCTTGGGGGAAAGGGAGTCTAAATCTTTCATTTTCTAGTTCCTACAAAGGTGAGATTACCCAGTAAGTACTCATGGAACAAATGAGTCCGTGAGTGTGACTGAATGAGTCCAGGCAAAACTTTGTGAAAAGAGATATGACTTCTGCTTTCCTTTTTGAAGTCTCATGTATGGGATGGCTCAGGGGAGGTTTTGTTATCACACGTATCTTCCAGATGCTAGGGAGGTCAGTAGGTGACTGGGCAATTGAGATAGAGAAGTGAGAAGCTTTATCAATGATGTGGGGGATTTTGCTGTTTGCGTATTTAAGAATGTGAAGATGGAGTGAGGTATGTCATAATGTCATGCCTCTGTCCTATTGGTCATTCCTTGGAGAACTCAGGAGATATAATCACCCTGAATCATCTTGACACCTGTTTTTGTGAAAATACTCTATGGGGATATAAAAACTAGTGTTCCACAGGATGATTAAGTCTTTTAATCTGCAGTCATCTAACTGAAGGGCAGGGAACTTGGGAGTTTCCTGAATGAAGTGACTTTGTCCCTTGAGATATAGTGTCCCAGGTTCCAGGATGAGGTAACAACAAGCTACATACAAATTTAATCTCAGAACACAGCAACATACATGTTGCATACAAATCTACAGTATACGCTTTTAAATTAACAAAGAATTCTCTCTAATCCAATTTTTATTTTATTTATAAATAAGAGATTGATCATCCAAATTTTTCAAAAAGGAAAATAGTCTACCCCTGACTAATTTCATGACTGTGTAATTGACAATAGGCTATGATTTGCCCATTTGAAACTGAGGCATGTATAGTTGTTCATAGCTGAGCAAGGTGAGGTACTGTTTGCTTCAGGAGCTCAAACAGTGCTTTCTTCAACTCTTTTTTACGTTATTAATTTCCTGGCCATTTAAATAAATGAAAGGTAAGTTTCTGAAGGTTTGATTTATCACAGTTTCTGAATTAGTGGGAATTTAACTTAAAGCATTTTCCATGTTCATCCACCATCTACCTTTTCCGGTTTGGTTTTCCACACTCACATCACTAACCAGATAAACCAGATGAGATTGAATCTGTACACAAATAATATAACTTACAAACACCTAATATGACTCCCTTGGCTTTGTCCCCAGAGAGAGTATTCAAGGAAAAATTGAGAGTGGGTAAATAATCAAATTATTTTATTTTTCTTTGAAATAGAAAAGAGTATTTACTTCATCTTCTTCCTTAGAACCACCACCAACAACAAAAAGTTGAGTCAGAGCAATCAAGACTTGCCAATGTTTTGAAAACTGCGTCTACGAAAACATTGGACTGAGCAGGGTTCAAAGTATTGAGAAATGCTGAAGAGGCTGGCAGGCAGGAGGCAGGCTGGATGGCAAGGGCAAGGAGATTTATGTTGTGTTAAAGCGAACAGGGTACTTTGGGCAGAGCTTCTTCCAAGAAGGTTGTTCTAGAATCTTTGCTATTCCTGTCTCCCCAGTTTACCGCCCCTCCTTCCCAATTACCTTAATTTTTATGAGGTGCAATGTGATGAATTGTTATGGTAAGGATCTTCGCAGTCTCTCAGCGCACTGCACTTACAGGTTTGTTTGCTCCCTGCGGCATTCTAACCGGGACCACTCCCTCCTGCTGCTCCACCCACCACCCTGCCCTCACTTCTCTTTGCTGCTGGTCTCGCCACTTCCAGCTCTCCTTCTACTCACTTTTCATCTCCCACAGCCTGGCTCTGCCCTTCACTAGAGTCTCATGGATGGGTGGAGCCCCTAGCACTCTTTCAAGTGACAGGTGATGCTGTGTACATGACCTTGGACCTCACGTGTTCCTTCTCGGTGTTGTTGCTTCCCTCCATGTCATGTAAAGAAACTGTCCTTTAAAAGTGTTTGATTGTTTTTAAACATATCAACAAAATGCTACTATTACCAGCAAGGAAAAATTACTGTCTTAATTATGATACAATTTTAGGAGTTATCATAGAAAAAAAATAAGTCTTATTTACTTAGTTATTTTTTTATTTTTATCCATCTTTCTTCCTTGCTTTTCTCACCCCTGACATCTGTTTGCCCTTGGTAGACAGTTCTAGAAATCTTTTACCCACTTTCTCCAAACTTTGTGATTTGACTTTCAAAGTCAAGTTTGCAATGAGGGAAATAAATAAATAAGAAGTTTGTTTATTATTCTGTCATTATTACTTTATCATCATGGCATGAAATACTAAATAATGAGGATGCAGACACCCATTTTATGAGCCTATTGCAATCTTCCCTGTATAATTAATATCTATCATTAGATGAAAGTCATATCATTTGCAATTTGATGCAGCCTTCTTTGGAATTTCTTGATGACTCCAAGGTAGTTTATATGCTAGTGCACCTGTTGCTCGTAATCAGGTTTTATTAGATAAATAGGCATCTAGCTCTTTGTGTGCTCTCCTTCACTACTCATCTTCTCAAAAGGCCACTTGCAGTGGTGAAAAGTGGCCTTCATTATAGCTCCTTTGCATAATAAGGCTGTCTCTCCCTTCTTCTGCCTCCTACCTTCCCACCAGAAGGAAATATGGCATCTGTCTCACTATCAGGGCATTCAGACTGGATGGCCTTGTTATAAAACACAGGAGTTGGAGGCATATAAATCTAACACCTATCCATAAAAAGAACTTGTCTCAGGCTAGGCTCAGGGCACCCTGCTTGAGCTCTGTTCTATCTTATTCTTGGAAACAAGAGCTGTGGCTGACATTAAAAACATAGCTTCTTATAATAGTTTCTTATCTCTTCTCTTAATTGCACAGACAAAGCCAGAGAGAAATTGGGTCACATACTCGCAGGGTTTAAATTTACATGGCAACATGCTTTTCCTTCGTCTGAGGCTCCAAGGTAGCTGTAGTTGTTGCTAATCTCATGTATCATCACACCACCTCCCCTTGAATCCTGGCGTCCCCGAGGACTCAGCATTGCTCACAGTGAGAGAGCAGCCTGTGAGCGCATAGAGATGGGTACAGATCCATCACCACTACTGAACCGGCAAGGTCATGCCCTCCTGATGGCAGGTCAATGGCCCTGGCCTCAAGTGTGGAGGGCTCATTCCTTCATCTGACAGAGCTCTCCCCTGATCCAGAACACTGAGGATGAGTAAGCCAAAGGCCTGCTTGCTAAAAGTCTTGCCACCACCCACACAGTTCATTGCACAATTTCCTTATTTATACAGCTCCAGAATCCTCCTCCTTTTCCTCTGAAGCTGCAAAGTTTCACTGGTGCGACAATTAAGAGAAATGAGACAATAAGCTAATGGACACTTCTGCGAATATCAATGAATGATTTATTCCATGTATTCCTGGAGGGGCCCCAAATTCCTAGTTTAGTGGATGGTTCCTTCTTCTTCTCTCTCTCTTTTTTGAAAATTTACAGTTTGTATCTTGCACACCTAAGGAAACTTCTCCCTTGTTTTTGTTGGAACAGAGATTATTTAAAAGTGTTTCTGGGGAGATAGCCCATTAAGTGGTTAGGAGTACTGAAGTCCGATTGCCTGGGTCTTAATCTCTTCTTTTGCATACTTAATAGACTTGCGGACAAGTTACTTAATGTCTCTAAACTGTGTTTTTCTCAACTGTGAAATTAGAATGATCATGGCACCCTTATCGTTAAGATGTTCTCATTCATGACTAGGATGATGCCATAGAAAGCAGGAGCTTCAGTGTCAGACAGACTTGTGGTTAAATCTTGACCTGTCCTCAGCAGGCTATGTGATGTTAAGCAAATATTTGATCTCTCTGAGCCTCAGTTTCTAAACACAAATGGGGGTAACTATTTCTTCTGGAACAGATTTTGGTAAGGATTATAGGAGTTAATATAGTATATCTGGGATATCAGAAGTGATAAAAAATGCTAGTTTTCTCTTGTATTAAGTTGTTGGAAACAACATGATAGAACTGAAAAGCATGAGCTTGGGATAGAAATTGATTTGCAAATTGACTTCTTTTAACAGCAATGGGGACTCAATTTACAAATGATACCTGTTTTTAAGCTGCTCTTTCCTCATCTTCAGAATTATTAGATTGCGGTGAAAACCAAATGTAAAGACAAACCCATTACATTTAAATGAAGCTAATATCTCATAGTCAATGTAAGTTCTTTCCTGCTTTCTACGTTTCGCTCCTAGAAGTTGAGTGTTTTTGCTTTTGTTTTAAATTAAGCAAAGCTAAAACAAACAGCAATAGCAACACTTTGAACTCTGGTAGTATGAGGAGAAAGTTAGAATAAAAAGATTATCACTTCTTTTTCTCAGACAAGGAACAGTAACCAAACCAAATCCCCAGAGATCTGCACGTTGAGATTATTGTAAAATGCAGTGGTGACTATTAAGGAATATTATTAGGAACTGAGCTTCCCATTTTGACAAGCTTTCAAGAAGAGCCCAGGACAGCTGCTGGTTTGACTCATAGATGTTAACGTTAGAAAGAAAATGACAAGCATTTCTCCCCTTGGGGGTGTGACAGTTTCAGAGAAACCTGACTTACAGGAACAGAATGACATCTTTCTAGGCTTATAAATGGTCAGCAGGAGTTGAGCCACCCCACCCTGCTTGGCATGCCTTGGTACTGAAAAATTTCCACTTTACGTGGAACTTGAGACCTTATCATGAAACCCTGCATTAGAGGCCCTATTCTTTTAAAAAATATTACAAGAAATTATAGAGGGAGCTTGCACAGCTGGTGACTGTTAGCAAACAAATGGAACCAAGAAAAGCAGGCCAACATAAATTCTCACCAGAAAACAGAGGGTGTGGGTGGCCCATGGCCAAAGAAATTCAGTAAATCTAAAGCAAGGGAGGAGAGGACAGAGATTAATTTTGTTAAACACTTAGAGCTTCTCACTTCAACTTTACAAATAAAATTTAAGCCTTGGAGACCCTTTTAAGTCATGCCCTGGGTTCTTACCCATGTCTTACTTTACTTATGTCTGGTTCTGAATATTTTTAACGAACATTATACAATATCTTCCAGAGTCACAGACCAAATAACCCCTATTTACTGCCCTATATTGGATTCTTTATGGAAATAATGGGATCTTCAAATTGTCCTACTGCATAGGAAAGGGACAGCTCCAGACTCGATGGGCTTCTCAGAACCAAACCATCAGGGCCTTGAAAATGCGTTTAGAACCAGACATACCTATACTTTGTTCTGTTACCTGTACCTCTGGTGATATGCTGCAGGAGGAGGGTAAAATGTTGGAAGGGATAGGCATGTCTGAAATAAAAGTGTGGTTGTTTACATGATCAAAGTATTCAGCTCATTTTCAAAAATATAAAATGTGAGGAAATGAAAATCCAGTCTCACCATCCAGCCTAGCTTGTCTATCATTGTTAACGTTTCAGTTTACCTTCCTCCAGTGTTCTTTTTGGAGGCTGGGGAAGTTCATTTATTTATGTTTCCTAGTTATGATCATGCAAATTAAACATTTTTGAATTCTGTGTTTATTATTATATATATTTTACCATATTATACATTCTCTACAAACATAATTTTGATGACTGCTTTTTATTTGGTAAATCTATTTTTCATTTTCTTTTTACAGAACTTTCATACTGTTTGTTCATAGCAGCTGTACCATTTTACATTTTACCAGCAGTACACAAGGGCTCCAGTTTCTCTGCATCCCTGCCAATACTTACAGTTTTATATATATATATACATACACACATATAAACACGTATGCATATACAGATATACACATGCATATATACATACATATGCATATATACATATATGCATGTATATATACACATATATGCATGTGTATATATATGCTTTATATAGGCATCCTGACTGGTGTGAGATGGTTCTACATGCTTTAGGAGCTGCCGTCCCGCTTTTTTGGAGAGAACCAGCTAAGGTTCCCAGAGGTATCAGCTCAAAGATGCTCACAGTAGTAACCCTTCAGCTATCTGGATCCGAAAAGCCCAACTTTAAGATGATTAGAGGTTGGGTGGTGGAAGGGGTGACAAACTGAAACTACTGTACTATCTATTCTACTCAATTGTACTGACTACTAACTATTCAGCATGTTGATAATGAAGAAGAAATAGGAAAGAATGCCAAGGGAAGAGAAACAGCCCTTTGTAGCTGCTCTCTGGGAAACACTTTCATAACATGTTCTTTGCATTTACCATGGTGCAATGAAGTACTTAGTTGGATGACTTAGTTTCTTTTCTTTCCTTTCCTTTCAACTACAGGAGTCCCGAGGGCAGGAGCTGGCTTTGTCTGGCTCACTCATGTTCCCCATAGCACCGTCGCCTGGTTATTTCACAGAACCAGAATGGACATTCCAGGTGTTTATGTGGAACCACAGAAGACCCCAAATAGCCACGGCAATCTTGACAAAGTAGATCAAAGTTGGAGGAATCACGCTACCTGATATCAAACTATACTACAAGGTCATAATAATAAAAACAGCATAATTCTGGCCTCAAAACAGACATATGCATCAATGGTACAAAATAGAAAGCCCAGAAATAAACCCACATCCGTATGGTCAGTGAATATTTGACAAAGGAGGCAAAAACATACAATGGGGTAAGGACAGTGTGTTCAATAAGTGGTGTTGGGAAAATTGGACAAATGCATGCAAAAAAATAAAACTCGACCACTTTCTTATACTTTACACAAAATAAACTTAAAATTAGAATAAAGACTTAAATGTTACACTTGAAACTATAAAAACACTAGAAGAAAACATAGGCAGTAAAGTCTGAGACATTACTTGTAGCAGTATATTTTCTGATGTATCTCATTGGCCAAGGGAAACAAAAGAAAAAAATAATAAATGGGTCTACATCAAACAAAAAGGTTTTGCACAGCAAAGGAAACCATCAACAAAATGAAAAGGAGACCCTGAATGGGAGGACATATTGTCAGTGATACATCTGATAAGGGTTAATATACAAAATGCATAAAGAACTTATAAAACTCAACACCAAAAAACCCCAAACAACCCAATTAAAAAATGGCAAAGGACCTGAATAAACTTTTCTGCAAAGTGGACACACAGATGGCCAATAGATATATAAAAAGATGCTCAACATCACTAATCATCAGAGAAATGCAAATTAAAACCAGAATGAGAAATTATGTCACTTGTATCAGAATGGCTATCATCAATAAATCAACAAACAAGTGCTGGTGAGGATGCAGAGAAAAGGGAACCCTCGTGCACTGTTGGGGTGAATGCAGACTGGTGCAGCCACTGTGGAAAACAGTATGGTGTTACCTCAAAAACTTAAGAATGGAACTGCTTTATTACCCAGAGATTCCACTTCTGAGAGTATATTTGAAGAAAACTGAAATACTAATTTGAACGACTACATACAGCATTATTTATAATAGCCAAGATTTGGAAGCAGCCCAAGTGTCCATTAGTAGGTGAGTGGATAAAATACCTATGGGGCATTTACACAATGGAATACTGCTCAGCCATAAAAAAAGAAGAAAACCTTACCTTTAGCTACAGCATAGGTGGAGCTGGAGAGTATAAGGCAAGTACCATGTGATTTTATTTGTATGTGGAATCTAATGAACAAAACAAACTAATAAACAAAATAAAAACAGCACAAATAGAGAGTGCATAGCATTCAGAGAGGATGGGGGGTTTGTGGGGCTGGGAGAAAAAGAATTAAGAAAAAAACTCCCAAAACTCACAGGCACAGACAATAGTGTGGTGATTACCAGAGGGAAAGGGGGTGGGGGAGGTAGAAGAGGGTGAAGCAGGGGTAAATCCTAATGGAAGGAGACTTGCAGTGGTGAACACAGTACTATATACAGATGATGTGTTAGAGAATTGTGCACTTGAAACCTATACAATTTTATTAAGCAATGTCATCCCAATAAATTCAACAAAATAAGGCTGTTTTAAAAAGTTCTTAATTTTTTTTTTTTTGTTTTAGCATTCAGAATTGTTTAAAAGTTTGAGATGGAGAAAAGAACATGTTTGACATCTCTAAGTGAAGGGTTAAATGAGCTCAGGATCCCACACACTGCAGTCCACCAAGCACCCCAGGCCTGGCCTGGGAAAGCATTCACGAGGAAGCAGGCGCTCTCGGGAGCAGCGTCAGTGGCAACCACAGAGAATCAGGGTGCCTGTGCAGGAGCCAGGGTAACTCTGGTAACCAGGTTTTGATTAGAAGTCGAGGGTCAGGGAGCTCAGAGAACCCAGCAAGTATTTTCTTTCTCAGTGTGGACAAAGACATGCAATGGAAAAGGGCCAAGCACTGGAAGAGCATCTAGATGCCAAGATTTTCTTATAAGTCCTGGCTGAAGTGGCTTGCCTAAACCTCTTAATTAGGGGATTTAATCCCTCAGCAGGTGAAAAGGACCAAGGGCTTTTTCCATGGAGATCATTGCCAAATTCTAAGGTTAAGCACACAGTCCACAGGCTATTAGTTTTCTGCCAACATAAGAATGAATCACGATTAATATGAGGGAATTAAACCCAAGGCTAGATTAAGTTAAGAAATAATTAAAAGCAATTTAAAGGAATCAGGAAGTTACGTGATATGTACCTAAGTCACTCTTTTTCACTGTGTTGTTTCAAATAACATATACATTTTTATTATTGTTAATATGCATATGTGAAGTGGATCATGTTTACTCTGTAGCGACCATTACTTTAGTAAGATTATCATATTATGGAAAGAGGAACACTGGAAACAAAACCCAGTGCTTAGCACTGAGAACCCCTTGATCTGGGATCCCCTAGGAGGCAACACCACCTCCTGGTGGCTTCTGATGATGTGGCAAGTCTACAGTCTGAGGAAGACTTGAACTTCTGGGGAGCACTTCTTGCAAATGCAAGTTTTTACAGTGAAAATGACTGTCACAGCTGCAATACTGTCAAGGACCTACTATGTGCAGAGCAACTACTTACGAGAGCAGCTACTACAGGGGCTCTGTGCAGGTCGTGCTCTCAGCAGCCCTGTGTTGCACATAATTCCCTAATCACCATTTTGCAGATGAGGAAATGGGGGCAAAGCCAGATTAGATGACTTGGCCAAGGTCAGGGAGCTCAGCCTGCTGGACCTGTAGGTTGAAATCAGAATTGCCTGAACTTGGGGAATATGCTCTTTCTAATACTTACTGTCTGATTTTTACATAACAAAGAATAGTATCATGGTTTATTATTTTTAGGGATTGATCTTGAATTTAGACCCAAAGCTAGTATGTTCATGTGGGTAGCATTTAAAAATATGTATTTTATCATACCAGGTCAAGATATTTGCAGAAATTTTAAATTCTGAGGCAAGATTCCAATTTAGAGACCACTCCACCTGGTGGCAATTTACCTAAACTGCAAGGACCTCTTCGGTGTTGGTAAAGGGTCTCTTCTTGGTTTCTCAGTTTTTATTGGATCCTCTTTCTGGAGAGTGTTTTGTGGGTTTCTCTTCTTTTGCCGGTTCAGTAAATATCAGAGTTTCTTTGGATTCTTGGCCCTTTTATTCCACTTATTTTCTTTGGTAGTGGGGGGATTCATCTAGTCTTGAGATTCAAATACTACGTAGGTGCTGATAATTATCAAGTTTTCATCTCCAATGAGAATCTCTCCCCTGATCCCCAGCCTGGGCCACCATGTACTTTTGAACAGTCTGGGCACGGCCCTTCCTGGGGGACATTCTTATCGCAGTCCATGCAATTGGCGCCCCCTAGTGTTGGGTAGTACATGAAGCAGTGCGCAGTAGCCTTTCTTTAGGAACGCAAACTAAACTCAACTATTCATTCTTCTGGATTTTCACATCAAGGGGTGACAGACCCTTCGTTCCTTTGTCATTGTTGGCTCTTCTCTTCCTAACACCCCATCTGCTCAGTGACCAATCCTGTGGATCCTACTACTTAGTAACACTTGAGACCATTAGCTCATCTCCATCTCAGCTTTCTTACCTCAGCTCAAGCCTTCAGTATCACCGACCTGGAGGTGATACTGCCTTCCAACTGGTTACCCTGACTCCAGTTTCGCCCATCTTTAATCTAATCTCTACACTGCGGCCGGAATAAACTTTCTGGGATATGTATTTGGTTCTGTTATTGTCCTGTTGAAAACCCTATAATTGTTTCTTACTGCCTAGGGTTAAATTCAAGTTCTGTACAGTGGCTTACAAAGTCCTCCAGGACTGGGCATCGGTTTCCTTCCAGTTCCCTTCTCCCCCTTTTGCTACACCCCCATTCACTCTTTGTTTTGGAAGTAGTCCTCCGGGTGAAACACGAGGGCTCTCCACCCCAGAGCCTTTGCTCACCTGCTGGTCTCAATACATTTTTCCTCCTTCTTTTTGCCTCGCTAACCTTGATTAGTCTTTTAGGGCTCAGCTGAGCCATCACCTCCTTCGGGAAGCCCTCTGTGACCTCCCAAATCTGGGTTAGATGCTGTTCTATACTTCTAGAGGATACTACTATCTCCTTTACAAAACCTTTATTTTATTGTATTATAATTTAGCTGCTTATTCCTCACCTCCCACATCAGATTTATCTCCTTTAAGGCCACAGAATACCTCTTGTTCACAACTGTATTCATAGTACTGAGTATCCATCTGGGTACATAGTAGGTGATCAATACATTTTTTTTGAATGACCAAATAAATCAGAAGAAGAAAAGAAAACCTCATTAATCATTTCTTTGCTGTTCCAGATCTTAAAGTGATGGCAAAAGCCAGCAGTTAAATCAGAAAGCATGTAGTATGCAGGCTGGGCTCTCTTTCCAGAGGGGTGGCAAGGCCCCACGCAGGGCGCGGACTAGTCTGCTCCATGGCTAACAGCTTAGAAAACATGAGTAGGGTATAAGGGTGGGGAGGTCCTCTCCCCTGAAACATCTTCTCCCACATGCACATCTAAACTTCTTGTGTGGAAAATTCAGTCTTTTAGTTTAAAGATTAACTTTCAATTCAACTGGAGCAGCCTTTACCCCTAAGCCCACACATTGAAAACAATCAATTATACTGTAATGTGAATTAATCTCAAATATTCTTCTGAGAGGCAGTTATAACAGGGCATGGACACGTATTTAGGGCACATGTCGGGGGAAGAGGGATCATTTTAAAGTTCCAAGAAATGTTCAAAACTAAGAGGCCAAGACAATAGAGGTAAAACTTGAATATTTCATAATTTTGTGTGGATTGGCCTTTGTGCATTGCTGGAAATCTATCAGCTCCACTGAATGTCCTTGGTACCCAATTCTCCTGATACCCAAAGAGAAACAAATAGAACAAGTTTGCAGTGGTGTTCTAGATGGTATGATTCTTAGTGTAAGAAATAGCATGGGACACAGAATAAATTTATTGCTCTAAAGTTGTCACTGTTAAAATGGTATGTTAAAAAGCAAATTTGAAATTCCTAATTAAAATTAATTTAAAGATACAGAAACAACGAAATTAAAAGGCTAAAGATTTTTTGGTCAAAAGCTAAATTTAGATTATTGTTTTTAATAGTTTCCCTGGATATCACTTTCCAAAGTCATAATTTTTAAAAATAATATTTAAGTCAGCTGTGCAATGGAGTTTCAGATATTTCAGGTCGATTGCTTCCACATTCCTAAAAGAATTCCTAAAACTCAAGAAACCATTTTGTGGTATTGGCAAAGCCAGGCAAAATGTTATTCTTTATTTATATATGGGACTTCAGTCTACTCTAGGCCCCATGAAAGATGGAATTGCTTAGGGCAAAAGTAATGATTTTTAACTTTACTTTCCTATTAGTTCTAGTCTAATTCACAGGAAGGCATAACTCATTTCTGTAACAGTAAGAAAGAAAAAAATATGTGTGTGGGTAGATGCCATCAGTAAATGCCTTTGGCTGAATAACGCACAATTGATTTAAAGGACATACATCTGAATGGCCTTTGAGTGGCCCAAGGATGGAGAGGAACACATAGCTGTCAATGTTCATTGTAGATGGTCTCCTTCCTTTTCCCATCCTTTTCCCCTCCTCATCTGCCACTGTCCCCTGTTTCCTCCCCATCTCCTTGAGGGAGATTAGTGGTAGATGAAGATATATGTGGTAATCAGAGAGGAGTGAAGTTCCACTAGATGTCAGAAGACACAGGTGGAGGTGCACTGAACTAAATTAATTAAATAGCATAAAGAAGTCAAAGCAAAACTTGATTAGAGGAAACAGGCAAGAAAAACAAAACATTTGAGTCAATGATAATAAGGATGAAAAAGCTAATTTTTTTGGATGGTTTTGAAATAAAAAAGAAGCCAAATGATTTTTCTTCCTAGTGGCCACTGTAAGAGTTGGAGTTTGGTTGAGGTGAAGGTTAGCACAATTTAATAAAATTAGTCAACATTAAATGATTCACACAACAAAACCAGTAAGCAACTGTGGCTGGAACTGCAACACACTGTCAAGCAGATATATTTATGATGTAGAACTTATAATGTGGAAAAGTCACTTATTAGGAGCAGATGAAACTATGGTTCATTACATGTTCTATGAGTGTAGTTTTCTTAATACACAATAACAAAAACAACAACATGAAACTATAGCAACTGAAATGTCAAAGATGTACCAGCCTCTTTTGTTATTTTAATTTTAACATGTTTTCAATGAGAAATTAAAATGCCATTGTGTTACTTAAAATACGTTGATGATAAAATGATGTTTAGAAGTTAGTTGTAAGCAGATGTCACTGGAGAGAAAGAAATGCAGCACAAACGTGAGTCATGTGGTATATCATAGAGAAATGTACACATCTATTATAAAAATACATTTGAAAAGCATTACATTTTGTGAAAAAAACATCAACCCCTCAGGTTTGGAGTTGAAGAATGAGTCACTTATGAAAGCAGGGAAGTGCTTGTGACTTCGCATTTGAACTCATGAGGAAGGGCTTCACTCAGAAGAGCCATGTAGATTGAACAAAATTGAAATCTTCTTTTCAGGATTCCTGAGAAAACTGGGCACAGTTGACGCTTAAGCTTTTAGCCAATGAATGTTGCGAAAAGCAAGAATAAGATCATAATGACCTTTCAAATTAAAATGACGTGAAAGGCCATCAGTAATCCAAATGCAGAGATGACTGCTGTGTGTAGGTGGAGTCTAGCTGCGGGTTCGGTTCAGGATGGCTCAAGGGTGTGGAGAAGGAACTCAGAACACCTGGTGAGATGAAGCTCACCCAGGGCCTGCTTGAACTCCCTGCCTCCCAGCTCCATCCCACCCTGCTTTCCACATTTTTAAGACATGTGGGACATTTGCTAGTCTTGACCTTCCTCACAGGAGTAACCTCATAAAAGCAATGACCCAGTCATAATTGTGTCCCCCAAACCACTATTGTCCAAGGTACCCAGACTCAAAACTCCTGAGTCCTCTTTGATACCTTCCTTGGCCTCATCTCTCAGGTCTTGTCACTGTGCCTTCAGGTTCTTTTTGGGAATGGCTGAGCATTTTCTCTTCTAAGTCTAAAACCATGTCAGTCTGAGACTTAATTATCTCATGCCTGGAGCTCTAAAATAGCTTCCTGGAGGCACTCTGCTATGACAATAAAAGTATGGCCACAAATTAAAATTAAAGTGTTTTTATTGCCCTTGGTGATAAGCCTGTAAATGCTAACAATTTTATGCACTAAATTATGTATAAAATTATTAGTTGTATTAACTTAATCACAAGCATATAAATGTATTATAAAATTTGATAGTTATTAAATATGAAATGTAAAGTCTATTAAAATGCATCTGCTGTTGAGATGGATGAAGCTGGATTTTTTTCCAATCAGTTTATGAATCTACAGATACACATTATTTATTACTAGAATATGACAGCATTCAACTTCAAGTTTCTCTCCCTCCTGTCTTTTCCCCTCTCTCCCTTCCCTCTCTTTCTTTTCTTTCTTAATCTAGATGTAGGTACTGAGAAAACTTGCTGACAAAAACTAGTGTGGATGGAAGTAGTTTTAATTTAGGAATATCACTTAGTTATTTGAAGTTCTTGTAAGCCGTGTGTCAAAATAATATAGTAATCTATAATCAACAATATTTTAAATTATTTAATACCTGATGACTTCATAATGATCATTGATTTTGTAAAAGGCAATAATTGAAAACCAGCTGATTTGCAAAAGAATCTGGGAAGTGTATTGAAAAGACTTCAATATAATTTATCAGCTATTATTAATTTTTAACTTAGAGAGCTGTTGTTTATGGAGCTAAAATTATATAAAACTGTGTTAAAAATAAACCCATAGAATTGACTCATGTACTTTAAGATTTTGCTCATCATTTCTGAACACAGATCTATATATTAATACCAAATTTAAACTATCTAGGAAGTCATTGCAAAGTTTTTAAAAGTGATGATACTTAACAATTATTATATATAAATTATAATTTTATTTTATGATGAAAAATAATTGTTTATAACTATATTTGACATAATTAAAACAGGTTTGAATATGCAAAAGAGGGACCAATGCTAATTAAATGAATTTGTTTTTTTTAGAATTCAAGGTATTATATCTTAGAATACACTTTAGAAACATTATGTCTCACATTTACATGTAAGAGGATGGTCTGTTTTTGAGACTACAGGTTTATATGTTTGTAAAAATTGGCACAAAAAACTATATGGCCAATATTAATTATAGGGCATATAAATTATACATTAAATTAAAAGATGCATCACATTAAGTGATGAATTAAATAAGGCTACATGCATGATTTATGGTGTAAATCTACTACATAATCTACTTTAATCTTCAGTTTAAAAGTATATGGAATAAGTAAACATAGGCAAATGCAGACAAGTGGGAGGTTTGTGCCTGAGTTAAAAATGAATTGTGTTTACAGTAGCTAATCTAATGAGGAGGTTAATGTAAAACAAGGGATAATGAGATGTTTTCTCTATGTGGGTAAATAAGAAAATATAAAACGTTAATCTACTTGTTACCTACATATCCTCTTTCCTTAAAGATATACTGTCATTTAATAGAAATAACCATGGAAATTTTTACTTCTTTTAGAATCATGCAAACTATACAATGAAGACACTCTGGCCTGGGTTTCTTCCAACAGTTGAGCCTGAGAGAAGAGCTTGCCAGCAGGTGGCTTCTTTTGAGAACCGATCCCAAGGAATAGAAGTGGGAGATAAGGAAGGATTCAAAGAACGAAGGAGGAGAAGCCAGGCCAAGGGCTGAGCTGCATCACCACTGTGGACGACTGCCACTCAGTCCTGCTAAGGATCCTGCGAGGAATCATCTGAAATATGCCTCAAAATTGTCCACTCAAAAAATATATTGGAGGAGCATTAATCCTTTTGTTACGGAACATACAGGGGGTGGGCAGTGAACGATACACTATTACCGAATGGACCCACCCTTGTGCTCTGGGGATCCCCTACCCTGTACTAGGTTCACCTTGCCCGTGGCCAGGGAAAGACATCTCTCAAAGCCAGAGACTGGTGAAAAGGAAAGGGATTATTTATTTAAAGAGTTATACAAACTTAAGAGTAATAACATAAATCTCATTGAGATCCCAAAGTCCTTTAGAATACCCACAAATGCACAGTCCTTCCTTCCCTCTCTGCCCAGTCTGGGGTACCTTATCTCAGAAAAAGAAATAGAAGTTTGTGGTTCTTCTCTGCCAAAGCTGCATGGTCCCAAAAAGACCCCCGCATGGCTGCCATGCCCGGGTTTAAATCCCAGCGCCAAGCTTCCTCTGTCACACCATTTCCGACTCCTTCCACAATTGGCCACAGCTGCCAGCATTCCTGTATTTTTCCAGCTTTACTGGGCTGCCAGAGTAAGTCGAGGCAGGTGTGGCCCTGTGATGTGGAGCCAAACACCTCCAAGCTCTATGCAGGCTCTGTAACCAGGGGAAGTTGCCTGACAGTTACATCATGGGTTGAAGTCACTTCCATTCCCCTGGCTCAAAGCATGGTCACAGCTGTTTAACATATCCATGAAACCAGTTAAAGGTTATAGATATGTTAAATGGACATTCTAGAGGTTGTCTGCAAAACTGTTGCTGTTCAAAACAGCTCTCAATGGCCCTGCTCCATGTGTCCCATCCTCCAGCTCAGACTTGTAGGGGTGAGGACATCCTATATATATTTTTTTTCTAATATTTTCTGGACCCCATTACAAATCCCTATTGGGCCCCCTCCCTTGACTGCACCCTGTTATACTTTGGCTCTTATTTTTATTGGTCAAGGGTCACTTCATAGAGTATGAACCATCACCCTTCCAGGTCTGTGCATGTGTCACATCTGGGTGTCCCACAGGGCAGCTGCAGAGAGGCCCTGGGGTAGAAAGTGAGAAATATGAGGTACTGCTGAGATTACATCAGTGTGTGCCCTTGGTTGGCTAGAGTGCCCAGGTGCGCCTAGAGGATGAGAGGTCAGGCAGAGAAGTGTCCGATTGGCATCCTGATACCAAATGCTATTATTACTAAGAACGGTGAAAGTACAGAGAGGCTGGATTTGCAGCAAACTGGTGTCTCCCAGCATGCTATTCATTTTGTTCTGCTTTACAAATACTAGTCCAAGAATCATAGATAAGGCTTGGGAATCTTGCCATGTGTTGTCACCTAGGGGAAATAAGGTGACACTCTTCTAATTTTTACCCATTATTTGCTTTCCCAAGACCCTCCCTCAGAAGTGCTGCATCCTTTGAACCTAATTCAGGGGCAGAAGAGGTGAGTCTGTTAAAAGAAAGTTGTCTTCACTTCTGCCTCCCCATCAGTGTAATGAATGTGACGATCCAGGGAGGCCTGGCCTACATCTGTGTTTGGAAATTCTCTGTTCTTTGGCACTCTGGAAGGTTTTCACCATAGTCCCGTTCCCAACGGGTGTGAGGGAAGACTTTCATTCTGGAAGTGGGAGGCCTGCAGGGCAAGCCAACTGTGAAAGGAGAGGCCAGGAGAGGAGAAGTGAGGTAATCCTTTCCGGGGTCTCAGGCAGGTCAGCTTTAGAACAAAATACAAATGGAAGTTGAGGATATGAAAATTAATTTTCTTACAACTATCCATGTCTGTGGACACCTCAGAAAGTCTGTCTTTTCTGGAGATTCTCTCACCTTAGTGGGATACCTGGAGTATATGGCATTATTACCTACTCTGCTGTTACTTCCTGCAACCTGGACAAATCATGGTATTCTGGAGCTGACGAGTGAATAAACTCAGAGAGCCTTGTCTTCATGCTCAACAGCATGGCATTTGAACACTTGTTCAGATTCTTTCTTGGAACTTGTTTCCCAAACAGTCGCAGGAGGTTATTCACCAAAGTCAATGGAACTGAAATGTTCTTTGTCAGCAGGAGAACACGACTAGATGTGCCCTCATTATAGCCATTGGAAGCATTTGCCCTGATCCTCAAAATATATTATTACATTTCAAATGACATTTAGAGATAAGTCTTTAGTCATGGAATTCTAGTAGGAGGGGAAGATTCTAGTAGTTTTGGTTATTTTCATGATTATTGTTGTTAAAATGTGAATCATGCCCTTCAGTTGATGAATTCTCATTGAAGCTTCAATGAAAGGAGAAGATGAAATAACATAAATGATAGCTATAATTAATTTTATACTAAGCTTCCTTGATGAAATTAATATTGTCAGATGGAAATGTAATTTAAGCAAAATATGCTTATAGGCTCATGTAAGCTGAGTTACACATTTGGACTTTGAGAAAAAATCACTCTTGCCTTTCATAGAACTGCTTATAAAATGATTTGGCTTAATTGTTTGTACAGCTTTCTAGACATTATAGCTCTTTAACAGAAATAAGGGCACAGGAGACGAAGGGGCAAAAGACAAAGGGTCATTTTAAATATGCTTCCACTGGAAAAATCTGTAGTATTGCAGGATACTTCTAATTTGCAAAGAAACTAGTTTTTGACATGTATGTCAATATAGTCTAGCCATAGTTTTCTATTTACAAAAAAGGAAAAATTCTAGCAATTTAAAACAATTTAAACCTAGACTAAAATAAATTATATTGACTTGTTAAGTAAACTTCAAAACATATTGACTTAAAAGGTCAGCAAATGTTAGTGAAAAATATACAAGTCAATATCCAGTGCATGCTTGAATTCTTTGTCTTTATATGACATTTCAAGCAATTTTTGTAACTGGTCAGGAAAAAGCAAAAAAATAAGAAACATCAAGACAGCTCACTGATTTCAGATAAAATCTTCCATGTTCTTGAAAAAAAAAAACAAACCCATAAGCATTATAAACTGACACTGACTACTATTCCGAAAAAAATCTACAACTTGTTTCTTAATATGGAACCAAACATTATGTAATTAATATTGAAAATTCAAAATATCAATCATTAATATTTCTTCCCTAAAGAGTCTATTTGACAGTCAATACAATATTTATTAAATCAGCTAATTAGAAGAGTTAAGGGCTCATACATGGGGACACAGAAACTCCAGTTGATGAGCCAGAAGAGAGGGTGGTCTACCAAGCACAATCACACATGGGGATACATGATAATGATCTACCTTTCTTCCTCCAGAATGAATTGAATTTATACAGCTGTGTTAAATATAGGGTGTATTTATGAGATTGTAAAGACCTCAGAAGTGAGGTTGCACTAACATTTGTGATTAAATGTCTGGACTGTGGGTCTTGCTTTTGACCACCACGAGGTACTTCCTAAACATAGTGGAGAGTAGATGTGTCAAGCAAAGCTTGGGCCTTATCTCCCTCCTACAGCCATGTAGATTGGTTGTAAAATCTCAGGCAGCAAGAGCCAGTAGGAGGAAGAAAAGAAAACAGCATTTATTTAGGGTTTATATGGCAAGCACCATAGCTAGTTTCCATGTGGGGTCTCATGTTGTTCTTTCAACCGCTTTGAGATGTGGGTGTTATTTCTATGTGTAAACCACGAGGAAAACAAAGTTCAGACAGATTACATAATTAAAATATAGTGGAATCAAGATTTTTTACCCAGGTTTTATGTCATCACAGTAATTACTTCCTGCACCTGTGATCGTAAAGACCTCATCTTCCTTTTTGTTACTGATTTTTGTCTTCTAGCCTTGCTGGATCTCTAACACCTCCAATTCATGATGTTCTTTGGAACATTATTCATTACTTTCCTTTCCAAATCTGCTCTTCCCTTGCATCCAGGCTCCCAAGATAGAAATCTTCTCTACATTTACCTCCTTCTCCCATCTTGTCCACTTTGTATAAACACTCTGTAAGTCTATTAACCTCTTGCTAAGTACACCTTGAATTATGTCCCTTAATATCTTGATCAAGCATCTAGGTGACAGCTTAGCTTTTCAACAAAGTAGTTTATGTAATTCTAGTTGACACCTGCCCCATACACTCAATGAGTTTTAATGTAGCTAGAGATCCTGTTACCCTGTACGGACATTTTTGTTGCCAAACCTCTAAGTAGCAAGCCAAGTTTTGAGGTATTTAAGAACAAAACAGCCAAATGGTATTACAGATGTTGTTTGGTTGACGTGACTCACTTCCTAAAGCATTCCTGAAACACTCTTCTGAGTATCTCATGGTATGCAGATTCCTGGGCCTCTGCCCCAATCCCACTATTCTTGCAGAATATATGCAGGAAATAGAAACCTTCCTGTATTTTAAACATGAAGAAATTTAACATAGAAATTTAAATGCTTACAAAAATCACTGAAAGAAGAATAGAAATAGGCCATAGGCTGGGACTCCAAAATGAGATAGAAGTAACCCAGTGTGGTAGCCCACTGTCTTTAAAGCTGCCACAGGAGATCCGAGTTCAGCAGCGCATGCTGTAGGCAACGCCCAAGATCAAGGAGTTGCTGCTGGTGCCATGGTCACTGCTCTAATGGGCTCTTGACACCCAGGAAGCAGGAAAGAACAAACACTGACAGGTATCCACATACCTGTCAGTATGAGCCGTGGATTACAAAGCCAGAACCAAAAATCCACTCTTGAGCCAGCTGCCACCACACCTGCATATCAACACCAGGAAGCTGGAATATTTCTGCAGAAAAAGTCTCTATGACCTTGCTTGCCAAAAGAAACAAGACGGGCAGGGAACTGGCCTCTACTTCACTTGTACTCCCAAATCTTGTGTAAGTTCTCGTTCATATCTATAGCCTCATTCATACTGAGAGCTCTAACGGTTTTAGTTTTCCAAGCTCTCCGGCTAGAAGGGGGCTGAAAAGGCAGTTGAGAAAGCCAATCTACACTGTGGCTGAGTTTCAGAGGTATCGTTATGCAGCTTTTCTTACATTATATGTGCGGTATATAATTTATATATAAAAGTATGTTTAAACATGTTGTATTATGATGTCTTTTTTAATTTCCAAATGTGTCTTAGAGGTCTTTCTTTATCAGTATGTGTGGATGTAACCTATTATTTTTTAATAGTGCCTGATACGTACATTTAAATTGTTTCTAGTTTTTGCTGAAACTAAAAGTACTACAGGGACACTCTCGTCCCTACATCTTGGTGCAAATGTGTGAGTGACTTTATATAATAGATTTATAGAATTCAAAACTTACCTGTATCTAAAATTTTGTTAGCTATTGTCAAATTGCAAAAGCAAAAATATTGTACCAAAGTATCTTCCTATGAGTGGTTTAGGACATCCTTGCTTTGATATTTATTTTTTCACTCTGAAGAGTGAAAAATAATGTTTCATTACTTAATTTGCACTTCTGGATTATGAGTGATGTTGTCTTTTTTGTGTTTTTCTTTTTGGTATTTGTAGTTCAATAAATCACCTGTTCATTTACTTTACCCATTTAAAAACTGAGTTGTTATTTTTCTATTCATTTAGGGAAATTTTTTTGCATTATAAGTAATATTTTGTCTGTGATTGGTTTAAAATATTTCTCATAACCAGTCACTTACCTTGTAATTTCATTTCATGGTATCCTTTTTTATTTTGTACAAGAAGTTAACAATTTTATATCATCAAATCTACGCATCTTTTTCTTTATATTTTCTCTATTTGAATTGTATTAGGAAGGCCTTGATTATCCCAAGATTATTAAAAATATCTTCCTCTGTTTCTTTTCATATGGTGCAATGAGCCTGTCAGACTTCAGTCAGGGGCTCCATCCTCTGCCAGACTGCCTTCACTTCAGATGCCAGCTGCAGGTTTGAAGGTCTTCCTACTTGTGACCTACAAATTCAGTGGTTCCTGTGAGTAACCTCAAGTTTGACAATTCACTGAAAAGACTCAAACAACTCACTGAAAGTGCTGTGCTTATGATTACTGTTTAATTATAACAAAAAGACACAAATCAGAACCAGTCAGAGCAAGAGATGCAAGTCTGGAAGGGATCCAGATGAAAGCTTTCAGCCCCTTCTCCCTGTGGAGTCCTGGTTGGGGTTAGCTCCTTTCAGCTATGATGTATTGCAAACGGAAATTTTCTCAAGCTCAATATCCAAAGTTTCTTTTGAATTTCCAATATGCAGGCAGAATTAAGTAAATCACTGGCCACATGGTTGAACTCAGTTTTCAACCCCTTCTTCTGGGAGATCAGGCTGATATAAAGTCGCTCCAAGCCCCAATCCTTTAATCACATGGTTGGTCTTTCTGGTGCATGCATTTTCCCGCTTGAGTTATCTCCTCTGCACACACTATCCACCATGACTGGTTGTCCGCTATGGATTTCTACTCAGGCCATTTGTATATATTTTTTATACCTGCTCCAATATTGCACTGTTTGAATTACTTTAACTGTATAGTATTTTTATAATAATGTGTCGATAACTAGTATGTCAAATTCCACTTAATTGTTCTTTTCTAAAATATCTTGACTTTTATGAATTTTCCTTTCCAGATAAACTTTATAATTTTCTCAGATATCACAAATAAACCTCAAAGGGATTTCAGTTGGGATTTTATTGATTTTATGAATTGCTTTAAGGAAACTGGTATCATTAAATTATGAAAATTTCTCACTCAGGATGATAGCATGCAATTTTACTAATTCATTTCCTTTTAAAAATGTCTTTCAGTAAAATATTATTTCTTGTTTGTGTTTCTTGCATACTTTTAAAGATAATTTGAGTCATGTTACTTTTTTGTATGTAATTGTGCCTGCACTTTTTTTCTGTTCCTATTTATAATTATTGCCTTCATATATGAAAGCTGTGGATTTGTGTCTTAAATCTAGTACATTATTAAACTATATTCATTTTAATAATTGTTTAATTTATTATTTTAGATAGATAATTGTGTCATCTATATAATGATATTTTTCTCTCCTTATGAATAAATATTAGAATATGGGAGTGCAGCAAATGTGAAACAAATATTGTTAGCAGACACCATTGTTCAACTCCTACTTCAATGTGAATGCTTCTAATATTTTACTTTTAAGCAAGACATTTATGACATATTTCTATATTATATCCTTTGGCAATTTTAGTAAGTTACTTCTATTTCTAGTGTACTATACCTTTTAATCAGAAGTAAGTGCTTAATTTACAAAGTGCTTTGGGAATTTATTAAGATCACGTTATTTCATTTGCAATTTGTTATTGTAGTGATTTACATGAATGCATTTCCTAACATTAAATCATTTTTGTATAAAATAATTTTTCTATTAAATCATAGTTTTGCATGTGAATCCTATACAGTTCTCTTTAATACACGGCAGGCTCAGTTCCCTAAGGTTTCCTTTGGATATTCACAGACACTCCGGTCAGCAGGTTCCTTTGTGTCCCCCTTTCCTGGAGTCATCCTTAGGGAATGAGGTGGGAAAGCCCCTCATAGTTTCCTATGTTTTGGAACAATTAAATAATATGAGAATTATGGAATTTTTTTAAGTTGGTAAAAAGTAAAGCCAGCCAAGATGTATGCATTTTGCAGGAATAAAAATTTGATCAGTTTTTACATTTTTTCTTTGTTGATGTATTGAGCTTTATGGTACTTTTTGAGTTGCTAGTTTGCATTTTCTTTGAAAATGATGACTTTTATATAAATTTTCAATTTTTCTGTTTGTCCCTGTGTATTTCCCTTTGTTATTTCAAACATTTCTTTATATTTATATGTATTTATCCTTTATTTTTATTGCTTTTTCTAATTCGTATCTTCTTTATTTTTTCTCAATAGTGTGAATATATTTGTAAAAGGCACACATAACTGCTCTTTTCAAAGAACCAACCAGCTTTTGATTTTTTAAATCATTTACTTGTAAAAAATTCCATATCTTTAATTTATTTCTTTACTATTAAATCTATAAATTTTCCTCTTTGTCCCCATCCTGCATATTTGGATCTGTAGTATTTTCATTTGGTTAATATCTAAACAAATTATTATTTAGATATTAAGAATTATTTAGATTTCATTTGAAATTTTACATGGGATTGAGTTTGGTAGTTTTTTCTTTTATTGCATTATTATTAAAATGTAACTCATATGACTCACGAAATTTTTATGAGGGTGTAATTTATTTATGCAGGGGGTCAAAGTAGGCTTGTAGTTGTCCTCATGAAAAATAATACTATGTATTATATACTATGTTATAATACTATATGTTAATAGTATTATAATATATAGTATATTACTAGATAACACTATATATTATAATATATAGTATAATATATACTAGATAACACTATATATTATAATATATAGTATAATATATACTAGATAACACTATATATTATAATATATAGTATAATATATACTATATAATATGGCATATATGCACTATAGTATATATAATATAGTATATATAACATGCATAATACTGTATATTATATATTATAATTACATATTATATTTATATGCTATATACTGTATAATAATATTATGAATTATTATTCATAATAATTAATGAATGAATGATACAAGAATAAATTTTGTTTTGTGTACTCACAATGTAAACCTACTTTGTTCCACCCTGTATTTTCTTTGTGGACTAAGAACATTATTTTATTGTAAAAGAATTTAATACGAGATCTACTCCTTTTACAAACTTTAAGTATGTGATATAGTATTATTAAATACAGGTGCAATATTGTAAGATTTCTAGAACTTGTTCCTTCTGTATAACTGAAGCTTTATTCCCATTGAATAGCCATTCTCCATTTCCCTTTCCTCCAGTTCTGACGTCCATCTTTCTACTCTCTGTTTCTCCAAGTTTGACTCTTCTGGATGCCTTATATAAATAGAATCATGCAGTATTTGTCCTTCTGGGACTGACTATTTCACTTAGCATAATGTCCCCCTGGTTAATTCATCTTGCAGGATTTCTTTCCTTTTAAAGTTAAATAAATTTCCTTTGTATGTGAATATCACATTTCCTTTATCCATTCCTCTGCAATGAATATTTAAATTGATTTCACCTCTTGGCTATTGTGAATAATGCTGCAGTGAACATAGAAGTGTGAATACCTCTTTGAGATCCTGATTTCAGACTAATATATTTTTATGGGTATTGTTCATGGGTATTTTTAGGAACAACTGGAAGATAGAAAAAATAGATGAGAAAAACTATAGGTATAGAAGGTTTGGGGGAAAAAGGGGGGCTCAGTTTTGGACATTTTAGTTTGAGGTATCTTTTAAACATTCAGTGGGACTACCAAGTAAATGGCTCCAAGTAAGTCTGGGGCATAGTTTTGAAATCTGGCCTGGAGATACAAAAGTGGGAACCTTCAGCTTATAGATGGCACGATTAAATGAGCTCACCAAGGATGTAGGTGTAGACAGATAGAGAGGGGAAGAAGATCAAGGACTGAGTCCTGGGAAAGGAAGTCGGAGGAACCAGCCAGAGAGATTAAAAAGGAGCTATCACTGGGGAAGATGAGAACTAAGGAAATGTGATGTGATGAGGCAGAGTTTCTACTACTACCTGATGTATACATTTTAACTTAGGGCCATCTCATACACCTGCTTTTTTCCCTCTATTTTTCCAGTGTCCTGTTTTGTCCTTCTTTCCTTCCTTCCTCCCTCCCTCCCTTCCTCCCTTCCTTCTTTCCTTACTCTCTCTCTCTCATCTATCTATCTATCTATCTATCTATCTATCTATCTATCTATCTATCATCTTTTGAGTTGAAGTATATTTAAATCTACTGTTTTGTCCAAAGATTTGCAAAATTGTGAAATGGAGCTAGAAGAGGAAGAAAATTCACTTGGAGAAAAATACCCCCATGGTGTCACCTTGGAAAATAGTAGCTAAATATGACTTTGGATTACCCTCTGTTGGTTAGAGGTAAATGTGATTATAGCTTAATAAGGATACTCAGAACGTGTCATGCACATAGACACACAACTTTAGAACTACATATGCTAGGGCAGGGGGATGTGCCAGATACATTGGATTGGTTGTTTTGGCTCATTCTAGAGAACCTACTTTGCTCACAGCTGCTGGTTGGAGCAGCCACACTTAACACATGTCACTTCCCTCATCCATTCTCCATTGTGGCTAAACCAGAGTTGGCAGTCTGCCAAGGCCAGCTGATCCTGTGACTGACCAGTGACCAGTGAGAGTCCTTCCTGAGAATTAGAATTAATGTTGTTGATTGGTTCTGGAACCTGGAACTTTGAGTGCATATAGACTAAGTGACTGTGGGAGCAAATATTGGGCCATCCACAAGGAAGAGAAACCTACTGACAGAGAGAAAGATGAAAATGCTAAGAAATGATGAAGAGTTAATGTGTTAAGAGATGGTAAAGAAGGTACAGAAATGCTGTGGGGAAGAGAAAGACAGAAATGGAAAAAAGCCAGATATAAAAAAGACTTTCCAGAGAGATCAAGACTCACATTTGTGCCTCACATTTCAATTCCTAACTCCTGTCTCCAGAGACATACTCTGGTATCCATCTCACACCTCTGTTCTCTAGAAGCTTATAAATGAGAGAAAACAGCACTGAGATGAACTATCATATGTGGAAGATTGAGACACTGAAAGCAGAAGGATAAGTACAGATAAAGAGCTGTAGTTATATATAGTACAGCTACTATATAGTACAGATATAGTACCAATATAATGTATTGGAAATAATGTTCTAGTTTACCTGTGCCCTTAGAAAATGTGAAATTTCTTTACATTCTTTAAATAAGCCCTTCTTACTTTCTTAATTCAGCGTAAGAGAGTTTATATTCCGTGTGACAGAAAGAGACTTAATTACAATATGTCAAGTGATGAGAGACATTTTCCAAAGCTTGGTGGAATCAACTCATCAGGATTCTAGATCCTTGTGGGGTCAGAATCCACAGTGACTCTATTATTTTGGAGGAAAGATTGGAAATATGGACAATAAACAGCAGTGTTAACATATAGAGGAAATAAAAACCAATCTTACAAATAAATAAGAGGAAGACAAAAGCCAGGCTATACGAAATACGGCAGAAAGCTGGAATGGAGTCTGGATGTGGGTCAGGCAGGTAGTCAGGTGGTTTTAATAAAAAATAAAAGTAGTTCACTAACAAACAGAAGCAGAGCATATTGGCACTGGAAACAATGATCCTTTTTTTACTTTCCATTGTCAAATTCAGACCAACAAAGTGTAAGTCAGTGCACATTTGCCTATGGTACTCTTCTAAAAAACACAATTTCTGGTTTTCACAGTCTTGTAGGCTAAAAGAAACAACATTCAGATTAGTTTCTACATTAAGAAGACTCGAAGCACTTAATGCAGAAGTTAAGTACACATAAAGTGTTGTAACGCTTTAGAAACAAAAATGTTCTGTTAATTTTTAAAAGCACTTTCAACATCTCCCGTGATTTAACGACAGCCAGGGCAGACCTTGGAGACACAGATGGGTTCAGAGCTGCTCCCCTGCTGGAAGCCCCTGGACAATTCAATTTGCCACCATTGTCACCATTCCTTATTGACTTGTTTTCTTCATGTCCAGGAGCCTCTTTGTGCATTAAGGTGTATGACCACCTGGCTAGAGATGATCACAAGAAAAATTCAGTGTATTTGTAGCTGAAAAATACATGACAGAATGTTAAAGGAACCAGGGGCAAAAAAAAAAAAAAATGTGTGGTGCAGTGCTAACACTTGATTAGCTCACTGTGTGTCCTTGGGCAGTCACCTGACCTCTCTGGGCTTTTGTTCTTCTGTATTTTAAGCTGTGCTCTGAGGGGGTGGGGTAAAAAGGAGAGGGTAGTTGCTTGACATGATTTTTTCATGTCACTTCCAGCTGTAATATTTGATGCTTGTCTAAGATCTGGAGCAAACTTAATTTTTCTTTGACAGTGAGGGATTTTTACACAAAAGACAATCGCCAGCTTTAATGCATCTTCCCTGGGGATAGAATTAGAGGAAATGGAAAAAAACCTTCCTTGATTTAGGTTAGAGATAAGGAAGACTTTCCAGACTGTCAAAATTATTTGTTGGTGTGAATGAAGAATGAAGAATGGAGATTATTATGCTAATTGAAATAAACCAGGCAGTGAAAGACAAATACCATATGATTTCACCGATAAGAGGAACCTAATGAACAAAATGAACACGAGAAAAATACAAGCAGAGGCATAGAAACAAGGAACAGACTGACAGTGACCAGTGGGGAGGAGGATAAGGGGCAAAAGAATGGGAAGGGTCTAATCAACAAACAGGTATAAATGACCCACCAGGGTGGGGATTGACTGTGCAAGGAAGGGTGGGCGGGGCAAGGGAGAGCAACAAGGAAAACTGGGACAATTGTAATAGAATGACAATTTAAAAAAAGAATGAAGAATGGAACATTCTGGCAGGATAGATTTCTATCTCTCCCTGAACAGAGCAGGATCCTGAACGTGAAGACTAAGTTTCCACTGAGTGAGGGAGGGTGGAAGTATTGGGAGTGGGGAGAGGGATGAAGATTTTAATGGCCTTTCTCTAGTAGCCCACGGTCCTATGAATGACTTGCTTACTTGTAGTCCTGGGTTTCATGGAGTTAATGGTCCTCAGAGTGTACTGAAACCTTGGTGACTAGTGGTGAGTTACCACAGCTATCTCGTTCTTTGCATTTGGGACCAACAGGAAGGTATGAGTTAGTGCCCAAAACAGAACGGGTCCAAGTATTAAAATTTCCAGTTTGTTTTCATCATTATGGTTGAAAAGATGGTAAAGTTATAGAGGATGCTAATGTCCTAAAAAGAGTGAACCTGGGGCTAACAAAACAAAACAACTGTTTCCTTTCCAAGTTCCCAAACTGAGCAACCATCTGGGGGGTGGGGGGGGGGTGCGCACACGCGCACAGCGAGGTGGGGGCGGGGGTGACCTGACAGGAGAACATCAGGGGGCTGACGGACCGGATGCAGTGACACTGTAAGCTTCATCCTCACAGGCTGTGCCGTCAGCCTCTTGGGAAAGGACCCCCATATCCTCATGATGATGGCAGTTTTGTCAGCTGTGTTTAGACCAGATAACAACCAGGTTGTTGTTTTTCTAATCTTTACTTTGTATTTTTTTATTTCCTACTGTCCCCATGTTCAGTTTCTCTATGTTCAGTCTCATTGTCTGAGCTTGTTTTGTTGTTGTTTGTATGTGTCTTGCATGATTGGATTTTAATAGAAATTATTTCCTTGCATTTCAACACATTCTTACATTCACCTATATATGGTTTATTATTTTGTTTGCGCTCCTCAGCCCATCTGATTTCGACTTGGAGCTGCTGTAGTCCCACTAGGGGGCCACAGTGGCTGCTCTCCCAGCAGAGTTCTGGGAAGTTATACAGGCGCACACTTTAGAAAAGAAAAAGCATGGCTGTGATTATGTTGAGCTACAGATCCCTTTGTTCTGATGCTGTAGCTGATTGTATCATCAGAAAAAAATGAGAGTATTAAAGAAACAAAGAACCCAGTTTGCTGTTTTAAGTGATATTGGATACTCAGGAGTATTGTTTTCTTTCAGAAGCACAGAGGAAATGTCAGGAAACGACAGTATGTCTCGGCAATGTGTGGCCTTGTGAGATGCTTGAGAAAAATTGTTCAGGGCTTTTAGGATGGGTTTGTATGAATCTTTCCTGCCTCTGTGCTCTCCCTATTTCAATTTATCTGATCCACTACTGACAGATTAATCTTCCAAAAAACTCTGCAGTCATCACGTCATTGCCTATCTCAGGAACCATCAACAACTCCACATTATTTGGACCTAAACTTCCCGTCTTTCAGGGTAATAAGGATTCCTTTTAACGTTAAAAAAAAAGGAACAGGCCCATGACATTTTTAGAGTTAATTCATTGTGCTCTTAAGTGAATTTGCATTTAAGTGTTTAATGACAGCATCTACGTACTTTAACAAATGGGAGAGAGTATTTATTCCATTGCCTTATCCTGGATCACCTCCGGATTCCTGAACCTCATGTAATAATGACTCCAGGGTTCTAGGAACTTTGGGTCAGAAGTATTAATGTAGAGGACTGTGCTCTAAGTATTGCTGGGATGTTTCACCAGACAGTAGCCTCTGATTCCATTGACTTTGCAAGGGTAGATGGCTCTCTGGGTGTGTTCTCTCTCTTGTTCTTCTCTGTAGCCTCTTGGACCATTCTCTAGCCATGTATTTCTAATTGCTCCCTTTTCATAGATGATTTTCTTGCAGCCCCCAAATATGCTTAGGTATCAAGTAATTTAAATTATCCTCCCTAATCCTGCCCTGGCCAGCATGGCTCAGCTGGTTCGAGTATCCTCTCATACACCAAAAGGTTGTGGGTTTGATTCCTGGTCAGGGCTCATGTGCAGCTCGCAGGTTTGATTCCCAGTTGGGGTGCATACGAGAAGGCAACCAATTGGTGTTTCTCTATCTCTTCCACTCTCTCTAAAAGCAATGAAAAAATGCCTTCTGGTGAGGATAATAAGTAAGTGAGTAAGTAAGTCTCCCAAATCCTAAATATGCTTCCTAACTCTCCGCTAGCCAGTGCTCTTATTTCCTGCCCTTCACAACCACTCTCCTCCCTCGACCAGTAAAACACTCACCCTACACTTCCGTCTCATATCTCCTGCCTTATTTTAGCCACTCAGCAGTTTATACTTATTGTCTCCAATTAGACATTTAGATTGAAGCTTATATAATCATTATACTATCCTTATAATAGATACAACGCATAAAAACTCTGTTAATGACAGGCCAGAAATAAAGAGTCTTAAGAAAGCAGGAATCCCAAAACACCAATTCAAAAGAATTTATGCACCCCTATGTTCATAGCAGAGCTATTCACAATAGCCAAGATTTGGAAACAGCCTAAGTGCCTATCAGTAGAGTATATAAAAAAATCTGTGGTACATTTACATAATGGGATACTATGCAGCAGAAAAAAGAAGGAATTCCTGTCTCTTGCAACAGCATGGATGGAACTGAAGGCTATTAAGCTAAGTAGAATAAGTCAGCCAGTGAAAGACAAATATCACATGATTTCACTTATAAGAGGAATCTAATCAATAAAATAAAGCAATAAGCAAAATGGAACCAGGGGCATGGAATCATGGAACAAACTGACAGCTGTAAGAGGGGAGGGGGGAAGCAGGGATGGATTGAAAGAAGGTGAATCGATTAGTCAAAGAACATACGTGAAAGAACATGGGCATGGACAATCGTGTGGAGATTGACTATGGAGGTGGGGGAGTGGGCTGAGTGGAGGGGGTCAAGGGTGAAAAATGGGACAACTGTGATAGCATAAGCAATAAAATATTTAAAAATAAAAAAAATAAAAAACAAGCAAGCAAACAAAAAGCTTTAATGGTGATACAATTTATAAGGAAAAAATGAGCTTACTTGGTTGGTGACTTCTCTCTGCTCTCTACTTGGTGTCTTTGGGTACTCTTGCCTGCGCAGGATTACTACATCTTATCTGAATCTATGGTTTTCCAAAGCGCTGTGTTTTCAGCCTCTAGAGATGACCATTTTGAGAAACTGAAACTGCTTACTATTTACTATTTAAAAACAGGCTTTTTAATTATCAAAATACATTTCCCATAATGCCATTTAATTTTGTCAAAAGAAAACCAACAAAAAATGTCATTGTTTTGGGTACTCTATATATATTTATAAATTGTGGAATAGCAGTTGATCAACAACTATGCATATTCTTTCAGTTCCTACCTGTGTCTTCATTTGTTTATTTGGTTTTTCAACCAATGCCATGGAATACCCATTAGGTGGCAGATGTTGTACCAACAACAAACATCCCATGCATGGTTATGATCCTCAGGGATCAACATTCTGGTGGGTGAGACAGATGGGCAGTGAACAATTATTATACAGTGAGGTGAGAGTTATGGTAGAGGAAGGGCAGAGGCTATGTGAACAGTTGGGGAAGTCTCTTGACAGAGATGGGGATGGGAAGAAGTTCAAAGAAAGAGGAAAGTACCATCCAAGCTCAAGCATGGAGTAGGAAATGTAATTGGAATGGCAGTCTCCAAAAAGTTATTATAGATTTGAGTTATTATGCTTATTGAAAGCTTTAGAGAGGTTGCTAGCTGTTGGAGGAAAAGATGGTGTAAGAGATGATTTGAGATTGCATGTGCTGAGGGATAGTGATTCCGATATTGGTACTTTGAAAACACAGACTTAGAAATTGTAATTTAAGAATTTAATTGCCAAGAGTACCAAGAAAAAATTATTTTGTTACAAACATCCCTGAAAAAAAAAATACCTCTTCCCTTATTCATGCAGAAGCAGTTTTATTGTTTTAATTTAAAAAGTTCAATAAATATTTTTGAATGAGCAAGTCCTTTCTTGTCTATCTCCTTAATATTTTCCTAATATGTAAATCTTGCCTCTCTCTATGTTACCCTTCTAACTTTTTCTTGAGAACCCTACCAGGAGATGCTCTCAAGTGATCACATGTGAAAGGGGCATAGAGAATCATCAGGATGTGGCCCCACCAGGTTTTGTCTCATCATTCCAAGCTCCCCTCCACCATACTTGCACGCCTCCAGAGATCCCATGATCTTTCTTGTCTCGGGATATTGTACATACCCCCTTGGTCTGTAATGCCCATTTCCCCCCTCCACCGCAGTCCTCAGAGATCTTTAACTGCACACCACTCATCTCTTCAAGGCTGGGTTAGTTGTCCATGTGTACAGCTACCCCCATAGAGCTCTATCCAATTCCCGCACAAGAGTCCTTAACCCATTGCATCGCAAAAAGCCATTTGTTTCTTTCCATAATTAGAATGACAGTTCATTAGAGTAGGGACTGTGTCCTATTTGTCATTGAACTCCCAGTGTCCCTGGCAGATAGCAGACACTCAATATGTATTTAGAGCCTGAATAATAATAATTGGATAACAAATTACATTGTTATGAGACTTTCTTTACATATGTTATCACACTGGCTCCTCAGTACAACTCTAAGTATTATTATTCCCATTTCACAGTAGGATCCTGGGCATAAATAGGTTAAGGGACTTAGCTAAATTTCCATAGCTACTCTACCTATAGCTTCATTCCCAATTAAGGCATTTTCAGGGGTAGTTCAGGAAGTAGTTGCTTTCAGATATCTGGCTGTCTTGACTATGATGTCTTATAGTAATCGAGTGTTACTTCTTTCCCCAACATTCTAAAAATGTAAAGTGTATTCTAATTCTAATTCTCTTTGGAGTAGTCTTGAGCTATGTTTACTGCCAAAAGGGGAAGGGTAGAAATATCCTCTGTAATGAAAGTATCCCCCACTATCTGATCAAACCAAATAGTCCCAGTAAAATAAAATAGTGGTTAGATTTTGCTAGAAGTTGGATTACTTTATCTGTGAGCCACAAGCTATGAGCAATATTGAAAAACAAAGCAAGTACCTACCTACTAAAATAAATAAGTGCTGTAAATAGTAATCGAACTGACAATAATCTGGAAAAATCTAGTTAGCTAATTTTATATTGATTAACTAAAGTAGAAAAATTTGGCCATGCTCCAGCTGAACACATTTTGTGTCAGGAATAGATCTATAGATGATGGTAATTTACATAAAGGAACTGATTTAGAATTTTCCTTCAGAATTTTCCATTTCCCTGTCATATTCCTTTTGCCGTTTTCTAGTATTTTCCCCCTTTCCAGCCCCAGCTTCTCCTCCTAGATACTATGGGTATTGATATTCTCAAGTAGCTCTGGGACATCTCCTGCTTCTAAAGATGCTGCTGTGTGGTTCATTTGTTTATTATGGGTGTAAATGACCCAATCTATCTTATCTTTTGAGACATTTTAAAGACAGTGGTTTATGAAGAGATAACCCAGAGGAATATATCTCATAAAAGTACAAAGTGAATTTTCAAGCACTTTGCTTTGATAGGCAGTGACGGTTTGGGGTCAGGGAACATTCTGTTACCCTTTAATTGATAACGTGTCAGTGATAGTCTGTTCTGAGTATACATTAGGCAAGCCCTTTACAGGAATATGAATACCCTCTACCGAAATTAGGACCAGCCCAAGGTGGGTCACAATCTGAAGAGCCTTCTGGAAGCCAGAACACTTGGGGACTACCAAGAAGGTGAGCAGCATTTTATAGATGGAGAAGTAAATCCATGTTCATCATGTCTCAGTGGTGGGGCTGGGATTCAAACCTACACAGTCTATTTCTTAACAAGTGCCCTGCACTGCTTTTCCTGATTTTCACTTGTTCTCAATAAATACTTGATAAGTGAAAGAACAAAGAAAGAGCTCTGACATTGGGATGGGAAACTTTTTTTTTTTATGCCCATGCTTCATTTGGGGAAAGCGAGTCAGCATTGAAAGGAACTAAAGCCTGTCTCTCTCAAGTCCTACTGGGTCCCTCTTCCCATTATCCAATGCTCACTTGTGGATCAAAAATAGGGGCAATTATTCTCATTTGAAGTTACAATAAGATTTGGGGTTCATCTGCATTGAAACATTTTAGAGAACCATCCTCTTATTTAACAAATAAAAATAAAGTAATAATGGGAAAAGCATCTAACATACAAAAAATTTCTAAGCATATTTTCCCCAAGAATGAAGAAAAGGATTAATGTGGCTGAGGGGTGATCAGTTCTCCATAAATATAGCAGGTGGCATTAGTTAGGTTGTTATATATCATGTTAATAACTTGAAAACAAGCTAAACTGAATATAAACCATTTCTTTTGTTTGCAATTTAGAAAGCCTAGAAAAGGGAGCTCTTAGACAAAGATAGGCCATGTTCTCCATGAAAGATTCCTGGAAACTGAAAAATAAGGTCTTTTAACATTTTGTGATATAACTGTTTTTCTTGGCTTAAGCGTAGGTTTTAAAAAATGGTGCTCATTGTTTTGCTTCTAGTTCTTTTATGCATGGACAACTGCGCTGATGATGCATTCAGTTTAGGAGAATTTTCCAATTGAAAAAGTGCTCTGGAGAAGTTTAGGCGCCATGAATCACCCAAACCTCATCTAAGTCTCGTGAAGGCAAAGGCTGTGAAAGGCAGTCACAGAGAGAAGACATATTGTAGTTGTGCTGCCTGATTCAACTAAATAGAAAAATATTTTGTAAAGACATGAGAATTTCAGGCATCTGACAGACTGGTAAGGATAAATGTCACATTCTGTCAGAAAGGCAAAAATGAATGACCTGCTGCTAACCCTTCCCTCCTCTTCTTTTCCCCTCATGAGGGCAGACCTGGAATCCCAGTCTGATTCATACCTAAACTACAAACCTAAAGTCTTTTGGTTCCATGTAGGAAAGAACTCCAAATGGAATTGGGGCATCTCCCCCCCTAATTATTTCACAATGACTTTGGGACATCAGAAATGGTTTTGATCAGGTGGATAAGTCAATACATTGTTCCAGTGTGAAGGAAGTAGGCTGCTCATAATAATAACAAAAGCAGCAGCAGCAGCAGCAGCAGCAGCAGCAGCAAATATATCGTTCAGAAGGGTGAACTGTCTTCATCCTCAGCTGCCCAGGTAAGACCAGGAACTTGGAGGGTACAGCTTTCCTGTTTGGCTGTTCTTTAAATCAGCATTTAATTCTGAATAGAGTACATATTTTACTATTTCTCAATTATTAAGGCAGAGTAAAACTGCCTGCTATTTGGGCCTCGGTCTTCTCAACTTTGCTAGAGCCCAGTGTTGCCTTACACAGCGGTGCTTCGGAGGCTTTGAGCCTCTGAGTTCCAGTGCCACGGGATGGGCACCGTCCGTGCAGGACAAGATCAAAATGGCGCGGGTGAGCTGGCAGCTTTTGAGTCTCCCATCTCCAGTGAAGAAGTAGATAGTTAAGGGCTTTACTCGTCTTTCCAAATTTCTCTGTATCCACTCCATTCCCAATGTGGACAATATGGTCTATTATGCATGTGACCTGAGGACAGATTTATAGGCTTTTAAAAATATTTTCCTTCCCCTGTCCCCCTCCCTCAGGTAAGCCAAAAAAAAAAAAAAAAAAAAAAGTATCCTGGGGTAATTTTACAGAATGTCTGGTGCCTCCTCCAGAGTTTGGAAGGCATGTTTGGTGCGTGTGTGTGTACAGAGCTATTGAGATCCCAACATCCAGTATGGCTGTACCTCTTTAGAGCCACTTCATTTTGGGGCTGGGCAGGCCATGGAACAGCTGATGAGTGGAGGCTGTCGGACTCTGTGTGACAAACACTAGCTCATTCTCTTTACTTTGTTTATACTTCTTGATTGCCATTAACAGCTATTTTGTTATTATCGTCTCTTAATTCATAGCAAGTAATTTGATTGTTTCCAAAGAACAAATAAAAGTAGCATTGCTTTAAACACAGTTTTGACTGGCTATAGGCAATCCCTGGTCTGGTAAACGTGTCCTTAAGTCTGGTAGGGAAGCCGGCTCCCTAGGGTTTACTTGGGTACACCATGAGAGCAATGCCAAGGCCTACAGAGATATCTAAACCTGAACCAAAAAACGCCTGGCTGAGTAATAATTATAGGCTGTGGTTACAGGCAATAAAAATGCTGTTGGGACTTTCTCCCAAAGTTCTCTGTTGATTCCCTTGAACTTCCCATTTTTGGCATGCATCCGCAGCACTAAATGACAGTGTGGCTGTCTGCATGTGCATGTACACATGCGATCCAAACCGCAAGCCCGATTTCCTTTGTCAGCCAACAAATCACTACTCCTTCCACAATGCACTACCAGTGTGCCTCAACGGTGAAACAATTTACGTGGTGATGATTACATAGCACTAATGTTACTCGGTTTTATGTTTGCCAACTTTGTTTTCCAACATTGATATCTGACCTTTCTGGCACCAGGGGCCAGTTTCGTGGAAGATAATTTTTCCCTGGACAGGGGTGGGGTGAAGTGGGGTGGGGTGAGAGGGTGGGGGTGGGGTGTGGTTTCTGGATGATTCAAATGCATAGGTTCTCATATGAGAATCTAACGCCACTGCTGATGGGGCAGGAGGTGGAGCTCAGGCGGTAATGGGAGCGATGGGGAGCTGCTGCAAACACGTCTCACTTGCTTACTTACCCACTGCTCACCTCCTGCAGTGTGGCCCAGCGTGGTTCTTTGGCCTGGGGTTGGGGACCCCTGTTTTCCAAGATAAACTAAATTTCTTGTTTCCTGTTCCCCTGCCTAGAGTCGGCAACAGAGTCTGCCTGTGATAGGTGCTTATTGAAGAATAGGATGCATCTTAAGTTGCTGTATGTAAAACCAAGACACACACATTTTCCTTTGAGGACTAAGTTTTTTGACAATAATCTAGTTTAACGGATTATAAAACTGAGGGTCAGGAATGATGCACTAATAAAAGGGAGGAGCAGAAAGGGCTAGGAGAACCACAGTTTACCTGGAAAACCATGGTGTGATAGCAAGAGCAGACTGCATCCAAGGGTCTGGGTCAACTCGCAGTGGTGCCATTGGTAAGCCGTGAGTCCTCTTTAAGGCTCTCCATTTCTCATTTGGGAATAGGGCTTAGACCACTCCTCATCTCAGAGTATGAGTTGTAAGTGCCAAGCAAATGGACTAATGCCCATGGAAAAAGCTTCATAAAATGTAAAGTACACCACATTTGGTTGTTAGGATGATTATTATTGGAACGCTCTCTAACTGTTCTTTGACTCTCATGCTTTGAGAGAAGTCTTTTGTATTTCTAATAGGAATTTGGAAAAATTGAAAAGCTATTTCCAACCTTAATATTTCCCATTCCTCCTCACTAATGTCTGTTCCTTTCTCCTATCCCATCTCTAAGAAGGTAAAACCCACATGTTATCAGAGAAAACAAACAGGGTTTGTGTGAACTATGTGCCAACATAAGGGCAGCTGATTTTCATTTTTCGCAATAGTTATGTTTTGCAGAGTTGCTAAGAACACCAAATTAATGACTACGGACCCGTTGCTTCCATGGGAAACAGAGGGTTAGGTTCCTGTGAGCCTCTGGTCATAACATTTTTGTCAACCAATCCATACATTAACTTGTTTTGTATGTGTATATTATTTGACACCTTATTTATTATATATTGTTGGTTCATTAACATTGAACTCATACCAACAAACAGCACTATAACTCATTCTTGAACAAAACTTCTCTAACACATGTATTTTCTCTGTAAGGCAAATCACAACATGCTTTCGCTTAGGAACAATAGACAGCACTATGCTTGCTGGATATTTTCCACAGTAAAATCACCAACAAAAAGTACAAAAATATAAATACGTGACTGTGAAAAGAACTCATATACATATGACAGTGGAAACAAGAAGGAAGAGCATTGTCTTGTCTTCCCACAGTTGGGAATGTGTGTTTTGGGTTACTAAAATTTTTTTGCCACTCTGCTCACGTCTGCAAATGACCACAAAAGTGTTGGGAGCTCTGATTTCGGGTATACAAATAAATTTTAAGTGAGTAGGTAAATTTGCAAATAACAATACACAAATCATAATCATTGGCTGTGTCTCTGGAGGGCAGAGTTAGGACTGACTCGTGACAATTACAGGAGAGCAGTTTTCGGATCCTTTCCGAAAGCGCGTTTCCTGAGAATTAGAATCATCCAGCAAAAGAACAGCCTTGCCAGTGAGCGCCGACCATTGCGTAGGTTCCAGTAGAAGGGGTGTGATTTAGACCGACTTGGGACAAGAATACAGGTCCTGAGAGGAGGCCACAAGCCATGAGATGAGTGATGATTGAAAAAAAGTTTTTTAAAAAAGCCAAATATAGTTACCATTGGTATTGATCATTCCCTAAAATCAATCTCCATTCTCTCATACTCAAAATGGAATTTCAATTGGGCCAATATCTGGCGCTTAAAAAAAGCAGTGACCTTTTAAATGGAAATATGCGCATAAGTGTGCTTTATTCTTGCAAGCTGTCAGACATTAGAAGCCACAAGCAGCACTTAGTAGATTGCAGCAGAGTGATGAGGAGAATGCTAAGAGAAGGTCGTGTGCAAGAGTAAGTTCTTCAGTAAATCATCAGAACGTAAAAGACAGGAAGATCTCTGCGAAGAAGTTGCTTTCAGAAATACTTCACCAAAGCAGGAGGAGAGGGGGCATCTCCGCGAAGGACTGAATACGTAGAGATCTACATTAATTGCAAATAATCTGTGTCTTTTTGCTTATAGACAAAACACAAAATGACACCCCCTCCTCCAAGTAAAACAGATTGTTTAATAATGAGGAACTTTTAGGACAGAAAATTTGACGGTTAGGGTTAAAATATATTTGCAGAGGCCACAACCACCTACAAATATCTCCTCCCGTCAGGTCCTGCAGTGAGGCAAGGGAGCTTTCAATTGAGAGCTGAGAATTTTTTTAAGCACAGCCAAATAAAGTAGCAGTAAATGCCCTCATTTCTGCCCCAGTCTGGCTTGTCTTCCTCCGCTGGATGCAGGAGGTTCTCCTGTGGGGCTTGTTCCCATTCGCTTTCCTGGGATTTTTATAGATTCTGGACTAGTGGGGAGTTGGCCCATGTCCACTAATGAGGCTGGGCTGGGTTTCTGATTTCTACCCTCTCTTTCTTCACTCACATCTCTGGGCAGATAGCCGGCAGCCATGCAGATTCTGTGAGGTTGATTTTTTTTTTTTTGAGAATCCTTCGTGGGTCTCATCCTGTCCAGTTTTAGGCACTCCTGGGCTGTTCAGTTGTTTCCAATGAATACTTTGCTTTAAGTCCTCTTTATTTCTGGAAGTGAAGCTTTCTTTTTCTTGCTTTCAAGTCTAGTCATATATTGGAAAAATAATTCAAAATTTTTATATATTTAGAGTGGGGACTGGAGGACTTCCACTCTTGCTCTGTCTGCCCTCATGAACAGAAGTCAGCAAACAGTATCCCCCCAACCCAAATTGTTAATTGTGAAAAATGTCAAACTCTCAGAATAGTTGAATGGGTGGCTCGATGGCTACCCCTATTCTCTTCACCTAGATTCGCTGATTGTTAACACATTACCTTATTTACTCTCTCTCTATATTTATATTTTACTTGACTATTAGAAAGTTGTAGATATCACAGCACAACTCAAAAACAGTCCAGCATGCATTCTTCAAAACCAGAATACTTATTATCACAAAATTGACTATAATTCTATATCTTCTGACATATAGTCCTTCTTCTAATGTCCCCAATTACTGCCCAAATATCTTTTATAGCTTTTTAAAAAGGGTGTCCATCTGATTTTTGATGAAGTCAAAAAAAATAGTTCCATGGTGCTGGTGTAATTGCACATCTGTAGGTGAAAAAATGAATCTTGACTTAAATCTCACACCTTCCACAAAAAATAACTTACAGTGCATAACTGACTTAAACAGAAAACACAAAACTGTAACATTTTTAGGAAAATCATAGAAGAAACTCTTTAGCACCTTTAAGAAAAGAGTTGTTAGACTTGACTCCAAAACCACAATCCGAAAAAGAAAAGCTTGATAAATTGGACTTCATTAAAGCAAATTTTTTTTGCTCTGCTAAAGACCCTGTCCAGAGAATCAAAAGGCAAGATACAGACTGGAAGAAAATATTTGCAAACTATACTTTTGACAAAGAGATCATATCTGCAGTATATAAAGAAGCTCAAAACTCAACAGTTCAGTAAAAATGATTTAAGAAACCCAGCACAATAAAATGGGGAAAATACACAAAGAGATATTTCATTGAAGAGGATATACAGATGGCAAGTAAGCACATGAAAAGATATTCAACATCATTAATTACTCAGGACATGCAAATTCAAACCACAATGAGAGGTCACCTGTTAGAACAACTGGAATGAAAAACAGTGACAACACCAAGTGCTGTTAAGAATATGAAGAAACTGGATCACTTACATTGTGGGTGGGAAAATAAAATGATATAACCTCTCTGGATAAAAGATTTACAGTTTCTTAAAAAACTAAACATGCCACGACCATATGACCCAGTAATTGCACTCCTGAGTGTTTATCCCAAGAAATGAAAACTTATGTTCACATAAAAACTTGTACACAAATGTTTATAGAAGCTTCATTCACAATAGCTGCAAACTGAATACAACCCAGGTGTCCTTCAATGGGTGAATGTTGAAAAAGTGGACGCATCCATCCCATGGAGTACAACTCAGCAATAAAAAGGAATGAACCATTGGTACATATAGCAACTCGTATAAATCTCCAAAGAATTCCGCTAAGTGGAGAAAGCCCATCCCAAAGTGTTACATACTATATAAATCTGTTTATATAATATTCTCGAAATGACAAAGTTACAGAAATGGAGGTGAATGTAAAGGGGTTGCCGGTGGCTAAGGAAGGGGTACAGCCATGAAGACCCCTGGAAGTGATGTAAACATTCTGTATCTTAATGGTACCAGTGTCCATGCTCTGGTTGTGATGATGTAGTGTAGTTTTACAAGATGTTACCATGGGGAAACGGGGTAGAGGGTGCGTGGAACCTGTGCATGTGGTACAGTTATTTTAATATAAAAAGTTTAAACATTTATATTCATAGATACCACTCCCAGCAATTTGACTAAGTCAGTCTCTCAAGAGACCTAGAAATCTGTGTTTCCAATAACATCATATATGATTCTGATGTACAAAGAGCATGAAACTCACTCTGGGAAACACTATTTTGTGTCATTTCAATGGAAATAGTTAAGAAATATCCTTCTGATATTTCTAATTCAAATTTAACACCACAGTATCATTTTCTTTGCCATCTTTTACTTCATATTTATATCTTTTGTCCTTACAGTGAAAATTTGAATTCTTAATAACATTAATGGATTTTCTTATTTGTGATATCATATAATGTACATAAAGCAATTAGAAATTATATTACCAATATTACTTTAACAATAAGTCCACTGAATAAAACATATGGCTATTTTGCAATTCTCTGTCTTTTGAATATATCCCACAAAAATTTATGGTCAGAATATAATCAAAAGTTATTTGAATTGATTCTTTTCTCTGTGATTATTTTATCATTTAAAATCAATTTGATATATATTTAGTCTCCTTTGCTTTTTTGTATTCCAATTTAGCATGTACTTTTTTCATGATTTAATTTTAGTTTTCGAATATGTAAAATCTTTACATAATTGAAAATAAAAATAATACCAAAAGGTATAGCTAGTGAAATCTCACTCCCTGACACCTTCTTTCTCTCACTGTCAGATAGGTCATCAAATTTATTGGTTTCTGGTTTATAACTCCTGTGTTTCTTTTTGGCAAAACCCCTCATTTTATATATTCTTATTTTCTCTTCTTTATTACAATAAGGTAACATATTACATACATTTTTTTGCACATTGCTTTTGAAACCTAAAAATATACCATGAAAAACCACTCCATATCAACTTGTAGAAAAGATATATCCTTAATAAATATTTGAGGATTGAAATCTGACTGAATATTTTTACTTAGGAATTTAGGGCAAAGAAAAGTTATAGAAGGGTGAAATCCGAATGTTTGGGTAGGAACACTTAATCATATTTGTTTATTCTACACTGAGTTCCCTAAACATCTTAAGGCTGCTGATAGGAAGGGATAAATGTGAAGGAAAAGGTTAGTGCCCTTTAAGCTTTGCAGTATCCTTTGCTGGTGAAAACTTTCATTTTAAGGCAAATGAGTTTTACATAGTTCAGGTTTCATTATTTTTTAAAGATCTTAGCTTTTTTCTTCTAAATGTTTAGGCAAACTCTTCAAAATAATTTGTAGCCTACTATGGATCGTTTTTGGTTTCCCTTTAACTTGCCCCTTTGGGAGTATCTGTTCCTGAGCAGTGAAATCTTTCCTCTCATCATGAACTCCAGGCCAGTCTCAGAGCTCTTCATGGCTGGCTTGCCTACTCCAGGGACTCTGCAGGCAGGTTGCTTCACAAGAGCACGTTCAAGTAGCAGGTCTCTCGGGAAACCTTGCTACCACTCACAGTTGGGGGGGGTTTAGAAAAGTAAGTAGTAAAACTTGTATAAAATCAATTTGGGATGTGCTTGCTTTGCTTCCACTTTGAAAGCAAAAGAACCAGATCTTACCAGTTGATCACAAAACATGTGTCAATTAACAGGAATATACCTAAATGATCATGGTTGCTTTTAAACACCCTTGTGCAGAGCAAGGAAATGTACCAGAAGGGTTATAATTGCATCTACAATTAAATTTAGAGAGATAAACATAAAGAATTTTAAAAGACGGTGAGGATCAGGGATGTTACTCTCTCTTGAACGTCACCTAGTCAATCATAGAACTTTGTCATCATGCACCACGAGAATTCCATATCGCTCGCACAATCCTAAGGCGATACTAAAAACTTTCTCTGGGTAGATGGTCATAAACAAATATTACAGCAGTTTAACAATTATAATCGGGCACAGTCTCGCTAGTAGCTATTTTATATTGATGATCAATGCACATGTCTGTTTATTTCATTTTTTTCTTTAGGATTTTACACTATGAGCTTTCCTTGCACTAGTATATTTTGGCTTCACTTGCACTTTAGAGTTAAAATTAATAGCATCACATTTAAGTGAGTTGTGCAAATTTGGCCAGTTGAAGTCACAGTGAAGATATTTATTTGATTGGTATTTAAATTAACCTATAAAGCAGTGGTGTGTGTGTGTGTGTATAGATGTGTTAAGCCAAGAGCAGAAAGGTTAATAAACTCTGCGTTAAGCACTTTACATTCATCTAATTTAATCTTAAGTTGATTTTCAGACAAGCAAGTGGGCTGAGAGAGGTAAAATTACTTGCCCAATAGTTGGGCACATATTGGCACAGCCCATAACAGGCTGTGCGGAGGTTCTAAATGCTTGAAGGCAGCACCCTGAGAGCTTCGACAGGTCGATATGACGTTCTTTCAAATGGCTACTTCCTACTCTTTTCATGCTCATTAGGATCATACAGGTCAAAGGACAACTGGTTCTCAAATGTCTACAACATGTAAATATAACCGGTTCCAAGAAGCAAGCTGCTGGAGACCCGATCTTAATTATATATAAACATGTATATAATCTCAGACTGCCCTGGCCAGTGTGTTCAGTTGGTAGGAGCGTCATCTCGTATGCTGAAAGGTTGCAGGTTCATTTCCAGGTCAGGGCATATACTTAAGTTTTGGGTCTGATCCCTGGCAGGGGTGCGAACAGGAGGCAACCGCTTGATGTTTTTCTCATATAAATGCTTTTTCCTCTTTTTCTCTCTTTAAAAGCAGTGAAAAAAGTCATTTGGTGAGGAGAATTTATATATATATGTAAATATATATTCTCTAATATATAATATATAAAATATATAATTATATTAGAGATTATATGTATATATTCTCTAAGCATGAAAGAAGAGGCCAGTGAAATAATAATCTAGTTTATGGGAAAGCCAATGAGCAGAAATTAGAGGTGATTCTCCTCCATCATCTTTTCCTATAAAACTTTTTAAAAGTATAAGACATATATATTCCATCAGGATGGGGTAATTTCCTGTTACGGTTACACTTGTTCCTATTAGGACAGTGATATTACAGTAACTACCACAAGTTATTGTGATAGTTGTTTAAGTCTTCTCTCTCTCTTTTTTTGTGAATTCTGTGTTGAAGATAATGAATAAATATGAACTAGAAACTAGCACATAGCACAACGTCTGAAACGCATACATAAAAAGACATTTTTATTGGGCTGGAGCACCTCTTAGGGGAATGAAAAGATGGATTCAATAGCTGATGACAGGAAATTCAGCCAGATGGATATAGTTATTCAAAGAGTATGCTGATGCGCAGTGGGCCTCTACGAGGGTGGCTTAGAGAGGAGTCATAAGTAGCCTCAACAGAGACTGATGTCCATGAGTTTTGAAGCAAGAGACGATAGACCTAGAATCATTTATTTACTCACTCACCAAGCATTAAGTGTCTTATACAGGGCTGCCACTCTACCAGGTGTTATTATAAGATGAATGAAACGTGGCCTCTTTCTCCCAATCCAGTGATGAAAGCAAACTTCATACAATTGTAATTCAATGGTTGTATTAGAATGTAAGTAAAAATACAAAGTTTTATGAGTCCAGCCTCAGGAAATGACTAAATCATACTTAGAAGTCCTAACAAATGAGGTAAATGAGGCCAAATTTGCCAAGTCCTTAAAAGTCACATATGATTTGGCCAGGTTAAGAAGGAAGAAACACTGCAGATATAAGAACAGTTTGTAAAATGGTATTAAGGGATGAAAGGCTTCTTGATTTGGAGAATGGTAACTACTTTTAAGGAACTGGAGTACAGACCATGCCAGGGAAGTGAAAAGATATGCAGATGTAGTGTAGGTGTTTGTAAAATACTTTGAATACCATCTTCCAGCTGGGAGGGAGCCATCAGAAGTTTTCATCATAGGACTGGCATTGGCTAGACATACATTTACAACAAATTGAGTGATGTGAAAGTGTCAGGGCCGTTTGTTTGCACAGGACTTTCCAAGACTGTGAAGATCCCAAGTAATGTGCCAATGGTCAAAAGGCTTTTGCAAAATTTGAAAAATAAATCCTTTATTTTACAGAGGGCCTTTGAAATGGGGTAATCTTCAGGATTCACAAAACCTGGATCTGCCCCTGGCACACAACCTGTGACTTGGAAACCTCTCCCTGACAATGAGACAGAGGATGGGGTGAAGAGGCTGGCTGGAGGCTCTTGCAAAGGTGCAAGGCCTGAACTACAGACAAGGCAGAGATATTCACGAGAAGAAGTCAGCTCTTATGCTGTAGAATCAACAGGATTTGTGACAGTTGAAAATAGGGGCAGGGTGGATGGAAGGAATTTTTGGAAGTTTCAGATTTTTAACGGGAGCTTAAAAGAAAGATGTTAGTATTAACTACAAAATGGAACACTTATGTGAAAGACACCGAATTGTCTGTGGTGTGGGAGAGGATATGAAAGAGTGGCATTCAACAATGTTAAGTATTGGAGTGAAACGAGAATTAAGGATAGTCTATTGAATTTAGTGACTAAGAAGTCACTGGTTACCTTGAAAAGCAAAGAACAGGTTCACTGGGTGGTGTAGGTGGGGCTCAGACTGTAGCAGGATGTGGGTTAGGGTCCTCCCGTGCCTCTCACCACTTTCGTGACTTCAGAGGTAGAACTGCGGTTTCTTGGATAAGTCATATTCTCTCATGTTCCTTTTTAAAAATTATTTTATTGTTAATTTTAAAAAAAGAAAAGAACATGAGAGAATATGACTGAAGGCATAGCACCTTGTTCGATGCCTACAGTCATAACAGATGAAAGGTTACCAAGGAAAGGTTCAAGTGTATTTCTTAGGTGAAATGAGGACAATGGTGGTTATAAGGTCTAAGTCTCGACTTTAATAAAGAATCACGAACATTAAAACAAAAGAACTGCAGTTCCTTTTGGTGAGTTGGTGAGAGATTAGCTATCACATAAGACAGATCTCAGTTCAAGAGGAAGTGAGGAGGTGGGCAGACTGTGAGGAAACGGATTCAGGAACAGGGGAACTAAGAGAGACTCTTCCAGAGCTTGGGAACTGGGGAACTGAAACTTGGTTACTGGGAAACAAGTGCTCAAAGGACTAGAAGTTTGCATTAATGCTGAATTCCAGTACTTCCATGAAATCCCTTGGACAGAGACAAGGATGTCCCCAGAGTTCAGGGCACAGCGGAGCCTGCAATTTTGGGGCAGGAGGGCTCAGCGATGTAGCAGACAAGACAAGGGGATCAGGGATGCAGGAAGAGGTAACCAGAGGGAAGAATTCATGGTTGGGGAAGGGATGCAAGGCACCGCCAGGCTCAGGAATCTGAAGTCAGCACTTCCAAAACTCAGAGGGGAGATTCAGGACCATTGCCCTTTGTATTTCTAACAACAGTACCACAGCCTTTTACATTTATCATGTGATCATTCTGAAGATTTTGTTATAAAGATTCCTGAGGGGAATCAAGAAAGACATAGTATTGATTTGAGGACTATTCACTAAAGTACTCCTAGCAGCAAAAAGCAAAAGAAACACAGCTGGAATCATTTTATGAATTGCAGGCAAATTGTAAGATTGAATTCAGTGAAGATAATTGGTTTTTAAGTATGTCCTTTTCTCTTCCTCCTATTTGATATTATTAACATGAAGTCTTTTTAAATGTCAATAATTTAAATGTAATTTAATTTCTTCAAGGGAATTGTTTAATAATTTGAGAATATAAGACAGCTTTTGAGCGGGAGCAGCAGGGGAGTGTGGTGGAGGCCTGGGGAGCACTCAGCCTTGGAGGGTCGGAAGGTGCCTTCCAGCCCTCCAGGGCGCCTGATTGATACCAGTGGAGTCCCTTTGAAAGGCCTTCTGTTTCAAGTTGCCCCAGCTGAATGCAAGGGAACTGCACACCAAATGCCATTCAGGAAATGTAAAGTGTATTAGAATAGGCAGTGATCCAATAGTATTGGATACGGTTCCCCTGCCCACAAAATTCTAGTATTTAAGTGAAGTTGGAATCTGGAAAACAGATTGGACCGTCACAACCCCATAACCTGCTTTGTACAAACCTCCACTACTTTTTGCAAAACATTGCATCATATTCATCTTTGAATCATATTCAATTTTTTTTATAAACACAGGTCTGAGTTTCTCTATCATGTAATTTATGGAGTTAGATGTTTGGAACCTGGGACCAAGTGGAGGACTTGATATTTATCCCTAAGTAATGTTATCTGATGATTTTGAACTAGGCCAAGTTTCTAGGCTGTTTAGAGCTTTTCAAATATTAATTTGATCATCCAGCATATTACCTGTTTCTCCCAGCTTTGTGCCATTTGAAAATATAACAATTATGCCATTGATACCTTCATCCAAATAACTGATCAGAAACATGGAGAGGACAAGGGCTGACCAAGCCCTAAAAAACTTCCTATGAGTTGACATGGCTTAATTAATGGGGTAATGGAAGAGAAATAACTTTTATGGAATGTCCACTATGTACCTAGTGCTACTAATGATTCTTTGCATGCAGTATTATATTGAATCTTTAATCATGATAACACAGACAGCAAGTGCTGAACTTGACTTTTGATTCTACATCTAACTCAATGCTCTTACTACTATACAATATTGCCTCTGATTAATTGAAGTTTTTTACTTGGCTGTTCAAATTCCTACCAGTCCACCAAACTGAGTTTTCTTCCAGCCTACATTTCTGAATCTTGTCCATAAGGACACCAAGACAGGCCCTAGTAAGTATATGGTTGAAATTCGAATACACTATATGACTTTCTCTCAGTCCTACTGAGACTAAAGATTGTTGGGTGTGGTGGTAAAGGCAGTGGAGGGGGGCAGTCTGGAGTGATAGAGCTTGAATTATCCATAAGATGAAATATATTATGTATGACAATTAAATATTTGAATAAATAGAAATGTGGTTTTTCATAATTCATGTAGTATCATGTTCTATAATTTTTCTACAGTTGCATTTTATTTTTTAGAGTTTGGAAATTTGAAGGACCTATTATAATGGGGAATTCTGTGACACTGAGGATATTCCCCCAACACCCCCAGTTGTGGTGATAACAGGAATATGAATAGTAACATTTAAATGCTCACTCTGTATCATACACTGTGAAAAATGCTTCACATATGTTAGGTATCATGTCACATATTTTATATAACTGTCTGAAATGCTTCCTATTAATATCTCTATTTTATATAGAGATTGGAAAACAGACTGAGAATTTCAGTAGCATGCCTAAGAGCTCTGGTGAGAACCCAGGGAGATGGCTTCTCCATTTTCTGTGGCCCTGGTCATTGTTGGGACAGAATTTTCCAAGGGTCTCTTGAATTTCTGTTTGTCTTGTAAGCAGAAAACTGACTGCCTTTTTCTAAGTTATCTTTTCAAGAAGTTTAAATAAGGAATAGTCTTAGAAGAGACAGAGTCTCCCTGCAAAATAAAAGGCAGGCTTGTTTACTCTTCAGTGTAGTAGAGATCATGTCTCTCTCTGGGGCGAGGGTTAAGCAGGCTCACTGCTCACTATAAAGGATGCAGGTTCCCTAAGCTCAGAATTGCTTTCCTGTGATGTGACCCACTGTGCGTGCAGACATCATCCAGCCCTCATGGAATACCTTGTGGGAGTCAGGGCCAGGGTGACTGGTATAAGTGCTGACTTTCTGGCTACTGCTATTGCTCTGAGTAATAAAATCTTTTGTCTTTGACCCAAGATTCTCATGTCTTTTTCTATGTAACTGTGGCAGGCTAACTTGTTAGCTTGTAAGTTAGGCAAAATCTCAGACCTTTCATAGTTCTTAACTGCTTCTAAATAAAGATTATATGATTCTCTCAAGTCCTAGTTCAGCAATGCTGTAGAAAACGACGTGACAATCTAGGAGAGAGCTAGTTGGCTTTTGATAGTCCAAATATCTTCAGTGATGTGCTTTTGGGCTGTAGATCCCTGGTGGCAGCCCGTGTTCTCCTTCATTTACATAAATAAAATGTGTAAATGAGAATCTGCATGTCCTTAGTTAGTCCAGAAATATAGTTCTGGTTAGGAACATCTTGAAGCAGGACTTCCAACTTAAGTTTGCAAAACAGAAGTGTACTTTGCTGGGTTGCCTTGGTTGGTGACCTTATGGGATGTGGACTCATTTTGATGGGTAAAATAAACACAGAAAAATCACTCTGTCTGGGTTTATTGTTATTTTAGAGCTTGACATGCATCTATTAGCAGCAGAACCCAGCCAGTGTCAAAAAGGATTTCAGGAAAATAGCCATTCTTGAATAAGTAACAGTCGTTTGAGAAAATCTCAGCAATTTATTGAAGAAATAATGCTTTTATTTTGTTCAAAAAAATGATCATTAGAGTGTAATCATTAGATTATAATTTGGTTTAAATAAAATGACTGAATACTATGCATTTTCAGGGTTTGGGTGGAAGAATTTGGGTTTTCAAAAGTTTTCAGTAGATTTTAGGAATGTTTTCCTAGGTTCTATGCAAGAAACATACACTTGAAAGATTGAGCCCAAAGGTTTTATGTAAGCTGTTTAAAATTTCATGTACATATCCAATCTCTCCTTAAATTTTCTGCTTAGCAACTCAGGCACAGAGCTTACTTAGGACAGTGTAAGAAAATAGCCACAATATGCAGGCTCCTGGGCAGGGTTCGGTTAGAGGTGCATTGGAGCACAGACTTCCAATATGAGCGCATGGATTTGCTTCTTTTTAATTTTGAAATTGAATTAATTGGAATGGATGCAGAGAGCTAGTTGGTAGCTGGTTTCAGATATCGACAATATCGGCTGCATCTTGGGCCATTCCCAACTTCTTCACTAGAGACTTCCCATAAACCAGCAGTTCTTGAACTTGAGCATCAGAATCCCCTGGAAAGCTTGCAGTTTCAGCCCCACATCCAACCCCTGGAATGTCTGATTTGTTTGGTCTAGGGTAAGCCTGATATTTGTATTTTGAATGAGTTTCCAAATAGTGCTGATACTGCTGGTCTTAGAAGCACATTTTGAGAACCACTGACCTAAACCTTTTCTGTGAGGCTAAGTGTCTCTGGCCTATAATGAGAAACTCTTTAGAAAAGTAAATATTTAGGCTATTTTTTCCTATTTGCCTTAGGAAAGATGTGAACTTTTGTTTCCCATTGGACCCTTTTTCCACTTCATGCTGATTTTTGTTTTCCATTGCATTCCTTTTTGCATAAGTCAAATTCTGCCCTAACATATATTGAACTAGATTTAGGCCTCCTTTTTTTTCTTTATTTTTCTTCCATCATCTTTCTTCCTTCACACATGAAGCAATAGCCACAAATTTTTAGGTAATTTTTCTGGGAAAATTGGATGTGTATTATGCAGAACTCTTCTAAACTGCAAACTCTTCTAAACTGTAAAATCATCCTGAAGTGAGAAATTACCAGCTTCCGTTTGCTCTAAGCCTGTATCTGTTGGATTTCTGAGCATGTCAACAAATTGCACACCCTTTAAGGCCACACCCCATCTGGATTTGCACTTTTAGTAAATGCTTGCTTTTCATATAATAGCTGTCTTTTACTTGGCAGTTGTACATTTTTCTCATTATATACTTTTTTGTCAGTGTATTCATCCCAATTAACCATATTTGTCACACTTGAAATTTGTCATATGCAATTTAATGTGTTATTAATCTACACAGATTAGTGACCATTGTTGGATAGCCTGAGATGACAAACAGGGTTTATGCTTTTGGTCAATTGATAGGTGTATAGGCTGCCCAGAGCCCTGGGTTGGGATGGACTCTGTACTTGAGCTCTGTGGGGAAAAATACCACCAACAGTTACATCCATGTTGGCCCTCATGGAAGAACATGGTTGCCTGGGAGTCCCACACTTGCCAGTTCTGGCCTGTCGTTTCTTTTTAAAAAAATTTATTTTTTAATTACAGCTTACATTCAGTATTATTTTTTATTCATTTCAGTTGTCCAGTATAGTGATTAGACAATCATATTGGTCTATTGTTTCAATGTTTGCATATAGGATAGATCAAGCAATTTCATATGGAAATGACAAAAAGTATTAAAACACTGACATAGAAATTAGAGAAACTTCTATTTTTTCTGACCCTCAGTTTCCTTAATTGTAAAATAGGGATAACAATACCTATTTAGTAGATGACATTGTTAAGCTAGAAAAGGGCTTCCAAAAAGAAAGGCGTAGCAATGAAAAAGAGAAATGTTGGAGGAATGGGTTAGAAGATAGGGTGCTGAGGAGACAGCAGAGCCAGCCAGAGTTCAAACTCCCCTTTTCACTTACTAACCTCATTTGCTCAACCTTGCTGGCTTGTAATTTGCTAATTTGTGAAATCATAATGTAATATCCACTTCTGGGGTTTTGATAATTAATACCTGTAATGCACATAACTCATAAGAGCGATTCAACAAAGGAAGGCCATTATAAATGAATTGCTGGTATTTACTATGGAAAACCTGAAAGGAAATGTATTTGGAGATAGATGAGAGGATAAATATTTTCCATGTAGTTAGTGAATTAGGGTCAAAGGATGAAAATTATACAAGGGAAAATTACACGAAATATGAGGAAGGACCTTCTAAGAATCAAACTTAGTCAAGCACTGGAATGGATTTCTCTGTCAGGCAGTGAGTTAGCTAACCAGGAAAATATTCAGAAAGCAGCTTCCTGATTTTGGTCAGATTTTGTAAAAGGATTCCCACTTTCAATGGGAGGTTGAGTCAATGATTTGGAAATTTCTGCAATTCAACTATCCTGTGAACTCACCCCAGAGACTTTTGGAAAATCACCCTCTCTGCTCCTATTTTACATCATCCCACTGATGACTCTTCTATTCCCAAGGATTTAGATTTCCGTAGGATTTATGGGATTCAAGAAATTACTATAAAGAACACTCAATCCCTTGTTTAAAAACCAACAAACAAAGTGAAACAACAACATACATCCAGTTCTTCTATTTTTTTTAAACAGAGTACTAGGTGCTTTGCTTGCTCAAGGGCTCAAGTGCTGAATATACCCATTTAAACTGTCCGAGGTTGACACTACTAACAAGAGGACATTCTGAAAAAGCATATCAGGACATGGCAGTTGAGTCCGGCAGCCCCAGGAAGAAGCACATTACTATGGCTGGATGTTTCTGGTACACTGATCAGCAGTGAAATGATTAACAGTGTTGGCATTTAAGTGATCATAATTAGGTTTCAAAGTTAACAGCCCATTGAGATAAATAGTGGAAGTTCACACCTCTCTCAGTGCTATTGTTTATCAGGCTGTCAAGTTGCAGATTCTGGAAGACAACATTAATGTGGCTTTGGACACTAATTGCCCAAAGCCAAGTTACATCCACCTGGGAGGGTCCTTTGGGTATTTGTTCAACTAAAATGTCAGGGAATATGCAATGCTGGGGTTGTGCGTTGACTAACAGTGTACACTATTGCACTGATATTTTGATGCCTACAAGGCAAGTGATACTGGAATATGTTAGAATGTTCGGGAGAAATCTCCTAGTTTAATAGTGTATTTGCCTCAGCATCTCCTCTCCAACAGCAATGAAACTGCTCGCTTGGACACAATAGTTTCTAAGAGAAATAAAAAATTTAATGATTTAAACAACAACAAAGACCACTTTGCTCACATGATTTAGATTGCATAGCCCATGTTATTGTCCTCAAGGACTTATATTCACATTCTGTCAATAGAAGAACACTGAGAACATAATGAAATTAATTTTCATAGAATTCTGAAGTATTTGTTCACAATTAAGTTTACATGCATGATTGCATACTGCCTGTTGTTCAATAAGGGTGGAGATTGTACAGTTTCAGTTTGCAAAGTATTGATTGTCTTTTTCAAAAGAGATTCAAGGATTAAAGGCAGCAAGAATGGGGAAAAGTAGCCCTAAGACATGAAAGATGCTGTAACATTATAGTAGCGGTTGTCTTTTCATGAACAAAGTCATCAGTAGTTCATTATCATATGTCGACATAAAATAATTATTGAACATCATTAAAACATTATATCATTTAACATCTTAAGGAAAACTGAAATTTAGACCTTCCCATTTCTTGTCATTTTATCTTAAACTGATTTTTTCTTTTCTTTCTTTCTTTTTTTTGTTCCTCTACCAACAGGTTAGAAAATTGATCATGGCACCCTCTTTAACTCTGAGTGCAGCCATGGGGCTTAACAATGACCAAGGAGAGGATGGGGGCCCCAAGGCATGCAAGACAGGAGAGAAAGAAAAGAAGTACACAAGGAAGAGTGGGAAAGAAGTGCAGGAGCAAGAATGTGGGGAAGGGATGAAATGTAGATAAACTGGAGAACAGGGAGGGATGATCAGTTTCTGCAGGTGGTGGGACCATTGTCTTCTCACATCTCAGAAACAGATGTCTAGCTTCTCCTTCTTTGAAGTAGTTCTGCTTTGGGGAGCTTTTCGTGAAATGAATTAAACTACAAAGAAATGGCTCTAATCTTTCTGAAAGAATAGTAGGCACTTCCATGTCTTACTGTTTTCCAGCTGGTATACCCTGATGCCTGAGATTCTGAAGCCAATCAGTGGAGGGTATTTACTCAGACATCTGAACCAGGGTGGACTGTAGGGCAGACCCAGAAACTCAGTGGAGTCCATTATGTAGTGATTGGGGCAGAACCGTGTTTTATTGCTGTGTAAACAGGAGTAGATTAAGAACTCCCCGAGGCCAGGTGTTGTGCTTTACTAACTTTAATATCCTTAATCCAAGTTCCATGCCTGGTTCATAGACTTTTTTAAGGGTAAATGTAGATTTTAGGGCAGACGCTTAAAAATACATTATTCCTCATCTTTTGTTAGGTGATGTTAAAAGCCACTGAGTAATTTATATTCATAATTTTCATGTCACACATTAAAATAATTTCTATTTTTCAAAATGCATCCATAGTTCCTTTGGACCCTTTTGAACTTGAACTTCTTGCAGTTTGAATGAGTATCAGTGTCAAGGACAGGAAGAAGATGCATCCATAATATAAACCATGAGGTGATGGTCAATTTTATGTGTCAGCTTTGCTAAGGTACAGCCAGTCATTTAGCCAAACAATAATCCTGTGTTTCTGTGAAGGCATTTTGTAGATGTGACCAAAATGTATAGTCAGTTGCTTCAAGAAAGGAAGACTGTTTTATATAGCCTAGGTGGGTCCTACATATTTAGGCTTCCCTGGGGAAGAACACACCCTCCCACGTGCATAGCAGCCTAGCTCTTGCCTGAGAGTTCCAGCAAGCCCTTCCTGATCAGCCCCAGAGGTTTCCAACTTGCCTAGTCAGCCTCCACAAGTGCATGAAGTCAGTTTCTTGCAATAAATCTCTTTCTATTTTTTTAAAAACAGCTTTATTGAGATATAATTCTCATATCATATAATTAACCCACTTAAAATGCACAGTTCAATGGTTTTTATTACATTATTAATTTAAAAAATTGTGGTAAATATATACATATAACTTAAAATTAGCTGTTTTAACCATTTTAAGTGTACAGTTCAGTGGCATTTATTACAGCCACAATATTGGGCAACCATCATCACCATTTCCAAACTTTTTCATCATCTGAAAAAAACTCTAACTATTAGGTGATAACTCCCTATTCTCCCTTTCTTACCAGCCCCCAGTAACCTCTGATCTATTTGCTGTTTCTATAAATTTTTCTAATCTAGGTATTTCATATAATGGAATCATAAAGTATTCAGCCTTTTGTGCCTGGCTTATTCACTTAGCATAAATTTTCAAAGTTCATCCTTATTGTAGCATAGATCAGTATTTCATTTCATTTTAAGGCTGAACAATATTATTTTATTGTATGCATATACTACATTTTGTTTTCTACTCATCAGCTGATGGACACTTGGGTTGTTTCTGTCTTTGGGCTTTTGTGGATAATGCTGCTATGAACATGGCAGACAAACATCTGTTTGAGTTCCTGTTTTCAGTTGCTTTGGGTATATACCTAGAAATGAAATTTCTGGATCATATGGTAATTCTATGCATGATATTGATCATGACCCATTTGCAGAACTGAAAATAATCTGTGGTGATTATTTGCTATATTTGCTCCAGTTTTAAATTTTTTGTTTTAGATAGAACATAGCTGATGCAGTTGAAGCCCTTACAATCCCATTCTTCACTCCCTCATCCCCCTAGGGTTAGGAATAACCTACAGCTGGTATGTAGCCTTCTGATCCATGTTTACACATTTTCAATATATGTAAATGAACACAAACTGCTGAGTGTTATATTCTGAGTTTTAGCAACTTACATAAATGGCACAATACTTCATTTTTTGTAGCTTACTTTTTAAAACTACTATAATGTATTAGACATTCACACAACTTTATACATGTAAATCTAGTTCATTTATTTTAACTTCTGCATAATGTTCCATTGTAAAAATATGCCATTATTTTTCATATACTTCCTTATCAATTCTAATTTTTCACTATTTCAAATAGTGCTGAATAGATCCTTTTGCATGTTTCCTTATTAAAATGTGCAAAAATTTATAACATAATTAAAAATGGAAATTTTCTCTTTTATCTGTGTTGGATGCTTATGATATCCATTGAGTTTTTAATTTCAAAATTACTTTTTAGGATTTTACCTGGCATTGTTTTTGCAAATTCACCTGGTTTTTTTAAACATAGTTTCCAATCACATCATTATGATATTTCCTCCACTCAACATAAAGGCTGTTGTATGAAAAGGAGAGGAGAAAATTATGAAAAAAGAAATATTGGCAGAACTTGTTCACTGACTAAACATGGGAAATAAAGAAGAACATAAGATGAAACTGTTAACAATAATATTTACTGAGCAGTTAGCATGTTTTTGGCACTGTGCTAAACATGTTACGTGCATGAACTCATTCATCCTTCATGTAGTAAAGGCTTTTGGCCTTTGATAGCCTCAGGGGGTAACTTCTAGCTTGATAAGAATATCCTTGTTTACTGGGAGGCCTTGGGCCAGGCCAGATAGTCTGTGCTAATAGTGTGATTTATTGGGCTTTTGGCCACCAAGTATCAGCTGGACTTCTGGAGAAGCTGGAGAGTAAGTCAGCCATGTGAATGGCCAGCCACATCTATGTGACCATTCAAATCCCAGTACTTGGGTGAGTGAGTATTGGCTGGTGATACCCTCTGTGTGTTGCCACACATTGCGGAGAGAGAAGTAAGTGCTGTTTGCAAGACTCCCCTGGAGAGGGTAACTGGAAGCCTCATGCCTGGTCTTTCCTGGACTGTGCCCTATGCACCTTTTCATTTTGCTGGTTTTAGTTTGTATCTTCCACTGTCATAAACTGTAACCGTGCATTTAATGGATTAAGTTGTATGAGTTCTTCCAACCAACAATTGAACATGTGGGTGGTCTTAGGAGACACTTGAATTGCATACTCACAATAGCCTCTCCAGCTAGTTATTGTTGTTATTTTCATTTTTATGGATGAGGACACTGAAGATCAAAGAAATTAAGTAAGAGATAACGAAACCTGAATGTAAATGAAGACCTCCATGATTCCCATTGCCACAAAGCTAAACTTCCTAAACTAATGTTCCCTATGCTTCTGGCTTAGCCAATTCGTTACAATTCACCAGGGATGGCAATTGAGAAGTAGAGTTAGGGGGAAATCTTTCTGCTGAGTTGTATATATGAGCCTAGGGCTCTAATACCAGGTGTGGGTTGGAGATAAAGATTAGGAGTGATAGGTTGGGGTTGCCATTACTGGAATGAATGTCATCATCACGGTTGAGTATGCAGGGAGAAGAGAGAGGGGCTGAGAAAAGAATCCAAGATCCACCAATATAGAAAGATCAAATAAAGAGAAGGAGCCAGCTAAGGAAACTGCAAAAGAATCGTTGGCAAGAAGGAGGAAAACCAGAGGATCATGCCAAAAATAACAGGGAAAAAGCCTGTTTTAAGAAGGAAGGGCATGGCCAACAGTGTCAAATGTACAAATATGTCACATAAGATACAACTAAATAGTGTCCATTGGATTTGGAAACTAAGAGACCTTGGCAAGTTCCAGATTAGCAATGGGGATAGCACACAGGCTGCAGTGGATAGAAGGGTGAGGGAGAGATGAGAGTGTCAGTGGAGAGGCAGACAGCTCTTTCTTTGTCAACTGCATCATCACTTGTCATTTACTTGCTTCCTGGGATTGCTATATTAACTGCCATGGTATGTTACTTTTCATTTCCCATGGGACTGTGATCTCCTTCAGGGACTAGCTTGGCTCTGGTCCCTGGGTCCCACACAGGCTGAGTGCATTGAAGGTCTAAGTTTGTATTTAATGAGTTAAGTATTCTGAGGAAGGGGACCATGGTGGGGGGAGCCATGCAGAGGGGATCATTTCTGGTGGGGTTCAGAGCACACTAGGTAAGACAGGGGCTCACAGGATGCATTCTGGTTTGGGAGTTAAGAGAAGCTCTGGGTTAGATAGACTCCATCTCAGATCCTGTCTCTGGTACTTTCTGTGTAACTCAGCAACAAGTCTGTCTCCATTTCCTTATTTGTAAGGGAAAAAAAGGTGTATCAGTTTGCTAAGGCTGCCATAACAAAATACCACAGACTGGGTGGCCAGCTAACAGAAATGCATTTTCTCACAGTTCTGGAAGCTAGAAGTCCAAGATCAGGGTGTTGGCAGAGTGGTTTCTTCCGAGGCCTGTTGTCCTTTGCTTCCAGAGACCACCTCCTTGCTGTGTTCGCAGAGGTCTGTGTTGCCTGTGTTCTAATCACCTCGTCCTAAACACACACCAGAAATACTAGATTAAGACCTATGGTAATGATTCCATTGTAACTAAATTACTTCTTACCTGCCCTATTTCTAAAATTAGCCACCTTCTGAGGTACTGGGGTTAGGGCTTAACATACGAGTTTTGGGGTGACACAATTCAGTTCATAACAAAGAGGATAATATTAAAACCTACTGCATATCGTTTTGGGAGAAAGAATTGAGAAAATACATAGAACATATTTAGTACAGTATCTGAGACCTAGTCACTACTAAGTGACCTAGATGAGAAGAAAATCTGCAGACCTCTAAAGGAATTGCTTGCCTAGCTTGTAAAGGAAGTGGAGAGAAAAACTTAAGCTTCCTTTTCTGAGTTATTTCTTCTGGAACACATTCCCTGATCAACTCTCATGCCTACAGATGGGCCTATCTCTTTGCTCCTGTCCTGTCTGACAACTTCCACTATGTCACCTTCTTCAGGACTGTCTTCCTCCTTGATGGTGGTCAGTATCAGAGAACATGCCTATCTTGTTGGCATCATCAGCATGGAAGGTGGACAAACTGCACAAACGTATTTATTAAATGACTAGCTGACTGTCTACATTTTCCCGAGATAATGCACTGACTCATTTGTACCCATATTTTTTACAGCAAAGGACAACAGAAAATAAATGAAAATGTAAGAAGAGTAAAAACATTGCTTTGATTCCTGAGTAATTTGAATCTGCTTTTATTGCACACGATTGCTGTTTAAGTTTCTCCCTTCAGTAAGGGAAAGCCTGATAAGTTTGCCTGGCACGCAATCCACACAGTGATGCTTTCTCACTTTTTAGCTAGTTTTCTCCTTCTTTCTCCTCACTGCCCTGGGGCCAAGGCTGAATTTTAATTTTGTAATTTTTATATCTAAATTTTGCTGGTAGCCCTTACACAGCTATGAATATACAGACTTCCCTCCCCTCCCCAGGAAAACAGAAACATTAAAACTCAAAACAAGCTTTATGTAAATTTGCCTTCTTAACTTTATGCACCTGAGTTAAATGAGGCTCATAAGAACGGCTGCAATTCGGTTAATGTTTTCCTCTTGACACAGAATTTTAATTTGGAATTGTATTTCTGAAAAGGTGGCACAATTTAGGAGGCTGACAATTTAGGAGGCCATTTAAAATGATGCTTTCTCTATTAAAGGTAATAGGAGGGCTTCTTTGAGGGTACTAAGTAGGCCAAAAGTTCACCAAGGTCAGGGAGCAACAAATGGCCTTGACACTGAAAAAGGTCTGTTAAGAAATCTAAGAAACATGTAGAGCCCTGGTCATTGTTTTTAGTGCTGTTAATAGGCGACAGAATGCTAATTAGTCAGATTAACTAAGTGGCTGAGTCATGCAGTAACCCTTCTCCCAAAAGAAGTGCCCACTTTGAGATGCTAAATGAGGCCATAAAGCCAGCCAACCATTCCATTCCTGAAAGATAGCAGAGTGCCAATGAGTCTGTTAACGTAGCAAGTGAATGAAGTTTTGTGAGTGTTGTGTGTATGAAGTTTTGTGAGTGTTGTGTGTATATCTATATCTATCTATTTCTATATATTAATATGTATATGGAGGGTCCAGTTTTCACACCTAGGGCCTACTCTAATACGCACTTAAATAAATCCTGCAATAAACTTAGGGTTTTGAGCTATTTCATCAGATGAGTTTATTCTTTAAGGAAAACCCATTAACAATTTTTATTTAAAATAAAATTTCTAAAACTTAAGAATTGAACAATTTTCCTGAAAATTGTGGTTTTGGCATGCACAAAAATAAATTAATTTTTTAAAAAAAGAAAGAAAATTGTGGTTTTGGATTATCAGTAGAGGGGCCAGAATGGTGAAGGCACGTTCTGAGGCAGGACTAGGTCTAAGTCCCAAAAATTTCCGAGGTCTGCCCCACTTTCTTGAGAAGGATATCTTGGCAAGCACGTCTCAGGCTTCCTTCAGGAGAGTCTAATTTCCAAACTGCTTATTTTCTTATTTATAGACTTTCCCCTGCCGCCCTTCCTCAGTGGTTTTAGCGGTTCCCCAAATAAAAGACCTGTAGCCAGAATTCCTTCCAGAGGTGCTGGTGGTCTTCACAGTTGAGACCGTGTTTCCGTTTCTTCCATTCCTAGCACTGTAGGATGGTTAATGGGATAGCAGATGCAGGGTTACTCATGCCTACCGACTGGGAAAAAACACTGGAGAACTTATAAAAGTGCAGCTTTGATAGGAAAACCAAATCACCATGTGTTGTCTGCCCTCTCAGTACACCGACTAGCAATATTGAGAAACAAATGGCTTTTGCTTAAGATGATCTAGGCTAAGGGTATGATTAAGAAGTACCTTTCTTTCCTTTCCTTCCTTCCTTCCTTCCTCCCTCCCTCCTTTCTCCCTCCATATCTTTAACACTATTTTAGGAAAGGGAATGCTTGTTAGGGTGGCTGGTGATGTGGGCTGTGAAAGAATTCACAAAGAAAAGAAAGTGCAGAGCGAAGTTTTTACTCACTCTCCAAGAGAGGAGAGGAGCTTGATGTGGAGAGACATACTAGCAGCAAAATATAGGGGCTTTGGGCTTTTTTTAGGTAATTGGGGTGGTTGTAGAGCAGGATGTTTCCATCGGACTGGCACAGGCTGCACCTGGTTTTGATGTTATCTGTGCTCGCAGGGTCCAGGCTTTGCCATCTGGTGCATCCCATTTTGTAAGCTCTCAGAATCTCTGCACCCTCAGGGTGCTTCAGTAATTTTCTAGTCCTGAAGATAGAGTCTCATAAAACAGAGTCAGTCAAGCTAGCTCTGGCAAAGAGGGCCTGAAAAGGGGGCTTTTCTTCTATTGATACTTTCATTTTATCAGAATGAAGTAAGAGAAGAAAAAAGGCCCTGGAGCTGGGACATGCTCATTTGTGTATGACCACGGTTGGGCTGAGGGAAGGAGAGCCAGGAGGCAACTTGTGGTTGTTGAGTGTCACCAAATCAACCTCTCTATATGACTTGGTGTGGCCCTGCGTGTCTTCAGGTTTCCTCTGACAGGAAGAAAAAATACCAGGAGAGAAGGTGAATGCACTCTGCACAGGTACAACTGGGGTGGAAAACAAAACAAATATGGCCCACGATACTACATGCTTTCTGGTGCCATGTTAAGCCATTTGGCTTCTATTTAGAGTTAACTGGATTTCACAGTCAACCTTGTTTTGAATAAAGGAATGATAGATATACTCAGATTTTAGAAAGATCATTCTAGCAGGCAGCAGAGCAAAGAGGCTGAAGCAGGGAGCACAGAGGGAGAGAGACCAATGGGGAAGGGTTTGAAGTCAGGACTCTGATGGCAGGGTACCTGCTATTACTCAAAGGGTGATGGTGGTGGCCACCTCCGTCTGTCCTGCAGCACAGATGTCACTTGGGAGCTTGTCAGAAATGCAGATCCACTGGCCCTGCCCTGACTAGGGTATTTAAATCTCTGGGGCTGGGTCCAGGAAACTTTTCCCAGGTCCTCCAGCAGACTTTTAGGTGCAGTCAGGTTTGAGGACCCTGCTGTAGAAGATACCCTGGGGAACGGCTGTGTTCTCCTTTGGCCACCTGCGAGTGCACCTGGATCTCTCCCTTCACTCCTGCTCCAGAAATGTGTGCTCTGCAGGGTTAACTTTCCACCCTCAGCCAACAAGGGGATGCTTTTCAGCGATCAGAGTTCCACTTGGAAAATCACAACTTCCTGGGAATAAATCAGGCCACCTGGGAATAGTTTAGTCTCTTTACTTGAGAGGAGTGCTTCATCAGCTTCGATTCATCAGAGGATCTGGTCTGCATAGTAATAATAATCATCTTGATGACAACCAGCATTTGTTTAAGGGGGAATGGATGATGGCAGGGTATGGAGGTCTTAAGTGTTGAGCAGCAATAAATCCTCTCTCTTTGTCTTTGTGGGCTAGGATAATACCAATCATTCTCTTCCTTCCTTCCTCTCAGGGCTCTGCCTGGGCAGAAAAAAAGCAGGCAGCAGCCCAGGGAGGGTGATTCAGGGATACCACAAAGACCTCCAGGAAGGCCCGGGTTCCTTCCTGTCTGCCAATGTTCCCTTGTACTGGCCGCTCTGAAATTCTATTCCTTTCTTCTATTACTTCTACATTGGTTACTTAAAACATTGATTTCCTCCGAGTGGGTTGTAATTTAAGAGTAACCTTTAGTGAATTCAAGGACCCCAAATTTGTACATCTTTATCTTAAAATAGGTACTCTACCACCCTTGTATACATATACCAATGCAAAACATAACAATGAAAACCTAATATATATAAATTATACATTTTCCTCACTCCCCAGTGGATTGGGTGGCAAATCCTGTTTCATAGATTCCTGCTCTAAAACTGAAGTTCTAAATCTGGGAAAATCCACAGATGGGCTCCAAATGGTTGGTCAACTCCCTGAAATGTATGCAAAATTGACAAGCATTTTTCTGGAGAGAATGTGTACCTGTAGCTTTCTTAGAGGGGCTTTTAAACTCAAAGGTAATTATATAATTACAGGTGAGAGAAAAAGGGATCTGGATCAGGTGTATCAAACTCATTTTCACTGGGGGCCACATCAGCTTCGAGGTTGCCTTTGAAAGGCCGAAAACAATTTTAGGACTGTATAAATGTAACTACTCCTTAACTGTGAAGGAGTTGAAATCACATTCGGCCCTTTGAAGGCAACCGTGAGGCGGATGTGGCCCCTCAGCATTTTTGAGGCACCACGACAAGCTGGTGAAAGGATTGGATTTATGTTGGAAAAGGAAGCTGCTCCCAACTGCCGCGGGCAAGTCTGCGCTTGGGTCCCTCAGAACCACATGCAGGAGGAGGTCGCCAACCAGAGCCGCAGCCTCTCAGCATCCCCCACCCCGCCCCCCCATCTCCATACTCCCTGCAGGGATCTCTCCTGACTCTGGGCTCCTGATCCATGACCCCAAGGAAGGTACAGGTCCCCAGCACTCTGGCACGGGTGGCCTTTCATGTGTACCACAGCTTCCTAGGGGGCAGGCATCATGAAGTGCTCCCCAGCCTGGAACCCCGTGTGAGATGTGGAGTTGAACATATGTAAATGAGTGATGATGTTTCTGTTTGGGGAAGACAATGTACCCGTAGGGGTGGCAGTAGAGAGGGAGGGGGCACCTTGACCCAGCATATTTAGATAACAGTGATTCATAAAACAGCCATTTTTATGGCTCTATGACTCAGCATTTTATGACAACATGACAGCATTTTGTGACACCATGACTCAGCATTCACTGTGAGGCTGATGTAGTCCCCAGTGAAAATGAGTTTGACATCCCTGATCTGTAAGTGAGATTGCACACAGCGTAGGAAAAAAAGACCTGAGTGATAGAAATGAAGTTATTTAATGAACAGCTAACATAAATGAGGTGCTGCCTCTGAGGCTCTGACTTTTCTCACTTGATTTTCTGGAGTCTTGCTGAAGTAGGCCTTGCTATCTCTATTGTACAAATAGAGAAATTAGATGATTTCCTGAAGTTTATGAGCAGAAATGGGCTGGATCTGGGATTCAAGGAAGGAGAGCAATGGGTTGAATTTAAAAGGCTTCAAACAGGGAGATTAGAGACATCAAAGAGACACTCTCCTTTTTCTGGTCTCTGGGAAGGATGGAGTGCTCCTCCTATCCAAGGCTGACCCCTCCAAGTATGCCTGACTCTCCCTCCTCCCGCCTCTCTCGGGACCACCCAGCCAGTGTGCCCTGTCTCCTTTACCACCTGGCCTCTCCTGCTGCTGCTCGGAAATCAACAACACGGAGGGGTCGGGTCGGCGGAGAGCATGCCATGGGTAAGTGAAACCAAAGCGCACCCTCTCCAGGTGATTCCACGGCCGCTCCATTCTCCCCTCTGCAGTTGGGAAACTATCCTCTACCCCCTATTTTTTTCCTGACACTTTGGACCATGGGCATATTTAGCTTCCCTATTACAAAAATCATTGGCTTGAAACTCACATGCTTTTTCTTCTTTCAAGCTCCCTCCCTTGTACCGCTAATACTTTTAAAGCACAACCCTGCTCAGAAACACCTTTGATTAAAGTATACATCATACACAATAAGTCCTCACTTAATGTTGTCTATAGGTTCTGTGACTCTAAGTGAAACGGCGTGTGATGAAACCAATTTTACCATAGACTAATTGATATAAGCAAGAGCTAAGTTCCTACAACAGCTCCTCAACTATAACACAACAAAATGATGTTGAATGAAACAATGTTATTGAAGGACCTGCTGTGATAAGGTAATTTACTGTCTACCTATCTTTTTTCTTCAGTAGACCATGAGCGGTCTGGACCACCGTGTTATTTTGTCTACCTTGGCCTGACAGAGCATGGGAACACATGTATGGTGAAGCAATTACTGGATTCTGTTACCTAAAAATCACCTATCAAACTCCATACTTTATAGAACAACTATCCTGATCCTCCTGAGGAGGTTAAGTGGTTCCTCAGGATGTAGAAGTTTAAGTACTAAAACTGGGTCAAATTGGTTGTCCTGAATCTTAACCTGATATTCCAGACCCAGTGTGATCTGGCCCTAAGAAGCTTCTCCAACTCAGCTTGCATAGTTTCCTCACAGACATCCTAGGTTTCAGAAAGAAAAAAAAATATGCCCTTGAAGTTCCCTGGAGATGGACCATTGCTAAACCTGTAATGAGAATGTAGGATGTCAAGCTGAGTATCATGCAAGATAGGGTGCTTTGTCAGAGACATTTGGTTCAGTCTGACGCTGGAGGTCATGTAAGTAGAGCTGACCCAGACTGTAAGAAACAGGTATATTGGGAAGGGTAGGGGTGTGGAATGGTTAAGGAGCAAGAAAGGAATCTAGTGTGGTACAGGAGTTCTTCAAATGTGGTCTTTGGGCCAGCCGCATCCGCCTGACCTGAAGATTGTTATAAATGCGAACCCTCAGGCCCTACGCTAGACCTACTTAGACATTCTAAAGGTGCTCCCAACATCTGTGCTTTAACAAACCATCCAGAGGATTGTGATGTGCACACAAGTTTGAGGGCCACTGTCTGGTGAAATGAACCCCTTAGTAGGAATGAGAAAAATCTAGATTGTAGCGCCAATTGTCACAGATTATCAGAGAGACTGCGAGGTCTCTGATTCTCTGTTAACTGAGAGGATTGGAAGGGTTGATCTCTGCAGTGTTGTTCTGTGGCAACAGTTTTGCTGTAAGTCCCCAATGGACCATTAATGGAACATTCTTAAAGGTGAAGGCCAGAATATAATTCCAGAGTGCCATACCTGGTCATTCTGGTTATGGCTCCAGGGACCTCGTAGAGAAGAGAGACACTGTTCTCTCCAATGCTTGGGAGAAGAAGATTACCGTCCCCCCAATATCTCTAACTTCCTCTCATTAGCTGATATGCAACCATATTCCTATTCATCTCAGCTTGTGTCCAAGCCCCAATTTAATGAATGATTTGATTGCCTTCCCATTGTGTGCCCGTTGCTGTGCAAGGCGCTATGCTAGAGGAAATGATGTGAACTCACTTAATAGGTACCTGATCATTCCCATTAAGCTTTTAGGGGAAAACACTGGTAACCTCCAAAGGCTGAGAGTTGGTGAGTGTGATAGGCTCTTAGATTGGGACAAACTTGATACCAGGTTTTACTGGCAGCAGGCTCAGATCAAATTCTGCCACACATACAGATTTTTTTTTTTTTTAAGCCAGGAGACAGGAAAGGAGTCATATAACCTGTTCTGTAAGCTTGATAAAATCCTAGCTCTGGGTCCCTTGGAGTGCTCCAACAGCGCCTTGCGTGGACGGTTCACTGGAGGCAAAGAGGCAGTAATTTAGCAGCAGGATTCCGCTAACACTCCAGCCAGATTCAGACGAGGAGAATCCTCTGAGTCAGCAGCTGGACCCAGGGCAATTTCCCAATCAAGCCTCAGGCTCCACTCCTAATTGCATAGGCTGCAGGGCTTGCTGGATCCGCACACCCGTTCACGCGCGAGTGGGAATGCCTGCACAATATTTTGGTCAATACACACATCTTGATCACCACTCATTTCACCAATGAAAAATCATTTCTGACATCCCTTACTCTGACAAAGGAAGTCTCTGGAGTTGATCGGCCATAAAGATAGCTGAGGTGTTTCGAGAGCCTCATGTGGTGGGAAGTTTCCATTAGAGTCTCTCAATTTTTAACCACCCTGGAATGAGTATTCTCAGTTAGGACACTGACCTTCCTCCCTCCAGCAAGATGAAAACTACCTAACGAACACTGTGCGGGGGCGGGGGTGGTGCGGGCGGACTTCAAAGGGAATCATAGGTAGCATGCCTGGGAAGTACAAAGAAATGTAATATTGTGACTTTTACATATGAAAATGTGTAATTTTAGGTCAGAAATTTCTGGTTAAGGTTGGTAATTTCATACGCTTTAACCTAGAAACGTAGTCCTGGGGCGGCTCTGATTACGTCACACTCTGTTGTTGTTTGTTTTTGCCCGCTCTGTGCTGGTCTCCTCAGTGGCTCTCCCGCATCTGCCCCCACACATTGACCTTGCTTTTCTGTGTGAGGTGGTTCTGCCCCAACCTTTCCCTGTGAAATGCTACTCATTCTGCTGATCCTATTTTAGATATCACCTTACACGGGGAACTCGGGACTCCTCAGATATAGCAGCATCCTCCTAGGACATCTTAAACATCCTTCTGAGCACTACATTGCAAATCCTTTGTTAATGCTTTTGTTCTGGCCTCTGGGGTTGTGAGCTCCCTGAGAGCTGGGCTGGACCTTCCTGATTGCCAGGGCATGGCAGAAGGCAGCAGGCAGCAAATAGTGAGTTCATTGGGCTCCACAACGTGTATCCTTGAGAAGTTTTCTGAGGAAGGTAAATGAGCCTAACATGTGAGAGAATCATGTCCCCACTGGACAATACAAGGCACATTACAATTAGGTGTTAAATGTTGAGATGTTGTTTGTAAGTGCCAGAAGCTCTTAGGGATGGAAGAATGAAGGGGGGATCATAGAAAGCCAATGAAGGACATTTTGGAAATGGGGATATCTGCCCTTGTTCCAAGTCTCTGGGTCATAAGAGAATGTGAGCGAGACTCCAGGCCACTGGGATTCACCCTGATGACTCTGATGGACGGGTGTCTGCGGGACTGGTGTCTGCAGGACAGTGGGATTCCGGTTAACTTCAGGGAGAGCTCTGGGATCTGCACAAGGGCGACAAACAGAGGGATGGGGAAGGAATAACAAAAGCAGTTATACCAATTAAAATAGAAGTGATATCATCTGGGATCACTCAACCAATTAGCATACAATTTAGTGTAATAAGAAATCAGAGAGAGGTAAAAAGAGAGAATGAGAACAAGAACACACGTGCCTATCAAGAATACGAGAGGAAGCAAAAGACCGAAACTGCTAGATTTCAGCATCGAGGAGATCTCTCTCATTTGCCTGCAAGATTTGCACCCAAATAGGGGGATAACTGTGTCCCTGCTAGTCTGGAGTCCAGTATATTATCTATTGTGGATTTTGATGTCTTACTTAAGCCTGTGCCAGTCTGATTTTAGGAAGAGTGTACATTATTTACATGAAAACAAATATGAGCATTAGGAGGCATTTTTCCCCTGCGTGCAATTCCTACTAAAGACTTTACATTCTTCTAATTTGCTGCTTTACTGCACCACTTAGTATCCGCCTGAGATGAGCACAATGTCCTCAGTTAGGAAGGTGCTGAGGAAATTTACCCTTTTTGCACTAAATCACTTGCTCTCCTCCTTGAAGCCACCAAACTCTTACTCACTTGAAATGCCCCTTTCTAAGCATCTGTTTCGTTTTGCAGGTATCAGCTGATCCCCAAATCACAATGCAGACTTGGGAAGACATTTGATGTTAACATTTAATTCTGAGTGTACTGTTGTTCTATTTCTACTCCGATTCTAAATGGCCTTTTTTCATAACAAATGCAGAGGCATGTGTTTTATTTATGTTGCAATTGATGAATTCTTCCTAAAAATGGGGATTCTGAATGTTTTTTAGCAACACGCAAACATGAATACCATATGGTGAGCTGCTTCCTGTGGAGTTAGGATAAACATCATGAATAGCATTAATGTAAACCACATGTATTAGTGGTTTACTGGTACCCACCCGACCAGCTCAATGGACTTGCAGACTGAAATTGAACCAGAAAAATGGCTTACGAAACCAAACATTGAACTTCTGTGGTGTCAGGAGGCTTTGGTGTGTTCTTTTCTAGGAAAAAGAAGACAGATTTAGAACCTTGCTTTAAACACATAGCCGCATGAATATCCACACTTTTGCTTGTTGCATTTAGGACAAAAAATGCTCTAAGAGGCCAACTTTGAAGGCAGCTTTTGATATGATCGTGGTGTCTGTCGCTTGCAAATTCTATTAAAATTGAAAGAAATATGAAACCATTGAAGGATTTTGAGGCATTGCAGGGCCCTGCATTTGCTGCTGTGCCCTGGCTTGGGAAGAGTTTTTTTTTGTGCTTATTGAGGACAAATTACTGAGGTGAGGCTGAGATGCTCTGCAGCCGGACAGGGAAGCCAAAGGGAGATGGAAAGCCAGCCAGAGCCCCATTAATGGAGACGGATCTTTGTAGCTGTGTTTTATTTTCCAATAGCGGTAACCTCTGCTATGTTGTTTTCGCTTAACATTGTATTAATGTGCTGTGGTTTGGCCTGATTTTTATCATTATAACCTATGGGAAATGTATCCATTACTGCAACCTAGATTTTTAAAAATTTGAAGTCTTTTCCAAAGGGTTTATTCTTTCATTGTGTCTGTCTCCTGCTGCTTAAATCCCCCACCAATGTAGGGACAAGAGAATAGGATATTCCTTGCTCTCTCCACTGTCCATGCCTCTCTGTCTTCGTATTTATTGAGTCTCTACTATGTGCCAGATGTTGTGTTAGCTGCTTTCCATTGTTTGCAGGAGCGAGTATCAGCACTGTTGCTCTTTTGAACTTTACCTCTTCTCTTTAGTTTCCCCTGTTGACCTCAAGGAGGAGGATGTCCCATCCTTTTTCTGTTTTAAACACCTGACCCCACTTTCCAATGTCTTGGTGACATACAAATCCGTATCAATAAGATTGACCATGAGTTACTATTTGTCGATGTGTGGCTGAGTATACTGCAGTTAATTTTACTATTTTTCTACTTTTATATAAGGTTGAAATATTTATAACAAAAAGTTAAAGACAATCCCTGTTGATGACCTTTACCAAATCCTGGTCCTATAGTTCCTGAATATAATCTTTAGTTAGCTCCATTGCAGCCTCCACGGGCAGGCTACATGTTGGACTTCAGTGTCACCCAGACTGTTTCTCCCCCCAAGATCTCTGACCACGGAGTTTCCTTATCTGGACTCACTTTCTATCTTACCAACTACTACTCCACCCTCTACTGTATTAGTTACTGACCAGCATCCAGATCTCAAATCTCCCTACCACTTTCAGTTCTCAAAATCCTTGTTTTCATTTTGGCCTCAGTTAAGTTCCTGCCTAGGTCCCATAGATTTGGCAATGTAATGATCCTTAAACCAGTACCCTTCATTTCTTACTCCATTGTCTTTATGTGGTACCTGTTCTTTCAATGCTTATCCATGGGAGCCCCATCACGCATTTTTGCTCTTGCTTACTTGCCTAGCTAACACACCCTAGGCCACGTTACCTGTACATAGCCCATGTACTGGGAAATAACAAATATTATTCCTTCAGGAAATATCTAACGAGCTTTCATCATTCCTTAATTTTAACTCACATCCTAGCCATCTAGGGCAGCGCTGTCCTTTAGAACTTTTTATGATGATTGAAATGTTCGGTGAGTCTCTTTTGTTCAAAATGGTAACCACAAACCCTAAGTGCTATTGAGCAATTGAAATGTGACTAGCGAGACTGAGAACTGAATTTTAATTTTATTTGCCCTGGCTGGTGTGGCTCAGTGGATTGAGCACTGGCTTGTAAACCAAAAGGTCACTGGTTCGTTCCCCGGGAGGGCACAACCTGGGGTTGCAGGCCAGGTCGTCAGCAGGGGCAGGGGTGGGGTGGGGTGGGGGGATATGTGAGAGTCAACCTATTGATGTATCTCTCACACATTGATGTTTCCCTCCCTCTCTTTCTCCCTCCCTTCTTCTCTCTCTAAAACTACATAAATAAAATCTTTTAAAAGAGAAATTTAATTTTATTTAGTTTTTGTTGATTTATATTTAAATAGACACATAGCTAGTGGCTATGATGCTGGACAGCACAGCACTGGAGCTTTGGAGCATTGTCTTAATTTCAACATCATTGCTGCCACCTGGAGAGTCTTCCTCCTAAGGTGGTATGTTTCCTTCGCCCCCCAAGGGCAACCCTTTTGTAGTGTGGGCACAATTTTTCTTTGTGGGGTGTTTGTTGTTATCTCTGGAATAGACTGGCTTAATGCTGAGTACAGAGATTGAAAGCCACGAGTTGTTTGCCCAGGCCTAGCCCTCTCCTGCTAGGCCAACTTTCATGCTTTACTTCAGCACTAAATGCCCAAAATTGTCATCTCTTTCCAGACTCCTGCGATGGCCTTTGGCTAGTTTCCTCACTGCCATTTTTCTCCCCTAGAAGCCATTCTTCACCACAGACTGGATGCACTACAATGAAATTCAAACTTCCTTTTCCCCTCTTTTGCCATTTTAGGGATGCTATGAACGTGTTAGCTTAGAATGTTCCTCTTCTGCTTTTTGCAGAGCTCCCGTCTCAGCCTTCAAATCTCAGGTTAAAAGATACCTTCCCAGAGAGGTCTTCCCTGAGCGGTCTAAAGAACATCTTCATTTTACTATCTGTCTCAGGCCCGGTTTCTGTCCCCTGCAACATTTATTGCAGTTTGTTTCTGTTTTATTTGTTTGTTAATTGTCCCCTTTTCTAGAATGTATGGTCCTTCAGGGCATGGATCCCAGCAACTTTGGCTCCCTCCTCACTGGATCTCCAGCACTTAGCCTGTGATAGAGACGCAATAAAGAACTGTCAGATGAATTGTAAAATCACTTCCAATTTTTCCCCAAGAGAGCACAACAGGCTAGCCCCTTTCTTCTCAAAGTGTGGTCTGTGGACCAGCAACATGGCCTCACCTGAAATTTTATTAGAAATGCAGAATATCATGCCCCATCCCCAGACCCACCGTATCAGAGTATGAGTCAGAGCAGTTCTGCTGGCACATGGGAGAGGGAGCGGGGCGCTTCCCATCACTGCCCTCCCTGTTCCTCCATAGGCCCTGGACCCACCTGTGACCCAAGGGGCGGCTCTATCTCTACCCAAGGGGAATACGAATTTCTTTCCAACAATAAAAATACAAAGTCTACTGACCACTTTCTGAAAATGGGGCTTGCATTTAGCACACCCTAGTGAAATTGCCAGCTACCTGGGCTCACCCGAAGCTGGACTTCAGAGGGGATGCTGATAAGAGAATTCCAGGCTGGATTCCTGATTTGTTGCTCACTGACCTGTACCATATTAGTTATATTACATAACCTTTCTGTGTCTGTTTAACATCTGCATTTAAAACATAGCCAGGTGGCATATTCAGACAATGAAATACTATTCAGCACTAAAAAGAAATGAGCTATTAATCCATTAAAAGATGTGGAGGAACCTTAAGTGCATATTATTGAATGAAAGAAGCCCATCTGAAAAGGCTACATAATGTAGGACTCCAAGTATATGGCATTCTAGAAAAGGCAAAAGTGTGGAATCAGTGAAAGGATCATTGGTTACCCATTTTGGGGGAGGGAGGGATGAATAGGTAGAGCAGAGAAAAAATGTAGGGCAGTTAAAATACTGTAGATGATACTATGGTGGATACGTGTCAGATGTCCAAACCCATAGAATATATACCAAGAGTGAACCTTAATGTAACTATGGATCAATGGTGTGCAAACGTAGGTGCATCAATTGTAACAAACATACCACTCTGGTGGGGGATGTTGGTGATGGGGAGGCTGTGTATGTAGGATAGGAGGCAGGGCATATAGGGGAAATTTCTGTATTTCCCCATGAATTTTGCTGTGAACATAAAACTGCTCTAAAAATAGCCTTCAGAATAATAGTAAAGCACAGCCAGCACCTGTAGAGTGCTTACGATGAGCCAGGCAACTGCACTAAGCACCTTACTTGAACTCGTAGTTAACATTCACAACACCCTATTAGATCACTTTTTACGACCTGTATCTCGTAGATAGAGATTCAGGGCTGAGAGACGTGGGGTGCTGCACAAGGCGCAGTGTTGGGAAGTGCCTAAGCTTGGGTTTCAACCCAGGGCTGCCTGTCTCCAGACTCTGAACCCCTAGTGCTCGGCAGCTCTTGAATGATGGCGCTTGGGGGTCTGTGACAGCCTAGTGAAATAATACAGCGTTGATAAATAATGAAGCCCTATGTAAATGCTAATTAACATAATTTGGAGTAGAGATAAATGGCCGGGTCCCTTGACATATGACCATCTTCCACATATGGTTCCAGACAGGCGGTGGCTCCGCTGGCTACGCCCTATCTGCTCATGTCCACGGACCTCAGCCTCCCCTCTGGGAGGTGCAGAACGACTACTGCAGGGTGATCACCTCCCTGGGCTGGAGGATGATGGGGCAGAGAGGCAAAGGGAGCATTGCTCTCCCCATGTGCTGAGCACCGGCCCAAGACTGGGACTCGTGCCAGATTCTGGCTGCTGTGTCGTTCAGCGTCAACTGAGCGCCCAGACCCTGAAACCAAGATCTCAGAGTGCTCACTGTGTATCTTATTCTATGCACTCCCATCATCTCTGCAAGCAGCACAGAACAGAAAGGTCACACCTTTTTCACACCTGGGGAGACAGAAGTACGAAGAGGTGAAATCATTTGCCTAAGGCCGCAGACTTCATCACCATTAAGAGCAGGGATCAGGAACTTAAACATTTCTTTACTCCGAAGTTAGAGTTTTATCGTGGATGCTTCTGCCTACGAAGCTGGTGCTTCAGTTCTTTAATGCTAAGCTCCATTTCAGCATTTCTTCTGATGTATGGCCCAATTCTGCTTCAGTGGCTCTTACTCAAAACTCATTTCTTTGGTGAACCATCCTCTAATCTCGTATGACCATAGGCTCTGCTTAGACTGGAGCTCCCGGACATGGTTTTTGAAAAATGACATCATAATCCTAAAAAGAAATGAAGGAAATTGAAAGCAATCTTTGTGATGCACTATTTTTATTTGGTTGCTTGTGCTATTTAGATGAAGAGGGTACTGGATGGGGACTGCATCTTTCCCATGTTTTATACCATACTTAATGAGTTCTCAGAATATAATAAATGTTTCACAGGCCAATGAAAAATTCTAAAGCACATAACCTCCTGGGGAGGTGGTAAAATTATTCATGGCTGACACTGATGAGAAGATCAGAGTTTTTACCCTCCAGGGAGAAGGCACTGTGACACCCATGGAAGCCAGGAGTTATTCTTGGGAAAACCAGATTTATAGAATATTTCAATAAAACCTATTTCCGGAGTGAATGTTGAGAAAGCATATATAAATGTACATAATAACAATGTGCTAATTTATGCCACTCTACGATAAAACTAATAGTTGGTGCTGGTTATTTATCATATGATGCACTCATTTTATAGCCCTTACAAAGAGGACCTTTAAAGTGCTATATTTCTGATCAGATAAGATAATACATGTATAGAAGAGCATATGCATATTAATATTAAATGTGTAAATTATTATTTAATGGAGGAATTATTTCAGATGTCTGTACAAGTGAATGGGCGTTGCGGAATTATTAGAAAATAAAAGTGCAAAAGTGTTGGACAAATATAATTTGAAATAGAACCATCCACACTGCGTGTGAGGTGTCAAAGAAGAGATTATCTGGAATAGGAGGGAAGAGATGGCGCTTTAGTAATGGACATGGAAGTGGACGGCAAGCATTTTTAAACAGTTGCTTCCTTAATGTTTCTGTTGTAATATTCTAATATCCAATCCCATCACAAATGAAACCATTTACTACCGTGTGTATGTGTTACTAAAAGGCTTAGTGCTTGTATACACTGTAACAGTCTAAGAAGAACTATAGAAGAAGGTGAATACAAACAAACTGAGGGGGTTAGGGAAGGAGGGGTACACAGAACCACTGGAAAGCAGAGTCTGTGAGGCACTCAAGTCCAGGTCAGGAGTCCAGGCTGTTATGAGCTGCGTGGGAGCAGGGTCACCTGGAGTCGGTTGTGTCCTTGACGAAGAGGCAGGAGTATGGGGTCTCAGTCTTGTGCAAGAGGCTGTTAAATTAATAGCTACAAAGTACTACATGCTGTGATGATGATAATGACGACATTTTTTTGTTGTTGTTTACCAGGTGTCAAGTATGAGGAGGGACTCCCCAAAAAGCCAGAATTATCTTCTGGAGGGCAGGCCCCTTGTAGTACAAGCTTCTGCCACTAGGTGGGTGGGTGTTCTAGGAACTCACCTGTATCAGTGTACTAGCTGGTGTTGTTGTGAGAGGCTGTGTTTGGCTTCAGTGAATTTTTTTGGAAGACTTTTTCATGCATTTGCCCATCTCATGATGGGTGATTTAGGAGCACACCTGCCTACGCTGTGCTGAGTGTTCAGCAGTTTTGACCCAAAACAGCATGAGCCCCACTCTCCCTGTTCACCGGATCTTGCCCTGAAGGGACTTTTTTAGGTTTCCCTGGATGAAAAAAGTCCTGAAAGGGAAATGTTTTGCTGATGTGGAAAAGATGAAATGAGAAACAGCAGAAGCACTAAAAGGCATCAATATTGACAAGTTCAAAACTGTTTTGAGTGGTGGAGAAAACATCTCTGTAGGTGTATTTCATCAAATGGAGAGTACTTTGAAGGTGACTGAAGTTTAAACATGTATGAATAAATACACAATTTTTTATAAATAAATTCTGGGCCTTTTTGTCCCTCCTAGCATATAGTATTTTACACGCATCTACACGTATTGAGAGATTTCATCTTTACGTGAACACTCCGATAGAGAGGAGCACCTACAGGATGCTATGAAATCACAGAAGAGGGCTATCTACCCAGGCTAGGAGGATTGCTTTTAGCTTCCAAGAGGAGGTGAGTGTCTTACATGAGAGTGGAGGTGAAATGGAATGGAAGCCTGAGAGGGTTCAGGATGGAGAGGGGAGAGCATTCAGGGGGCACATCAGAATGGCAAAGAGAGGCAGCTGCGCCCCGCTCCTCCGGACGTCCGTCCTACTCCTTGGGGTTATGTTTGAAGCAATCCCTGGCAAGAGAGTCGTCCTATATATAGTCAGAAAAACTGAGTTCCTCCTCCACAACCTGCTTTTACCATTTGTGGTAGACATTGTTCTTGTTCACCAGTATATTTGATCCCCTCTCTGTCCACATGGAAGATGGAATTTCCCTCAGCCCCAGAGACAGAGCTATGGGCTTTGCCTTGGTCAGTGACAGGAAAGCAGAGGCACGTAAATGTTGGTGTGCTATCTGCCAGGCTCCTCTCTGTTCTATCGAACCAGGAGCTCATGTGCTCCAGATGGTACAGCTGTTGGCGGATGGAGCTCTGTCAGCCTGAATCAGCGAATTGCTTCACAGAGTGTCCTCACTCAATGTCGAGAGAGACTCCTGTGGGTCACTCTGACCTACAATAGATTTTGAGTAAGAAATAAATTTCTGTTCTGTTAAGTCACTAAAATGATAGGGAATGGTATTCATAGCTACAATATGGCATTTTCTGTTGGTTTGCTTTTATTTCAGTTGAGAACATTTTTGATTTTAGATTTGCATCTTGTTTTTGTATCTTTTGAGCCAATTTTACTATAAAGTACTGTCTATGGACTCTTAACAGCATCTACATTTCTGCTGGAATGAAATGCCTTTTGAAAATAGCATGCTATTATGTACGAATCTTGTGGTGAATTTCAGATGAGAGTTTGAGTTAAAAATATAAGAAATCCTTCAGTTAAAATCCTATGTGGATAATATTCTGCAGGACATCTTAATATTATTACATTCCCTCTTGTTTTCTTCTTATTGGTATAGTACATTCTACAGTTTTCTTAGAGCCACTAATTAAAGTGAACTTAATTTTTAGGTGAGGTGATGTTCCTATATTTATTAGGAATAAATTCCTTGAAAATTATAGGTGTGGGTTAAATCCCTGTATCCTACTGCAATTATTTTTCTCTTTCAAGGGAATGTTTCCACTACATCGCTAGACCTCACAGTTTGCATTAATTAAAATATGCATTAGTGCACTTCACTGAAGCTGGAATTTCAATATTAGACACTTTTGGATGGTGTGAGAAGGTTGGACCCAAACTTGCAAATTTGGCTCCACTTATTGCTTAGAATATGCTGTCAGTTTTGTTTCCCAAAGTGATTCACAGGCAAAGTAAGAACAGTTTAATAAAGATTCAAGTGCAATTACATCATCAGTGCACTGGACGTCTAAGATAAGAGGCTGACCGGAAACAAGGGCACAAATTTCCAATGAGATTCTGTTTGTTATGAAATTTGCCAGCATACGGGGAGCAGGGTCTCTTCTGGGATGTTTTTGCCCGGAGACCCAGAGAAAGAGCGTAGGAGATCATCAGATTCTTTTTCTTATAGAAGAGGTGTCCTCCCATGAAATATAGAAAAGATTGATCATTTAACAAGTTTTCTCTTTCTTTCCTTCCTTCCCTCCCTCCCTCCCTTCTCTCTCTTTCCCTCTCTCTCTCCCTTCCTTCCCTCTTTCTTTTCTTTCTGAACATCTGCCACATGGTTAAGTACAATACTTAAGCAGTGGAAGTAAACATTGAGATGACCATAACAGTAAAGAAATTGGTTATATCTCATAGTCATGATGATTAAAAAATAGGTTATCCCGATTCTGTCCACATTTTTTTCTTCCAGGTTCTGCCAGTTTTCAGTACATATTGCTTCTTGTTTCTCTTCCACCCTCTCCCTAGCCCTTTCCCTGTTCCTTCTCCCTCCTGATGCAGCTGTACCTGACACCCACTCTCATGCTCAACCTACCTCATAGCTTTTCTTTTCTTTCTTTTTTTTTTTTTTTTTGTGGGGAAATGGGATGAGATATTTTAAACTTTCCTTGGTAGAAAGAAGCATATGTTCTGATCAATGTTTCCCAACCCTTTGACTCAGCGGCTTCTTGGGGACATGTTTTAATACTTGAAACCACCATTTAATGCAGGTAGTGTCATCCCACTTCTTCACCAAGTTGAGCCTGAACAGAGATATAAAAAAATGGGAATAGTAAGACCTATCCTGGCAAAACAATGTAGCATCAGACCGTTTATGTAGTGCTTATCCTACTGCTACATACAAAGGTCTGAAGTATGTGGTAAGATAATTATAGATTAAAAACTGCTTTGGAGATACAAAATAAAGTGGAGTAAAGAGTGATTCCCTTGAGAGTAGAATAATACCATTGCCAGAAATATTAAATTCTGAACCTTGAGATTCAGCTTTCCCTTGTGAGGTTAATCCTGAGTGCACTGGTTTCTCTTTCAGTGGGTTTCTCTTTCTTGCTCAGTGTCCTCTGAGAAACCATTGTCTTCAGGTAATTTGCTAAAGCCACTGGCGCTCTAAGCAGGGAGTCAAAGTCAAGGGTAGAAACTGGATTGCCAATGATGGAGCTTGTGGGTGGCTTCCCAAATTCCACTTCAGTATTCTGGTACATCATGTGAGCTATAACGTCTACTTTATATCTATTTGGTTTGGAATACAATCAAAGGCTTTAGGCTTCTCCACAGCGCAAGCGTGCATGCACATTTGTGGACAGGAATCTTTTATGTACGAAGGTACATACTTTTCAACTTCAGGGTGTATACACTTTTATCTTTCTAATTCTTTTACACACACACAATTCGTTACCAAACCCCTCTGCACCACTGCACAGAGAGGTGCAGTGTGATTGAGTTAAGCAGGGCAGGAAGATGGTCCAGGTAATCACAAACACTGCTCTCAAACATGGGCAATCCACTTGCCATTAAACAGGATGGACAGCAATTACTCAACTACTGGGTTAACTCCCCGAATGAAGACACCTTATATGTTTTCACCTTTGCAGATTCGTTGTTTTATTAATGTACTGTCTCTACCATCTAAATACGCCCCAGGACAGCAGAGCCAGAAAGTGTCTCAAACGACTTATATTTGGACTTAGGATGTACTATAAACATGTACCTATTTTGTAAAATTTACATAACATATTTCCCCATTCCAGTTATACTTTGTCTTCACTGATGGTGAAAATTTCTACTTTCTGAGCCCAAATACTACCTGAAACTGGAAGAGGTGGCCTAGGATTGTACCGAGTGCAATGGGAATATGAGGTGAATAAAAAATTTGCCTTGGACAGAAACTTTTATTTTTTTTGTGGTGGTAGAAAAAGAACTAAGAAAGACAGTGATAATTCATTTGTTAATCACAAAGCATGAATTCATTTTCTTGATTTTTTATTATAGGAACACTAACAACTTATTTTTCAATGACTTATTTCAAAAGTAACACATACTTTATAGAAAAAATACAAATAAGCCCATCTAAATATTCACCCCAATTTAAAAATATATTTGAATTAGATCTGCACTAAAGGATCTGTAACATATATTGAGAGTAATACCCCTGGGGTGGGATTGCTGGTATAGTAATTTCATTTTTATGTTTCCTTAGGAGAGAACCAGTGAGTCGCTTTTAAAAGTACTGTTGATTTAGACTTGTGTGCAAGATAGCTGTAAAGTACTTGAAAAAGAAGAAAAAACAAAAACTGAAAATGCATGTAAAACTTGGAAATGGAGTACTCTGGTCATGTCCCAAATTCTTTCAGCTTTTTTTTTCTTTCAAGAACCAAAGCAGCAGTAGCAGACATCACAGTCTGCGTGTGTGCCCCCAACAGAGTTCTAACCTCATCTGAAACTCAAAGAACAACCATAAATGTACATGTGAATATTTTAAGTTACACCAAAAATTTTAAGGTATGTTTGTATTGTCTCTCTTTCTCTCCTTTAGTTGACTTGGAAAACTCATCCTAATCTTTCTACTTTTCATTCCATATGATGGTAGAAAACACAATGTAGTCAATTCTAGGAAAACATCATGACTTTTGGTTTTCTTAGTTAAACTTGAAGATTTTTTTTTAAAGATGAGATGTTTTATGGTAAGGTAGTTGTAGATTTACATACAGCTGTAAGAAATAATGCAGGGAGAGCCTGCGTCCCTTCCCTCAGTTTCCTGCAGTGGCAGCACCTTGCAGAACCATAGTGAAATGTAACTAGGAAACTGACAATGATATGGTCAAGAGAGAACATTTCACCACTGCAAGGATTGCTCATGTTGCCCTTCTTTCTGCTGCCCTCAGTTCTGCCTTAGCTCCCGACAGCCACTGATCTGTTCTCCATTCTTTAATTTTGTCACTTTAAGAATGTCATATAAGTGGATTCACACAGTATGTAACTTTTGGGAGTTAGCTCTTTCTCTCAACCTGATTCTCTGGAGATGTATCCAGGTTGTCACCTGTATCAGTAGTTCATTCCTTTTCATTGTTTAGTACTCCATGGTACAGGTTTAGCACAGTTTTTTAACATTCACCTACGGAGGGACATTTCCGTTGTTTTCTGTCCTGGGTTACTGCGAATACAGTTGTTGTAAACACAATGTACAGGTATTTGTATAGCATAAATTTTCATTTCTCCGAGATAAATGTCTAGAAGTATACTTGTTGGATTGTACTGTAGTTGCATACTCAATTTTTAAGAAACTGGAAAACTATTTTCTGGAGTGACTGTACCATTTTTTATTCCTACCAGCGATGTATGAGTAACCCATACCATTGCTGACGTTTGATGATGCCACTGTTTTTTTTTTTTTTTTAATTTTCGCTATTCCAATTGGTGTGTAGTGCTATCACTGTGGTTTTAATTTGCATTTCTTTGATGGTTAATAATACTGAGGATATTTTTATGAGCTCATTTGCCATCTCTATGTATATTTGTGTCCTTTGTCCATTTTCTAACTGGACTTTTTGTGTTTTTACTGTTGAATTTTGAAAGTTCTTTATTCTAGATATTCACTCATTGTCAGATTTACGATTTGTAAATATTTTCTTCCAAACCATGGTTTGTTTTATCATTCCTTTAACAGGTAGGGACTTTGCCAAAGCATATTCAATGTCCCCCTTGTGGAGCTCAGAGATTAGTAGAGAAAATGGAAGAATGGGACCAATAAATTTACTTCCAAAGCTTGTTTTTGATGCAATGTGCCCTTGCATCTCCATAGAACCTTTACAGAGGCTAAATGTATACAGATATTTTCTAAAAAGTGTTGTGTTAGTCAGAGCTCTCCAGAGAACCAGCCATGTAATATGAAAAATAGAGACATTTATTAAAGAAGATACAAGCTATAAGAAACATTGTACATAGGACCATGATGTCTCAGTCCCCTTCAAAGTAGGCATTTGGGGGCCTCACACAGTTCTTCCAGCATCTCATCTGCTGTTCAAAACACTCTGCAAAGTCCTTTGTAGGAATTGCCATCAGCTGCTCAATCATATTTTTCTGAATCTCATCGACAGTCTGAAATCTCTTCCCTTTCAAAGGTGATTTCAGTTTTGGAAAAAGGCAGAAGTCACAGGGCCCCAAATCTGAGATGCAGGGGAGCTGAGTCATCTGGGTGATTTGATGTTTTGCTAAAACACTCTGCATGAGACAAGATGCATGAGTGGGCACATTGTTGTGATGAAGCTGCCAATCACCGGTTGCCCATAGCTATGGACTTCTGAATCATCTGAATAGTTTCTGGAGAGGAATGTTCAAGCTTAATGTCAAATTTGATGCAGAATTCTTGCTCTACTTGCTCAGTCATTTTGAATGTGAGGGCCACACAGTGCACATGCTCACTCAAGTCTACCACCCCCATTGACTAGTACAGTGAGTTGCCATTGTTCACACATGCTCATTTGAGTCCACTCTCCTTGGCTGCCCAGTTACATTGATGTCATGCAAACTGTTCTGTTAGGTTAACAATGGTGAACTTTTTTTGGACAGATCTGGTATATATGCATATATATCAGCTTTAAACATCACAATGACATGGCATATTACAAGTTTTAGCATATTATTTTGGGTTCCACAGAAAAACAAAAACAGATGTTGTACCCTCCAATAGCATCACTTACATTCTGCACAGGCAGGCTCTAGGTACTTAGAAATAAGGTGTAGCTAAACATGTATCTAAACGCAGGGATGGTGCTGGTAAATGAATCTATAATGAATGTGGTATAGCCAGGTGAACATCAGGTGGTCAATGAAAGGTGGAAACAGACATGTCTCTTGACATACGTTTCTTCTCCATGGTGGTGGCTGTTGCAAGTGTAGGTTTTCTGTGTCCACAAGGGCTGCAGGTGCACTGATGGCAAGTATGAACACTGGGGCCTCCGATCACAGGAACCTTGTTATTCCTTCCCATCATGACACCACCTGTGTTATGGACAGGTGGGCTCCAGGTGATCAGATGTAAGGTGGAACCAACAGTGTATCCAAGCACTGGGGTGGTGCTTGTCTCTCTTACTATAGCAGCCTTGCTGCAACCAGGTAGATCCCAGGTTGTATGGCCAAAATGACACATAGAAGCAGCGCTATGTGCCTTTCTAAGTGTATCTCTACTGTTAATACCCTGGATGCCTGGGAATGAATGGGGCCTGGGGTGAACATACCGACCCCATATCTCCCACCATTCGTGGGGAGCTGTAGGTCTCACCATCACAAGTGGGCCTGGAGATGTACCAGCAAACTGTGAACTTATTGTACCCAGTGTTAGGCATCCTGGTAGCAACTCAAAAGCCAGCAATAGTGGTTGTGTCAATAGGTAGAATATCTGGGCTGTTACCAAAGGCCAGCTGGGTGTTGATGGTGGTATCAGATGTGGAATCTGGCAATTGCAAACCAGCACCACCTGAGTGCACTATTCTGCCTCTCGCTGGCTAGGCCTACAGCCCATCCTGGGGCCACCACATTTCCCAACAGAAAAGAGTGTCCAGGCTGCTGGCCATCATTGGCCCCAGATGTGGGCTGAGAGGTGGTTCCTGGGTCCATGGGAAGCTTGGAAACTTGGGTCCCTCTGATGACCGACTTTTTAGGTAAATGGGTGGAGGCATCAGCCAAGTTAACTGTTGTCATTGGGTGGTGTGTTCTCAGGATTAGGGAGTGACATGTACAATGGAGACTGGTTTTCTCTGGAGACAGGGGGAGACAGGAAAATCACAGCATGGGAGGGAGGAGTGGTGCCCATTGCCTTGGTGTCAACAAGCTTCTTTCGAGGATCCTTCCAAGGGGAGAATCCCCTGAAGGGAGCACATGTCCTTTCCCTTTTGGTAAGGGACACCACCTCCTTGCTCCATGTTAAAGCTAGATGGTAGAGGCACACAATCGCAGTGGAACAGCCTGTGACCAGGGAGGAGGGCAGACAGGAGAATAGCAGAGTGGTTCCAGCAAGGTGGCCATGGGCCAGTTGGAGCATCATCTCACTGGATGGGAAAAACCACTGGATATTGGCCACTGGGCAAGGGAAGGCAGGGAGATGAAACACAAAACTTACAAAACAAATTGCCCACCTAGAGCCAGTTGTGCGTCAAACGAACCCGAGAATAGAGTAGAAACTGGGAGGGCTTCTTCTTCGCTTCCCACTCCTCTTGATGTCTAGCACACACTGAACTAACTCCAGTCAGGTGCTTGTGGTGTCTCCTCCGGCAATCACAGAGGGAGGTATGACGCGGGAGGGAGCATGTGCTCAGGCTCCAGGTGTGTGTGTGGGGGGTGAGGGGTGCGTTAGTCCAACACAATGCCAAAGGGAAAAGGGTGAGGCTTCAACAAATAGCTGGTCCAGCCCTTCTTGACTTCCTAATCCCTGGGACTTCCTGTGGGGGGTTGCAGGTGTTTGGCACCAGATGGGCCACCATGCAGACTGTTCGGGACTGGAGGCTCCAGCTGCTGGAGCTCACCCAGCCTGGCCTGAAGGCCAGAGCCTGCTCAAAGCCAAGTGCTGGAGCCACCGTGATCCTTCCCGGATGTAGTCCACCTCCTCTGGAGACCTCCCTAACTTCTCTGTGAGGCCTGGAGTCAGGTCCACTTTCTCCAGGGCTGCCCTGGCTGCCAGTGTCACCAGCCAGGTGTGAAAGTTTCTGAGGAGTGTATGAGGAGGTGCTGCCGCCCCCCCCACCCCCCCGTGATGTCCCTTCCTGGTAAACAGGTTTTTCCCTCACTGCTCTTCAGAAACTTGGTGAGGCAACATTTAAACCTTGGACACTTCCTCAGGTCATACAGTCAGCAGTGGCTTGGCCAAGATTCGAACCTCACTTGTGTGAACACAGCTCCTGCTCTGGACGATGGTGTTTCCTTAGTGAAATCCACATTTTTTAACTGTGTGAAGATTTTCTGTTATTGAAGGCAACTATGGTACCTTCCTGGACCATTTTAGTTTATTTTTCATTGGTTGCTTTACTGAGCCTAATCAAATGTATTTGCTTTGCAGAGCTGCAGTGGATTAATCCTGAATAAGTAATTTGGAAATGTTTTTATTCATTTCTATGGAAACCACCTATTTAGATTTTCATATATCGAGATCATAGAGATTTGTCCCAGTCCAATTGCAATCTTAGTTACAGCAGTGCCGGCTTACATATCAAGGACATAGTTTTGCTCTGATGGCCCTTCAGAAATCTGTAATTGGTATGGAACACTGACACGAATAGAATGTGTCTTAGAGGCCCTGTGACTTAGGCTTCTGCAGATTAGTGGAGTCTTTTTTGATGGAACAAGCCCCTTGGAATTGATTAACACTATCTGCCTCTCCCATTAACTACTCCCTTCTCACACAGTTTCTTTGGTCTGCCTTTGCTGGCCTTTTTAAGAGTCAGACCTGAATCTGAGAGTCTAGTTGATTTCCAAGGTGATATACACCAGACACATTCCTTGGCTTTTTACTTCCCCAAAGGGCTTTTTCTGTGTGTGTCCACTTTGGGATGAATGATAATTTATATATTTCCTTTCCACAGAATAAACCTCTATCTCTTTATTCTCAGAATATGTCATCCTTCCAATAACCTCACTTCGTATTTCCTCTTTACCCCAGAGTTTTAGGGTGTTTGGGGACCTAGCATCTTTTCCTTAAACATTACTGAGGGGGGTAAGCATCTGGGTATGTGCAGTGCAGACCTCCTGAAGACTACAAAATATGTTTAAAGAAACAATACTTTAGGGATGGCCTAAAGATCTAACAATCATGTTAGAAATTTAAGCAATAGACATAAATTTTAGGAAAGTTTATAGTAAATACCCAAGATTATCTATCTACCTATCTATCCATCCATCTATCCATCCATCTATTTATCTTAATAATAGCTAATCTATCTATTATCTTCTTTCCATTTTTAATTCAAGTCAAATAACTTTTTATAAAAAATTACTTCCTGAAATGCTGATTAGCTACAACTGATTTATAACATGCAAAATAGCATCTAATATGCCAAATTATTACCAACTTAGAGTTGCTAGGCTTTTAATGTAGAAAGGAGTCATGCCTATTTTTGATGATCTTTGTTTATTCTGTCTTTATACTATATCTAATGGTATTATAGTCACATCAGCTTTCATTTGGTATATTCTCATAATTGAATTGTGTCTCCTATAAGCATCCTATGAGTTTTTTTTTTTCAAAAACAGTCTGATAATCTTATTTTTTAACTTGGAGTGTTTAGTACACTGGAATAAAATTACTGACATTTGGTTTTATCCCTCCACCTTACTATTTGTTTTTTATTTGGTCTGTTTTATATTCTTTTTTCTCTTTTCTTGCTTTTTCTTGGATTAATTAAATGCTTCTATTATATTTTTCTCTTATTCATCTGTTAATTTTATATTTTTATTACTCATTTAATGGTTAACCTAGAGATCACAATATGCCTCCTTGATGTATTACAAATTGTTACTTTTATCTCTTTCCTAACACTGAAAGAAACTTAGAACATTTAAACTCTATTTACCACTCCCATCTGCCTTTTAAATTATTCTTGCTGTATGACTCAGTTTTAATTTTAAAGAATTCACAATTACTTTTTGTATGGCCAATATTCATCTATAATTACCCAAATATTTATCTTTTCCTGTGTTTTTAATTCCCTCCTATTTTTTTTCATGATTCCATCTGTGATCACTTTCTTTTGCCTGAAAATGTCTCTTCGGTATTTCTTTTAACGTAGACCTATTGTTAATGAACTTACTTGGTTTTTATTTGTCTAAAAGGGTTATTTGTTCATTTTCAGATTTTTGAGAATATTTTTACCAGATATAAAATTCTGAGTTGCTTTTTATTTTCTTTCAGCACTTTAAAAATATTATAATAATTTCTTTTGGCTTTCATCCTTTCTGTTGAAAACTAAGTTGAAAATTTCATTGCCATTCCTTTAAAATAAGGTGACTTTTTAATTTTTTGCTCTTGTTTTTCATGAATTTTAGTAAGATATACTGTGTGATTTTATCTTTATTCAGCTTAGGGTTGTTAAACTTCTTGAATTTGTGGGTTGATATCATTTAACAATTTTGGAAAATTCTTGGCCAATATTGTTTAGAATATGGGTTTACCACCATCTCTCTTCTTTCTTTCTGGAATTATAATGGTACACTTGTTAGACATTTAGAGCATTTCCCAGAAGTCTCTTTCACTGTAATGTATATACTCACCTATTTTTTTCTCTTCATAGTTCATTTTAGGCATTTTCTATTAACCTCTCTTCCAGTTTACCAGTTCTGTGTTTGGCTGTGTCTAATTTACTGTTAACTCCATTTATTGAGTTCTTAATTTAACATATTGTTGTTTTTTCTTTTTTTTTCTTATAGCTATGTCTTGTAGTTCCTTCCCACAGATCTAACACATAGTTCTGTGAATAAAGGAAGCAACATATTTACTCTATGAGGCATTTCCATTGATGTAGGTCTACAGAAAAAGCCCCATCGGGATAGACCTCAACTGTTGTTTTTTCTTAAATAACCATTTAATGTTTAAAAAGTCTAATTCTTGGGTGAAATACTTCATCCTTTCATTGATGCATGTACTTTGCATTCATTTTAACATGTCAATCATAGTTATTTGTTTGTTTGCTAACTCAAACCTCTGGATCAGCAGTGGATCTATTTCTAATCTGTTTAATTCTGGTTTTTTCCTAATGTCTAGAAATTTTTGGCTGAATGTACTGTTTATGTTAAAAGAACTGTAGCGGCTCCACATAATTTTGTCTTCTATCAGAGAAGGCTCTTTCCTTTCTCTGTTATGCAGATAGAATATGAAGGGGATTATCTCAAGTCCATCAGGGACTGAGCTTGGCTAGGGTTCATTTCAATATATCTCAGTCTGCTTTTGATATGTCCTTATTCCTAGGGCAGACTCTCTCTCAAGCTTTTGGCTGAGAGTCTGGCCTTTGTCCCCTTAGCCTTGAAGTCCGGAGAAGATTTAGCTCTTCTTCCCTCCTGTGGTTTTCAGCTTACTTCTTTATCCTCCTAACTCATACAACTTTAAAATTTGCAAATGTCTTACAGGGATGAGCATTCATGTATTTGAAGTAGATCTCTTCACCTGGCAAGTCTAGTTCCTGAGCACTGTAAATTTGTGGGAACTTTTTCTTGCCTTCTAGAAGTTTTTGGTCTAGTTCCCCATCTTCCTATGTAACACCAGAACTCCAAAGATGACCCTCAGGGAAAATTGGCTGTGCGTTTAGGGCTCCTCGGGTTTTCATTTTGTCGCTCTAGTTCTTTGTGACAGCTCAGGGTTGGCTGGTTTCCCTTTCCCACAGAATAAGCTCTCTATGTGGGTCAAGACTGAACAACTTGTGGCCAAAACTTAAAAACGTCCCCAGAGAAAAAAATTACTGGCTACCCTCAGCTCACCTCAGAACCCTGTTTCTATCTCTGGAACCTCTGGAACTTTAGTTCATCTAGTTCTAATTACTTTAATATGTGTGTAATATGTAATATAAAATATTTAAAAATACTTATTCATATTTTGCTAGTCATCACAGTGAAAATCTTGTCTTGCCACAGATTTACTTCATTCTATCTCAACATGAAAAGTCCTTGCCCTCACACTTTTTCATTTTCTTCATCAATTACACCACATCCAATACACTGATCTGGAGGTGATTAGAATACCTGGCAGTTTTCCATATGAAACTGGCTTAGTTGTTATACACTGTATTTTGAAGAATTAGCTTATCCACATTAATTGAAGAAAAATATTTCTTTGTTTTCTACCTATTCTTCAGGATTGACTTTGTGCATTCTCTCTGCCCCCACCTTCTCTGATTCCCCTAGTTGGACACAAATTCTTCCTTTCTGGAACTTCCACATCCCCTTGTTTGTGTTTCTTTATTGCACATACACTTTGCACTACAATTACTTACATATATTTATATTCTTGACAGGGTATCTCATATTGGTTTGCTCAGAGTGGAAGGAATAAATGAACAAAAGACTGACATTACAATACTGAAAGTATTCTCTGTGGATAGCAAGAGATTTATTACATATTCATCCTCATCATTTGTGAAGAGATCACTCTTCACAGTATTTGTAAATGTTTTCTGAGCTGGAGGCCAAGATTACACAATTACTCTCCCATTTATGTACTGGGGCAAAGATTTTCATAATAGTAGAGTTTTTAACACAACTGAACAAGGGTTTTTGCATTAAAAATTCTGATTTTCATAGTCATTAAACAGAAAAAAAACCTGGTTAATTTAATAAAGGCAACTAACTTGCACACACTTGCAGACAGGGTTTGTGATATTGGCAGCAGTCAGAACTGCCTTTGAGAAAATCCGTGTATAACTTACATTTTAAAGATTATGAGCATTAAACATCTGAGTCAGAAGTGCCTGTGCTACTCCAGGGATGCTAATACCTCTGAAATATCCATTTATTGAGTACCACAAGGGGCAAAGCATTGTGGGGAGTCACATTCCAGGCATTGTTTATTCTACAGGAAGAGGATTAGTTAAAACAAGGTATAAATATACCATAAAACACCATCAATATAACATGACATGATAGGTGCTATACGAACAGTATAGATAGTAAGTATTCTAAGGATTTAGAGGAGATGATGACTGCCTTATGGATGGGCTAGCTGGAGAGTTGAATTATGTTTTCTCATCCGACATGTAGCCTCCAGGGCTGTTTGGCTTGAAAGTTCTTTCTTTTCCTTCTTTTCTTTTCTCTCTTTCCTCCAAGTCAGATTAACATTGGTCAATTGTGTTGGAAAAGAAATGAATAAATTTAATATGGCATTCCATCCCAGCTGGTTTTAATTGTCCGAATTACTTTTAAGACCAACTTGTAAGACAAGTAAAGAACTTCCTGCCAAACTGTATGAATGCCATGTGGTCCGAAGTGGAATCTTGGTGGTCTAAATCCATTCACAAGGAAAGTACAATTTACCACAAGCATTCTGGAAGATCCTGGAGGTTGGGGGAACTGCAGCATTTCTCGGCAGAGATGTTAAATGAGGAAAATGACCAGAGATGAACTACATAAGCAGTATTTCTGGAGAGCCAGAAGTTTTAAAGTGTTTGTCATGGTGAGACAATACTGGCAGTTGAGGAGAACATGAACTGTGGCATGAAATTGGTGGGAGGGCATCAGAAAGAACACATGAGAATGTTGTTTGAGGGCCTAAGTCAAAATTTGCCAATGCTTGAATGTTCCCTCAGCATACTATGAAATCATTAAAACTTTCTATAGAGACCACCTAGTCACGGGGAAACATGCTTGTGAAATGCTAAAAAGTTAAGATGCCAAGATATCAATTCAGTTGTGCAGAAAGCATTGAAAAGATCGGTTAGAGTTCACACCACCCAAAAGTAAAAGTTAGTGTGTAGGATGATGGAGTCAAAGTAATTTTCTTTTTTTCCCTTGTATTTCCCCAAATGTTTATAATTTGATTACATTATACATTAAATATAGTACTTTATCCAACAAATACTTCATGGCTTTATTTAAGACATATTGCACTTATCTCTACCCTCAAAGAAAAATGACTTTAGTAAGAGGGCAAGACATAAAATCTTACGAATAGCATTGAATAAGTGCAGGGGTGTCCAGCCCCATGGCCCAGGATGGCTATGAATGTGGCCCAACACAAAATCATAAATTTACTTCAAATATTATGAGACTTTTTGTTTTTGTTAGTGTTTGTATATTTAATGGGTGGCCTGAGACAATTCTTCTTCTTCCAGTGTGGCCCAGAGACACCAAAGGGTTGGTCACCGAAGTCAGATGAAAAGTGTCATATAAGACTGTAGTGATCATGACACCTTAATGAAGGCAGTGGAGTTTGAATGGGGACCTTGAAGGACAGGATTTTAATAGATAGTGTTGAGCATGGAATGGCATTCTCGGTGGAGAAAATGCACTAGCAAAAGGGCAAAGATGGAAAAGCATAGCTGGGTTTGTGGAAAAGCAAAGATTCATGTCGCTCAATGAACAGAGCAGTAACGAATAATGTGATTTAAAAGTGAGGCCGAGGCCACATTTTAAGGTATCTCGCATGCCAGGCTAACACCTGAACTTAGTTGTCACATCCTAACAGCTGATATATGTCTTATATTTTACTGTGGAGTTTACAAGGTAGAGTGTTTACACTTTCTTTACAAATGATTTTCACAATAGCTTTTTGAAGAAAAGATTATCACTCCATAGACAGATAACGAACCTAAAGATGGAGAAACTAAATGACTTCCGAGGTCATAGAGCAAGTTAGTTCTGCCCCTTCCTGTGCTTTCCTGTAGTTCATTCTCACAAACAATATAGCATTAACCATAATATGTCATCACTAATTGTTCACATTCCCCTCCAGCACGTTCTATTCATACATGGAAAAAACAGCCAGTCCACCAGGAATTCCCACAGGACTTCAAGTGATTGACTTAGAAAATTTCTTTGTGAGCAGGAGACTGTGGTAATTTGAGGATGACCTTAGATTAATGCCTTGGTGTGAATCCTAGCTCTGCTACTTATCAGCTATTTAACTTTATCAAATAGTTTATCTTTTCTGAGCAGAGTTACTCTTACCTTTAATATAAGAATAACATTTACCTTGTAGAGCTGTTCAGAGGAGTAAATAAGAAAATATATATAAAATGCCCAGCATTGTGACTGACTCATAGTAAGCACTCAGTTAGTGGAAGCATTACATAATATCCTTGATATAATAATTTTGAACTAATAACTAAATGCTGTTCTTTTTATTCCTTTTTCTTAATTTAGTTCAATCAGTTCCCAAATTTCCGATTTGAGCATCTTAATTGGAAGCCAGGAGCCTGGCATCTCCCTAAATGTGGGATGACCTTTGTCCCGCAGCCAAGTGTTTACCTGCCCCCCACCCACCCCCAAATGTCGTTATTTTGTACATGGAAGATTTGGAAGGTCACAGAGGAGTCAGTTTATGGTGTTAAAAATGAAAGAGGAGGTTACCATCAGGGATTACTTTACCTGAAGTAATAAAATTCTTCAGAGCCTAAGCAGTATATAGTCTTACATGTCAACTCACTTCAAAACCATCTTGTTTTTAGCATCATTGAAGAGTTAAAAACACTAACGTACTACTACTCCTGCTAACGTGAAGAATTGAGATTTGCTGAGTTCTTCATATATGCAGAAAATAGCCTAGAATAGAATAAAATAGAACAGAATAATCCATACAATTTGTAGATTTTTTTCTTATTCCTAACCTTTCATACTGTATTCTTGAAGCACATTTTTCAAATGCATCTCTAGAACTGAACCGCTTTTCATGGCATCAAACCTGTTGAGTCAACAAATGTTAAGTATCTCCTTTAAGAAACCCCATCTAATAACTGGCCCACACCTAGTACGCTACCCTGAGCATCATTATACAGCTATAGCTACAGCTACGTAGGGCAAACATACAATTTGTATATTTTCTTAGTGTGGCCTTTTTGCTTCTCATTGCCATTTTATTTTCTATCAACATTCAACACACTCTAGTCAGGTGCTCCTAGGAAGTCAGGCTTGATCAGTTAAGATCTTCCTGCTACCCCATCTATGGGAACTCACTGTATCAAGATACCCACCGAAGTGTATTAATTGACTTTGGTATGCTTACCAATCCTGTTTTGGCCCATTTAGTCATTCATTTTAAAAATATTTTGATCTAGAGGACCCAGTTTAATGAGAACTCTGGCATTTATGGGCTATCTTTTGGGATATGTTCAATAAATACTTGATACTTACAATGTTGATAATTTCACAATTTGCTAAGTGCTATCAGTGTCAAGCAGCTGGGAAAATATAAATTTGGTTTTAATGGGGGGGGGAATGCAGGTAATAACTAAGTCTGTAGACACAACCAATGAATTAAAAGCTCTGGCCCCTATGCTCACTCTCCCAGTTTTAGCCAGTTATGGAGTTCAAGAAGGTGGTTGCTTGGGATTAGGAAAAGATCATTCTCTTCACTTAATTGCTCTTGCTAGCTGGTCAGCACTGGAGTTTGGAGATTCAGGGCATTTGGAAGAAGCCCTGCAACAACAACTAGCCATCAAATCTGGGGAAGGTGGTAACAGAGGCTACCGAAGAGAGAGGCCTTTCCCTGGTATGTCACGCTTGCGTGGAGAGGTGAAGGTGCAGGGGAGGAAGATACAAATCTCACTACTCTTGCTTTCAAGAAATACGTCTAGGAAGGATCAAATAATCCTTTGTATGTTTAATGCCTAATAATGGTATATTTAACTGGGAAGCATTAAAGTAATTTCTTTCTAAATGATAAGCTTCAGGAAGTTGCCTCCAACCCTTCATAATTGTTTACCTGGAAGGTTGCCCAACTAGACCTTCAACTACATGCCTCAGTTTTTCCTGTTGTCTCCCACAGCCTCTTTCCTTGCCCTACAGCTTCTTTTTCAGATTTTTTAAAAAGAAAATAAAGTTAAATGTATTTAGAGAATTCATCTAATTAAATGTGTGGTTCACTTATTCTTTCCCCAACCAGCATGGCTCAGTTGGTTGAGCATCATCCTGCAAAGCAAAAGGTTGTTGGTTCAATTCCCCGTCAGGGTACATGACTGGATTGTGGGGCAGTCCCTGACTGCGGCATGTGCAAGAGATAGCCTGTCTGTTTCTCTTGAGTATCAATGTTTTTCCCTTTCATTCTCCCTCCCTTCCTCTCTCTCTAAAAATAAGTTTAAAAAATCTAAAAAAAATAAGTGTGCAGTTCACTTATTTTTTAGAAAGTGTACAAGTATTATTTAATACATATGGTGCTTCTAATAATTTCTATAAATATTTAGCTATTAGATCTTGGGTAAGTCATGCCTTATTGTAACAGTTTTACAGTGGAAAAATCAGATTCAACTCACAACATTTTTCTTGAAGCATTCCATAATTTTTAGTACTGTCCACTGTGTTTGTGTGTGTAGCCAAGAAGCTGAATAAATTTGTAAAGTATACTGCAGAATAAAAATATTAGGCCTCTGTATATGACAAACATTTAAACAACTCAACGTAGAGATTTATATATATACTTTAGAAGTAGAAATATGAGAGACAGTTGAATTAGTACATAAAGTTTTTATTTAAAGTTTTCCCCTTCCAAGCAAGCTTCATTTACACATTCTAATACTGTACAAAATTTACATCCTCTGTGCCTTATTTATTCACTTTTCACTTTCTAATAGTTGTGTCTTTCTGAAATACAGAAAGCTTTACTTACAGTTCTCATAAATGCTTTTATTAATGTTGGCTGGAAATAAAAATAAATGGAGAGCCAGTCTAAGGAAAGCAAATACCCTCGTGTAAACTGAGACATCCAGATGGGATGGTGACCGCGGACAGCAAACGTTCTGGGGCAGACCATGTTGTGTTTGCGATGTCAGGTGGGCTGTTCCTGCAAAGTACTGTAATTTTTTTTCTCTCTCTCTATTCATATGCTTTCAAGGAAAAAGAAATGGAAGTTAATTGCACTGGATATATATTTATATATATATTTTACAATGGATCCCTTGGATCTGAACATACAAATAAATACAAAAACGACGAAGATTGCACTCGACTGTGGAAACAGCACTGGATTCCAGGACACCTGTCTATCTTGACATGTATTGCCGTGAAGCTTATCACCAGGCATGTTTAACCTGTGGCTTCCCCCGTGGCGTTGTTCTGAATGACACGTTTGTTGAGGGAATTAACATCTCTGGGTGATTAAAAATATTTTAAGCTTTTTATTTACTCCTACAGATGTTGTTCCAGACCCGAAGAGCTTGAAAATCAAATGTTCTTGCCAGTTTGGTTCTTTCCACTGGCCAGACTGAGACCATCTCACGCTCTCCTGATCTTCGGTTCCTGAATTCCTCAGGCTCCTAAGGGCAACTAGCGATTGCTCGCTCAACTGAGCTCAGGCGTCTCTAGTGATGACAAACACACATGATGAGTTGGGGGAATAATTAGGGTAAGTCATGTGCTTTTTCTAGAGCCAAATCTAAAACCATATCTAGAGCCAAGGTAAGGAAGAGGGGGAAGTATTTGTTAGGAGCTATAAGTTGCTCCTGTGAGTCTTTTAAGTTGTGTGTTTACAGAGGGACAACTGGGACTGTACTTAAATTATTTTTTCTTTTTGTTACTGAATTATTGAAAGCAATCTTCCAGTTTTTACTGTGGGTTGTTTGGGTCAGATATGTCATCCAACAGAAAACACAATATTGTATGACTGCCTGATAATCCTACCATTTGAAGCAAATAACAGGTGTGTTCACCACTTATCTATATAGTGCAAAAAAAAAAAAAAAAGAAGAAAAAAAGGAAAAACCTCCATGAGCTGAATAGTGACACTGGGTACTTTGTTTTAATCTTTCAGGTAAAACTGAGGACACAGAAATGATGACTTTGGTTAGCATGGAGCCGACAGGGCAGAAAGCAATTGCTCTAAGACCCAGCGTCTTCTCTTCTCTGATCCCATGAGGCTGTGAGGGGCAGAAGGTATGCGAAATAAAGTCACATGGAAATGAAAGTGTTTCTTTTTTATCTTATATGATTTCCCATGAGTGTGTTGCCTACAGAGTCTGTGAAGTAGCCACAGGTTAGGAATATAAAATCAAGTGGCAATTTCCATAATGCAGGGCAAGTATTTCAGGGGGTCCAGTTTTGAATCATTCATGAACACAATATCCCCAAAACGTCAACATAGATCACATGCGGGTAGACTACAATGCACAATACTGATCTTAGGTCCTTCTGAGGGCACTCTTCTGTATTTCATCTTTCTCCTTTTGCAAGTTAAGATCCATGGGAGGAGGTTTTGTACAGCTGGGATGAGTTAAAACCAGTCTGAAATGGAAGAGTTTGTCACCACAGGAAATTTGCTGTGACCGGAGTTACAGACCACATCTGCTCAAGAACAGGTTTTTTTTCTTTTGCAGGGACTTGTAAATCATTAGCAACCAAAGGTGGGTTGCGGCAGCTGTACCATTCAAATACACTGTTCCTAGTTGTAAGAGTGATGTCACCTGCCATTATTTGCTAGAAAGGAATACTGTTCATCCCAAGGTTTCCTGGTGTTATTTATTGTAAGGTACACAGGCGGGCAGGATAACTGTTGCACAGGCTGGGCCTGCCAATGGTTCTGCTACATCTCCTTCCAGTTCTGTCCAGGTGCCTTTCTCTGGACAGTAGCATATTGTAGATGACTTGTAGGCCCCCTGTAATGGTAGAACAGGGAGCATTTAGGGAAGAATAATCAGAGAAGTGCAATGGCAACCTTATTTATCATATTCACCTTGCAAAGACAATATCAACTCTCTGCTCTTGTTTAAAAACTTCAAAATGAAAGCAATGGACTTTAAACTGTTTTAACCCAACGCAAAATTTGAGACTGACAAGATTTTAAAATCTGCTTTTATGTGTGTGTGTGTGACAAATAATAAGAGTCAAGTACCTAGAACATCCTAGATGATCAACAAATCCCTTAAAATAATTGACCCCAAAACAGTAATTACCCTGCTGGTTTAACTTTTAAAAAATTTACCTTAAATAGTCAAATAATTTAAATAAATTGGATTTTAGATTGTTGCCTCATGTTTTCATTTTTATTTTACTGTAGAGAGAATTAGAGCTGTGATTCAAAACCATTTAAAAATAAACTGAAATAAAAGCTTGCTGATTTCTTTGCACACTGATTTATTTATGTTCAAGAGGCCACACAATTTATTTACTTTCAGGAGGCCAGCCATATGAGAAACCAACAAAAATCTTGTTTTCTTTGTCAACCTCTGGGGGCTAGTGCTTGTATAACATTTCCCTTCCCAGATCAAAGCAGCTTTCTTTTTATCATAGGCAACAAACAAAATTCCCTACCAACCTAACAATCATTTTCTGAACGTGTACTCCTGGCGTCTGGTTCCAAACGTATATGCTCTCGTGGCTAGTGATTTGTACTAGCAACCAGGCATGTGTGCAGATAGCTGGCTATATATGTCAATACATATTTGTCTCCATATAACTAATAACTTCTTAAAGCTTCCCCCCCAAAACTTTATATAATAACCTTACTTGATGCCAAAGAAATAAAGCTCATGTTATTGAAACCACAAATTAATCTTACAAAACCAACACATATAAGGAAAGATAAAATGTCATTATTTAAAACATGATTATGTAGACCACTAGACCTTATGTGTTTCCTGATATGATGTAATTTGAACAATAGAGCCACTTCCTCAAGTGTTTTTGCCAAAAATAAATAACATTTTTTTAAAGAAAAAGCTGAACTTAAGCTCTTATCTCTTACTTCCTGTCTATGGGAAATACGGGGCAAGATGACTTTAAATGCCACTGCAAGGAAGTCATTAGCTAATAACAGAGTGCTGGATATTCTATACGATAACTGACCCCGCTTTTCAACAAGTCAATGGCGTGGAACATGAGGCGGGGAAGAGACAGTGTTCCAGTCTGCAGGGAATGTGTAAGAGGTGCTACCTAATACAGGTGAGACTTGTTTTAACATATTGATTTGAAAAATACATTTTCTCAATGAACAGAAGTTTAAATATAGATTCAATATAAAGAAATTGTTGTTAATTTTGTTGATGTGATAATGACCATGTGTTTCCATAAATGAATGATTTTTTAAAAGATAGCTACTGACACATTTAGAATAAAATAATATGATGTCTAGAAGTTGCTCCAGTAAAAATTTTTTGAAGAAAGGACACATGGGTAGGGTGGGGGAGAGTTATGGGAGGAAAACAGGGACAACTGTAACTGAACAACAATAAAAAACATAAAAAATTATTTATAAAAGTAAAAAAAGAAAGGATAAATGACGTTAAGGATGACACAATGTTGATGGATGTTGACGTTGGATGACGTGTTAACACGGCCCATGGTACTCTCAATTTTGGTGTATGTTTGAAAATTTTAAGGATAAGGAGGGGAGAAAAGTGAAACGCAATGGCAAATTACATGTCCTAGATGGAATTTGTAGTTTTTGAACAACTGATTTCCATTTTCATACCTTACTGGCCAGAAACTTTTCAGACTCTCCAATTCAAATAATTTCAATAGAACATTGGTAAAACCACATTGGTCTGACTGGCAGTTGGAAAGCCGTAATTGCAAAAGCATGGGGAGGGGAGAGAACCAGAGACCTCGCCCGTTTGATGATACAGTTGATCCGGGAGCAAACGAGCTCCACAGCAACCACACTGATTCTATTATTTGAAGTAATTTGCTGTTTGCATATAAGCATGATACTCTTAAAAGGTACATGCATGGGTGATAACACATTTTGAAGAAAACAAACAGTAAGCACAAAGGTAAAGGAGGAGGAGCGGTTCACTGTGGGTACTTACCATGCTCCAGCTGTAGCCTCCCACAAGGTAAATGCTATCATCAAGCACCGCACAGCCAGGGCCACTTCGGCCCTCCAAAATGGGAGTCTGGAGAATGTTCCACTGGTCCCCTTTTGGGTCATAGCATTCCACGAGCATTACATCAAGATGGGAGAAACCTAAGTGACACAGCAAAATGGAATCACAGAAGAATAAACTCTCATGGTCCCAATTTAAGGCGAGGGCTTCTTTTTTAAAAAGGGTCTAGAGCCAAAAAGCAGATAATTGTGTCTTTAAGGCACGAATGTATAAATCTACTGAAGAAATCAGGAGATATGTCAGAAAGATCTAAAACAAACAAACAACCTGACTCCAGATGTTTCAAATTAATTCAAAGCAAAAATACCTGACTAGATGTCATTGGTTGATTATATGGTGGTGGACCTTATTAAAAAATGGGTTCTTAAAACCTTTTTAAAAGTTTTAAAATAATTATGGTTAAAGCAAGCATTTTGTAGCTTATTAAAGTGCTTTACATAAATGAACTCATTTAACCCTGTCAGTCATCCTATTAGATAGTTATACCATTATATTCATTTTATAGACGAGGAAACTGAGGGACAGAGAGAGTTAATGACTTGAGTAAGTCACATGGCCAGTAAGTAGAGAGGTTGAGATTTGAATCCAAGCGAACAGGCTTTGAAGTTCACACTTTTGCAGACGAAACTATATTAGTTTTCTTAAATGAGTAGTTAACTCTCTTAAAATGTTTTAATTAATTAAAATTTGTTGTTCAGCATATTTCATCTTCTTCTCAGCCTGACTATATCTATAAATAGCTATGATGATGTGAACTGTCTCCAGTATCCACCAAGGATCAAGGTTTTGAGTGGGGGGCTAAGTCTCACTGAAGGGCTTCCCTTCCCACTTCTGATGAAGTTTCTTTGTGGCTGGGGCAGTCACTAGGTCATGGTGAACAATTTAGGTTACTGGACTCTGTTGGATTCTTGCCTTTAATTTAAGGAGTCAAAAATCCCAAGTGGGGGCTTCATGGTCACTGAACAAATGAAATCTTTCATGATTTTTTTTCTAGTTAAATGCATGGTAGAGATGTTTGCTAGCTGGCAATTACAAGGCATATAATATAATTAAAATGACATACTGAACTGTTCAAATTAATTGAGAAGGTAGACCAAAAAGTAAAAAGATTTTCATTTTTGAAGAGGCAGACAGAATATTTTGGGCCACTTACTTTTTATGTAAAGTAAGTCATGTATATTTTGGAACAACAGATTAATGTGCTTACTGCAGTTATAGGGTATATTCCTTCCCTTTACCGTTAAGATAGTTGAAAAAAATTTTTGAAGCATATATACTTGCAATGAGGATTTGGGCAAATTCCTGGTTCTAAGGTTCTAGTGGTACCATATGAGAATATGTGTGCTTTCTCTGGACCAAGTAAACATTTTACATTTGTTGACTGTAATCCTCACAACTACCAAAGAAAGGATCATTATCCCTTGTTTACAGACAGAAGATTAAGCGTCAGGAGTCAGACCACCCAGCTGTAAGTGCAGAGCTGGGATTCAAACCTGAGCTTAGAGGCGATGCCCACGTCCTGCCCTCTATGCCACATTGCCCCCCTGAGCCAGTCTAATTCAATGTGTGCATGCTACTTTTCATTTAGGGCACTACCCAAACCTTTTCTGTCCAAGTATAACCATAAATAGGAAAAGTTCCTAAAATAGTTAGGCATTCTTGTGCAAAGAAAGTAGCAGAAATCATATTTCAATGCAAAAACTACAAAGTTAATGTAAAACATGTTGATGTAAAGGCACGGTGCATGGGTTGACGGGAAGAAGCACCAGTGAAAGAGAAAAAGCATCAGAGGCAACATGCAGCAGTAGAGGCGATCCTGTTCCGTGGGGAGAGCTCTACAGTGAGCAGCAGGCACAGACCAGGAAAACGACATTTCTGATTCAATATGAATGTGGAAGAATTTACATAGAAAGTATACTTCTCTGATCTTTATTATATTTAGGGGTGATTAAGTATTTAAAAAAAGAAAATTGTCTAACCCATTTTTAAAGATGGTATCTAACTGAAAAACGATTCACAGATGGGCCTTACCTACCATACCCAGATGGCCTAGTTTTCCTTTATTTCAATTTCAAGGGTTATGGGAGGTCAGAGCCACAGGAGAATTGAGAGACCAACCAGACCAGTTTCTTCATTTTCAGATGAGGAGACTGAGGCCCAGAGCAGTTAACATTCTCAATATTATACATCTCTCTGCTTTTCTATCAAATTCAGTATTATGTACATGCACTTAAAGTTATATACATGCACATAATACTACAAAAAGTTGCAGGCATATACAAATATGGAGAAGAAAAGGAACCAAGACTTAGCACTAAACTGTTATGATTTAAAATTCTTTTTTTTTTTTAATTTAAAAGAACAAGTAGAAAAATTTGAGAATTATGGATGGTTTTTTAAAGAGATAATTCAAAATTTAGACATGAAATTCCAAGTATTGCCCTGGCTGGTGTAGCTTAGTGGATTGAGCACAGGCCTGAGAATCAAAGGGTTACTGGTTCAATTCCTAGTCAGGGCACATTCCGGGTTGTAGGCCAGGTCCCTAGTAGGGAGCTCGTGAGAGGCAACCACACATTGATGTTTCTCTCTCTCTCCTTCCCTTCATCTCTCTCTAAGAGTAAATAAATAAAATCTTTAAAAAAAGAAATTCCAAGTGTTTTCTTTAAGGAAAATCACATATTAGCTTCTTTGCACAGCTATGACTGAAGTTTTTGTGGTTACTACAGAAAACAATTTTCTGGACAAAATTCATTACTATAACTTTGATGAAAAGGGATAAATTATTTTACTGAATTCACCGTTACAACAAATTGTTTGTGCTTTTGCAGTTAATGCTTTCTTTTTTAAATTTTCTGTAGACATCATTATTCATTTCCTTAATGTGTGTGGTAACTTAAAAATAATCCTATCTGCAGACAAGCCAAAATAAATGCTCGCCCAAGGGTATTGGTAATTCACACAGAGTAAATTTTATTCGGTCAACATAGTTTTTATTTGGTTAAATTAACTATGATTATCTAACGAGAAACCCCCTTAGCAAGAAACATGATATGCAAATGTTATTGTGATTAAAAAAAGACCTTTCAAATGATTTCCTCCAATTGCATACAAGCGATCATTCATTACAGCCAAAGTGTGGATGGCACGTTTTGTGTTCATATCTTGTTTTCGAGCCCAGACATCCATCACCGGGTCATAGCAATATAGCCATGGGACATATTCTCCGTTGTGCACACCCCCTGGGAATCAAACATACATACAAGTCAAGAACGTGCCTTGGAACAGAACTTTGTAACAGAACGTGGAGGAAGGACTTACCTGAAATGTATATTTTCCCATTGTGCACTGCTCCTGCATGAGCTGCCAGAGGCTGTGGCAAAGAGGACACATAACGCCATTCATTTGTTTCTAGGTTATAGCACTCCACGCTGGACAAATAGCCGGTTTCATTCCTTCCACCAATAACGTATAAATGTTTGTCCAACCGACATGCATAGAAACTGGCTCTTCTGCAATGAAAACAAAAACCCCACCGTAAATCACAAAAGGAGCCCAGTCGGCCAGGGAAAGGAAACCTAGCAGCCTCAGAAAAGGTTGCAAACCTTTGGAAATCACACATATAGCTACCTTCTACAACTGAAACCTTATACAGTAATCATATGCATTGCCCATTCTGGGTAACATTCTCATATTAAAGTAACAGTAGAGGAGCAAGCAATTCACCAACTCTTTGTTTTAGCTTTTCTTGTCTTGCTTTTGGTACACTGGTAAAGTGTTCATTAATGTTTGGGATATTTGGTACCCTGTAAGGATATCACAGCTCAGTAAGACAAAGTAAAAAACGAGGTAGATACTGTAACAATAATAAATTATCTTGACATTCACTTTCTTTATGGTCCTTCAAGGGTCATTGTTCCCAATTTATAAGAGAACTACATCATCAAAAATTTTCTTCAATTATCTTTTTTTCTCTTCTTCCCCCCCCACTATTAAGGCAAATAGAGACACTCTTGTGAACTGAATATAGTGTTGAAATTTTGCTGTTATATAACCCATTATAGGGATTTCATCTATGTAGTGTTTGGTGTTGATTCTTACGGATATTTTACAAACATTTTTTAGTAGCGGTTTGATAAGTTATCTCACTATGCCACCAAAAGAAAAAGATGCAAGCTGTGTTGAAAGGACTGGAGACAAGAAGACCAGTTCTGAGGAAGACCATAATGTGGAAGTGAGGTGCTGGGGACCTAAATTAGAGTTTTAATGGAAAACACGGAAAGAGGTGACAAAAAAGATATTTTAAAGGAAGATGTAAGACTGGGTTACTAATAAGATATGAAAGCTGAGGGAGAATGAAGGTTCAAAGAGGACTAAAAGATTTGGAGTTAGAAAAAGTAGGTTGAAATCTTAAGCAAATTCTTGACCCTTTGCTTCTTTTTTCTCACTGATGATGCTAGAATGATATATTCATAAGGATAACATGTGGTTCAATACTGACAAAGTACAGTTTGTTAAGTGTCAAGTCTCTTAGTGAATATCATTTATGTTCTATGAATTATGGTCTTCATAAAAATTGATGCTAAGACTCTTGGGCAATGTGAATAGCAATGTGAGAAGTCCCAGAAGTTTTTATCAGGTAAACCTACATGGTTTGGAGATTTTCCAGGCTGTGTTTGCAAAGTGCTCAAACCTCTGGGAAGCAGCATATAGCATCTTGATTAATAGCTTGGTCTCTGGAATAAGATTGCCTGGCTCCAGGATTTATTGGGTATGTGGCCTTTGACATGTTACTTAACCCCTCTTAGCCTCAGGTTGCTCCTCCACGACACGGGGTTATTTGCAAATACACATGTAAAGTGTTTGTTATAGTGTCTGCCATTTTGTTCATGCTCACAATCCATCAGTTAATATTACCTGAGTAACTTTTTAAAAACCAGCCATCAAGATCTTTGCATATAAACCACAGTGGAAAACAGTGTAGAGGTTCCTCAGAAAATTAAAAATGAAAGTGCTATCTAACCCAGGGATTCCACTTCTGGAATTATATCTGGGTTTATATCTAAGAAACCCAAAACACTAATTCAAAAGAATATATGCATCTTTATGGTCATTGCAGCATTATTTACAAAAGCCAAGATTTGGAAACAGCCTAAGTGCCCATCAGTAGGAGAGTGGATAAAAAAGCTGTGGTACATACAATGGAATGTTATTTGGCCATAAAAATAATGAAATCTTATCATTTACAACAGCATGGGTGGACCTAGAAGGTATTATGCTAAGTGAAATAAGCCAGGCAGAGAAAGACAAATATCATATGAATTCACCTATATGTGGAATTTAAAGAACAAAACAAACAAAATAGAAACATACATATAGATACAGAGAACAGACTGATGGATGCCAAAGGGGGTGGGGTGGGGTTCAGGGGCTAAGTGAAAAAGATCAAGGATTTAGAAGTACTAATTGGCAGTTACAAAATAGTCATGGAGATGTTAAGTAAAGCACAGAGAATTTAGTCAGCAATATTGTAATAACTGTGGTGCCAGGTGGTTACTTGAAATACTGGGGGGAATCCTTTGTAAAGTACATGATTGTCTAACTATTATGCTGTACACCTAAAAATAATGCAAAATAATGTTGAATGTAATTGAAAATAAAATTAAAAAACTATTTGCATATCAATTTTTCTTAGTAATTTAGGGGTGGGGCAAAAGTAGGTATACAGTATTGTCAGTATCTATTTTTGGTTGGTCATTGGTTAAATTACTGGCCATCGTTATTTAAAAGATAAATCATCAGTAAGGATATAAAATAATAACAAGACCATTAATACAAATAATTAATATAATAATTAATAAATAATAATACAAGAATAAACTCTGTTTCATGTTCTCACAACTGTAAACCTACATTTGTTTCCCTGTATATTAAATGACAACTGAGTTCTTTAATATTTGTGTAGATGATTTACTATCATGCATGTATAGTATATATTATGCATGGTGATGTACTCACTTTTGTTTTATTTCCAGCTTTTTTTAAAACATTCTATTTATTTATCTTTAGAAGGGAAGGGAAGGAGAGAGGGAGAGAGGGAGAGAAATATCAATGTATGGTTGCCTCTCATGCATCCCCTGCCGGGAACTGGCCTGCAACCCAGGCATGTGCCCTGACTGGGAATTGAACTGCGATCCTTTGGTTCACAGGCCCATGCTCAATCCACTGAGCTGCACCAGCCAGGGCTTATTTCCAGCTTTATTGAGGTATAATAGACAAATATCTTTGTAATATACTTAAAGTGTAAAATGTGATGATTTAATATATGCATATATTGTAAAAGGATACCCACTATGAACTTAATTAACATACCCATCACCTGACATAGTTACCCCCACCTTCTTTTTTTTTTTTTTTGATGAGAACACTTAAGATCTACTCTTTTAGCAAATGTCAGGCATATAATACAGTATTAACTACAGTCACCATACATTAATTAGATCCTCAGAACTAATTCTTCTTACAACTGAAATTTCATATCTGTGACCAACCACTCCCCTCCCCCCACTCCTAGTCCCTGAAAGGTCTATTCTCTATTTCCTTAAGGTCAAACTTTTTTTGATTCCACATATAAATGATACCACATAGTGTTTGTCTTTCTCCACTGGGCTTATTTCACTTAGCATAATGACTTTCGGCTTCAAATGGCAGCATTTCCTTCAATTCTATGGCCGAATAACGTTTTACTATATGCACACATCATGTTTCCTTTATCTGTTTATCTGTTGAAAAAGTTGTTTTCACATCTTGGCTATAGTGAGTAATGTTACAATGAAATGGGAGTGCAGATATCTCTTCCAGACACTGATTTTCATTTCTTTGGACATATGTGCAGAAGCGGGATTGTGGGATCATACAGTTCAGTTATTTTTTAAGTCCTGAAATTGTTACTATTCTTAATAATTTTAGAGTAATATCTGGCTATGTTTTTTTCTTTAATTTCTTTTTGTTTTTAAAAACTGTATGTGCTGTGGAAGGGTGATGAACAGCTATGATGGAAAAAAGGGGAAGGGAAAAAGTAGGAAGGAGGTTAAAAACCAGGAGAGACAGATTTCATAAAGCGAGGTGGTTAACTTGGGCCCATGTCTTCTGAGGAGTGCATGAGGCCCTTTCGAAGTTGTAATAAACTGTGGTATATATGTGTTTTGCCTATATGCATTTTTTGGAAGAGTATGGAGAAAGATTCTGGAAGAGGATTTAATCAGATTTTCAAAGGAATGTAAACCTAAACCATTTGGGATTTCCTTACCCAAGGAGTAAAATCTCACTGAAATACAAAATTAGGTTTAAAACAGTTGCAAAATTAAGTGCATACAGAGGAGCCACTGGTTTCTCTCATTTCTCTAGTCAGATTTCAATACCTTTCTAACGAAATATGATAAGTCAAGATTATTTTACTGGTGATTTTACCTTCTCAGTTACACTGTTTCCTTGAAGAGACTGATACCCATTTACAAAAATCTGTACATAGGTGTTTCTTTGCACCATTGACCCAGGGTAGATCAGTCTGTCTGCTCTGTGACTCTATGACAGGTCTTGGAGCCTCTGAATTACTTTACTAATTTCACTAAAATGCCATTTTAACATAATTTGGACTATGTGGGTTGTATGGTTGTGAGTTCTCCTATGCACTATATATAATTCTAAGAGAAAATGTCCATCAGTCATGACAAGTACAAAAAACCCTTCACTTCAGTTTTGATAGTGAAGAATAAGAGAAAGAGCTCTCTTTGGAAGTGTGAACTCCTTTTATCTAGTTCAAACTGCCATTTTCTGACTTTTCCTTCCTCCCTCACTGTGACACTGAGTCAGCCTGCCAGAGCTCACTCTCTTTTTTTGCCAAGGCATTCTTAATTGGATGCTCCTTGTGTACTCCTAGCTCTATCCACACAGTGTCACTGTTAAGAACTAAGGGAGGGTGGGGGTGGGGCGGACGAAACACAACACGGCACGTTTTACTTCCTGACAAAAAGTGCATTTTATGTAGGAATTCCAATAGTGAAGATTCTGAGCCTCTGACTTTATCCCTTGCATGCCTGAAGTGAGAATTCATGAAATGCATTATAGAAACACTGGTTAATGGTCTGTCAGCAACTGTGAACGTTTGCTCCAGGCTCAGATTTTACTGTACCAGGTCTCTTGGGAATGCTCGCTGCCCCGTCTCTCCACGGGAAGATCACACCTGGTTTAGGCTATTTAGGCTATTTTTGGAAAAGTAAGTTAAGATTATTAATGATTCCTTAATGGGATTACACTGTATTTTACATCTTTTATCTCTTCCCCCTACAACAGCCCCCTTACCCCACCACAGGCAGTATTCAATATATTGAGATAAGTTAAAAAGGACTCACAACTTCTACAAACATGCGTTGAATCCTGGGTATTGCTGATGTCTTTACAAGTCCTTTCTTACCCTTAGGGTGGCTGGTTTATATCCTACAGCATGAGATTGAATTATTACAACCTTATCTGCACTTAAACTTTTGAGTTTCATCATCTGCTTAAAAACAACAACAGATTTTTCAAGCAGAATATTTTCTCACACTGTTTCTTGTAGGTTTCTAGAAACAAAATAGTTTAAATTTGGAAAATTTCTGATGTACTTGCTTCTAGATTTCACATGCTCTGTGAAACATATGCTTTGTTGTTATTCTCCAAACTGCTTTTTCTGTCTCCTTTTTTTCCTAGACTAGCTAGGGAGTAAGATCGCCATAAGAATAATAACTAAAATGTCTATTTTTATTTAAAAATATTGAAGTCAATGAAGCATTTCTATTGATTCAATTTTTCTTTTTGCCCTCTTCTTCTATCTGAAGAATCAAATCTAAACAACTCATCTGCATGAAATTTAAATTTCTATTTTTGTTTAATTATTTCTGTCACTAAATTCATATGCAGCCAGTATGCAATTCATGAGTGGACCCATGGTTGAGGAAGTTTAGAGGCTGTGTGCCCATTTCCTGGCTGAACTGGATGGTATTCTGCACTTTATTATACTCCTTTGGATGCTCAAATTAGGTAAGCCATCTTAGAAATCTGTCAAGCCAGCCTGTAAAACACTCGAGGAGAGAGGGGGAAAAGGTACAGAGAATAAGTAGCATAGACGGTGGGTAGAAAGTAGACAAGGGGAGGGCAAGAATAGTGTGGGAAAAGTAGAAGCTAAAGAACTTATGACACATAGACATGAACTAAAGGGGGGAATGTGGGTGGGAGGGGGTGTGCAGGGTGGAGGGAATGATGGGGGGAGGAATGGGACAACTGTAATAGCATAATCAATAAAATATATTTTTTTAAAAGAGTGTTTTACAACTTCTATTATTCTCAATCAGTTCAGTAGCTGATTGGCAGTTTGGTAGCAGCTAACAGGTGCGGGGTCGGGTGGAGAACTTCTGGTGAGTTTGATTCAGAAGCTGTACAATGCAAAATGAACTCAGTGAACTGTCTAGGAAAATTATTTTTCTGATCTGAAGCTTGTCTCATGTATTTTAGTTTTTCTTTGTTTAATCACTAATTAGACCATGCTGGTAACTGATTATACTTGTGGTCTTGAGTGGAAGCTCAGCAATGTCAGAAAAATTTCAAGTTATGACTTGCTGCCTGGGTCAACCACCCCATAGGACACACGAAGCTAGAAGATTGACTGGGCAGCTATGAGATCTGCCTTTTCCCATTCTGCTCTGTTAGGAGCTCTTTATTTGGTCTATCGAGTTGATTGTTCTAAATCTAAAAAAAAAAAAACTTCTCTTACTAGGGACCTGACATGATATACCATAATGACTTAGAAAGAAACGTTAAACAGTCCATCCTGTCAACGGTGGCTGCCGGGCGCCGTCAGACCGTGGCGGGTCTTTTTATCAGGTCAATGAGCTGCTACAAACTGTCTAAGTAAGACCCTGCCATGATAGGCCATAGTGCCTCAGAGGAAGTCATTACAGAATATCAAGTAAACAATACACATTTGAAAAAAAATTACTAATTAGCTTTTGCAGCAATACTTCTCATCCTTAGGGGCTCTAGAGTGAAATAATTGACCGAGACGTGAGTTATGCCTCCCAAACCCAAGGCGTGAAGGTTAATTATCGTGGTGTACAGCCCCCAGCAAAGGGGACCATGGTGATGAGATGCTGACATTTCAAATACGTTATTGATGTTTATTTTTAAAAGATTGTTTAAGTAAAACTTTTTTCAATGGCTTTGATTAAAGGGTAAAGTGATGGCAGTCACAATAACAGCAACCAGGAAATAACTCCCAGAAGAGGAGAACAAGGAGAAAGACATCAGGAGGCTTTTAAGTATCCCTGTACACAAAGAGGAAGGTTGAGAAGTTTGTCAAGACATTAACTTAGGATAATTTCTTGGGGTACCTTAGAATTAGACATTCTTAAAAGTGTCTGGGTCCTTTTAATATATTGTGCCTCATTATTTTCAGTGCACAGCTTTTCGTCTCCTGAAAGAACATTTTAATTATTTATCTGGAATAGAAAGTGAGTTTCTTTATAATAGCATAGATTCATAGTCTTCCTGCAGTAATGTCCATTTTTGAATGAATGGTATGATCAGAAAATTTCTTTTTAACTTGGAATTTATGATTAAGGATCTAATTTGATTGGACTGAATACTTAAAAAAGGAAAGCTTAAGGTGAAGGGTCTTCAAAGAAATAAGGATATTTATTTCTTAAACAATTCAACTGAGAAAATAGGTGGTAGATTATTGTTACTGTCATGTTGAAGAATTTGTTCATGAGGATGTTGAGGTATTAATTGAAAAGAACCAAGTGTTCAAAACTAAGCATGCAAATTAACAAAGGCATATCAAGACACGTCCTCATGCCTAAGTAACAGTCAGGAAAGCCAAATAGGTATAAATGTAGTTGTCATCTTATCCTTTGGTACTAGGAGAATTGGGTGAGACAAACACTGTACATAAAAAATGAGAGGACACCTTGCAAAACTGTTTCTTTTTTAAAGCTAACAAATGACCTGTTCCTGAAAGTATGATGGAAAGATATTTGAAGAGGCATATGTAAAGGATTTGAATCAGTGAGACTTGAAAACTTTAATATCAAAATTTCTGCATCAAAATGCATATCACTGTGAGAATGGTGTTTTATATTTCAATTGTAGGATTTAAATATATTATACATAACCAAAGAGAGTGGGATAGCCAGTGAGATTGTAGCTCTGCTTGCCAGAAAAAAAAAAATCGATGCAATTGTACTAAAGGAAGAAAAGTCATACAATTTTTTCATATGACTATGTTAGAATAAATAATTGAGTTTTTAAATTATTTTTCTCCATTGAGTTAATAAGGCAGTTAATCTACATCAGCTGGCCCAAGTTTTGTACTTTGCCTCATCTGTCTCTCGTCGGTTTCATTCAGCATACCTTACCATGGACCACTCAGCATCCATGCTTCCTGTAGAGCAGCCACAAATGTTTCAGACACAAGAAGTAATAAGCACTTACCTTTCTTGCATGGGTGGAAGTTGTATCCAGCTATTAAATCGGGGATCATATCGGCTGACAAAATTGGTACTGTGTTTTCCTGTAAAAATATATTTGAGACACTTAAAACTTAAATGTCTTTATTGTTCTCCACATTTAATAGTATTTTATAAGATGTCTCTGTCCGCAGATTTAACAGATAGATGAATTAGGTAGAGGGAGCATCTACCATGGTCTGAGAAGTGATCAAGTCAGCAGAAGAATAAATGAGCTACCTCCAATGGTTTTCCTTTTTTCTCACTTCTCCTTTGTCCTTTTTTTAAAACCATGAGTTAGAATAAAAATAAATCAACCACAATAATAAAAGCTAGTATGTTTATCAAACTTCTTTTATCTCAAAGTTAGGGCAAAACTTTCTGGGTTTTGGGGTTTTTATGCTTTAAACATATGAAGTTATTGCCTATAAATAATCAGTTCCAGAGAATACCCTGCGTGATATGTCTGATTAGAGGGCTGTTTTTGTTTCCTTTTTTTTTAATGAACCAAGAAATCTAGCAGTGGTAGAGTTCACCCTCTCTCCAGGGAAATAACAGCAATCACTACAATAACAGTTTTAAGAAAATCAGTTTTAATCTGTGCTGTGTAGGTTCTGTGTGTGTATTTGAGGGAAGTACAGTTGCTGTGACCTATTGCAGGTACAAGTACTGAATGGCAATCATGAGTCCCTGGAGCTGGTTAACTAGCTTATTTCCTCTGTTGAAACTAAAAAGCACAGTAATGCCTCTGAGGCTTGAAAATTGTTCTCATTTGGCATACAGGTTGCCACCAAGAAAGGGAAGCCAAAGTGTGCATTCCATTTTCTGTGTAGCACCTGATGACAATCATCTAAAGCACCTGACGTCTTAACTCTAAAAGTCTGCTTTTTATCCATATATGTGTAACTACCCATTACAATATATGTACCAAATTTGACCACAGGAATAAACAGGAGTGAATATGTGCATGTGCGTGTGTGTGTTTTCACATAGGCATGTATACAAAACACAATTATTAATTGCACAATTGCATATTTAGTGCTTATTAGGTGTCTTATTGTTCTAGCTCCTATCAATTAAAAAAGAAAGGCCAAATTCCTGTTTTGGTAAGTGAATAAACAAATATATAACATTAGCAAGAAGAGGAAGGCTATACAGAGGGGAGGCCAGTTTAAGTAGAATGGTCCTAGATGCCTTTGGCAAGCCATGCGAATATCTGCGAATGAGCCTCTCAGGCAGTGAGGCAGGTGAGTATAAAGTCCCTGGGCTGCTCCTGAATTCAAAACCATCAAGAATCCTAGAGTGACTTGGACAGAAGTCAGAGGCGTAAGGTCCAGAAGAGTGTGCCGCATGGACTAGTGTAGGATTGTGCCTTTTGTTATAAGAACAATAGGGAGGCACTGGAGGGCTTTGAGCAGTCAAGGAATATGGTCTCATTTACCGTTTACAAAGATAACCCTGGCTGCTGTGTGAAGAGTAGATTATAGAGGGGCCGCTCTCAAAGTGGGGGCAGCTGTCAGGGGGTCACTGAATAAAGGTGCAGGCAGTGAGATATGGTCAGATTTGAGATCTATCGCATGGAACCAGTAAAAATTATTTCCTAATTATTAGTATGAGGTAAAAGGGATTTAATTAAGGAAGTTTGCCAGGTTTTTAGCCTGAGTAACTCAAAACCTGAATTTTAGAGGTGGGGAAGACCAGGCAGGGTTAGTTTGCAGGCTGGGGAGAGAAGTTGTGAGTTCTGTTTTGAACTTAACCTTGCAAAGCCTATGGGATCTCAAAGTGGAAGTATCTGGAAGGACACTGGCTAAATGAGGCTGTCGGCACAAATTTGGAGGCTATTACTCCAGAAATATTATTTAAAGTCACAGAACAGAATGAAATTCCTTTAGGGAGAGGGTATGTAAGTGGAAGCTAATGTAAATCCTGGGAATTACCCCTGGGATACAAGGGAAACTAGCAAAGGAAAGAAACTGGCAGGGATAGAAGAGAAAGTGTGGTACTTTGGAAGTCTTGTCAGAGGGTGTTTCAAAATGGGGCATTAGCATCTGAGAACTGACCACAAGATTTGGCGGCCTGGAGGCTGATGGTGGCCGCACCAGTATCGGGCCAGTGGGAGGGTGGGGAGGAAGGCCTGAGTGGGGACTCCTCCAGGGTGGTGGAGATGGGAGAAAGCGGAGAAAAGAGGGTAGGGAATTCTTTTTAGAACTTCTGCCATAAAAAGAAGATTACAGCTGGAGGATGCAGCATCCAGAGAAGCTTTTATTGGCTTGTCTATTCTTTTAAGTTTGGGAGTATCGAAAGGTGCTTGAACAAGCAAGAGGGAATGAAGAACAGGCCTTACAAAAACAATAATAGAAGAATGGATAGAGTAATAAATGAATAGACATGGTAACAAGATAAAGATTTTTATCCTCTGATTGCTTCTATTGTAATTGAGCTAAGAAGATAGCCTATCCGCTGCGAGGGAGGAGGGAGGTTTTGGAGAAGGGCATTTATTTGAGAGAGAAGGGGTGGAATAGTTAACCCGGAGGGAGGGAGAGTGCACTGACCAGGAAAATTAAGTGGAGTTGGCTAGTAATCAACATGGTTTGTTAGTAGTCAGAGTGGCTGTTGGCTTTCTATATCCACATTTAGTTGCTCAGGGGCAGGGGTGAGGTGGAAGAGAGTGGATTTAACCGGGATCAAAGCTTTACTAGGTAAGTATAACAGAAGGAGGTGGACACAAGGATTGCTGGTGTGTGCATTAGCATGACTGACTATAGGGATGGGCAATAAGAGTATAAACTCAGTAAGGAGGGGAATAAGAGCAGGAGGGGATGATGAACAGTGAGAAAGGGGTGGGGTCAAGTGAAGGTGGTGGCATTATCAGGAAAACAGTGGAGAGCTGTCCCCCAGCAGGTGGTATAATCTGGAGACATCCTTTAAAGTGATGAGTTTTAAGGGTGTGGGGCCAACAATTAAAAGGAAGTCAAAAAGCTCCCTGCCCCCAACAACTAGAAGAATGGGAAGGTTGGAAAACCAGGTCCCCATTAGAGAGCGTGGCTGGGGAAATAGCCAGGTTATGATTAGAAAACTGGGAGGAAGCATTCAGAGGGGAGTTCAAGGAATATTGGGATTTTGTTGATGTGAGATCATGAGTTCTAAGGATCACGTGGGACGGTTTGGATGATCTGGTTAGGTGGCAACTTAAGTTTTATTTGGGGAATACAGAAAGACTTAAGAGTTCTTGGATTGAGAATAATCCAAAAGATTCAGATTCCACAAGGAGAGGCTCCAACTCAAGGAATAATTATGTCTAGAGTTGGTTTATCAGGGAGTTTGTAGATTTTGCAATGATTAACCCTGTAGGTTCCAAAGTTAATTCCAAAATGCATCTGAAGATTAATGCTATTCGTAGGAATACAGAACACAACCACCACATATAAGATGTTTCTCTATGAAATTTTGTTTAGAATTTCCATTTGGAAGAGGGCATCTGCTTCCTCTCTGTAACAGGGCTGAGAGCGCCTTCACATGCTGAGCAGTGGTGGTAGAAACTGGAATGTTTGTCTCTGGTAGTAAAGGTAGTAGCCTTCTATCAGAGGAAAGGCTAAGCAGGGTCTGGTGTGATATGCATGAGAGATAAAGCAAGTTTCCAGGGGCAGGGTCAATGGTGCCCAAATGGGCAAGGAGTGACTGGGGAGCTAGGAAGAAGGAAGACATTCTGGAGTTGGCAAGGGATGTGCAAGGGGCACAATGAACCTCAGAGGGAATGAGTGTGGTGGAGTGAGGGAGGTGAGATTAAATGAGGTTATTCATTCCATCCTCACGGCTTCTAACGAGGCACTATTAGCAGCTTGAGAGTGGTGGCCACATCCAATAGGATTTTGGATTACTCTTCACTGTTTTAGTTTTTTCTCATCTTTTCCATTTTTTTTCCCTAACTCATCTTCCTTTTCTTCTCTTTCTGTGGTGATTCCCTGCCACCAGACACCATTTTTTTATGAGTCTGTTAAAAAGGTTTATTTTTTAATTTTTAAAAAACTTAATCATTATTGTATTTTTTCCGTTCCCATTTAGTCCCCTTACACCCTCCTCCCCACTGCCCCCCAGCAATCGCCACTCTGTTGTCCATGTCCATGAGTCCTTTTTCCTCTGTGCTCATTGCTCACTATTACTTAGGTGACAGGTAAAATGGAGCAAGGGGTGGCAGTTTCCAGGCAGTGGTGGAGTGGAAGAAAACAGGAGGGAAAGGAAGTCCCCCATGAGCAGTATTTTGGGAGTTAGTCATCAGGAAGTGACAAATGGAAATTTGTTCTCTGTAAGCTGGGGCCCTGACAGAATATATGCATCTATATTAGACTATTGTAATGCATTTCTGTCACTAATGACATGAAGGATGTTAATGGGAGTTAATATCTATGGCTAAGTAGCAAAAATTTATATCCTGTTTATACTCCCGGTCACATATTTTAAAACTTCAAATTTTGGTCTTGTAATCAAGACAATCGATAAATAAAATAAATTTGTGTTTTATGAGTACATATTTGTGTTTTATGAGCAGATACTGAAATTTACAATTTTGTATTTCATTAAAGGACATGCATCTCAGGCACCATTTCATAAGAACTAAAGTTTAACTTGAGAAGATTCCATCTTTGGAACCAACATATACGTAATATTTCAACCTATAGGTTTTTAATTTTTCCTCCCTGCCAGAGATGAAATTAAAGCATATTATATGTTTTCTTGGGATTATTATCCTTTATACATTTTGGTATCAAATGCTTACTTTTTGATTGTAGAAGGTATTATAATATGAAAATCCCATATTTTTGAGATGATTGAGTTCCTTTTTTGGTTTCCTAACTGGGGAATAATGAAGAGATTTTTTTCTGAGACAGTGAGAACCACGGGCCATTGTGATACAACAAAGATTTAATTTCACAAGATCAATGGAAAAAATAACTGTTGTTTCATATCTGTCCAAATACAAATGTTTATCTGGGAAGGCAGTGTAGTATCTTGGTTTGAAGACTAAGGCCCTGAAGTCAGATAGACCTACATTAAATCAGCTCAGCTTCTTGCAAGCTGTGTGTCCTGGCAAGTTCTTCAACCTCTTCAGGCTTAGTCTCCTCATGGTAGAACTACAGCAGTTATGGACTGGGCCTCACAGGATGGGTGTGAGGATGAAGAGAAATGATGAGGTGAGTGCTTAGCAAAGTGCTCAGCAAAAATTAGTACTTCACATATATTACTATAATGCTAAAAAGAGTCAACTATGGTTTACCAGATGGGTGGTATATGAAGCTACATGGAAAATATTGAGGGGATTGTGGTGAATTTGTGTTTTGGTTGCTGGTCCAGATCTCTTCACCAGACTGGTGCCCCCCTTTCCTACCTGCTGTGAGTGCTGGGTGCTCATGGTCGCAGATGCTCCCACCCTGGAGAATTGTCCTCAGTGGAACAGGCCACCTCCCTGCTCGCCATCATCCCCCACCTGGGAGAAGGCCTCAGCCAAGGACTGACTAATTGACAAGAAGGTCTGCTTGCCTCACAGTGTAACAATTCTCCTCTGTTTATGAAGGAGGGCCAATCAGTGGCTCATCAGCATCTTCTTAGATCTATACTAAATGACTCCGCATGCCAAACAAGCCAGGAAGGCATGGCTCAGCATTGCAGGTGGAGGCAGGTTTTAAAAAGGGTCTCACAGAAAGAGGGAGTGAGCCGCCAGGCCTATACTGAGGCTAAAAGTACTACAATTCAATTTTGAGCCTCTTAGTGGCTGTAGCAAAAGGGAACATACACATTCAATCACAGGAATAGCACTAGCCACAGTTTTCCAAAGTGACTCAGGACTTTGGTCTGACAAGAGTGTGTCTTCCCACAGGGCACGTTGGGTGGTGACCAGCGTGCCTACAGGAAAGGCAGTGCTGTGCTTTCAACAATCTTTCCCGCAGCACATTCACTGAGGGCTTTATAGCAAGCTGCTGTTCTTAGGGGTGGAGGAAGGCAAATCACTGAGGTCCTAGGACACAGGTTTATGGGAATATTAGTTCAAGGATAAAATCTTGATTCTCTAGAGTAGAGGAAGGAATATATCTATTAACTCTCCCCTAATTCCCTGACTCTATCCTCTGAGCTTGTGTGTTCGATAGAAGTTGAACAGAAGGCAGTTACAGGTCATTGGGGCAGGGGGGTGGGGCATGAACATAGGGAGCAGCTTTTCTATGTTGTTGATTAAGGTCTGCCTCATAGGAATGGTCGGTTCGTCGAGTTTTGTGAACACTGAGTTGCGGCGTTGAGACTGGTATTTTGACAGAGGCTTGTTCCACCTGGGAAGAGGGGCGGGCTGAGAGAGCATGGCCATCAGAAACAGGGCTTTCCAGCCTCTTTTCGGGTCATAGGTTAGTTTTAATCTAAAACAGATTAAACAGTAAATGGGGAGTTTGCAGGGCATTGTACGTATTCCAGGGTTTTTGGTAATGTCAAGTCCATTATTTCAAAGATAAGTTAGAGCAGAGATACTGCATATCATTTTTGCTTCTGTTCCAAATCTGTTTCTCACAAAGCCCAGGAATTTTCCAACCATTAAAGACATGGTCCAACCGAGCTGCAGGTCTTGAGAAAGAATATGCCCCTCGCTTGCTTCAAAGAAGCGTTCTTGCAGGGTGGCCTGCGTTGTTTTCCTTTAAGATTTTCTAGAGTGAACAGATGTAACAATTTTCTATAATTTGCCTTGGTGCAGATGCTGAAAGAGAGCATTCACAATAAAATATATGCAGTATATGTAATTTCATCTGGATGTTCTGGGGTTTTAAAGTAAAAATGTGTACCTGCAAGCTGTTTTATGGTTTCTCAGTCATAATTATCTCTGTTATACAGAAGGCTACAATGACAACTCCTCCTTCATGTGCAAGCTTTCCAAAAATATCTTGATAATTTCACATGTTCTGCAAGGCACAGTGCTCTTCCTGTGTTTGGCTTGGGAAATGTATTAAAGTGTTTGATTTCTCTCGGTGATAAATTTATGAAGTAATCCCATCATCAGGGAGGATGGTGGATGATCGCTGAAAAGCTCTTGAAATGGTGGGACAACTTGAAGGAATAAATGTTGTAAAAGAACTTCATCGAAGGTTATGTGCAGTGTGACTGCAGATAATGCTTAATTATTGAAACTGCATTATTGCACTGGTAAATGGGAGAAGAGTGGTGGAGAAGGTGGTGAGAATTCTAAGTAGCTGCAGCTTGCCACCTGCCTCTAGGGAGTCCATGCCTGCGCTGTGGCATCCCTCAAGGGACGGATCAGGAGCGGGGCTGGGGCGTCAGTGCGAAGCTAAATCCCCAGGCAGTCAGTGAGTGAATGCTCTGCTGCGTAGTCCTCTGCGAGCTCAGTGATTGACCCTCCCTCCAATTGTCAACCCACTTCACCGACTACTTCACTTGTCCCTGCTGCACAGATACATATTCTCCCTAGTAATTACGGATGGACTGTTACTGGTGCCTTTCACTGAACACACATTGAGCAGCCACTAATACGTTGTTCAATAGTTACCATTAGGGTTCCATTGGTCCTCTCCGCCCAACACAAACAAGAAATTCTCTACCTCCACAACGCAGTGGTGGGCACTGTTGTACGGCATAACTGGAATTAAGAAGAAAAAACAGATGTATGAAATTTTCCATCTCAGAACTTGCCCGTTGGCTCACTAGTTACTTGCTTTCACCGAAGTGTATCAAATGTGAGTCAAAGTCAGTAGGAAGAAGAGAGCCAAGCAGCAGAGCGAAGCACCCCCCGATCCTCAGTGGCTCAATGATGTGTTCCCAGCAACTGCAAGCCCAACCCCTTTTGATTAATTTTACATAATGTTATTCCACAAATTAGTCAAGAACAACCTGTCATGCTGCTTTCAATTCTTAAGTTCTCCTCACTTGCCTGATGATGGGGATCTCATTCCAAAGCAGTGACTGAAACTCCCAAATGGTCAGGGCTGGGGTTACTTCTTGGAAGAAATAACCCTGCATACACTTGGAGCCATTAGGATGCTCCGCCCAGACCTGGTTTGCTGGCAGTCTTTCCATAAACAGGCTCAGTGTGCTTGGTAGCTTTCTATTCCACAGCAATGAGAAAGCTGAATTTCCATACAGTTTTAAGTTTTTAAATTAAGGTCCTGCTGATTTAATGCCTTCTCCAAATGTATACGCTTAATTTCCTGTACAATGTCATTAGCAGCACAATCTCACATTTTCTATCTATCTGCTTAGGAGCTCTTCTGTGACAAAGACCCAAACCGTCAGGCTCATCACAAATATTCATTCCCCTCGTCTCGCCCTTCTCCCTGCCCCAATCTGGTGGCTGTGGGGAGGGGGTGTCATTCAGAAACCCATGAAAGCCAGCTTCCTCTGCATTTGTTCTCATTTACATTTTCATTTGGGAGACACACACAGCCAGGAGAGGACACCCCTGTGACCCCACGTGCAGTGCAGTGTTGGTCTCTGCTGTTACCATTATCAAGTGGTAAATGTAAACGGACACAGCGTTAGTTATCACACATGCAGGGGTTTGGGCCCAGTGACACCAGCAGTAAAAATGATGTCCTTGTTCAGCTCATCATATGGGCACCTTAAATCTAGGTGAGGAAAAATGGGGAGGCGATGTGCATGTGCAGGCAGGGAACTTATTGCTTGACACGGATCAGCAGAGCACTTAAGAAACCAGTGCGGTGGGAAATCAATATGAGCCAAGGCCAGCTCTGACTCGGTGCTCTTCTTCCAGTGGGGAGAGAGGGAAAGAGAGAGCACACCTATCTCATCCCCAGCACATCTGGCATGGCACGTACGTCTCATTTCATTTGTTTTTCTGTTTTAATTTTTCTCAGAATGTGCAGAGCAGGCTAAGATATGTAAATAAAAATAATAGGAAACAGGCAAAGCTTTGCAACCTACAGGACAGCCTCTGAGAGAGCAAGTCAGATTATTGGAGCTTTTTACTGAAGGATTTTAGGAGTTTTGATTATTTTATCATTTAATTTTTTTTTACTGTGACTATTCATTGTTTTTGAACTTACATGCCTAAGGGAGAAGGCATTGGTATGTAAACCTCTGATTTAGGAGATAATGTAGAAGAAATTGGGTGTGCTGTGTGCTGCGGCTTTGTGAGGTCCATCAGTTAGGTCAACTGACTTAGGGAGTCACCTTGGGAATGTCCTTTGCCCCCTCCAGCCCTCAGTTATCTCTTTGGGAAACCCTTTAACCATATAGATTCTGCAGAATCCATTTGGGGCAGAATATATGTTGGGTTCATTCAGCAACTAAAATTGGATATGGTTTGAACATTTTTTTTAAAAAAATTAACTCATCATTATTTGGATTATGATGATGGTTCCACAATACCAAAAAAGCAAAACTATGCTACCCACATGTTATGTATTTCCCGAGCAGCCTGGGGCTACTCAGTTCATCATAATGTTGCCTGGTCAGTGTAAACTCACAGCATCGATTGTCATCTGCATGCATCTGCTCACATGAGAAATGAGCATAAAAATGGAGGCCACTGACTCTAACCAACTCACTTGATGACAGCCACTCTTCCAATATTTACTTTAAACTTTTGGTCCATTCAAGGTCCAAATCTTGTAAGTAATAAAAACTGTATTATCTTCTTTTTCACTAGAAGTCCAACTTTATAATACAGCACTATCTGTGAAAATGAACACTTGCATTTTGTTCTTGCTATTCATTTGCTCCCATTTAGGCAAGCAGAAATTAAGTGAAGGAAATAATAGATGATTTATTCTTAAGCCTCTTTTTCATTTGATTACCCCTATTGTTATGCTTTATGCAAACAAATGAAACTATTGCACTAAGCTAACTATTGAAACCTTCAAAATAAGAGAGAAGGTCTTTGAAGTTCTAATATAAAGACTACTTGAAGGTATTCTTATTTGTCTACACATATTTACTCTGGTTTCTAAGCCTTGCGTGCTATATTACTTGGCAGAGTATTTCAGTATTCTCATTCCTGAATTATTGTCTTTTTTGAGTTATTACCATGAATTAAGAGGCTATACATATACTCAAAAGCTTTTTGAAATTATTTGGAATGTAAAATGCTCCAAATTTATTAGAAGGAAATCCATATTAAATCAATGTTTGAGTTTTGCAAAAGACCTACTTTCTTTGATTTCTGATTAAACCCGAAGGAAAGTAAAGCAGATAGGGCAGTGAGCAAGGGCAAACATCTGTTTAAAATGGCATTAGGTACCCTACTTATTGATTAGCTTTTAAGTCACAAAGAGTACATGCCTGACCCTTTCTAGATCTCTCTAGAGGTGGACACTAACCCCGCCCTCACAAGCAGGTCGTGCAGGAGAAGCTTGTACTCCACGTTCACAGGCAGCCCAGTGTGGGCTTTTAGCGTGTCAGTCAGTGAGTTAGAGGGAAAGGGTAAAGAGAAGCTAATCAGGATGAAATGAGATTAAAGGCTGTCTAATTTTACAGCAACTGTGATCCATCAGCCACTGTGAAAGTGACAGTGGAAATGAATGATGGAGACAGACAGGTGGGGCTGTACATTTCACTGATTTATCCTCAAATGCACTGGGCCTTATTTTATTGAGTGAACATGACCGCATTTATCATGACTGTCATCTAAACCCACTTCCCTCCATTTAAAAAGGTCACTTTACTCAGAGGGAGCAGGAGAGAGGCACTTTCAAATCAGATTTAAAATCTCATAACATGTGTTTATAAGGCCCTTTGTGAGAATTCTCAACTTGTATTAAACAAACTACAAGTGTTAGAAGGAAAGGAGGGGGAAGGCCAGAAAATTGGAGGAAAAAAAGAAAAGAAGAAGAAACCTTTGGCCATCTGTGGGAATACAATTATTTAGTCTCCAAATTTGAAGCAATTTGTACTATTTTTGCCTTTCTCACTCCAAGCAAGTGACATTGTGTTATAGCTTGGGAAATTAAATACAATATTTACATTTAGTATTTTTAATTAAGAAAGTAGGAAGCAGGTAATATAAAGTAAATTTGGAGAGGATATGAAGTCCCAGTGTTCACTCTGCAGAATGGCTCATCACCACACACTCAATACATGTTGAAAGTTGTTGCAAGTTGAATCTCTGTCACAATTCACCTAATTGTTTTCCTACAACTTTAAGGCCATAAAATCTCAGTTACACTGTCTTTTACTCCTCCTCCTTCCAGTACAATAAAGTATTGTGGAATGTTAGGCATTAAATAAGTCTTTATGGCTATGAAATCATTCAAGCCCTCAGAGTATTTTGTGTTACTTTTCACAATAGTAACCAAATATTCAAATATTCACCATGTGCCAGGTACTGTGCTGGTGCTATGTATATATATAATTATGTTCATAATATATAAGTGCCTATATTCTATTGCTGAAAATATAATAGCACTTATGTTTTGTTCTTGCCATTCATTTGCTCCCATTCAGGCAAGAAGATGCTAAATGAGGGAAATAATAGCTAATATTATACTACATGATAAAATATAATACGTGATAAAATACACCTATATTTTATTTACCTGCATTTATCTATACCTTTCATTTAATACAACTAACTACAAGGGAGGTGTTACTCACTCATTTTATTTCTTTAAGAAATACTGAGGTTTTAAGAGGTTCAGTCACTTGTTGAAGGTCATCCTCAGCTAATGAACGGGAGAGGGAATCCAGACACAGGGATATCTGGATCCAAACCCGCGCTCCCATCCATTTCACTCTGCTGAGTTTCAATAGGTGTGTTCATCCAACCAGCAAGTAATTACTGAGTACTTGTATCTTCAGTGATGATGTTCCTGAAATTTCTGTATAATTTTTTGTATTAAATCATATTTAAAATGTTCATTATTTTTATACTTAAAGGAATTCTAATTAAAGCAAATGGGCACTTCTTTAGAGATTTTTTTCTATAAATCTGATATTCAAATTGTGGGTTTTCTTAAAGTAGGGTACATTTGTTTGACAGGGTCAGAAAAACACTGAGCAAATAAGCCAGTCAAGGACGGGTAGAGTCTATTGACAGAGGGTTTTTATTTTTATTTATTTTTTAGCAATGGAGGCATATTTCGACATTGTAAGCGGATTCAAAGTATCTTGGGCACAGAGGCCCTTTTCCTGGTATATAAAATGTGCAGAGGCTTGCTGTATTTATGAAGGCCATATTCTGCTAGAGATCAGCACTATTTCCTCCCACATTTCATATCTAAAGAGTGTATAGCTCTTCTACAAGAAAGTTATAGGTATCCTTCACAACCACAACATTTTCATGAACATCTAAGCAAGAGATTGCATAGGGCTAAGCTGAGTCTACAAATGCCAAATAAATGGTTATTTAATGTTTATCATTTCAATGTTACATTTATGAGGGCCTTGATTGCTTTTTGGCCTTAAATACATAAACTTGAAAAACTGTCAAATATGACATACTTCTTACTTTTTTAACAGTAATATCCATGGCGAAAATACAATCTCATGAAAAATAAGGATATATAGGATCCATAAGTCTTCCTCCCATTCCTGACCCTCACCACAGAGGCTGCCTCTGTTACCATGGTCTTCACTTTCCTCCACAGAGATTACACATATGAGTCATTTTCTTTAATGCAAATGGCAGCAGTGTTCTATGGGCACATATTTAGTACCCTGCTTCTTTTTCTTCTCAAGAACACATTCATTTATTTATTCCCCACCAATCAAATAATTTTTTAGCTGCTACTCTCTATCAGGCAATGTTCTACCTGCTGGGGAGGTCATGATGAACAGCAACAAGGAATGTGCTGGCCAGGGGAAGCACATACTATGCATGTGCACAGATAAATTGGCACTTTGGTTTCAGATGACAAGTACAGTAAAGAAAAGTAAAGCAGGGTCTGAGGTGAGGGAAGGACAGGGTGAAGAATTTTGAGAGTGGTCAGCGAAGGCCTTCCTGAGTAGATGACTTTTGACGAGAAAGATTGATGGAAGTGAGCCATGCATGATGTAGATTCAGGAATAGCAAGTGCAAAGGCCCTGAGGCACAGGTGCAGAGTATATCAAGAACAGCAAGAAGACCAAGAACAGAGGGAACTGAGGTGAGGTCTAGAGCGAGACCCAGGGCAGACCAGAGGTCATCACGCTGTCTTGGTCAAAGGACAACCCTTAGATCATCAACTACCACATCCTTTTAGCAGCCACACAATGCTCCATTTGATGGGTCTCCTATGGTGTACTCCATTCCCTCTGATGGTCATGTATTAATTCATTCAACAAACTTTACTAAACACTCCTGTGCAGACTGTTTTCTGGTTGGTGATAATACAGCAGGGAACTACGCTGACAATGTCCTTGTTTTTCTAGTGCTTATATTACAGGGGAAAGAACATAAACAAATAAATACAGATCCCATAGCAACACAGTGGTCGTGGTGATGTGATATAAAGAGAAATAACATGGGACACTGTGTTTGAGAGGGAGTGCCTCGTTACCACTTTAGCTGGTGTGGCCAGGGGAGGCCTCAATGGGGGAATGAACTTAAGGTGGAATTTGAAGGGTGAGAAGGTGCCATTGTTAGAAAATAAGGGGAAGGAATCCACACAGAGACCCAGAAGCACAAATGAGCTGGATGTGCCTGAGAAGCCTAGAGGAAGCCTCCATGGGTGGAGCAGCAAAGGTAAGGACCAAAGAGGCGTGAGAGGAAGTCAGGGGGAGGGCAGAGGCTGGGTAGGTGGGTCTTCGTAAACCAAGATTTTAATCTTTGCTTGATGGAAGACTGGCTGGGTTTTAAGCAGCAGAATGATGTAATCTGATTTACGTTTTAAAAATATTACTCTGGCCATTATAGATGTTGCGGATAGAAGAGGGAAAAAAGGGAGATCAGAGAGATGGTCTAGAGAGATGGTGGAGGCTTGATCAGGAAGGGGCTCCAGGGATGGAGAGAAGGGGACATGCTTGGCAGCTGCTCTTAATACCAGAGATGCTCTGCTGAGTGTCCTTGGAGCCACACAACACACACACAGGAGTTTATCTGTAGGATTAATTCCCCCAAGAGAAACCTCTGGGCTAAAGGATGGGTGCATGTTACATTTTGATGGATATTTGACCCCTTTTTACACTTGCGTCTTTGCCAATATGGCAGGTGAACAACTGGAACCTAGTTAAAATTTAAATCTGCATTTATTTCATTATGGGTGTCTTTTCATATGTTTAAAATTCATTGCATTTTATAGATTTTTTCTGCTGGATTTTAATTTCTTCATATAATTTATGCTACCTACAATTATCTCATTTTTGTCTTTAAAGTGCTTTTCTATGGGATTATCTAAACTGGCAAAATAAATGATATCTTGAAAGCTATTGCACTGGTAGCATATGTATTTGTGAAATATTTACACATTGACGTAAATTCAAATAGCAATTGCATGCTGTTGAAGACAAATATAACCTGAAAGAAAGATGCCTCATTTAACAATATTGAATGAGTATACCTTGGCATTAGATTGTGGAGGGTTTTTTAAATGATTTTTTCAATTTTATAATAAGCGCAATTGAGAAACAAAAATGTTAAAATTTTTACCAGTTTGTTTAATCCTACCACCCAGTCTTCCTGCAAAGATCTAGCAGTTTGGCCAATGCCTCTCTGCAGACAAAAACAGACATCTTACATGAAGCAGTGCTTGAAAGATATTATTGATAGTCTACAGAAAAGGCTCTGTTACTTTTTTCTGTTATATTTGGATTGTACTATCTCTGCAAACTACGAATAAATGGAAATGTGTTGTGTATTGGGGATGATTTGATCATTATGGAGAATTAGTCTGGAAAATTAAATCCCACAAGAAATTCACATGGTCTGATTCCAGTGATGCGCTGGTAGAGATTCTGAATTAACCCAAATGTTGTCATCACTCTCTCCCTCATTCCTCACTGGTTCTGTACACAGCAAGCCAGGTTTCCATAGTCCCACTGGAGACAAAGTTTTGGAAGTGAGTTTCAAGATGTGAAAATCTGGAAAAAGTGCACATGGGTGACATTTTGGAGGCTGTGCAAAAACCGAGAGAGCAAGAGCTTGTTTCTCTGCCACAGTTCAAACTCGTATCTCAGGGAGATTCTTCCTGGCAGTGAGTGTCGCTCTGTTCCTCCCTCTCGGGACAGTTACTGTACTGAATGCCGGTCTTTACTGTGCACTTGCCACGTCGTGGCACGATGCGCTGAAACTGCCGGTCTCCTGTTTGTCATCCTACAGGATCTACGGGCTCCTTGAGGCCAGGCTGCGTCATCCCTACAGCTTCATCCCTGACGTTATGCTCCGTACACAAAGCTGGGTCAGACTCAGGCACCCCTATACCTAACATGGTAATTAGAAACGTTAGTAAAACAATAAATGTTAGTAGCACAAATGACTGGACGCTAGCCAGCTAAGGGAGACTGTGGAATTTTCTTCTTTGGAATTTGTAAAAAATGTGATGGGCACCAGAATATGAAGGAGGGAGGAAGTGGTGGAAGAAAAGGGGAGAAAGGGAGGACGATGTGCCTTAGATTAGGATTCTATGGCTTCTAGAGTAGATGTTACCCTGTATGCAGTTTCACATGTTAGTTTTCAACAATGGAGGTTTCTTCGAAGTTCTTCGAAGACTGGGACATATTTCATTAGAAACTATCTTAGGCCTGGTTGTGCCAAGGTCAAAGATTTTTTGTAAATCCTTGTCTGTTTACAGTTTCAGCTCTGAGCAGTGGGAGATTGCTAACAACCAGTGAGGCTAAGGGGACTTAAAATAGCACTTCTACTAGCTAGTAATGCAAAACTGACTTACTTTTATTTAAATTAGAATATTTTCACTAATACAGTCCTAAATTATGTTATTACAATATTGACTATTTTATTTTGAATACTTCCTAGCATGTTAGTTAGAAACTAAAAATAGTTTATTTTCACTTTTGGAAAGTAAAAAAAAAATCTTTGGGAATAAAAGCTGCAATCTATTCCAATTTTTTTTTTCTTTTTCACAAAGTGGTAAAACATGCTCATGCTTTGATGTTACTTTGATGTTTCCTCTCCTAAGCGCCAACACAATGTCTTCCTGATAGCATCTTCTGGTGCAGTAAGAAACTGAACTATTCATTGTTCTCCACCTAAAAAGGTTCGTTAAAACATAGTCAACGCTATAAATGGATTAAAGTAGTAGAGCAACACATATTATTTAAACTTGTGAATACAAAAATCCTTGACAAAGGACAGCGGAGGCCGTGCTATTTAAACTGTGGATGAAATGGCAAGAGGACAGCAAAACTGACTGCGAAATAGCTTCAATTTTCTTAGAGGGTGGTCCCACAATTGTTTCCAGTTACTGAGGGAAGGAGGAAGGAAATGGGTGTGGTCTATATAATGATAATTTATTAGGAAGTGTTTTCTGATGTAGACCACACACACTTAATGTGGGAAAATGACTCTCGTTCACTTCATAACCCATGAGATATCAAAGGTAACTTAACAAGCATTTGTCTATCAGCGCATTCATGCACTCATTTCATTCACAATATGCGTTTGAGGAACTATTAGTTATCGTGCTAAACTCTGAGCACATGAAGATTAACTGGATACTATTCTTGTATCCCAAAGCCCACAGTGCAGAAAGAGAACACGGAGACAGACAAATAGACCCACAGTGCTCTGGATGACCAGCAATAGCAGCACCAGACGGGACACAACTAATGCTTCAGAGAGAAAGAGAGGCTTACGCTAAATCACAAGATGAAGAAAGGTTTTCCAGGTTGTCTGTCACAGCAGCAAGATCATTATCAATACAAAACAAACAAACAAACATGGATTTAACAAATATTAATTGAGCACCTACTATGTGCCAGAACTTAGGTTAGGCCCTCTTATTATTTTAATTGGATTATTTTATAAAAACTGATTATTACAATTAGATGAATCCCCAAAATGTCCTCAATATTAGAATTATATTATGAAACTATCAGTTACGTTGTGGAAGCCAGAGAAAATGTGCTTAAGGAACGTGGGAGCAAATACGAGGGAGATGCTGTTGTGTGCACTGTTCTTACGGGCAGCCGGCCCGCTCCCCAACTCCAGCTCCCTCTGGCGCATGCTCTCCTTAGACCATCCAAAGTAATGGCCTCTGCGCAAATTAAATCTCTCTGACATTGGGAGCCACCTGGTCATTCTGGAAGCAGTTGCTTCAGCGTGCTGTTGTGCTTTTGCACTTATCTGACTTCAAAGCATATTTCATTATAAAGATTCAGGAAGATTTGCTACATATTTCTCCCAAAGCCATTTCATGGTGTGTGTATGTGTATGAGTATGTTCTTTGTGCACCTGTGTGTGTGTTACATCCGGGAAGTACCAGTTGGGCTGGCCACTCAAGGTTATACTAATCAATAGCTTTCACACACGTGGGAAATTAAAGTGCAGCCCACGATCTACAGAGATGAGCCCCAGGCAGGCAGTCTTGGCCTGGAACGGCACCCAGCGCTGCCTCTTGAGAAAGCTCTGACTTCTGTGTTGCTGGGAAAAAGTGGAGAACTGAAGATTCAAAGATCCGCAGAGAGAAACATGTAGGGCGATATGATGAATACTGAAGTTCCATTTTCTCCTTTTTTTTGGCACCATCATTTATTGGCAAAACTAGACAATCATTGAATGTTAAGTGATATTTACTTATAAATGTATTTATGACTGTGTGCGAATATTTGGCACTGCTCCTGTGTTAGAATTTAGGCTGAGACCCCTAAGACCAAAGCTAATCTAAAGATACATGCCAGGCCACTTCTGTAGGACTTGCTTCCCTTTGCTCCTAAACTGGCTTTGATTGATCGCATCTATGTATGTAAACAGATACACATATACATATTTAGCTTATATATACAATTATATGGAAGGCTATTAGTGAGGAGGGTTTTGCTTTTTTTTTTTTTTAAAGAGAGTGTTTGTGGGTGGTTGTGGGAGCCCCGGGCATTTTCATTCACAGAAGTCAACCCTTCTCCCATCCTCCGCCCCAAAGACAAAGCAGACGCTGGTGGAACAGAGACTTGGGCCAGATGTTTCCATGCCTCCTGGGGATGGGCAGGCATGGGGGAAGTCTGAAGCAAGAGGCTGGCAGAAGCTGACTATCATGGGAGTGTAAGGGGAGAGAGCTGGGGCAGAAGCGGCCGGTACTTGTGGACTTGGTGGGGCACTTCTACCTAGTACCTTCCTAGGACCCTCCTAGCACCTGGGGGCTGAGTTGATGCTTGGGAAGCTTGCTTGACCAGAACTTCACAAAGGGATCCTCCACCCAAGAAGATCAATGGCTAGATCCAGCTGTCTTTAACAGAAGCTATGTGGCGGATAGCCCATGGCGCAGTAAGAAGTCTTTAGAAAGCTTCACCGCAGAACTCATAAATACAGCTATTCAAAACACAAAAGTTAGCTTTATAGCATTTGCCTCCTGAAAGGCAACACCAAGCAAAGAGTTAACAGAGCAGGCCTGAGACCGCTATCCTTCCAAGGCCTGTTTGCAAAGCTGTCCTTTGGCTGATGTCTGGGAACTTAGATTTCAGGAGTGTTCCCACTACCTTAAATAAGAGAGGCTGTTTGTGCCCAAATTAGACAAATAGTGTGATTCATGCTACATACCTGCTTTTCTTATGGGGGTATGGAATTTTGGTATGTGCTAGGCAGAAGATGCCTGCTTGACCAGCCCCCAGTAGAAACCTTGGGCTCTGGGTTTCTAATGAGCTTCGGTTGTTGTCACAATTCATGTTGGAGGAATAAGTGTGTCCCGTCCCGTGTGACTCCACTGAGATAAGACTCTTGGCCTTGCACCTGGTTTCCTTCAGACTTTGTCCCATGCACCTTTTCCCTTTGCTGATTTTCCTTTTTTGTTTTTGCTATAAAAAGTCACAGTTGTGAGGACCACTCTGCGCTGATCCTGTTGGTTGTCCTAGTGAACCACTGAACCTGGGGCTGCTCTTAGGGATCTCTGGTACAATAGGAAACAGAGAAACTTCCGATGTATTTGGAAAACGAGATTTTGATCTGATGCACTGGTGCTGCTTTAAGAACTTCGTGAGGTATAGTCCACAGGGAGAGATGAGACATCCAGCAGAGAGGTTCTAAAAAATCAGCAGTTGGGAAAAATCAAGTTGTTTTCCATTGGCTCCGTATGGAAAGCTCATTCAATGAAGGATTCTGGATGTACACATTTTTGACGAGACTGCTTCTAGACTCCCCACGGATACGTTCAGCTGGGGAACTGTGGCTCCGGATTTCCTCTGGTTGGAATGTGCAGATCTTCTGAGAATCCACCCGTGGCTAACACTGTCCTGTCACAGGCACTAGAAAATTTGTCAGAGAACTTGACACTATGGCCCTTTTTATTTTCTCAGAAAATGTGCAGACAAGTTGAAACTAATACAAACACATATGAGACCACCTGAAAGGCGGAACACTGTGGGAACAGAGTGTAGGAACTTTGTGTCCAAGATTCTAGAGAGGAGGAAGTGAGTCACTGGGGCTTGGCTCCTGCAGGCAGGGATGTGACATCCTTCTCGCTCCCCAGCCATCATATCCTTCACAGGATGCTTCACCTTGTCTTTAAAAAACAACAGAAGGTGCAAACTTCTTTCATTCTGCTGCTTCTCCCAGCTATCATTAAAGCGCCCCATTCCCTGGGTCAGAACGCTGGACACTTAATCACAGTGCTGGACACAGTGAGTGACTGTTCTAGACACGGACCCATGACCCCACCAGGCCCTTCAGGGACAAGAAGGAGCCTTTCCCTTCTCAGGGCCTGCAGCTTCTTGTGGCAAAGAGAAGCAGGTCTGAGCGGAGGAGTGAGGAGAAATGAAGCCCACAAAAAATGAATCTTGACAGGATTTTGAAATTTTGTTTTTGAATCATCCCTAAAGCTCCTGCTGTCTTGCCATCCCAGTTATATGGCCCCATAAATTCTTTCTGTTCCAGAGTGTTACAATAGCCTCCTCACCAGCCCTTTGCTCTCTTCTTTGTTCCCTTTGGCTTAATCTTCACAGAACACTAGGAATGATCTTTCCAAAACCCGGGTCAGATGAAGACATTCACTTCTATGTCCTTTACTTACTTGTCGTTACCCTTAGAATAAAGTTTTCAGAGTGGCCTACAAGGAGCACAGGGCCTGGCTGCTGGCTCCCTCTCCACCTCTTTTCCCACCACTGTCCCCTCACTGATGGTGCTCCAGCCGCACTCCCTCATCTCCCCTCTCCCCCACAGCACAAACACATCTCTGCCTCAGGCCTGGGGGTTTCTCCGCCTCACCTGTTCTCCCCTGTGCATTCTCATAGCTCACTCCGTGGCTTTCCTCAGGTGTCTGCTGGAAAGACAGACCTCCTCTGACAATCCCACTTTAAAAAGGCCTTCGCTGTCATGCACTGCTCCTGCTCCCTGATTCAGTGTTCCTAGTAGCACTCAGCAATGCCTATCATTATACAGCTTTTTATTTCTTTATAAACTATTTCTACATTAATATACTAGCTACATGGGTAGACGATATTCTAATACACTAGCTGCATAGCTGCATGATTGTCTCGCTCACCACTGAACCCCGAGTGCCTAGAAAAGTGTCTTGCACACACTAGGCAGCAGCTACATATTTGTTCAATTAATGGCAAAGTAGGCTGTGTTGCATTGGGTCTGCAACTTGCAAACAATACTTTGACATTTCAGGTGGTGAGATTTGGTTAAGGTGAAACAGCAATTCAAACAGCACATGGCTTTAGCTACTTGGTTCAATTTTGGAGACATGGGTACTTTGCCTTTTAAAATGGAAGATAGTGTCATGCAGGTCTGGGTTTTGTATCATTTAACTGTATGAGTTTTGGAGTCTCAATTTCCTTCGTAAGATGTGGATTATAACATCCACCTCACAGGGCTATTGTGAGAATTTAATTTAATTGGATAACTTATGCCAAGCACCAGGCTTATTACAGACAAACTATCAACGTTAGTTCTTTTATTGTCCCCTTTCTGTAGTTCCTTCACCAAGTATTCTTACACCATTTAATTTTACAAAAGACGAAACATTGCCAAATAAGCCAATTTCCTTCACTTGCACTATTAAATAATTAATAAAAGCATGGAATCGTTAAAGCATGGATTTGATACAGAATTAACTTAAAACCCAGTTTGAGCTTATTGGGGTAGGAATTTATGGTTCCCCAAAGAGGATCACATCTGGATCGATGTTTAGAATGAAGGACACAGACTCCCAAACTTTCAAATGATGTTGGCAATGCTTAAAGTGGTTTAAACTCACATTCTAACAATACACACTGCATGACAAGGATGAGAGATTTCGTTTCATTCTTACCCAATATACATTAGACATCTACTGTGTGCTGTGTATGAAGCAGAGAACACAAGCCTAGTGCCTGACTGTGGGGCCCACGTCCAATAGAAGAAAAATTTACATGCACACGAAAATAAAATGCAAAGCAGACTGTAGGCTGTAATACCATGGAAGTCCGAAGTGCAGAGAAAGATGAGGCAAATGAAGAGTAATTCTTTTTAGTTGTCTTCGAAAATAATAGCTACAAGATTTGTGTTGGGTCCTTGAAGGAAGGGTGAGGAACGGACCAACGGAGAGAGGCTCGGGGAATTCCAGTCAGCACCATCTGTGTGCACAAAGGCATGGTGGCTGGGGAACTATTAGCAGGTTTGTGGGGCTGGAGTGTAAAGTGAGGTTTGAGGGGCAATGGGATGTAAAGTTGGAAAAGCAGCGAGAGACAAGGTCAGGGAGGTCTCTGAATACCAAAGAGTCTGTTACTCTCAGTGGAGAGGCCTTGAAGGTGTAAGAAGCAGAGTACAGCATGAATGGTGTGAACAGGGAATAGATCCTGTCCTTTGATCTTGCTAACATTCTTTCATCACTTGGGTATGTTTCTGCTAGAATTAAAAGCCATCATATTAAAGTTCAATAATCCAACAGAAGAGGAAAGGTCAATAGGAGGAAAATTATAGAAACCTTCAAGTGTCAACCCAGAAAACATAAAACATAACCACATATAAAAGCTAAGAGGAAAAAAAATGAAGGAGACATAAAAAGAATAAAAAGAAAAACCATTAACTAAAAATGACTGTGGGTATACATATTATTTGTGGAGAGGGAATGGGCAAGATCATTTTAATATAATAAAGGGGAAGAAGAGAGGGAATAATAAGTTTCATCTTCATAAATAAGCAACTAGATATTATCGTAAGTAAGACTGCCATTCAAATACCACTTCCAACTCGAATTTGAATTCTCCTTCCCTTCATGTTGCCAAAATGGGGAGAAATATTACATCTATCCACATAATGATGACCACTCTATCCATCATCACCCAACAAAGTGACGACATTTGAATCACTATTTAGTTCTTACTCTTTGATAAATTAGCCAATGAATTATTCTCTTTCTTCGAGGAAAGTGTCAGAGCATCAAAGGCTAGCAGCAAGGTCTAAATCCATTAATACCTCCTTTCACTCTCCCTGCTACCCCATAGCCCTCCTGTCCTTCCTTCCCTCCTGACCAAGCTTAGATTTTACTGCTCATCTTTGCAATAACTCCCTGGCATACAATCTTAACTCTCTTGCTCTTTTCTCCATTCTTCCTGTTTGCACAGCAAAACCAAATCTCGGTTGTATGCAGCCCCATGCCAGCACCAACACAACCGAATGTAGCCAAGCCATCATGTGAACAGCCTCATTTAAAATTCCTGTTATTGTTGCCTAACATTTCTACTGCATTTCCCTACACCATTCAGTACCCTATTGTTCTAGCTCAAAGGTTAACAAACTATGGCCCGTGGACCAAATCAGGCCCACCTCCTGCTTTTGTAAATGAAGTTTCACTGAAACACAGTCACACCTATCTGTTCATGTGTCATCTGTGTGGCTGCCTTCTTGCTGCAATGGCAGAGTTGAATGGTTGCAACAGAGAGAAAATGGCCTGCAAAGGACAGAATATTTGCCCTTTACAGAAAATTTTCTGACTTGTCCTAAAAGACTATTTCGCATCTTTTTTCTTCTCAAAGCTCTAACATCTGCTTTCAGATTTACTTTTAGGTTATAACCTTGTTCTCTATTTCACGAAGAAAACAGAAACATTTAGAATGAACTCCCACAGGCTCCCTGAATTGTACATACCAAATTACCTTCATCAGCATACCTATACACAATCTGCCTTTCTTTTTTGTTTCCTGTTGTTATCAAGGGCGGATAAACTGTCCACGGTAATGTCTAAAGTCAAGACCTCTGTTTGTGTACTAGGTCTCATTCCCTCTCAACTACAGCAGGATAGGTTTTCCAGGAATTTTATCACATCTTGCATCATTAATTCTGCCCCCCCCCATATTAGATCTCTCCCATCAGTAGAGAAACATGCTATTACATTTCCACTTAAAAAAAATTCTTGGATCAATATCCTCTTCTTCCTACCTAACCCATTTCTCTGTTTCTTTTTACATAAACAATCCTTGGAAAGTTGTCTTTACTCAAAGTTTCCAATTTTTCCCCTTCCCCTTTCACTTAAACCCTTTCTACTTATATTTTAGCTTCATCACTCTGCTGGTACAACTGTTGTGAATGTGAATGTCCATGTTGCTAAACAGGATGTCGCTTCTCAGTGCTCATCTCACGTGATCTGTGACTTGGCACAGTCGACGGCTCTGTCCTTCACATGTGTCCTTCTGGGAGACCATGCTCTCTGGATCTGCCTTCTGCTTGATTGACCATTCCTTGGTCTGAAAACTTGCTGGTTGTTGGTCATCTCCTCAGGCTAGACAGTGGCATGTCCCAAGAACTTGCCTCCTTTTCACCTTTATCCATACTTACTACCTTGGTGATCTTCCAACCACATGGCATGACAGATCCACTTGGATATCACATGGCTTTCCTGCTTCGCATGCCCCCAAACCAACCCCTGGCTTTCCCCATCAAACGTTCCTTTCCACCAAAGTCAATGTCAACTCTATCCTTTCACTTGCTCTGGACAGAAAACCTTGAAGGCATCCTGGGCTCCTTTCTTTCTCTTATATTACGCTTGATAAAATACATCCTTTATTCCTCTTAGAATAAAAGATATCCTCATAGACTTTTTCTTTATCTACACACAAATACATAAAAGTGGATTATGATATATATGCTCTTCTAATTTGCTCTTTTTACCTGTAAGTATGTGATAAACTATTTTCATTTCAAAAAGCACAGATCTTAATTAATAGTTTGTAATAGTGTTATGCTAGTTTTTGGGCATGGATAAACTAAAACTTACTCAACAATCCCTAATCGTTCAACAGGAGTTTGGTTCCAATTAGTTGCTATGATAAACAATACTGAAATGAATATCTTTAAACATATAAATTTCCAGAAGTGGGGACTGCTGAAATCAGGATCATCATGTTTCTTTAAAAATCTATCTTTTATGTAATTTACATATAAATGTATAAGATCGATATATTTTTCCAGATTCCAAGATGACAGCAATGCACTACTATTTACTGATGAAACTTATATAATGCATAAATTACTGATAATTCAGTAATTCTCTTTTACTAATTACATCTGAATTATAGTTATGAATCCAATGTACATAGAAGACACCATATGTTCAATTTATAGAGAACGTGCCTTGCGGCTTTGGACTCAGGACTCAAGGACCCTTAGCCATAGCTCCATGGCTCTGCTGGAGTTCACAGACGGGCAACCGCAGCTTTGGCTGATGATGGCTTAGAGAAGCAATTCACTTAGCATATGATCACAAATGGAACCTATTTCCTCTTTCATTGTAGTTGCTTACTTCATGATATAACAAAGTGTTACAGTAGTAATATTAATTCTGGCACTAAGCAGGCAAATAAAAAGCTCTCATTAAAGCAGAGTAATTATAGATACGTAGTCAGAATAAAGTGGCGTTTTAACAGTGGGCTATTTAAATTAACATCCTAGATTGAATCTTTTTATGTGCTGTGAGAGCTTCCCTTTGGAATTCATGGCAACCACTTCAGCATTCCTCAGGCACTTGGAGAAATGCTGAAGGAAGAACTAAGCCTGTTAATTGCCATGGTGGCAGATGCCCATTGCTGCATCTTGGTCGAAGGCGCCTTTCTTGGACAGCTGCAATTTTGAACTGAGCCACTAGATGGTGTCCTCTGTTCTTTGCTTGTCCCCCAGAAAAAAAGCATCAAGAACTAGGCTACTATATGGGGCCCTTAGGAAAGACAACAAAAACAAAGAGGAAAACTGCAACAGTATAACAAGAATTAGGGGGATTTCTTTAAAACTTGGTGTTCATTTTTTTGATGCAGATCCTGCTGAGGTAGAGAATAATACCAGTATTATTTTCTTTACTCCATTCCTCCTAAGTAATTCCAAATATTTGAGCTGGACCAAAATCTCTTTATTCTCTAGCTATTTATGGTAAGCTACTTTCAAACTTTATACTTCAGTACTGCAGGCAAATAAATATTCAATAGTTTATTTCCTCTTTTAGAAACTCAGATGGACAAATACTTAGCAGCGATATCCTAAGAGCTAATAGTGTTAAAGAGAGATTTTTAAAGTAAGCCAGATTTCCCAGTAACTTGAACGTCCACAGAGAAGTCCTGTGACAGAGTTGTAATGAATGAGAATTTACTGGTTCTCTTCGTCTATAAGCAACTTTGATCATGTATTAATAAAAACTTGTGTTTCTATATATCATTTATGTACAGTTGGAAAAATGATTTGATTTTCTTTACTTTTTAGAGAATACTTCCACAAAAGAATTATTCCAGATGTTTTTTAAATGGAAAATTTCTTTAAGTCAAAAAGTAGACATTTTAGAAAAGTTGAAAAAAAAGTTCTCTTCGTTTCCTTAAAGCTCTCTTAGAGTTTTACAAATGCACAGGCATTTAACTATGGATGATGTTTTCTTTAGTAGATTCAATGAATTTTTTACATTTTATTGAATTCACTTTTAAAACAGTAAATTACCTTCATTGAACAGACAAACAATTAAGTGAAGAAGTTGAGAATAAAAAGAGTCCTCTTTCTTACTTTAAAGGACTCTCCCAGCTTTTTCCAAATGACACATGTACTTAAACTATGGATGATTCTTTTTTGATTAAGTCATTTCAACATTATCTTTTACTCTTTCTTGTCATATTAGCCTGGGTCCTCTATGAATTATAATGCCTCATCTCAAGTAGTAGTTTAACTTTCGGAATTCTTAATAGTCCAAGATAACTGTGGCAAATCAGTAATGATCATCCTTTGAGGGGAAAGTAGTGTTTGAACCAGTCCGGGCCTTCGAGCTGACAAGAGCTGTCTGAAATTCATGTCCACGATGCAACGTGAGATGCAAAAATGTCCATAGGTGAATCTCCAGTTGCAAAATGTAAAAAGCCAGTGAAATTACTAAAAGGCCTTAATGGTACTTCTGAAACAGACACTAATTTTATGTGCTCATTTTTTGAATTACATTCATATGACATTTACAAGCAATTTTAATGGATTTTTTTATTAACTGAGAAATAAGATTTCTCAGACTATAATGATAAATTATATTTTAAAAGTATAGTCAACTCATGATTAGTCAATGACCAGTGGCCTGGTTTGTATATTATTCTGGTGTTATCACTACTTTTATTACCTCCTTCCACCCTGTCCCTTGGTTATTTAAATCTTGAGACAGTGGATACAGCCGAAAGTGGTAGTAAATGCAAGTAAATTGATCATGTATCCAGTACGAAAAAGCTTTTTTCTTGGCATGAGGTGAGAGAATGAAGTGATAAGGTTAAAATTTTGTAAATTGTGATGTTTTTAGTATCCTTGGGTTTTAACAATCAACTTGACTCCTTTACTTCATACAATTAATGTTTAGAAATGGGCTATTCTTATCACATTATGTTTTATATCTAGTTTATATTTTAAATTTCTTTTCAAATATTAATTTCGAAGATAAAAATCTTTTATATTATGACTCCTGAAAGCTTTAGGTTTGATTCTTTATTATTTACATATTCTTATGCATCCTGATATCCTCATCTGCCAGTCTGGTTTGGGCCTGTAAGAGCAAAAAGCCAATTCAGATTGAGATCCAAAGGTCCTCTGGCCTGCTAGTCCAAACTGGCCTGCCCAGGCATTGGACCAATACTCCAAAACCTCTTATGTGGGTCACAGTAAATGAAGTAAATGAACTGGATATTTTTATCGTATTTGGCCCACATTTAGTACATGAAAAAGTGCTTTCAGTTCCTGTCGTTGTATAGGCAGTCTTAAAGAAAGGTTTGTTGCAACTGCAGTTTGATGGTAGATTTAAGTAAATAAATTGAACTGGGGAAAAAAAAAGAAACATGTGGAAGTGAAAATGAAAAGGGGAAATATTCCTCATGGTTGCCTTAAATTTCGGCCATGTAATTCACTTTTCCTCATGGGGGCCAGATGATGGATTGCAGAATTAGTCCATGATTCAGATAAAACACTCAGACAAAACAAAGGGCTACTACAAGATGCCCAGCTGTTCTTTATCTATTCCTGAAATGGTATTCATTCCTTCCTTCATTTATGTATTGAGCAAATACTTACTTATGGAAGCCTGCTTTATGCCAGACATGGACACACATAATCTTATTCTCTCAGAGTTGTGTCATTAGTTCTTTCACTCCATCTCTTCTCTTTTTCAGATGTCAATGACGCTGTTTGCTTACATGCTGACTTCAGAATTTGTATTTCTAGCTTTTTCTCCTCTGTCATGTAGACAAATATTCCCCAACCCTTTCCGGATAACATCCTTTAAATACCTCCCACTCTCTAATTCTTCATTCCTTCACTGATGCATTCAACAAATATTTACTGAACCCCTGCAATATGCCAGGTGCAAGGCTGGGTATGATGCATATAGACACCACAACTCAACGGGTTTAAGACTAAACTTACTTCATTCTCTTCTGAACTTGGATCTCCTTGCTTTCCTCTTTTGAGCAAAGGCATCAGCTCAAACTGGCCAGCAAACTGGAGTGTGTCTTACCTCCTGCTGCCCAGAATTACCCAATGATGTTTAATTCTATCTATGAAATGTGTTTTAATTTTGCCATTCTTTCGTTGTTTTCATAGCCATGGCTGTAAATCAGGTCCTTATTATCCCCCACCTGGGTTATGTAAGAAATAGTTACCCTGTTTCCAATCTGTCCTTCCCAATTCATCTGAAATTAACTTTCAAACCATAGATTTAATTATGTTGTTTCCCTGTTCAAAGATTTTTGGTGACTCCCCAGTGACTACAGAATAAGATTTAAGTGGTTTTCACTTGACCCTTTGTACCTTGTCTCAACCCATCTTTCAGCAGTTCTCAACTTTTTGCAATTTTCTCATTGTATTTGTTTGTCACTTTCCAGGTTACAAGGGACTTTCCCATTCACCTTCTGTGCGGTAGGTGGGGATTATTCCCCAGAATTTAAAACTAAAAAAAGCCAAAAGGCTCTGAACATGTCAAAGATTTGCTGAGGGTCTTATGATTAGCAAGAGAGCTCAGATACTAAACATCAATGGGCACTAGCAGCAAAAGGGAAATTAGATTGAGGGGTAGCATTTTTATTGAATAAAATGAATTTGGAAGATAGGTTTCTATCAGCATTCAGAGTCTTACATTTTATCTAAGAGCTTCTTTCACACAGAAAAGCAATTCTTTAATTTTTTTTTAAATTTATTGATTCTAGAGAGTGAGAAGGCGGGGGGAGAGAGAGAGATGTATCAATTGGTTGTTCCACTTATTGATGCAGTCATTGCTTGATTCTTGTATGTGCCCTGACCAGGGATCAAACCTCCAAATTTGGTATGTCTGTATAACACTCTAACCAACTGAGTCACCAGGCCAGGTCAGAAAGGCAATTCTTAAATTCCATATATCTTTAGATTATTGTACTAATCAGAGTTTAAAAATAATTTCAATATTTTTTAACATTATGACAAGCTCTACCCTATTTTTAATCTTTGTGTATCTTTATAGTGATATAGATATACTCACAATATTGGTAGTCTAGCTTTCATGAACACTTTGTGAAAACAGAACCTGCTAGTGTCATCAAAGTGTATCATTTACTGTGCTACAATTTGATAGAAACACACTATATTTCAACAGATATTTAGCTGGTACCTGTTTTGTGCAACTCTATAAGGTACTTAATAAAAGTCCATGGGAAACAGCACATTTTCAAAGCTTGCCCACAATTTTTGAACTAGAACTCTAAGATATGTCCATATCCCATAAATCCATTATCCAAAGATCAGGATGAGTGGGATATTTCTCTCATCATTAACAACTTTGGGGACTCGCTATATAACATTATATATGCACATATCAAACATTTTGATGTGACACTCATCCAAACTGATTACTGCATAAATAAAATGTGAAGATAAACTGACTTTGACGTCTGTTAGTTTGCTGATTGCCGAGGTTGCTAAAGTGGCTATTGTTGTTTAAGCACTACTTGCTCATTTCTTCAATGATTATTACATGTGCTTGACACAGTGGCTCTAAAGATAAAAAGGGTGCAACATTCTTGCTTCCAGTATAGGAAGGCAGACATTTGAACAGCTATAATACAAAATGATAAACTTTCCCAGGCAAGTATGGGAAGGGCACTGTGACAACAAAGAGGAGGCAGCAAGCACTTGCTAGAGGTGGGTCAGGAGTCACCCTGGCACTTGGTCAGAAAGAGGTTCATGGCCAAGTGGGTGTAATGGCATGTGCTCCCTTAGCACTCTGGACCTATCTTGGGTGCACTACTTATATCTTGGCCTATCGCATTATGCAGAACTGATTCATTTCTGTTTCCTGTGAAAGACCTTGTGTAGTCCTTAATAATACGGGTCGTGTCTTACTTGTATCTCAATTTCCTAGCACAAAGCTTGAAACTGAGCAAGTGTCACACAACGAGTGTGGAATTAGGCAGAATGGAAGAGCACCCCATGCAGAAGAAAGGACATGAGCAATGGCCCAGGTGTCAGAAGGACTGCATCTCAGAGATCTGCATGTGGTTTGGAAAACTTGGGGGCAAAGGAGTGGGGTGGAAGGCACAGCATAAAGTGAAGCTGGGGAGGTAAACTTAAGAAGCCATGCAGAGGAGCTGGATTTCACCTTTTGTGTTTTGGGGATTCCTTCATGATTTTATACTTGGGACTGATGGTGTGAATGGAGATGAGGAAATGATTGAAATGGGTACAGAAAGTGAGAATGACAGCACTGTTGACAGGACGAAGATGGGGCAAGGCTGGGATGACACAGGTTTTCAGGTTGGGGAGGTCAAGGTGTGCTTACTGCAATAGAGGGCAAAGACAATGGGTTTGAAGGCAAGATGACAAATTTAAGGCCAAATGGAGGTGATGAGGAGGCAACTGGAAATGCAGAAGTAGTCAGTTTCAAGAGAGAGAGGTCTAGGAAGGAAACACAGATTAGTAGTCCACCACCAACTGTCACGAGCCCACCACGCAGGCAGGGTATTCGGGATGAGAAAAGGCTGTGGATAACCTTCTGCCAAAGACTAGCACTTAAAGAGGCATCCGGGAAGGTACATGAGAAAGTACATTTTTGCAAAGCTACATTTTTTGTGCTAAGATGACTTAACCAGATAAATATAACTTTCATTGAGATGAAGGATATGTTCGCAGTACTAGAAGCACAGAATGGGTTCTCTGCGGATCAGAAACCATTACCAAATAAAACCCGCTGCGTTCCATGTGATTTCATCACCAGGCCCACCAAGGTCCCTCACATATGTTAAGAATACTCTCCTCTTCCTCAAGTTCCTCCTCTTCTCTTGCCTCTGAAGCACAAGTATTTTAAGATTATCCTCTTCACATTGCTTTTATAAAATGAAAATATGAGAAAATGGTGAGACAGCACAGTGGCCAGATGAAAAGTACAGGTGAGAACAAAGTACGTTCTCCAAAGAGAAGGCTCTTTACTCACACACGTGCCAGGAGTGTGCTAACTCTCTGAGGCTGCCCATCTTTAAGCCGATAGAACAGTTACACCCTCAATTCCATGCCTCTGGACACTGAGGTAAAATTAGGAGTCACAGGGCAACAAAAGTGGCAAAGTGTACACTTCAAATTCTGCTGAGAGGATACCTGGGCATTTCTTAGTAGTTTGCAGAATGATGCACACCTTGGGCAGCTTCAAGGAAGTAGAGGGTGCGGCAGGGGTCGGCCAGCCTGCTGCCCTGGCACCACACCCCCCAAGAATGAGCACAGATAAGAGGGAAGCTCCTCCTTATGGACACCATTTTTTAAGGGGTAAAAGGACAGAAAAAAATGACTTTCAAACTAGAGTTTTATTGAAGTTAATAATACTCATTTAAAATGATTCGTTATTGATGTCTACATTCACGGAGCATTTGTTCAGGCTTGATTTCCGTGAAATTTACATTTTTACACAAGTTCACTAGAGGGAAGGGCTCCTCTACCCAACACTGGCACATTCCTTTTAAGTGGATAATTAATCAAACTTATTTCTTACATGACTGGCCTTCCTCAGTGATCAATCTGAAAATCTTTATGTGGTACAAAAATCTTTATGTGGTATACTTAATTCTCCCACACACACAACTTTGGGGAAGCCTTCTCCAATAGTCTCAAGTACAGCAAGTGCCCTTGACCAACTCACACATTTAAGCTCACAAATACCCATCTGACCTTGGAATAAAGACAGTGTGGCTCTCCTGTAGGACCCTCATGGCAATGGTTTTTCCTTCAGCATTTGGTGACAATCGGGAGGCCCCAGCCCACACCATCTCTCAGATATTTAGTACCTTTTCTAAAAAGCAGAAATAGAACCTCGAGTCTAACGTGATATAAGCAACCATGACAAGAGACAGAGAGAGAGAGTGGAGAGAAAGAGAGAAAAGGAACCTGGGAAAACAGAGAGGGCAATGCAGCCGCAGGACCGTGCTCTGTAAATAAGGAACTCACAGCCCAACAGGGGGCTACACTGTGGAAGGCAGTGGTTTCAGTCCTCACCACAAACCCCACTTGTGCTTTCTGATAAAGGTGAGTCAAACCACTCATTTTCACTTTGTCACATTAATATGTGCAAAGCACAGTGCTGTACATGGAGACTTTCTTCAACTGGCAAAGAGAATCATGAGGAAGATGAAAATTAGTTCATCTTGTAAATGTCAAACAGACATTCACAGTCGTTCTTACTGTGGGGGATGGGTCTAGGATACTACTGAGTACGGGCTTGACTTGTAACTGGTGGACAGGCTTGATGGTAGCATGTCACTGTCCCCTTGATACCTGCCTGCACTCCAATTTGTTTACTTGGTAGTGGGCCAGTTAGACCCAATAGAAAATATAAAACAGCTCAGGTACGAAGGAGCTTTGGTATGCCAAACTAGGTATTATAGTTCCAAAGAACTGATATTTTGACATTTTTAATCATAGATTTTGATCTCTAATAAAAGGAAGCTTCATGGATGGTGAATGCTGGGTATCATCTGATTGTCCCTACAGATCCACTCTCTAGACCCTGCTCAGTTCTTCTGGGTACCAGTGGCACTAGTCACAACATCTAGGGGCTCCCTTTCTTCAGCCAGAAGGTCAGGTATTTCCTCCCCTGGCTTTCCTCCTCTGGGTCAGTGTGGGCTGCCTTTCTTGCTTGAATGAAGGTCCTATTAAATGGTTCTCTGAGCGCAGCCTTTTCTGTCTCTGGTACTGGTAACTTCTCCTTCCCCTTGCCTTTCAGGCCTAGAGGTGGTAACAGTGCCCACTGTAATTAGCCCTGGGAATAAAGAGAGGGATGCACTATTCCTTAAGGTGTTCTCAGCCCTTGCCCACACCTCTGTAAGCAATTCTAATTGCTTACAATTCTAAATTCTAATTCAATTTCTAATTTTTTAAGACTTTATTTATTTATTTTTAGAGAGAGGGGAAGGAAGGAAGAAAGTGAGGTTGAGAAACATCGATCAGTTGTCTTTCACAATGTCTGCCCCCATTGGGGACCTGGCCCACAACCCAGGCATGTGCCTTGACTAAGAATCAAACTGGCAACCTTTCGGGTTGAGGCCGGCACTCAATCCACTGAGCCACATGAGCCAGGGCTGTAAGCAGCTTTCTTATTAAACAGTGTCATCTGTTTCCTGTGGGAATCCTGTGTTGCTCATCAAGTATGCTTTAGCTCTAACCCGGCACCTTGTGAGTTTTAACCCCTGTATTATATGAAAACAAGGAGTGAATTATTTTTCATTCAAAATGGCTCCAGTGATTTAAATGTTTAGATACATACTTTTCTAAATAATCCAGTTGTGAAAAAAGTACCATAGTAGAAAGAGATCAAATAATGTTAGTTACAGGTCAAAGAACTCCTAATAAGGTTCCACGGAACATGGTTTAATAGAAAGAACACGGAGCCAAATTAGGTCAGAAGCCACCAGTGTGAGTCACAAATTCATCAATTATTGCATGACCTTGACAAGTCACTTAACCACTCTGAACTTTAGTTTCCTCATATGTCAACGTGATAATAATGCCTGACCTGTGTATCTGACAGGGTTATTATGGGAGACCCAATGAATGATGGACTTGAAAGTTGGAAGGAGTAGGTAAAGATACTTTCCAGTGTGGTTATGAGGATAAAATATATCTAATAAATAAACATGGAAATTTCCATTATCCTAGAGAGCCCTCAATATGTGTCTACTCTTACCCCAAATATTTTAGTGACAGGATAATGTCAAGTTTAACAGGTAGGCTCTGAAGCCAATTGCTTGGGTTTGTAATCCGGCTCCACTGCAAACTAGCTTGGACACGCTCCTTGACCTTGCTTTCCTCAACAACAAAATGGGGATGAGAATAATCTCAACCTCACATTATAGATTAAACACTCTGAACATTTAATGAGATAAACCATAATAAGGTTCGCAGCACAGTGTCTCACACACAGAAGTTTTCCACTTATGTCAGCCTCAAGCCATGGAGGTGGAGAGAGAGCACCTCCATAAAGACAGTGGCATGCAGTGGTTAAGCATTTAGCTTTTGGAGTCAAAGATTCATGCCTTGGAATATTAACTCACATATTTACTAACTGTAAGTTTTCCTACAGCTTTATTTTTAAAATCTTCACCAGGGTAGTTACAAGTGTGTTAAAATGGGATGTGGGATATTGTGAGCACTAAATAAGAAGACGTATGTAACATATTAAACATGATGCTGGTCACATAATAAGTGCTCATTTAAGATGTCACTACCATTTGGTGTTGCTAAAAATCAGAACTCCTCTTCTTTGTCTTTTTCTCCCTTACTTATTTTGCATATATACTCTGAAAAGAGGCTGGTTATGTTACAGATGTTTCAAGTTCAAAGACAGAAAAATATAAGTACATACATTTTAGGGCTGGACCAATCTCTGAAAGGCTGACATTGTCTCAGCACAAGCAGGAACTCCTACAAGACCCCACGGCTAATGAGCCGAAGTTCAGCTACTTTTGGGACTTGCCCGTTGGCCCTTGTAAGCAGGTAAGCTAATCCCCTGATGTGATATTTGCACAGTGTCTGTGCAAATGCCCCGTGAGCCAGGCCAGGCGAGTGAGGTTAATCAGTGAGGTAGATCTGATGTCTGCCCCATGTTGTGGGCAGAGGAAGTGTTTCATTTCTGATCAGAACACAGTCTGTCTGATGTTAAAGGGGATAGATCACAAAACATTCCCCGAGAGTTAGTATAGCTTGTAACTTAAGAGTGTGACCTCTGGAGAGAAACCACCTGAGTTTGAATTGTGGCTTTGCTTCTGCCTCGTGGCATTGGACAAGTTATTTTACCTCTTTATGCCTCGGTTCCTCTTCTATGAAATGTGGGTTGTGGTAGAACTTGTATCAGTGGATTGTTGTGAGGATTAAATGAGCTACCAACTGTAAAGGGTTTAGTCAGTATAATCACTGTTGGTTACGATTACCAAAAGAAGTATTGTTTTACGACCAACCAGTGTGATTTGTGAATAAAATAAATATGCTCTTAGATTACAGCACAAGGGTTGGCAAACTACAGCCTGCAGGTCCAATCCAGTCCTCCATTTCTTTTTAATAAATAAAGTTTTTAAAAGTCTTTTTAAAGTAAAACCTGTCGTATTCATTTCCATGGTCTGTGGCTGCTTTCACGCTGCATGGGTGGAGCTGAGTCCTTGTACTGAGACCTCCCGGCCGCAAAGCCCGACATATTTACTGTCTGGCCCTTTATGAAAAAAGTTGCTGACTCCTGGAAAGGCAAGTACTACTCACACAATTTTCTGAAAAGAAGTCTTTTTCTATCTTGTTTATTTACTTGTTCTGGGAAATCTGTTTATATTCATGTGTTTGCACTCTGTCAAGTGACATACGACACACTGCAAACAAGCGAAACTCAGAAGACCTTGGAGTGTCGCTCTGTGCTCTCCCCGCCCCCATCGGTTCCGCTTAAGGAAGCCATGCGCACGAGGATGATGTTACTGACCTACTTCTAGGAAAAATAAACGTCCTATTATTTTCCAGTAGCGTTAATGGATTTGTACTGTTCCATCTTCTCTTTCAATGGGCTCCCATTACCACGAGTCACTTATGCTTATATGGATCTGGTTGCGGTGCAGCTTGTGTGCGGCTCGGAAAAAGGATTCTCTCTATACGGAGCTACCTGAGCTGTAAAAGGAACTGAACTCTCATCCTTGACTTCCCTCACAGTGTGATAGAATGGGCATTGACTATCATATTTGTAAATGATTAAACTTTATTTGGTTAAAGAAACAAAAACTGCTTCTTAAGGAGATACATATTTTATTCTTCTGTTTTCTTCTTAAAAAAAAAAAAAAAAAACAACACAGTATGGAAAACAAACATTTTCCAAAGGTCAAAGAAGGTTAATCTGTCTTGGGAAAGTAAGTGCTCGGTAGCACCACCATTGGGGTTTCATCTTGAATCCATGTGTGCTCAAGCTTTGCATTCAAGGCTGGAACCGGGGTAAGGCATGAAATATGAAACCCCAATGCTGAGATTAGCAAATGACTTGGAGATTAGAGATACATGTACTTGTGAATTATGAGAACCATCCTGGATTGTTTTCTGAATGAGATCTAGAAACCTATTTACATGTATTTATGACAAACACAAAATAGGATAGCAAACCTTGCAAATTTAATAATGAGATTGAAAGCGATTAACCATTGGCTTCTCCTAATTCATTCACACACATGTCTTTTGATTATTGCTCAGGTTGGAAAAATGACTTGGGTTTTGGGAGAAATAATTTAATCCTAGGAAATGTTTATGCACAAGCAGCTACTGCTATTTGGTAAAGTTAATGGTTATGGTAATGAAAGACTTCAAATACATTTATGAATGAATAGGAAACAGAGGTGTGAGGTTTCCCCAGATACCACAGACCAAGGAATACCTTGGAATCATTAATACCAGATAAAACAGGCGACGGAGAGAACATAGATCCACAGCTTTTCCCCCTTTAAAAAATCATGTCGTGGCGCACAGATTTTGCAATTATGATTTTTTGCAAGTGAGGAGGTACACACAGAAAGCAGTGGCAGAATCTGCAAGTCCCCTGGAAGAAAGATCACCCCATTCTAAAATAATTCTCACCTAGAAATAACCCAGTACAGGGCTCTTCCTTTAGTCTTTAATTAATAACAAAGGGATAGTGGAAGGTTCAGCATAGAAACATGCACACTAGGATATTAATATATTCCATTTGTGTAAAGAATATTTTATTCTACATAAAAAGCTGAAGTAGCCTGTCTAATCTTGCTTTTCTTTTTAACTCCGTTCACAATCCATACTCTGTTTTTCCTACAGTAATGAGAAACAGATAGAAGGGCAGGCCCTGGTGCTTCATTTGGGTACACATTTTGGCTCTGTCATTTACCATCTGTGTGACCTTCAGCAAATCACTTAATGTTTCTCTGCCTCCATTTCTTTATCTGAGGTAGAAATAACCATAGTTCCTAATACCATAGAGTTATTGCTACAAGATTTAAATAAATGCAAGTAAAGTTCCTAGAATGTGTGCCTAACAGCTGTTTGTTTTGCTGGGTTTCTTCCTTATATGTGTCATTTGCTAGGTGTAGTGAGCTGAATTGTGTCCCCCAAAACATATGTTTAAATCCTAACCCCCAGGACCTGTGAATGTGAATTTATTTGGAAATAGGGTCTTTGCAGATGTAATCAAATTGGATTAGGATAGGCTCTGAAGCAGATGTCGTGATAAGAGAAATGGGAAGAAGACTTAGAAACACAGATGCAGAGAACAGAGGCAGGGAAGAAGGCAATGTAAAGACAAGTCAGAAATTAGAGTGATGAAGCTACAAGCCAAGGAATACCCAGGACTGCTGGGAGCCAATAAAAACTAGGAGGGTGAAAGGAAGCATTTCCCCCTTAGGGTCTTGGGAGGGCACATGGCCCTGCTGACACTTTGATTTTGAATGTCGGGCTTCCAGAACTGTGAGAATAAATTTTTGTTGTTTTAAGCTGCCAGGTTTTTAGTACTTTTGTTATGGTAGCCTCAGAAACTGAATATACCAGGTAAACCAGATGAACAAGTGGGGATTTGTGGAAGGAGAGAATGAGAAAGCAAGAGATGAAACCCTAGTACGTAGGAGAGGGCTTATGTGTGGTTCGTTGGGTGTTCTTCGAATTTAATTATTTCACTGATACTTGGACAGCTGTTCACAAGGCAGGCCGCACTTGTTGAGTGGTTTGTTGTTTTCTTTTTAAAGTCCTCCCCAAATTACTTTTCTGTAATTTGGACAAAGGATATTGTATTTAGTTCCTGTAGACTGAGAAGTAGAACAGCTGAAAACTAACCCATATCTGATGGCAGGCATCACCATGGAGAAGTATGGCTGGCTTTTCCTTGATCTGGTCAAAATGCACCTCGTATTGAATTGGTTAATATTTTGGACCCTTAATACCGTGCAGGAGGTAAGTGCTACAAAGCGACAAATGAGATCAAGAAATGCGAGAGCTACAATCTCTCCTCCTCTTCAGATCTAATCATACAGATGAATAAATTGCTATAAAAATACCAAAAATAAAACTGAAAACAATGACTGAATCATTTTTTTAAAAATCTCATGTACTCTGTGTTCAGGTAGCAAGAAATTTAATTCCAGTTGGACCAGTCTCCTGTGATTTTTTTCCCTTTTCATCTAAGATATTTTTAATGCTCAGAGGCATTATAATAGAAAAGCATGTATTTTTGCCTGGTTTATACCCATCATCCTTACCATTACAACAAGACAAAAGCATTAAAGTAAAATTAATCATGTCAAAAGATTTTAGCAAAAACAAGTGAGACCATGCATAAAGCATCGCTTTGTCTGGTGTGAAGTCACGCTCTGATTAAAAACATATAATGAAAGTGAAAGTGATACATCATTGCCTTAGCAGTAGGGTTTTCTGAAAGTGCTTTGCGTTCTCAACATAAAAATGTGAGAAGATTTCAGTCTTTGAAACTCACAATGATTATTGTTCTAGCTAAACTACTGGAATTCAATCTTACATTTTTTAAAAAAGAAATTAAGACTTCATGACCAAAGAAAGCATGTCAGTACGATTAATAATTAGCACACTCTGGAAGGAGCATTAATTTGCCTTGACACCTAGACGGGGAGGTAAGAAAGTATCTGTTCAGCACTTGCCTTTCACAAAACCATGGTCAAGGACAGCTACATGGGGCCAGGCTCTTAAGGCATCTTTTGTGAAGCCCAACTGTTTGCTCCATCAAGCCCAATATAATTAATAAATATAAAGGTGTAGTCATAGAGTAGTAGTCATTCCTATGATATACAAAACCAAAATTTCTAACTGCCCAGGTAGTTATGAAAAAATAGATTTGGTCCCTAACTCCACCACAGAGCCATCCCATGGACCTGAAAAGAAACAGTGCGCTTATTTGCACTTTGCTTGAATTACTCCTTTGTTATGATAAAGATACTTGAATATAATAGTCACTTACCCCAATTATATCTATTTTGCTGTAATTTTGCAAGTCATTTCAATTCTTTTTCAATGAGGTGACCCTAAATGATAAAATTCATTCTGTTCTTTGGGAGTTACATGTATCTATACAATTTACATATTTGCACAACTATATTATAGATAAATAATAGTTTATGGGTAATAAACAATAAAAATAGTAACATTATATATAGTAACAGACATATTTAAACTATTTGAGGGGAGCCAAACTTTAAAATATTTCACCTAAAATGCATTATAATAATTTTTGAAATGCAATTTTAAACTTTTCCTATAAGGTAAGAGGCATCTAATCTTCTCTGACTAAAGATCAGTCCTCACAAGAGATCACACTGAAAATGTAGAAAGATGCATGGAGCAGCAATCTCTTCTGCCTAATGAGTGCTCATTGGAGAAGTGAGAATATTTTCCATGTGACAAGAAGAGTGAACCAAGTATTTGTTGAACATAAGGGTGCACCGTTGTAATGATTAGGGCTATTAAACCAGTATTTTGATGATCCTCCTGAGAATCTGGGAAGATTGCACTTCTCTATTATGCACTATGAAGTTAGGTGTGTCTAAGTAATTTGTTTTTGACAATGAAATATGTTAATTCAGGGTAGACACACAAAGAGTCAGTGCGAAATTGCCCTCTCCCCTGCCATGGAAACGATGACATGCCAAATCCTGGAGCTTCCATGAACCCGAGTCCTGGAATGGAAAGGTGTGGAACAGAGACCCCCACTGACCTACCACAGACGTATGACATTAAAAGAGATAAATCTGTACTTACATTGGCCACTAAGATTTGGCGATTGTTGTTACGATGACCTAACCCAGCCTAGTCTAGTCTGACTGATGCAGGCATTGGTACCAAGAGCACCCAATGGCTGATGTCAAGGAATTTGATTTTGTAAGGTGGAAAGATGGAAATGCACATTATGGCATGGAAAATCACTTGGTAAACTGTGGTTTGCTCTCACTTGGATGGCTAATCAGTTATTTAACGAACATCTACCTCCAGGGGAAGAGGTTGGAAAACAGAACATTGATAGTGTGCTATTTGCTGTTGGCTGCACTTAGCAAAATCTGCAAAAAAGAGAGGTCCCACAAAAAAAATGGCTCATTGATGAGCAGGATTGAAAGAAAATAGTGTCCAAAAATCTAGCAGTATGCAATGTTTTTCAGTCTCACGGGGTTAAAAATTTTGGTTTTATGTATCATTCACAAAATGAGAAGAATTTTGAGCAAAAAGGTTAAGGAAAACTTGGTTTACTGAGAGAGACAAAATTAAAGATATGGCTTTCAGAGTAAATTCACTGCATCAAGGTGTCTTAGAAGAAAGTTTTATGAAGGGTGAGATGCCCAGTAACCTCTTTCAACTCAGGGAAATGAGTAAAAGGGAGCTATTCCATCAAAGCCTGGTGGACGTATGACTATAGGGAGAGAGTATTAGAGGAGGGGAGAGGAAAATGGGGACAAGAAAGCAAAGGAGAAAGCAATCTAAGAAGTATATTAGAAAAAAACTGTGGACACAAACACTGGCCATAGAATGGATAAAAACATAAGAAGGCAGCTAAGTTTTCAGGAGGACTAACTGCCAAGAGACCCACCAGCCTGGACTAAGAAAGGCTGTGACAATTAGAGACTTGATTGAACTATTGTCTCCTAGATGACTACAGACTTGAAAAGGACTCAGAAAATCTTCCATTCCCAGGAAGAACATATTGTCAGGTTCACTTCGGATATGGCCAAGGAAGGAAGGGGAAAAGAAAAGTCTCCTACAAGGTGGAGGCGGGGACCATGGAGAACCGAGAACAATGAGCAGAATTAGGGAGGCGCCCATCAAGGAATGCAAGGTTGGATATCACTCTTCACAATGGCTGTTAGGTGGGATTGCTCAATTGCTCTGTTCTTTCTAAATTAAAGTGTTTATTGTGCTGATCCTGCCCTTAATCTATCACTGTGCATTATGTGCGAGGGGACCGGATAATTGTGCTTCAGTTTGTTCCCAGATCAAATGAACCTGATACTGGGCTAATGGTCCCTCACCCAGAGACTGACACTGACCTTAATGATTTGGGATGCTGTCCCCTTTGGAGGAGTGAGTGCACCTTGAGCACAGCATGGACAGGACATGGAATATCTAATGTCCAGCTGCTGCAGCACTGTTTTCCCTCTACTGTGTGGATGGTAGAGATACATGTCAAGATGGAGCCCCACATGCCCGGGTCCCTGAAAGACTCTGACAGACAGATGCCCTCTGACAACTGTGCTGCATGGGTAGCGTGAGTGAGAAATAAGTTTTTGTTGGTTTGAGCCCCTGACATTTTGGAGTTGTTTGTTACCATAGCATAACTTAGCCCATCCTGACTGATACACAAAAACTTCATGCTAGAAATAGAAATTTTGTTCTGTATCAAAGGTTATGTCTTATTTCTCAAACTCTTGATGATAAAAGCAGATGATAAGATTCAGTCTTTTGGTTTGCTCTGCTTGCTTATAAAAATGCAAAATAGACTAAAATAGAATAAATTGAGTGAGGAACAACTATATTCCTGATAATGTCTAGAGCTTTATTTGTATTATTTTATTTATATCTCACAATAAATCTAAGAAGAATTATACTCCCTTTGCAGATGAGAAAGATCAGAGACAGCAGCCTGCCCAAAGTCTCACAGTCATTGAAGTTCTGGGGGTGTATTTTAACGTAGGGCTATCTGTCTGGAAAGATGTTGCTCTGTGTGTGTAAGTGTATGTAAGTGTGAGTGTGTGTGTGTTGTTTCATTTTGGACACTACTTCAAATTTTATCACTTACATCAAGTGATATACCACCAAGATTATATACTTGACCACTCTGGGTAGGATATTCATTCAATTAGTCTCTACTAGTTCTATGCTGTGAATGTGGTACTATGCTAAGTGCACTGGATTCATTTATACTTTCATGGGTGAAATGGGTCAGTACAGGTACAATCCCATTCATCTGCTTGGACTCTCGGCTAATGGCATGTGTGAGTGAGACAGACTGGTGTGGTGTGTGAGGTGGGGCCGTTTGATGGAAATACAGAGACTAGTGCTCTGTTCCTCATTCTGCCACCAAATCAGTATGTGCCTTTGCATATGATACCACCTTTCACTCACTTAAAAGCCCAAATTATGAACCTAACACAGAAGTGCCCACATGGTCTGGTTTCTACTGGTCTTTAGCCACATGTCACATCTTTCTCCCCCTCACTCTGAGTTCAGTCACCTTGTTTCTGCAGGGTCTGAGCACTTAACTTTAACTAACCTGGAGCAATCTTCTTTCACATCTTCACCTGGGCAACTGGGTAACTCCTTAACTTTAAGTTAAGAGACTTAAATGCCAGTTCATTGGTGATATTCCCCATGACTCCTAAACTAGATCAGGTTCCTTCACTACAAGATCTTATACATTTTATGCCCTCTCTTCAGAGCACTACCACATTTTGTTGTTATATATTGCTATTTCGGTTTATTCATGTATTTATTCTTTATTTTTTACTGTTGGCACTATTGCAGATATCCCCATTCCCCACCTTTGCCACCCTCTCCCAGCTCCTGCTTCCTCTTTATCTGGGATTATTTATTAATGCTGGTTCCTCCACTGAACTCTGAGCTTAATGAAGGAATGATGATATTTGTGTTGACTCAGCATTGCATCTTCTATATTTAGAACAATATCTGCTATCTAGACGATATCAATTATATTTGTTGAATGAATGAAATGAATGTGTAAAGTGAGAGGGTTGGCCAAGAAGATCATTTAATCTTTCAGTCCTTACATTCAATGGTTTGCCAGCCTTAGTCTGCAATTTGCCTAGGAATGACATGGAGCAAATTTAAGCAGCCCATATGCCTCATACTTCCTTCATGCCAGATTCAGTAGTAAATACCACTGTTTGTGTGTAAAGAAGGCATCAAAATTATTTGTACATGTGCTATTTCCTGGAGAAAGGCAATTGCTATATTTAAGGGGAATATAAATCAGAAATAAAGTCAACTGGTACCAACTTATTTAAAATATAGTATTTGGAGTGACCACCACACATATTTTTTTAAAAAAATCTATGAAAAAATCCACTAATGCACTGGTGCATGAATACACAATAGCAAATAATTCAAGATATATAGCAATGTGTAGCCATGTATCTCAAATTAGAATTGAGCTCATGGAAGGTAAAATTAGATGCTAACATATTTTAAAAATCCAAACACAATTCTCTGGTTTTTTTTTTTTTTGTCCCAAGTTATGGAAACAATTACTTTATGAACTAAAATAAAAAAAGTTTCAAGCTAAGAGAGAGCAACTACACACTATTGTAAAAATATCTTTAGGTCACTGGGTTTTCACTAACATTGGACATAAAAATTCAAAGGGTAATCCCTACTCTCAATTGTTTTTTTTTTTTTTCATTTTTTTATTTTAATTGTTGTTCTTGTAGAGTTATCTGTCTTTTACTCACATCCCAGCCCACCACCCCAACCCTCCCCACCTCCCACCCATATCCACCCCCCCTAGTTTTTGTCCATGTGTCTTTCATACTTGTTGCTCAAAACCCTTCCCCTTTTCCCCTGAAATACCTTCCACTCTCCCCTCTGGTGACTGTCAGCCCATTCTCAATTTCAGTGTCTTTGGTTATATTATGCTTGTTTGTCTGTTTTGTTGATTAGGTTCCTGTTAAAGGTGAGATCATATGGTATTTGTCTTTCACTGCCTGGCTTATTTCACTTAGCATAATGCTCTCCAGTTCCATCCATGCTGTCAGGAAGGGTAGGAGCTTCTTCTTTCTTTCTGCTACATAAAATTCCATTGTATAAATGTACCATAGTTTTTTTATCCATTCATTTACTGATGGGCACCTAGGTTGTTTCCAGCACTTGGCTATTGTAAATTGTGCTGCTATGAACATTGGGGTGCATAGGTTCTTTTGGACTGGTGTTTCAGGGTTCCTAGGATATAATCCTAGCAGTGGAATTGCTGGGTCAAAAGGGAGATCCATTTTTAGTTTTCTTAGAAAATTCCATACTGCTTTCCATACCTACTCTCAATTCTTAATTCTTGAACCTATCTTAACAACTCCTTGAAATAGTCCCATATAATATGCTTCTCGGTTTACTCTCCAGCCCCACCACATACTTCCCCAATCTCTGACTCTCCTATCGATGTACAATTTCACTTCAGTTTCTATAAGCATCAATCCTCTCTTGCCTTTTGGCATTCTCAGTACCAGACTCTGTTGTTACTAAAGTACTTTCTCATCTACCTCTTTGCCTTGATAATTTCTACCCACTTTTTTTTTCAGTTTTACAGATAGTCACCTATAGGAAAGCTTCTCTGACCTCTCATGTGTAGATCAGGGCCCCCTTTATATATGTACTCCTATAATATGGACTTTCCCTATTCCCTTAGCACACTATATTACAATGGACTCTTTAGGTTCTTAAGAGGAAAGATGGTTCTATGCACATCCACCACCTGGCACAGAGAGGATGTTGAATAACGGCCTGCTATATGAAGAGATGAGGTCCATAAGTAAGTCTAAATTCTGCCCAGGCATTTTCAGAATCATTCTGGAAGTAGCTTATTGTTTTCTTGAGGTTCTCCTGCAATGAGAAATACACTATTTATGGACTCTACCTACCTGCTTAGAAATGAAATTAAATGAAATAATTTGTGGGTTTTGGTTCTTCGTAATATAGAATGAACAAAGGAAACCCACAGGTATAAAAACCTCATTTGAACTTACACTTTATTTTCTTCTAAAGAAATAAGAAGAAGAAATGATTATTTGCTTTGATTAACTTGGATTTTCCCCCAACACATCCTCAAAGAGAAAAAATGAACTGAAATCAAGAAACAGAAGGTCCAAGAAAGGAGTGCAATGGAACGCATCCATGTGCAGGCTTATTAGTCTCCCAAAAAGCAACAATGAAACCCTTCTCCATTGCTCAGACATTAGATGTGATCAAACCTATAGTCTTTTGGAATTCAAGTTCAATGTCTTATTTAAGATTTGCTTTCTCTGTACTATTCCTTCAAAACTTGTGGAAAGTATATTTTTAAATACTTTTTAAACAGGTATGAAGAATGTACCAGCCTCTGATGTCCTGACTCTCCTAAAACAATCCATGACACCCGGCCCCAGGCCCCTTCCTAAATGGAGCTGATCAAGTTAACTATCCTCCATGACCAGAGGGCACAACGGGGGAAACCTCTGCACAACGGCTTCCTTTATTTTCTATGACTTAAAAATACAAGTCCCCAAATCCTTGCACTATGACGGAGTAGAGGGCAGGGTTGCAAATCACAGGGAAGGAAGAGGGAAAAAGAGGCATTCCCCCAACCCCTAACAAAGGGAACTTACAGTGGCCAAAAGCCTTTCGAACATAATTCTTCCAATTTTCATTCCTACATGATCAGTGGGAAGTCATGATTGGCACATGGGAAGGTAAATATGGATGTTGGAAGCCTTTCACTGTCGTTCCTCACAGAAAGCAATAAGAAACGCCCGTCTGAAACGCAGGACACGTCAGGCCCTGGGAACGGAGGAAGCCAGTACAGAGCTTGGTCAGTGGGTTCTGCAGCTAGAAATAACAGCTCCTCAGTGCTGTCTCGGGGAGGCATGTCCTCGGCTTCCCACACTTGGACTTCAGAAGAACTTTGATATGTAGGAAATATGCCACAAAAAGCACACAGTAGCCAGGGAAATTCTGTTCAATCTCTGCATCAGGAATGTAGGGCCTGCAATGTGCAAGAGGCACGTTTTTTGCGTTGGCCGTTTTAGTATTCATGTCTCCTGTACTGCTTTCTAATAAGTTAAGAATGAAACGGGAGACTGCGTGCAGGAGTGAGAAATGCAACAAAAGCAGTACTGTAAAATAAAAATGAATGAAAGTGCATTTGAACTTCCCTTTTATTACTAACAGTCAAGAGAACAACAATGACAATTTTACTGTTAGTACTTAACATTTCACACTTACAAAAGGGCCTTACAGTCATTTTTACATGTAATTTTTCAATATTTTTTTCTGAAAGAGACTGGGGAGCTGTGTCACTATTCTTAAGATTAATTTTATAATGTTATAGTAAGTGATTTTTCCAAAAAGGAGGACAAAAAAGCAGTCTGTGCCAACATGTTACCAAAAGAGTCTTTTTGGTGAGAATAATTGTTCCCTTTGTTGTTTGGGTACATCAAACCACTGGTTGGTTGACTGTTGAATTTTGCTTTTTTTATGTTATACAGAACTATATTTTCATTTTCATTTATCTTCACTTTAGTCAATTTATTATTTAAATGTTTATTATTACTTTAGTGTTTCTAAAATATATGTATTTTATTTGTAGATATTTTAATATCCAATAGGATTATTCCCTTTTGATATTTATTTATTTATTTATTGTTTATTCTATTACAGTTGTCCCAATTTTCCCCCTTTACCCCTCTCCCCCCATATTTCTAAAATACAAGTAATACAAGATAAGATCTTGAAAAATTATAACTGATTTTCCTTTTAATTCTATAATATGTGTGAAGAGTATGGTTTCTGCAGGGGAATATTTATGTTCCTGCTTCTTTTTAAAAGGAGTATGTCTGTGTGACAGGCTGTGAAATGCTTGCTCAGGCCAAGTGGGCAAAGGATTCTGAGATTTACAGACTCCAGCTAACCTCAGGTTTTTTGGGTTTTGCTTGTTAGCCTATTTGTTAGTCTGTATGGAGATGGCCATTCAGTGAATAAGCAGACCCCAAAGTAGGAGCTGCCTCCTGGCGTGGGTTGTCATCCTCACCTCCCTGTCAATTAGCTCAGCAGTTGCTCTGGGTCAAAAGAATGGCGACTGGAAGCTCTGCAATCCCTAATGTTGTGTTGCATTTGGGGAGAATTTGGATATTTTCTTATTCCAATGAGAAACATTTTTTACTATGATTAGATGGTCCAAATAATGTGGAAACTTACATTACTTAGTCAGTGTAGCCAAATAAGATGCCTTAACTTAAAAATTCAGACCAGCCGCAGCAATCACCCCAGTAAACTCTGTATACTTCTCCAGCAAACCTGAAAACTGTGCCTGCACTTGGGGTCACGGAGTCACAGTCCAGCAGGTAGTAAACTCTATTTTTTAAAGTGCAGTCTCCATGAAATAAAGAGTATGAGTAGCATAGACATTTATTTCAAAACTCTGATTATGCTTGAATATAGAAAAAAAGCGCAAGACCTTTAAATATGTTCACATTGTAAGAACTTTTCTACACATTGTCATTACTTCCTTCCATTTCAAATGTAGTGAAATGGAGTCAACAGACACTCACTTATCTTGACTTCTTAGTAGACTACTATGTCTAACATACAAAAACAATGGAAAATAGACTCCCCCCTCTGGAGCAGGGGGTCCAAGTGTTGTGTCTGCTGTAGCGTAAGTTCTTCCCCTGTTTGTGGAGCACATCAGGTGTTTGAAGCCCAAGGTATAAAGGCCTGCGCAGCCCTTGCGTTACTATTGGTAGTGGAGTTACAACGACAGCAACAGTACCTACCACTTACCGAGTTCACGCTAGGTGCTAGATGACTTATAAACACAATTTTGTTTTTATAATACTCAAATTATGATGACTCAGTGAAGTGCTCATGACTCAGAACTTGTATATGATTTGTGTCAGGTCATAGACGTGGGTTTGAACCCAGATGGGACTGGTACAAGTTCATGCTTGTTTACTACATCTCTCTAAGCAAAAAGTTCTATCAGGTATTGTGAGACAGTTGAGTAGAGTGACCGCACATGCCAGTCCATACCTGTTGTCCCAGCGTCATTAACAGATCACCACGTCACACTCTAAAGTGTCCCAGTTTGGACAATAAGCTGGATTACCCCATCCCAGAACATGGGTCAAAATGAACATAAGACTTTTCTTAGGTATCGTTCATACTACTGTAATTAATCTTTTTGCCTTTAAAGAAGGACTTCAAACAAATAGCGCGTTGGACCTGGCCTCACACATTTGGAAAAAAACAGATGGGTTTGTAAATGAGCATCATTTATTGCTTGGGCCTACTATTACCCTGTCCCTTAGCCTCTCTTTCTCTATCTCTCTTTGGAAATCTTCCGTCCTTCCTCGATCCTCCTCCTTGTATTCATGTTCCGTTGTATATAGGCTTTCTCTATTGATCAAGTGTTAGAAAATGAATTCTTCAGTTTTACTTTAGCTTTTGTTTCTGATGAATCTTTACAACACAGCTTCGTCATGCATTCAGATATTTAAGTCATTCTTTTTGTCAAAAAGAGATTGAAAATGATTTTAAGGCATCTGTAAGGTATTTTCCTTTCTTCCTTCTCCTTAATCTCGCTGCTACTATTCCACTACCTGTTATTGCAGCCGTAGTGGACAGGTGTCTGGGAGCTTTCTCGTGGCAGTTTCTGGACAATGCTACTGCAGATTTAGCTGGGGTAAGCCAGCCCCAAAATATATTATTTCAAGCACCACCTCATATGTCTTTGCTCCTCTTCCGCTCTTATGGGCAAACTATTGTCATGTTTCTACTATTTTAAAGGGCTTTCAGTACAAGGAAAGGAAGTAATTAAAAAAAATTGATAAAATATATAACTACTTAAAAGACACATGCAATAAGAAAGCCTAACTTTCCCTTTTGTCAGTTTTAAATGTATGGCTTTGATTTATGGATCAAAATTGCTCATTTATTATTTTATTTATATAGCTCTGGGCAATTTTGACAGTTAGAATTTAGTTTTATTGACCAGGGCAGCCACTGTGCCCACGAGGGGCTGGTGTACACAGCCCACTGCACTCAGGAAGCGATGAGTTTTGATTCCATGACTGAAGCAGATTGGGAATCATAACCAATATAACAATAAGTTCCAAATCTCAGTGCCCAAGGCAAGAGGTTTGCTGTGAAACACAATCACCCTTTCAGGAGGGAGGGAGGAAGATCCTGGGTGGAAGTTTGCAAGCACAATTTAGTGCAGCTGGGGATGGGCCACAACTCTTATCTGTCCGTCCAAACCGTGGTGCAATAGAGGGGTGTTTCTCTGAAAACCAAGCTCTGCAGACTAAAAATTAATGAGCAAAATGTCTAAAAAGCAAAAGGAATGTTAGTTACTGAGCCAATAAACTGAAAAACCAATTTGATGTGAAAATTTACCAATGCCATTAGCCAACCTTTCACTTCCCGATGAACAAAAAAATAACTACAAAGATTTCTTTTGGATTATCTTGGTCACCCCCTGGCCCACCTCAGCACACACAGCAACACGAACTCCTGGTGATTTTAGGCCAGTTTTAATTTAGGCCTATTCCACTACCAACTTGGCCACCTTTGCAATGTTGATTTAATCTCTTACTCTAAATCCCTAGTGCCGTATAAACAGACGTCCAAAGAGTCACAAATCGATAAAGTGTCTAATTTGATTGGCCATGTTTTCAAATAACTCAAGACAGCTCTAACGTGAAATAAACAGGTAGGTAAATAAACAAAGGCAGGCACTCACTTGTGAGTATTTTCCACGTCTTCTTTTCATCATCATAGTACTGAACCAAATTGCTGGGAAGGCGGTCCGGCCCAGGAGGCAGTCCTCCGACCAGTAACAGCATTTTCTTGTTAGAACGAATTCTTCACCCAAAACAAAAGAGGAGATGAATAACCATATTACTGCACAGCCTTTTCTGTGGCATCGAAATCATAACCATCAAAAGAATGTTCCTTGCTTGCAGATTTCTTTATCATTTTTTCCTGTTTTTTCTCCCATTCATGTCTCAACAAATTTTTTTTTTGAACCAAGCAGAAAAATGATCAGAAGAGCCGCATATCCCCATACTCATGGAATAATAAGCTCCCTTTATGCAATTTGTTAGAGGTTCATTCTAGAACGACCTTTTTCTTATATTATCCCTTTAAATCATCACTCTTTACAGCTGAGTACACATGAAATGCTCTGGAGTTGTACTAAGGTTAAGCATTAAAGTTGCATGTCAAAAATCGTATTAGTCAAAATCATTATTATAAGCCATTCTCCACTCAAAGAACCTTGAAAAAATTAAGGTTATGCAGAGAGTTTGTGAGCCAACTCTTTAATCACCCAGGGAACTTCAAATACAAGTTTGGTGCAATTAGTAGCCCAGGGCTAACTGGGGTGGGTTAACCAGTATGATCAGGACCTTTTGTTTGTTTAATTTAGCTGGGACTTCTGTCTTCATCCCCTTCCCGGCTCCCCCTCCTTTCTCCACCCCTGCCAACCACCCCATCCCCGGGCACCACGGGCGACCCAGCAGCACCGATTGGTAAAAATGAGACTGCGAGGTTGTTTTGAGCCTCCCCAGAGTGGAGCCCTGCCAATGCTTGCCACCGATCCAGCGGCATGAACCTGCTCAACTGTGCAAAGTCACTCTAATTCCCTCCCTCTGTTTTTCTACCTTCTCCCCCAGGGGGCAACCACTGAAAGGAGTGACTACCCACCCATCAAGAACTGGCAATTCACTGCTATTAACCGTGACTGTGATTCCCAGTCTGCCTGGCAGTTCCTGAGAACAGGCCTGCACCGTCTCATATGCAGTAAAAGCTATAGGATGCATCCTGGCCAGCAGACTCGGCCTGATGGATGTACATCCTCAGGAACAGTAATGGATTGAGCACACTTGTGATTGGAGCAGGGAGGGGAGGCCCAGACCCCTACAAGGGGCCTGCTGATTTAACTGTCTCTTTACATGTAATTGAACTTTTCATTTACTTGAAAGGCTGAAGGTGATGGTGAAAGAAATGGAACAAGCATGATTGAGGGAAAAAGTAAATAAATGCAAAAGGGTTCCTCTTAAATATGATCACAATCCACAGTGTGGCTCTGAGTCTATTATTACGTACTCAGCCGTCATTCAGATTCAAGGACGCTTGGCGAAGTATGCCCTTGTGGAGAAGCACTGTTTGTTGGTTAAGAACCTCACGTTGGACGAGTTAACTTAATACAGTTAACAGCATTTCCATGTGAAGGAAGGGAACAAGAGAATTCCTCTAATGAAACTCTGGTACCATTGACTGCATTGTGTATGCCTCAGTAGGAAAAATACTTTCTGAAGAAACTCCAAATAGGGACTCATTGATAGGAGGAGCCACACTTATAGAAGGATGCCTAATGCGGTATCAGCATGCAATGTTAATTTTGCCACAAACAAAAAACTCAACTTCTCTGCATTTAAAGTACTTTGAGCTTGTACCCTTGTAGACCACTAGTTGGGAAATAAAAACAGAACTCAATAGCAAAGAGCTCCATATGTTGAGGCTTTCAGTGACTGGGGTGGTTTGTTGGGAGGGGTTAAGGAAACTCATGGCAGGGAGGACTTCTCTTTTACATTGAAGAGATACATACAAAATTGATGTGTCACATAATCTCCTAAATGCATGGTTACAGAACGAACGCAAGACTATTTTTTAATACTGTAGTGTTAACCCACCACTGGTTTAATCAACCACTCTGTGAGTATAAGAGAAATCAAGATGAGAAAAAAATTTTTTAGGTTGCTGTCAGTTACCTTATGTAGACAGACCTGTTCAACTGGAAGTCACGATTCTGTGGCTGTGGTGACATGACACATTTATGTGCTGCCAGACTGCAGATATGGGCAGATCGACCAATATCTGCTGGTTAGCCACAGAGGAAAGGGCTCATTCCAGCGGTGCTGTCACTAAAGCAATATAATTAAATCTTTACCACTTAAATACACATACTGCTTTTAAAATGTGTTAAGAAGTGACAAAGGGACATAACTGCATGACTCAAATATGTCTGTAAGGTCATTTTATTAATTAATAAAGGCAGCTTCCCTGGACCAATCACTGGTGATTTTCAACATGGACCTAAATGGACCATCTCTGCAGATGAAGAGAAAATCTAGAATCTTTGTCTTCTCTGCCCAAAGAGCCAGTCATTACCATCTGTCCCCTAAGAACTGGACTGAGACTATCAACACGTAAGCCACTGAACAGCTGGCAAATGGTAACTTCTACCCTGCCAACGACATGATTCAAAGGATTAGCTAGCATAGCAGCAATGGAAGCTCTCCACAAACCGAGATAAATCTCTACACCACCCAGGCCTCGTCAGGGATTGTGATGAGGAATTACGCTGAAGTAAGGAAATCCCATTTCCCCTCATTGGCTGTGTGTTGTCTGGGAAGGAGCACTGCTTCAAGTTCATTACGTATGGCCTTCTTAGTGAGGGGAGACACATTCTAATTATTTTGCATGCTTCATGTCATTATTCTTTTGATTTGTTATGATATTTTACTTAGAGTATTTTTGTTTTTACAGCTTGCTACACAATTTCCCAACCCAGTACTGATCTTATTTAACTCTAAATGAAGTTTAAAACTCTACCGTGTGAAGGTGAATCACATAGAAACCAAAAACAGGATAACACATGTGAGAAGTAGCATAGTACAGAAGAAAGAACACGTAAAATAACAAAATGCATTACAGTGTTTTTCTTACCATTTCCTCTGTTGACTCTCAAAACAGCCCTACGTGGTAGGTCTAATAGCTCCGCCCTAAAGAGAGGGGAGATCGTTCCTACCATCGAACAAGTGGTGGAAACTGTTGGGACACAGGCCTTCTACTTCATGAGACTAAGGTCTTTTTTAAATACAAATTTAACCTTTAACATTTCTTTTACTATAACTTCTAATTTAGATCCAGATGAACTGGATTCTAGGGTTAATTACTATGAAGTGAAAAGGAAAGTTCTATGTAAACTCTAAGGTAAATTATTATTATTCAGTCTTTAGATATTGACAGTATAAAGAGGGCTTTATTTCAATATACCAAGTCTCATTAAATAGTTAAAAGAGAAAAGTAATATTTTTCATGAAGATTCTTGCTGAGTTTATGGCTATAAATGCAAGCTAATTAATAGACTTCACTACCTAATTGTTATCTTATGATTTTGTTCTTGGAACATTATTACTTTAATTTATTGGCTACCTTTTCAGCCTTGTTATAAGAAAGTATATATTTGGACATTACATAAAACTAGGAACCTTTCTGGGTCTGTAAAGGGACTTAATAAAGATTACTTTACATTTCTTAAGAACAAAACAAATGAGAAAAACCATTACATATTTCACTTCGATATAAATGCAATGTCAACTATTCAGTTACTCCTAGAAAGTAATACATGTGAATAATTCCTGTAGAAAAGCTTCTGTTCCTTTTACAATGTGTAGTTATAATAGTGACAATTACAACAATGACAGGTAATGATGATATGTATTGGATATTTAGAACTCTGATTATTAACCTATCTGTTAGGTATATGTGATCTTCAATTTGAAAACACCGTGAACAAAGATACCTTGTGAACTAGGAAAATAAAATTAGGAGAATTAACCTGCTAAAGTGGGTTTCAATGATTCTTTTCTAAATAATTCCAGCCGAGCCTTACAGGTTTAATTCTAGATTAGGCAAAATCTACAAACATGTTTCTATTGCATAATTAGAGTTCCTTCACATAGCAACATGGCTTACTTTTCAAAAGCCCTTTACGTAGGGAAACAATTTAGGCAAAATGTGTATGTTCTCTTTGGATATGTTAATATTTTAAAAATACTTCTTTTTACTTATCATCTTAGCACCTCCTTGACTAAAGCAATGTATTTACAAGGTGAGGAATTAGAGAAACTGAAACAAAGAGCTGAGTATGTCATGATTAAAAATAGTATTTGGATGCCTTTGATTTGAGTTCCTAGACTGCTGCGTAGAAAAACATGCGGTTAAAAAGGAGATGGGATCTAAAGACTTCCTTTGTTCCAGCTCAGTAATTGCCCAACATTTGCCATGTGTCACATTTGTGCGTGTGCGTGTGCATGTGTGTGCGTGTGTGCCCATGCGCATATGTACTTTGGTTCCCGGGATGAATGATTGAAGGATGACCTAAAACCTCCTGGTGTAAACAAATTTTTCATCATACTGGTTTCCTAAGTATGGTAAAGTCTCATTTATTTTTATTTCAGTGATTTGGAACTTTAATACTTGGGAAACAGGCCAGATAAAGTTTTTCTTTCCATGATGCATAAACTTATCATTAGATGGAAAGAAAAGTTTTTGTTCTGATTGGTATGGCTCAGTGGATTGAGCGCTGTCCTGCAAACCCAAGGGCCACCGGTTCAATTCTCAGTCTAGGGCACATGCCTGGGTTGCAGGCCAGGTCCCCAACTGGGAGATGTGTGGGAGGCAACCACATATTGATATTTCTCTTCCTCTCTTTGTCTCTCCCTTCCCTCTCTAAAATAAATAAATAAATAAATAAAAGGAAATTTTTAACCTATTTAAGAAATCAGATAGCCTGCTAGCAGTTTAGAGCTAACAATGTATATTTAGACTAAATTCACTTTACAAATTATAAATAATTCTCATTTATTTATTAAGGAAAATATTCTGCAGTTTTCTAAGCATCACTGAATCAGAAAGTTAGAAGAGAAGTTTGAAGTAATCTAATTCAATGATTTCCAAGTCTGGTAAGGCAACAGGATCACTGAGAGGATTACAAAATTTAGATTCTTGACATAAATTCCCAGGTCCCCATTATTCCCAGAGATTATGACTCAATGGGATGGAGCCTTAAAAAACAATAGTTGCACAGTCTTCTAGCTGATTCTAACAGACAGCCAGACAAGGCCACTGACTTGGTCTGGTTTTCTATATAACGTAGAAATCCTTTTAATAGTTTTTTCATAAGTAATTATTGTTGTCAGTTAAAAATTTATAATGAAATGGGCCTTACTTTTGCAAACTGACTCTGTTGTAGAAAGTTATTGGACAGCTGTGTTAGATAGATATTTTCTCCTAATGCTGAGCTGAAAATCCACCCAAGACTCTGGAGAGAAAGAGCAAGTTTTCATCGCTGTGTCACGGCAGCTCTCCAAATACTGGGAGGTGGTTGCCCCATGCCTTCTTTTTCCCATGTTGAACATCCCCACTTCTTTCCGAAAAACTTTTCGTTTCCCTTAACATACTGACCACTTCCTTTGAGTATCTCCACACTATCATTGTCCCTTCCAAAAATGTGAAGGTCAGGTTGCCACAATATAGAAAATGTGGTATGTGGTATGACATATACTATTTTTCAAGGTTTTCTAAAATCACTGTAGTCTTTTAGCAGCCATAGCACGGTGCTGGGTTCCTGTTAGCTTCTAGCTCACTACAAATGGAATTTTTTTTTTAAAACCAAGTGTTTTCAAGCCAGGTTTTCCCTATCATCTATTTCTCCTAAACATTTCCAACACCCAATGCATGACTATTTTTAATGTTTTTTATATTCTCTACCAATTTAGACACTCTGTTTTGATTCATTTATTCTTTAATCATTACTGAGTTCCTACCGTTTCAGGTCCTGTTCTAAGCGCCAGAGGTATTGGTGGGAAGGAGAGAGATAAGTTCCTTCTTCCTCAGGGCACTTATCCCCCTCCTAGTGGGGAAATCTACTGAAAACATCACGGTTTTCGATGCAGGACAACCTGGTGGTTAAGGACTTGAGCCTCAGCTAACTTGAGACACCTGACTTCAGCTTTTCCAAACTGAGTGACCTTGGGCAGCCTCTTTGTTCTCTTTAACCTTATTTATAAAGTAGGGAAAACAAGAGACCTAAGATAGCTTTTTTTTTTTTTTTAAATTTTCAGGATTAAAATAAATAATATGTGTAAAGCATTTAAAACAGTGCTAAATAAATACTATCGTCTTCCTCATCCTTACTGCCATCATCATCAGTATTAGCTACACCTTTTTGTAATTTGCAGGTGTGACGAGCAAGTGGCCTAAGTCCCCAGGTAAGTTTTATTACTTAAAAACAATAGAGTTGCATTTCCATTGTTCAGTTATTTTAATTATCCTGACTCTTTCTCTCTGAAATGATACTAAATCATTGAGGTTTTTACTCTATCATTCCCCGTATGTGGTCTTTAGGAGAGTGTGGTCTTTCTTTCTTTGTTTCTTTCTTTCTTTCAAAACAAAGTTTTGATGAAAAAATGAAGTGGTTTTAAAGTGGCAAAGTAAACTGGGGTGAGTAAACATTATCCAATCTTTCAAAGGCCAAGTTAATTTTAACAGTCATCCATACCTGGATTTAAATTCTTTTTCTACCACTTCATTGTTTATATCCTTGGGCTTGTATTTAACCTCTTAAAGCCTCAGTTAACTCATCTGTAAAGTGGGAATGTTTTGAGGGTTAAGTGAAGTCATCTAACTGTAATGAGAAGATAAATCTTTGCTACTTGTAAAGAAAACCACCTTCCTCAACAAATAAAAGCCACTTTGTGCTGTTGATGCCTCTCTTGCATAATGAGGGGAGATAAAAATTAACGCTCCCTACATAATCCAGTAGGGAGAGGCTGGGGAAGATTGGAATGTTATGACTCTTTCCTGTGACTTTCCGATTTCAGTGGACTTGACTAAACCTATGATGGCTCAATATTTTATACAAGCAGTGAACGATGGGCAATTTCACATCTGGTAGGACAGCAGTGATGTATAGTAGTGAGGAGGCAGGAAAAGCCAGGAAGGTGCGAACCCCCAGGATTCACAGAAAAGGGGATGCGTTTTGGCTTTCCATAGGACATGGGGTTATAGAGCTCCATAACAATTTTATCAGATCAGGGATATGGGTTGCACATGGAAAATATTTACAGTTACCATAGTAATCAATTGAAAAATGATAATTATAAGCCTTACAAACCACTTGGTTGAAAATCAATCCTTGGAATTTTGGCTTTTTTTTTTGGTGCTTAGAATCCTTGCAGATACCATAGGTCACACCATTTTTAAATAGCCAAAATACAGGGTGGGGCAAAAGTAGGTTTACAGTTGTTTGTTTGTGTGGAAAATAATACAATAATTAATGAATAATAATACAAGAGTAAACTCTGTGGGTTGTGTACTCACAACTGTAAACCTACTTCTGCCCCACCCTGTATTTACTGCATAAACGTGCTTCGCAGAAATATAAAACCATTAGGCTTCCTGCAGTGGCACGGATCCAGATCGCCTTCATAAATTCAATTTGTTCACTCTCTTGGCTGCCCTCTGTCTCTGGTAAGGAAGTCACAGAAACTTATGATATCCAAGTCACCAAGTTTTATGGTAATCTTGACTCTTCTCCCCACCCCCCCTTTTTTTGCTATATTTACTGTTTAACAAGTCCCATGAATTCTAGAGCTGTGATGTGTCTTTGATCTGTCCCTTCACCCCAACCACACTCCCACTGGCCCAGTTCAGCTGGGCTGGCTCTCCCTGAGCTGTCGTTGTGGCGCTGTCTTTGCCGTCTGAAATCCTGCTCCCGTCTAATCGACCCAACCTACTTTGTCTGATGAATTTCAGCAAAACTGGACGTTAATGATCAACTCCAATCCCCTTTCCCCAAATTATTAAAAATTCCCTATATCCTACCACCTATAAATTACAAGTTTCAACCCCCCTTCTCCCTCTCCCTCTCCCTCTCCCTCTCTCTCTCTCTTGTAAATGCCTTGCTTGAGTCTTTTCAGGGATAAGAGTTTCTGAGTGAAGGGCTGAAAAAACTTGGAAGAGGAACTTCAGATGGAAACTGCTTAGACCATAGGGGGAGGTAAGCAGAGGAGATCCTGAGTGGTCGGCCAGGAGGAGACTTGGAAGAGCGGGCAGCCTTCCCTAAACTTCCAGCTAGAATGGCGCCCAAAGTCCCCAGAGGAGAGCTGCTACGCTTTTCTTAAAATTTTCCAGAGAAGTAAACTCCCTTGAGAATTTGTTCCAGCTGATTTGCTGTTGTATTTAGGTTTCTTTATCATAGTTGTTCTTGGTAATTGCACAGCAGCTTTCATGGGAAGAGCCTTTAAATAGACCTGATAATGCCTCTCTGAGGTAGGTAAACACAAAGTATCATTATCCCCATTTAACAGATGAAAGGATAGAGGGAAAAGTTCTTGGGCACCTTTTCCAGTGCATCAGGATGGGTTTCATTTCCTCCATTTCACAGAGGAAGTTATCTCCAGGGCTTTTCCACACAGCCCTTCTGCAATTCTCAGGCGTGGCCGGAAATGCCTTAGCTCCTGTCTCCTGACATTTCTCCCACCTGGAGTTGGCTGTGTTGTGACTAGAGAGTGGTCAGTCATGGACATTACTTTGTTTTTCTAAAATAAAGTAATTTTAAGAATTTGTTTGATCATATTATAAAGACAATGCATGTTCACTGAGAAAAATTCTGACTATACTTAAAAGCAATATAGTAGGTAGGCAATAAATGCTTTCTGTGTGATTGGAGAAATGATCAATAAAAAATGAGTTGGTGAAAAGAGTCCAAGTCACTTGTAATCACAGGGACTACCCAGGAACAGGTCATTACAGATTCTTTATCACCCTTCCTTTTTTCCCATCTGTTTTAAGGTCCGGTCAGCAAGTGTGGTGGTGGAGGTGATGTCAAAAGGCAAAAGGGAACGAGGAGATGGCCCATTTCTGAACTCCAGGGCAGAAGAGTAGGAAGGTAACACCTCGGGGGATGGACAGCCCAAACCCAACCTGCTACCTCCACCCTGCCCTGCCGCAAGCCCCTCTGTCTTTCATCCCTACTCCAGCATGCCCAAATTATCGGTCTTGCTGTTGCCACACCACCACATGCATCATTTTGATTGGATTGGTCTGATTATCATTTTGTTCTTCAGGATCAGAGTTGCTGGCTAGAATGGGAGCCACCCAAAGCAGAGGGAGGTGTACCCAATTTCAGTTCTTAGCACGATATAGGCTCTTAATTATATTTCTCATATCCTCATTCTATGTTGCTTACTTAATATTTTATTTAAAACTGCTCACTTAAAGAAGTCTTTAATCTCAGTCTTTCCTTGTGTTTCCTAATGCTGGCTGCTCTTTAGAGAACTTTTAGAAAGTGTATCTAGGATGAGGGTACCTCTCTGATTTAATGATGAGGGTGAAACCCATCATTGGTTTTTTTTAAGCTTTCTGCCTGATTTTCATGTGCAACCAGTATTGAGAATCTTGCCCTAAGCAATTATATTTATGAATCATGGGCTTCATGGGTTAATTGAGTTTTATCTTTAATACATGTTAAAATATAGAAATATAATAAAATATAGTAACAGCTAAATTAACTATTGAAATAAATTTTAAAAAAGTTTTCTCGTGTACCATCTGAAATTGTCTCATAACCTACCAGTGGGAGGTAAACCATGGTTGAAGACTCACTATAATAAATAAAAGAAACTAGGACTTTAAACTCTGAATGGCTAAAAACCTAGTTAATTCCAACTCTGCTGCTTACATGTTTGACTATGAGATCAGCATCTTTAGTGACTAGCTTTGTACCTAGTCATTTTAATTGACCACCTTCCCTCCCCTTCCTCCTCAGCCCAGCCCAGCCCAGCCCCTGTAGGGGCCTCCCACAATTCATCCCTGACATACACTAATTCCAGAATACCACCGGGTCCTCCAACATATGGATGCAGCAGTTCACCTACGCTTTTGCCACATTTCTCTGGGCACCAGACCTATAGACTGACTAATGACGATGGCAGAGACAGAAATGACAAAATAGTTTTAAGGTCTTCATCTGAATCATGACGTGTAAGTTTCCCAAAGAGTTAGATTATAAGTCTCAAGGGCCAGAATGGGTCTATCTTTATACTATACAAAGTCCTTCACACTTTATTCCTTGTCCTTTGCTTCATGAGGGACAATGGCTTCTGGCCAATTTCCTACTCACTGCTTTTTCCTCCTTCCCCACCTCCCAGAATAAAGCTTCCTTTAGTAACCAGAAGTGGCTGAAAATCTTCTTTGCTTGGTTACCTATATAATCCCTAATTCTAATATCTAGTACTTAGTGCCTTTCTTTGGAAGAGCATAAATTGCCATGGAAATAGCATCTCATTAATCCTCCCCACATCCCTGTGTGGTGAGTATTACCTCTTAGACTAATCCTCCTGCAATGGGATGCAGGGTCTCCCAGCTCACTAGCACATAAGCTTGCTACCCAACCAGCTGGCAGGGACCAGCAATGTTTGTGTGATAAGAGCCAGTGCTTCTCCTTGCTCAGGAGAGAAGTGGGTCTGTGCAGCCTGTCGCAAATTAGCCATTCCAGCTCCGGGTAGCCTAGTGGCGGAAGGAGATAAAGCATCACTCTCATGTTAGTGATGAACTCGTAAGTAATGCCTGCACTTAAACTCCTAATAAAGCCCAATTATGAGACTCCGCTGCCTCCTGAGAACCAATCTCATTATTGAGGCTGCTCTCTCTCTCTGCCTCCCATCTGGCCGGCTTTGTGAAGAGATGAGTGACTTCCTGACCTAAGGAAATGCTGAGGCCTGCTGCACAAGAAAAAATGCAGAAAGACACAGCAATATAGAATAATGTTGAAAGTTCAAATTTAGGATATACCCCCCAAGTTACTTGTCTGAGTGTCTAGGGCATAACAGTAAAAACGAATATTTTAACAAAATCACTTTCCAAAGAAAGAAGTTCAGCCATGCAGGATGATGCTGAGGGAAAGCAAGGCCGAACCTCACCTGATGGTCTAGGTACTGATTTTGTCCATTACTCTGACTCCAGGGAGAGGTTTCTGGTGGGAAACGAGAACGCCCGTCTGAGGGGTTGGAGCCAGCCTTCTGGCAAGCAGGCTGTTTCCAGTGGGAGAGTCAGGCCGTGCAAGGACACAGGAGAAAAGTTAGTTAGTAACCGAATAGATTACTCCAGACTTCTCTTGGAATATTCATGGCAACGAATTGGTGTTTGTCTTCCAGAGAAGGGAGTTTCAGCTGATAGCTTCTAAATGGGTCAGAATTTGTTTTTAGGGGAAGAATAAGTCTATGAAATCATCCTGGGGTTAAGATAAATGAAGACGGTTACCCTTATTGGGATAGATACGCAGGAGGGACTGAGGCAGGCCTGGGGTGTGTGTGTGCTGTGGAGACAATGAGGTGTGGCTTGTGGGATCCAGCTTAGAGACGCCCTGCTGCTGGGAGTGAAATAGGAATCTCTCATCCTCCTCCTCTTCTCCTCTCCCTCCCCACGGGGAGCTAGTTCTTTCTGTTCTTTGCTGCTTCACCAACCCTAGAGGGGCTAACTAAGTAAACCTTAGCTCCAGCACTCTGCAAGGTCTAGGATAACCTCCAATATCCATCATCTCTAAAGGACATGTGCAGAAGCCTCCAAGACCCACCCAATCAGCCAAACCATGACACAATCCTTTTCAATTATTAGATCTTTGACAGGCAGAAACAAATTATTCTGGGGAAAATTTACTGCATTCTCTGAAGCTGTATTGTGGACACTATACTGCATGGCTTAAATCATTCTGAAAATTCTCTAGTGCTAGGTACCCAAATTTCACCATCATGAAATAAATCCCTGGGGTCTTGTAATTCCTGTAAATTTCTTTCTGACTCATTTCTCACTCTCTCTGTCTTTTATATGAGTTATTCAGATTCCTTTTAATTTCGTAACAAATTTTCATCAAGCTTGTCTTTCAATGAGCTACTATCAGTATTTTCTCCCAACTTCTATAGATATGTAGCAACTTGGAAAACAAGCAATTATTTGTTTAGTCCCAAGATTTTCAAAGTGTGGTTTAAAAACCATTGGTAACAAGACCTCCTGGGATGTTTCTAAATACGCAGGTTTCCTGGGTCCACTTTACGGATTGATTTATTTAGAATCTCTGGGGTAGGGCTAGAGAAGATATATTTTATTTAAAAAAAACCTCTATGGTTGATTCTTAAGAGAACTACTGAGGTGAGATTTTCTGGGGTGGAGGAAAGAGGACCTGCATTTTATTTTCCCTCTTCTAGCTTTGTATTACTGGAAGAGTTATTAATATATTGCTGAGTTGGATAATTGCTCAACCACCCATATAGCTTTGCCTGTATAAAGCTAGTTGAAAAGCAACATTTCAGTTAGCTTTCCTAACATATTTTCTAATTCCTTGAGTCTTATTCTTGACCCTAGTTATGAACTAAATTGTGCCTCCCCACCAATTCGTATGTTGAAACTTTAACCCCCATTACAAGGTAATTAAGTTTAAATGAGGTTATCAGGGTGGGGTCCAAATCCTTTAAGACTAGTGTCCTTGTAAGAAAAAGGAAGTGGCCCTGACCAGGTAGTTCAGTTGGTTAGAGCATCATCATCCACATATGCCAAGGTTGTACGTTCAATCCTGGATCAAGGCACATCTAAGAGTCAACCAATGAACGCATAAATAGGTGGAGCAACAAATTGATGGTTCTCTCTCTCTCTTTTTCTCCCTGTGCACACAGAGGGAAGGGCATGTGATGACACAGCAAGAAGGTGGTCATCAACAAGCCAGGAAAAAAGGCATCACCAGAAACCAACCATGCTGGCACTTTGATCTTGGACTTCCAGCCTCTGGAACTGTGACAAAACAAGTTTCTGTTGTTTAAGCTACCCAGTGTGTTATTCCATTATGGCAGCTCAAGAGGTCTAATATAGCCCTTCTTAACACAACGGTCCAGCCAAGAAGAACGTATGGCATGAGTCTTACACCACTTGTGGGAATTGAGGACCTTTGAGCCTCATACCCACTTGTGGGAATTGACACTTGAGAAAGAGCCTTCTATGGTCAAATTCATATGACTGCCTTGAGAAAGGGGCTTCCTAATTTTTACTACACAACAGCCATGCTTTATAGCAGTTTACCAACTACTGTCTGTATGGGGAATTAAGAAATGAGGAGGCAGGCTCCTGATCTACTTCTGTTTGGTGTGCAGCTACTGTGCACATGTGGTAAATGTTAACGGGTAGCCACATTCCAGTGGAAGAAGGGCAATGAGGAGGGAAAGCACAGATACAGCTAAGTGGAGAGAAGTGTTTTGCATAAGCTTTTGTGGCAGACTTTAATTAGTGTCTAGAAGGCTATAGACATACATTTCCTTGTGCTTTCAGAAATGTTCAATGTTTCTTATGTTCTGAGACTCTAAAATTTCCTTGCCATAACAAATGTGAAGCATTCTCCAGAAACATCTTTCTGCAGTGAGGTCCTTTCTACATCAAAAAGACTATTGTTTTCTGGAACCTGAGCTCTCAGTTTGACTAAGCAGATGGAAGGTGTAAGGGGCTCCTGCCTGTGCAAGGGGTACCTTTCCTTGGAGTGGATTTCAACTTACCCTACTTGGGGCTGGTTTAGTTGGCTGCTTCCTAGCTCTGGAGAAATCACAAACCTTGAATTTATTTGAGTGCATTAGAATGGTTAATAATTCAGTTTTGCTTTGGCTGCTTCCCCCTGCCACCCCAAATTTTGAATATAAGAATGAGTGACAGTTGAAGTTTGTTAGGCTTCTAGGGTTTCTGAAGTGACTGCCTAGAATGAGCTACCTCCTTTGTGTCACCAAAACTTCTGCCAAGGGAAGATGCTTGCTTTCTATACACACACATACACACACACACAAGACTAATTTAGAGAGGTTATCTGCTTTCTTGGGATCAGCTGGTAGTGCATACTCAACACTATAAAATTATCAGATACCTTGGTAACACTTTGACCCCTTGAATATCCAGATAAAAAAAAGTTATGCTAAAATTTGTACCATTTTGTACTCAGATCTATGATGATAGCCTGAAGTCATCTTTGTTATAAGTAGAGAAGTAAATCTTCTAACAGAGAGCAAAGAATTTGATTGTTCAAAAAGATCCATAATCCAAATAGAAATTGTTCCATCCAGAAGCAGAAGCATTAAGCTTAGAAAATGGTTTGCTAAATATTCTTCCATATCCACACACTTAAAGCAACAGTTAGTGATGTAACAGTACCTAACCTACTAAGAGTAGTAATTTCTTATCAAGAGCTGCAGATATTTTTTGTCTCTAAGGAGAATCGTAAGGAGGCTGTAACAAAGGAAGATGAAACTGAGCAAGTTATGATCATGATTAGCTTTCCCATGTCAGAAATTGCCCAGGTGCTAGGTGAAGTGAGGCCTCAGCTGAATCTCAGCTGTGGCTGAGACTCCTGCGCTGGGCTGCTTCCTGCTGAACCCCGTAAGGGACACTGCATTTTCTTTCAACTGAGGCTGTCTGTCCTTAGGTTTGCTTTTTTTTTTTTTTTGACATATTCTTCTAATTCTGCAGTGTTTCTTATGAATTATCACTGTGTTGGCAGTCAAAGAGTTTAATCTCATTTCCCTAAAATAATTGTTGTATAAATATAGTTTGAATAAAAATTCCCTTATGTGCTTTTAAAAAAATTTAAGCAAATAGCTTAATGGTTATTTTTTCTTTGAGTAAAAGATTTGCTACACCAAGTCCAGACTATCACTTAAGAAATAAATGCCTAACTCAGAATAAAGCCCAAATAATCACACAAAGAAAACAAATGACAGCAAAATCAACCACGAAACACCAACATTTTAAACAACAGACATATGTGCCATATAAAAGCATCTGGAGAATTTTCCAGTGTACATCTATATGCATTTTTATTTTTGCCAAATAGAACCACTGATTCCTGCAGAAGGCGGCCCTGGCTGCCATCTAGGAGCCACAAGAAACCCCAGTAAAAATGCTCTAAAGACTCTCACAACTCAATTAAAAAAAAAAAAAAAGACCAAAAAAAAAAAGAAAAAACCCAATGGAAAAAAACACAAAGATTTTAAACATGCATTTTTTTCTAAATAACTAAATAAATAAAAGTGGCCAATAGACACATGAAGAGATGCTCAATATCACTAGTCATTAGTGAAATGCAAACCACAATGAGATAACACTTCATACCCATTAAAATAGCTACAGTCCCAAAGACTCATAATAAGGGTTGGCAAGGATGTGGAGAAATCGGAACATTTACATACTGCTGGTGAGAATGCACAATGGTGCAGCTGCTTTGGAAGATAATCCTCAAAAGCTTAAACATTTGTTCAATGTTAACTATGTAACACATGACACAGCAATTCCATTTCTAGGTATATGCCCACGAGAAATGAAAACATATGTCCATATAAAACTTGTACATGAAAGTTCATAGCAGCATTATTCATGATAGCAAAAAGTGGAAACAACTCAAATGTCCAACACCCATGAGTTAAGAAAATGTGGTACATCCATACAGTTGAATACTGGTTAGCCATAAAAAGGAATGAAGTGCTACAGGCTACAACATGGATGAACTTTAAAAACATTAAGCTACATGAAAGACATCAGTCGAAATACCACATATTGTATGCTTCCATTTATAGGACATTGACAGAATAAGCAAATCTATGGATCTATGGAGACTGAAAGTACATTAGTGGTTGTCTAGGGCTGTGGGTGTTGGGGCGGGGGAAATGGAGGCTGTTTGCTTACAGGTATGGGGCCTTTGGGGAGAGGATAAAAATGGTCTAAAATTAATTGTGGTCATGGCTATATAATTCTGTGAATATACTAAAACCATTAGATTATACACTTTAAATGAGTGAATTGAATGGGATGCAAATTATATCTCAATAAAGTGTTTACTCTGAATCCACCCGGGTTTTTCTAACTCTCCCGATTGCTGACAGGGGTAAACCCAGAGGTAGAACAGACAGCAGCAGTGGTCACAGGTGGGTCAAACGGCCCGCCATCTAATACGCCTATTAGATCAGCACTTGGGACTCAAGCTGTGGGGAGCCAGCTCTAGAATGAACATATTGTATGGAACTGGGAGTCTTCACAAGTGAATTGAAAGGCGATTCTATAGAAACAGAACCATTCCTCTAAAAATAAAAACTATTGATCAAGTATTCACATCCAGGCACTATGATGTGTTATACACAAATCCTTCCAATAATCAGAATTGTCTTAATGAGGTGGGTATTATTATGTACATTTTATACATAAGCAGTCTGAAAACTGAAAATAGGCTAAATAAATTACCAAAGGAAAGCCAGCTTGTAAGTGGTCAAGATGGGGTTTGACCTGCATCTGTTTGACTGCTAGGTCTTAATTTCTATGCACAAGAACTGTTTAAGATATTTGCATTATAGCATAACCTTTTTATTTGTACCTCCTATTATGCCATATTCTCTCTCACATTCATATATCTACATTTGTGTCTGTATATATATTTATGTCTATATATGTACTAGCTTTACTTTCTAGTGCCTGCCTACAAATGTCATTTTGGAGTGAACACTTGTGAAAACCTTAAAACGGAGATTACAGGAATTGCCACTGACAATAGTGGTACAGTTGTCATAGTAACCAATCCACCAAATTGGTCTGTGCTACGAGGCACACACTTCTGCCTCTCTCATACACCAATATTGGCTGGGCCCCTTGTAGTATCGATGAGCCCTTGTTAATGCATGGGAGGTAGAAAGTGCTGAGGCCCTAGTGTGCATCTTTAAAACACTGGAATTTTTTCTTTAAAGTTTCCCTTTCTGACTCACACAAATTATGCATTTTCTCTCCTAATCTCTTTCATTTGCCTGTGATGTCTGATGTGGTTGGTTTTGAAGGGTGCTAAAAATCAGGACCAGACAGTGGTCTGCTGCTTTGTTCTGAGCAGGATTTATAAATATGACTATTTTCATTTTTGGCAAAAATAATTGACCTTCCCAACCCAGTAATTCCTCACTCAGTGCCAGACTGCGAAATCAATGACTGTTCCACATCCATCCTCACACACAAAATAGACCTTTATCTATAAAAACACATCTCAGAAGTCACTGTACAGAACATTTAAAGTTGGAACCCAACGATATGCATGTTGGCTGTGGAAACACATACATCCATCTCTCCACATTTTTCAACAATGCCTCTACATTTTAAAGGACTCTTTCCTCTTTAACATCAGTGCTTTCTTTCTCCTCTTCTCCATTTCACTGGCCTCATCTGTCTTCAGAGGCACCTGAAGGCACATAAGGCGGGGAAGTGAAACCGACTGTGATTCTTCAGTTCACTTCCCTGCAGCCTCCAGTGCGCCAGTCTCCATACGGTGGCCCAGCTGAGCTGTGGCAGTTCGGAGTCCCTGGGCAGGGGCAATTTACCAGCCCGCTGGCAGGCGCGCTGGGAGCAGAGACCCAGGCACACGTCCGTGGGAGGCTCTGGGAGCAGCAGCAAAGGAAACCCCTAAGTTTGAGTTAATGAGATTAAGAAGAAGAGGGACACTCTCTTCTATGAAAAGATGAATTGAAAGACTTGAATAGCTAAAGAGGCCATCACTTTCTTTTTAAAGAATTAAATATAAATTGCAGATAGCGGTGAGGAATTCTAATTTTCCCACTTCCTTCTGATGCCCTTGTGGTCACCTTTGGGATGCTTTCAACCCCTTTCTTCTGGTTTTATGTATTTTACGCTATTGGTGGAATCCCAGCTATGTTCATAATTTTCCTTGATCGCAAAGTGTGAATTCAGGTCCGTTTTGCTTAATGTATCTTTTAAAAGTAATAACAAATGAATTTTCAAGAGAATTTTCTGTTTATTTATATTTTTCTTTATCTCGGCTGATTGTCAGCAAAATGCCGGTGAGTAGAACTATAACTAACCCATTTCACTGATGTAGGACTCAGCCAGCGGGGAGGCAGAACGTACATTAGGTTTATGATTTCGAAGGTAAAAAACATGCTGAGTTTTTCACTATGGAACTCATCCATGGAAGGGGTAATCCTTAGCAGAGCCTGCGAATTACTCCATGATTTGGACAGTACTTCCTGCTCAATCTCTAACCACATGTACCTCCTTTCAGTTCCTGGAATGCACCAAACTCTTTTCTGCCTAGATGCTCATGTACATTCTGGTCTCTTGGCTTGTGCTTTCCCCAGCTGCATACGCTGTCTTCCCCCTGGACCCAGTACCTGGATATCTCATCTTTTGAGGCTCATCTTAACCTCTTCTGGAGAGAAAGTCTTTGGCCACACTGACAAGGCTGCAGCCCTCCGCAGCAGCACTTACTGTCTCCTAGCACATCGCTTGTTCCTGATCTACAGCATGTGTTACCACTCCCGTTGACTTATGTAATGACTTCCTCTTTTTCCCTACACTCTAAACTACGTGAAGTCAGGAACGTGTCTGTCTTAATTCAACTCTGTATCTCAGAACCCAGCACAGGGCTTGGAGCATTGCACATGCTCAGGACAAATTTGGGGGCTATTCAATAGCAGAACTTCTTGTTCGTGACAAATTGCAATGCATCATATCAAGCTCCCACAGCAGGCATGACACGGTCATGGGTACAGGTTTAGAAAAGCTGCCCAAGGTTGCGAAGGTCCCCTTTTACTCAGTTCTGCTCTCAGTTCCAGTTACACTGGGAATTCAGATGGTTTTACAAAGAACATAGTAACATTTTCATTTCGTCTTGTTGGCATAACAGGCTGTCCCCTTCGAACTCTGACACTTCCGAAAATACTGCATTCAGCCCAAGAACAAAGAGCTTTCTATTAAATGTCTTGATTAACTCATATTACAAATACATAATTATTGAACTGAATCAAATTATAGGAATGAAGTTACCATGATTGACCTTTTTTTTTTCTTTTGGAAACACTTTCTTTATGCTTTTGAGGACTGTGTTTTCCTTTAAATGGAATTCTGTGTTTAACTCTAAATTATAAAAGCTGGGTATTTTGTCATTTAAATGCTTCTAAATTTATAATTATTTGTCCAACAAATATTGAACACCTATTCTCCAAGTTTGAGAATTTCTTTGCCCATCCTTCTTTAAGTACTGTTTCTTTTTCTTTTTCAGATTGTTTCTCTCTTAATAATTTCTTTGAATTACCATATTTTATTGCCTTTTCCTTACTGCCTGTTTTTCTTCTCTTTTCATTTTCCTGTGATTTATTTTCTTTCTTCACATCATAAATAGTTGCTATTTTCATTTCTTTACTATTGTGGATTTAACTCTAGTATCTTTCTGCCTCTAATGATACAAATAGTTCTAACCCTATTTTTACTAATATGAATTCTGATGTTTACAGTAAAATGGACATATTCACTGTGTTATCTATATTACAACTGAGAGTCCTTTCCCTGGTTAGCTCACTCTCCTGCCCCCATTATAATAGTGTTTATTTTTTGTTTTAATGCAGTCATCAGTAACTCGTGCATCATGAATTCTTTTGGAAGTTAATGGAAAGGACATAACAATAAATATATTTTCTGAAATTCTAAATGAATAACAGAAGGTATAAATATTTATGGCACAACAATTGTTAAAATGGCTTTCTTGAAACAAAATAGATACAGAATAAATTTCCAATTGAATAATTTTGTTTTATGTTATTAAAATATACAGGCATTTTGGTAATTCTGGCTGCTACCTGTTGTATTCATCACCTGTAAGTGTCACGCACACAAATAGCTTTCCACTGCCCTTGCAGAGACGAAGCCGGTATCATTCCAGCCCTGCAGTGCGCAGAAATCTAGGTGTTGGGGCAAGAACCTTTGGGTCTATATCCAAGTTTCAAGGCTTTGTTTTCACAACCATTTTTTCCATGGTTAAACTGAAAGTTCTTATTTTTATTGATTTATTTAAAACATATTGGCCTATTCTATTTTTCAGGAAGTCCATATCATAGGGACGAACTCAGCAATCTCATTATTTAACCCCTTAATCGCAAAACTAATAACTAATTATGGCAGACCAGTGTGAAAGAATTTCAGCTCATGAAATTCTTTCAGCTCAGCTCACTGATCCTAGTGTGTTGACCTCAGTTGTATTTAATATAAATTCCAATTCATATTGAACTCATATTTTGGGGTCAAGATCAGGCAGGGAGTTAAGTGCTTTCGTTAGAAATATTCAGAGCAGTCACTGTCTAGTGGGGGAGTGAACACACAGGCCGAACCCCCAACAGCATGAGTGCCCCTCCGGAGTTACCCCCTTAGGACAAAGCAGAGAGCTCCTGCAGAACATTGCACGCAGCCCAGCTGATTCACTCAGAGGGCAGCAGTGCTGACAACACATGCCCTTTGATCAGAGCAGCTGGAAATACAGGTTGGCATTTAGAAAAATGATTGTTCACATGTTCATTTATATGCCTACATTAGTTTGCTGAATATATGCATGTCAATCAAAGAGAGAGGTATATAAAATGTACCTGGCTACTCTAATTTCCAATTAGAAATTATTAAAATACCATGGAAATAATATTTAACCCTCTTCTGAATAATGACCAGCCTGTTATACTTGGTTCTATATCCAAAGCATCTATATGCTTGAAAAAATCAGTAACACATTCATTGTTTTTAATTAATCACTATTTACTTCCCTGGAATTACTATTTAAATTTTTAAGTCTTATTACAGGAAGTTGAAATTCTAACTTAGCAGGGTAGAATTATTTAGTCTTGAATTCTCTCCAAGTGTACAGAAGATCATTGGGACTCTTTCCACTAGAAAAAGGACAAAATTTTGTGTCCATTTTGTTTAGTGGTGGCTCCCAAGTGCCAGGGGTTAGCAAACTTTGAAAAAAATGGGAAAAAATCCCGCCTGCCTCCTGTTTTTGTGCAGCCCATGCAGACAGGATGGTTTTCACATTCTTCAATGGTTGAAAAAATCAAAAGGAGAATGATATTTCATGACATGTGAAATGTACATGAAATTTTGTATACACAAATGACATTTTATTGTCACCCAGCCATGCCCATTCATTAATGTATTTCCATGGCTGCTTTTGTGCTACAAGGGAAGAGTGGTTACAACAGAGATTGTGTGACAACCTGCTCCCCACCCCCCACAAGCCAAAAATAATTACTATTTGGCCTTTTACAGGGAAAAACAAAGTCATCCCAGGCTTAGAACAATACCTCTCCTTAACTTCTTTTAAAGCCAGATACATTAATATTTAACCCTCACAATTTTCTTTTCTTAAAAGGAAAGTCTTAAGTCTATATATAACTCTAAGAAGAATCACCAGATTATATCCTAGCATTGAGAGAAGCAGAGTAAGAAGCAGAATACCGTGGATGAGAACAGAGCCTCAGGAGCCACACTCCCTGGACTCAGACTTCCACTCCACTACTTAGCAGCTGTGCAATTATTGACAAAATGCTTAACTTCTCTGTGCACTAGTGTTCCCATCTAACAGAATGAAGCTTATGATGGTACCCATCACTTAGAACTACTATAAGCATTAAATGAGTTAACATGTAAAATACTTAGAATATCACCTGGTAGGAAGTATAGCTGTTCTAAATAAAGTAACATTTTTTACTACATTTTTATGTCAGGAAAATTGAGATACTTAGAAATTAGCTAAGATAATAAGTAGACTTCCACATGTTCCTAACTGTGGGAAAAATATAAGCAAAATTAAAATGTGAACATGTCCACTTTTGCCAGTATGTCCTCTTCACCAACACAATGTATTAATATCTACTCTAATTGCCTTTTGATTGTAGGATATAACTATTTGTCTCCCACACCTGTGGTATATAAGATAATTTTGTAATCAATGGACCTGTTTCATATAGTAAACAAATTGTATTTTGAGTGGTTGAGTAAGTTCTGAAAGAAAATCTAAGTACCTAACAACTTCTAATGTGAGGGTATCAAATTGGTATAAAGTGAAGTAACAATTTAGAGAATGCCTAGACACAAGATTAGTTTGTTTTGTTAAGGTTGTTATTCAGTTCTTAGAAAGAGAGCCAATAGAAAATATTGTATTACATTTAGAGCAACACTTTCTAAACACCCAAGACAGAAATAAAACTGTGTATTAGAAAATCTAATGGCTTTTTAATAATTGCAGGTCCTTTTAGCAAATAGATAATTAGTACTCCTGATGTTTAAATAGATTTTTACATTAATTTATGTGAAGTCTTTAAGTAGGCTATGTTTTGTAGAAAGTGAAATCTTTATAAGGTAGTCTTCTATCGTCTATAAAATCTAATATCTTAAAAACTATATTCTAATACAGAACTCTACATGGGACTGTAACAGCTGGTTGTTAAATGTTTTAAAAATGTAATCATTCTCATGAATGTGCTTCTACTACAGGTGTTTTCCTGGAGGAGGTTCAATGGATGTTTGTCATGTACAACAGTAATGCAGACTGAGAAGGATATTGGTGAAGTGCAATATGGGGGCTTTTTTATTTTATAATCAGCTTTCAATAAGCATTTATTTAACTGGTACGTTGTGTGAGATGTGATGAAAATGTAAAAGAGAATTTAATTAGTCCAGTACAATTTGATTTATTTGGGACAATTACTAAATTATGCATTAAAATTAGAAAAATACAAATCATAAAGGAACTTTGGGTTATTTAAGATAAACTTAGACTATTAAGTCTTCTGATATTTACTTCTTAATTGCATATCATATCCCTTTATTAAATTAAATTTCCATGCTTTAGAAATTATTAATAATGACTTTTCCAAAACTTTTTCAAGAACTTATTTCTTAAGTTTTGTATTTCTTGCAATAAAACAAAACAATAATAACAAAGAAACAATACTTTAAAATATTTTATTTTGTCTACTCATCTTGTTGTTTTAAATTAGTTATGTATGTATTTGAATATATGAAAATAAGTGTCTTATTTTTTAATTTATTATCATTAGTGCTTATTCTGCTAAAATAAAATATGAATCTGAGCATAAATGATATGCTTAGAAAAAAATGAAGCCACTAGATCAAAAATTAAAAATTAATTTGAGTATTTATAAAGTCTGTATAATTGTGTTGCTTTTTCTTTCTGGACTTAATAAAAATTGAAAATTATTTAATAATATTTATAAACATGGTTAAATTTTGTTATATTAATAGGCCTATTCCCTACAGATAACGTATTCTTAACAAGTAAATTTTCTTTGAAATTATTCTGTTTGTTTATATGTTGTTCTTATTTCAACTGACTGGTCAATTTTAATTTTCCAACCCCTCTTCTGAATTTGAGGAACTTTTTTATATTTAGACTTTAAGAACTACAGGTGGACAAAAAGTAATAAATACAATGAATGCCTTTCCATTCAACTGTTTTCAATAAAAGTGATGCAATTGCAAAAACAATTGTTTAACACATTTATCTCTCTGTTGAATCACATGTAAGGCTGGTAGAACATTTCTACATTATGCTGACACTATAATAATAGTCTGATATAAAGATATTGATTGCTACATTAAAGTTAAGAACTTGATGATCATTCTCGCATTCTTTCTGTGAATTAACATTAGAGTAATGTCATTAGTACCTACAAATTAAATTACTGTAGTTATCAATACTGTAACAAAACCTAAATTATGTTAATTTGAGATCAACAATAGGTTCCCATGAACTATTTCCTGTATCTTCTGCTTTTAAAGGAAAATACAGTTTCTTCCTACACAGAAGTATCAGATTTTCGCAGCATCCATGACACTTGTACGCATTCAGTGGTTAGACACCAATACATATTCTTTAAACGACACGGCCCAGTGAAGCTGGATGGTGTCGTCACAGGGCCGGGCAGCCTGGCATCTCAGCCTTCCACCAGGACGGAGCCAGCAGGCCCCAGCTGGTGTGCTGAATCCAGACTAAGGTGGAAACAGATTTTACATTTTGAAAGTCAACTCTTCTAACATTGAACCCTAAGACATACTTATTTGATTGATACAAGTACACAGAGGGCTTCAGAAATTTTTTTTTGGATCAAATTTATAATGCTCATTTCCAAACATTACTCTTAAAACAAGTTAAATCTTAACTTTATCATCCTTCTGGGTTTTTGAATTTATACTAGATAATACATATTTTAAAAAATAGGAATAAATGTATGTCCAGGACTACAGCTATGTTGTCTGAATCCTCAGTATGTATTTCCTGTGCTAACTTAAGCATACTTGTAGGTCATTTAGAAGTTATAAAGGCTAAATAACAGAATATTAATCATCAATGCCCATTACGTGATGACATTTACCCATCACACTAAGCTTACTGTTTTGATGGTAAGCTTTTGATGGTAAGCTCTAGACAAATGAAAAACCCTTATAAAATAAATACACATTCCACATTCTTGTTCTCACTTGGACTCTGTTTACTATTCAAGCCCACAGGGGTTCAGATTCTTGTTTGTGCTATTGTCTTGCCATCATCTTTTGACACCACAATTTATTAACTCAGCTCTTGCAAATATTAGCAAAAATCAACTTACAAGGTCCCTAAGTTCAAGGTTTCCCATGCCTCCTGTGGGCCTCACCTGAACACCAGTGCTGCCTAAGCAGCTATAGAGAATATCTTCCATTTCTTGAAAGTTTAGTCATCTGGGACTGGTGGATACATCACAATGGGAAAAATAAATATTTAGTTCCACAAGGCTTCACATGGTGGTCCCAATCCTTTTGACATCCTTCTGAATGGGAAAATGCCATCATGGAATTTTAAACCATGTAACTTCTCACGAAACACTTCAGTGGATTAGCCTGAGGTAGCTTGTCTGGCCTCTGCAATCTAATGTCTTATGACGAGAAGCTGAAAAGATACTGCTTCTTTTTTCTAAAAAGAGAAAGCAACCCTATTCTTGGGCTCCTTGAAAAGGGTTTTAAAATTGGAGCCAGTAAAACATGATGGTTAAATCCTACAATCTTTTTCTTTTTTAAAAATTTCAGCAGCATTTTTAAAAGCATCCTTTCTCTTTCCCCTTTGACCTGAAATCCTATTGCAATATATACACAAGGGACAGATTCCAAACGACAGCAACAGCCACAGCAACAACTCCCCAACTTCTTTGTGACTTCTGAGCAGGTGCACAGAACTAAGAAGCTAGGTGACCCCCCCTCCTAATTTTCAACTTGCTCCCCTTTGAGATGGGAGCCAGCAGGTGTGATTCACTCTGATACCCTGAAACCTCTGGCTTTGCCCTACTTTGAAAGTGAAAAGGAAAGGCTTCCCATAAGACAGAAAAGTTTGCCGGCGTATGTGATGCCACAATTTCCAGTAGAGACTCTAATAGACAAGGGATTTTGGAGCTCTATCTCCAAAGGGGACTGACCCCATGCAGTAACCACCCCCCATCCCCAGAAAACAACTTGAGCTCCTGACAGAGAGAATGAAAGCTTTCTTCTCCGAGCACACCAGGCATTCTGCTGGCCCAAGGCACCAAAACAGGGAAAGAGGTGAAGGGGCGGGGACTTCTCAAGGCAGAGTCCACTTCCTTACGCAAGCTCGTTTTGATTTGGAGCGAGGACTGGACACAGAGGATTCCAAAACTGCACTTCTAACTGCCCTGGCCTTTGGCCCCACTTGTCTGTCAATTTCTGTCCACAAGCCCCACATTTTCGGCTCTGAGGATATTGAGAATGTGGGCTTTCTAGTGCTTAGAGATGCTATTATAGACCAGTTCTCTGTTGACCTTTCAGGGACTAAGACATCAACTTCCCCCCACACAGTCTGAATTGTTTGTTTACGTTTGTTTTCAGCCTGCCTAAGCCTCCAGCCCAGCCTACCCACCTCCCTCCTCTTCCATACCCCTTCCCCTCCCTCCGGCCTCTCTCCCCACCTCCACCCCAGCTCTCCTCTTTGTGGTCTCCTACCTGCTGGCCAGGCTCTGCCTGCAGTGCTGCCTGAAGGGCATCAGGTGGTAGTTCATGGCGTCCAGCAGCAGCTTCTGGCAGACGGGGTCCGTGCGCATGAAATCTACTGACTGGACCCGCTCCACCAGCTCCGGGGCTGGGATGAGCGCAAAGCGGAGGCGCTTCATGAGGTCGGGCGCGTACTGCATGCGGGTCTCCCGGTCGTGCTCCAGCCACAGCACGGACATCTGGAAGAGTGCCAGCTCCGACTCCACGGGGGGCGGCAGCGAGTCCAGCAGGGCGCGCATCTCCTCGAAGTTGAGCAGCAGCACATCTTCCACCAGGTACTTGTTGGCCAGCTTCTTGGTCTCCTCCAGGCCGTGCAGCGCTGCGATCTTGCACACCTGCTTGTAGTTCTGCACCGAGATCTGGTCGTTGAGGAACTGCACGCAGAGCTTGGTGACCTGGGGGATGTGCAAGATCTTGCTGACCGACAGCACCTCCTCCACCGTGTCCAGGGAGAGGGTCACGTTGGCCGTGTAGAGGTACTCGAGCACCAGGCGCAGCCCAATAGACGAGCAGCCCTGCAGCACCAGGTTGTTGATGGCCCGGGGGCTGGTCAGCAGCTTGTCGTCGGGGGAGGAGGAAGGAGTCCCGGGCTCCTCCTGTGGCGGCGGCTGCTGTTGCTGTGACGGCTGCTGCTGCGGCTGCGGCTGCTGGTCCTTGGGGGCCCCCAGGCCGTCTTGGCCGCCGACCCCTCCCCCGAGAGGGGGGTGGCTGGAGAAGAGAGATCGGAAGTACTGCGAGCAGGAGGCCAGCACGGCCTTGTGGCAGTGGAACTGCTGGCCCTGGGCCGTCAGGGTCACGTCGCAAAACAGCTGCTTCCTCCAAAGCAGGTTGAGGCCGTGCAGCAGGTTGTCGCTATGGCTGGGGTCGAAGGTGGATGTCCTGTCCCCGGATCTGGACATGGCGAGCTGACTCGGCGCACCTGGCTTTAAACCCTCCTCCAGCCTGGCAGACAGGGGTGGGGGATGGGAGAGAGTGGAGAAGGGTAGTGGAGGGGGTGGGGTGTGGCCGGGGTGGGGAAGGGTGTGGAGGGGAGGGGAGGGCGAAGAACAACAATCAGTGCTCAGCTTGGCTGCAGCCCAGCGCGCCTCCGGACCGCGACCCTAGGGGGAAGGTCTGAAGGCGCCGGATCCGTGAGCGCCACCAGAAGGGCCCTGCCTGGGGTCCGGGCGCCCGTTCTGCTCTCTGCTACTCCTCTCGCCACCGCCCACACACTTCGTCCCTCACTTTCCTAAAACCGCCCCGGCTCGGCTCTTGGCAGCGACAGCGGTGGCCGCAGCGACGGCAAAGTGGAGGCTGAGGCCCAGACGCCTCCTGGGCTTGTGTCCATGCCGGGCCGGATGAAGGGAGAGGCCGGGGAGTGGGGAGCCAGGGGTGCCCGAGAGTGCAGAGGCGACGGATGGAGGCGGTTCCAGGTCAACTTGCGCCCGCAGCTTTTCGTTTCGCAGTTGGTCCAGCTTTGGGGGGTAGGAACGGGGTCCCGACAAGCGTGCGGGTGGGCGATTCTTAGCCCTCCAAAAGCTGGGAACCCTTTCGATTATCCGTGCTGCCCCGAGAAACTCCTGGGTTAATAGTCTGAGGGAGCAGATAAAGCCCTTTCTTCTCCCGAGAAAGTGCAGCGGAGCGCGGTGAGGACCAGCTCAGTGGACTCGGCAGAGGCGGGAGCTGTCCTTATCAATTCTAGCTCATTTCCCTCACCCTGGCCCTGCCTGCTTCTCTGCTTTGCAAACTGTTGGTCTCCCCGTCACCGCTCAGTTTTACTAATTTTCCAGAGACACCTTTAAACCTGACAGAAGGATCCATCCAGCCCCCTACCCCCGAGCCCCTCTCCCCCGCCCTCCTCATTTCAAGGCGCAGAAGTTCAAACGAGTGTCTCCCCTTCCCTCGCAGGGTGGCACTGAGGAAGATGAGGAGCTGGAAGTGGGGGCTACTGGGGTGCATTTGGAGCGAGAGGCAGGAGGGATTCGGGTAGACGGTCCTCCCTCCCGGGCACCTGGAGCAGTGGCTTTAACTCCAATAACTGTGAGAAGTTCAAAGTTAACACGCAGGTGTTGGGGGAGGGGGCTGTCTAATGGGGGGGCCGGGGACGCAGTTCCTTGAGGGGTCTCTGCATCCCATCAACACCGTCGCCGCAACCGCAGTTTCCCTCCGAGTCCCACGGTACAGCCCCCAGCCCCCCCTCCACTCGGGCACCCCCACTTCCCTGGCCCTGGAACTACTTCTGTAAAAAGTCTGAGCCGCCCACATTTAGGCAAAGGAGGGCAGGATGGGGGAGGCTAGGCGAAATCGATATTCCAGGTCCTTAACCTGTAATTGCACCTTCTAGGGCTGAGCAGAAAGGGACCCTCTGCCCACATCCCGCCCGCGCGCCGGCCAGCCGGGGACATCCGCCGCCGTCGCCCGGCTCCGAGGGATCCCGCCGGACCTGCCCCTGCCACTGCGGCTCACTCTGCCCTGCCTGGCGCCGGTCCTGGATCGCCGGCTTCCTATTTATACC